>CM060888.1:134637967-135277967 GCA_030762935.1 Hymenopus coronatus | reverse complement strand
AGTTTATCTGCATTAACAAGAAGTGGATAAAAGAATAATCTGCCTCTCTCTCAGTTCCGGAGTTTTGTCAACACTCCGGTGCTGTATTCCTTTTTACTTTTTGCTCTTTTTTTCTAGTTTCCAACATTGCCCTATTTATTAACAGTTTTCTTGTTTTAGTTATACAGACACAAACAAAAGATTTGGATTATTTATTCTAATTGTTATAGATTTTTTGATTGGAAATTAAAAGTACTTGATTATACATATATACATTTACAAAAACAAAATCTGATGTGTTCCATTCACATGACTTTCTCTACATCTCTGCAACAAATTATTGTTAAAAGCTCATGCTTCTATTTACTTCATTCTAATTGAGAAAAAAATTAACAGAAATAATCTTATTACCTGCTTCTTTGTAAGTAGAAGCGAAATAAGGGAGTACCATACGTTAAAGTGACAGTCAAAAGCTGGTTGCTGTGTGACTCAAGCTTCTTTGTTTGTATGGACAGGAGTTGACAAATTCCTGCATGAGAAAAGTATAAGTTTTTCAAAGCTGAAACAAAAAACAAGGACTATCCTAAAAACGATCTATTCCACGAAAAAAATGCACATAATATATATTGTGTGTTTTAATGTGCTCTGCATTTTTTGTGTGGTAAGTTTTTGTCCATCTCTTATGGTTTAGCAGTTATGCAAAATTCTGTAAAATTCATCCAGAATAAAGTAGTCTTCAGAGGATATTCCCAGAAAATTCGAAATATACATTTTATTTGTTAGGTAAATACCTTAAATACACGTTATTTTAAACAAAATCGTTAGAGCCATTTTTGAGAAAATCAAAATTTTCGAAAATGTTTCCATGTAAAGGGTAGTTTGAGGTAGGGGGATTTTTTTTTTCAAAATCTTCGTGTCGCATCCCTGGAAGATACTAAACTTAAATACCAAATTTGGCATTTTACCGACTTTTCGTTTTTGAGTTATCGTGTTCACAGGCACACGGACACACACGGACCTTTTTCTGAAAATATTTTTTTTGGATAGAGGGGACCGTAAAAAGTATATTTCCGGTGAAATCTCGGTATGAATTTTTTGGGTGCATTGCAATACCTTCTCTATACACTATGTACATAGTATGTGTAGAGAAAGTAATACACAAACACCCATGCCCAAGGCGGGACACGAAACCCAGGATCCCCTGCGCCAAGAAGCACCAAAGTGAGGCACTATAGCGAGCGCGATCTTCAGCAAGGATGGTTATGGTTTGTAGAAGAGTGAGTAGCGAAAACATTCAATTTGTTAATTGTATATTGCTAATTGCAAGTATTTGTTGAGCAGAAAACTGTTTTCAGTTCTAAACTTCGGCAATAAGAGCACTGTAAAGGTCCAACTACGTGTAAATGCTGACACTACAAAATATTGTGCTGGTGGGTATTTCAGTTTCCCGTTTTATGCTTCCCTGACAATTCGCTATCGACAGGTAGTTATTTCCAGAAGTGCTTAGAAAAGACAGCCTAATACAGAGGATTAAGTTTTCGGGGTAATGGACGACCTGATTTGTAGTTCAAACAGACACACTGCTAGGTGGAATTCAATAGAGAGCGCTGATTGGTCGTCACTTAACAAGCAAGTGCCCCACATCAAAGAGTTGCGTATGACGTGGCAGGAATCGTATCAGTGTCGCAATTGATTTACTGGTCCCGTGCACCATGACCGCCTCTATCTCGCTGGAATCTAAACTTACAGCTTTGTTTTTGTGTAACTTTATGTTGTATCCAAGACAATGGGACATTTACTGCTAAAGGCCATCTTGTGAAATATACTTACATATATTTATTATACATAAGTTTCAAATTTCTGATTTGGCCATGGATTTTGATGACCAAAATGTATTAAAATTGCTTAAAATTTTAAAATCATAATATAATAATTGTACAAATCACTGATTATTTATTCACTGTATTAAATTAGTTTTAAGAAAGTTATAAATCAACTTATACATATAAGCAGAACAAGTACATATGAGCAATGAAGAGATAGGTAGAGTCAGACAGAAAAATTCAATGTCATAGACGGGATTTGAACCACGGATCTCCCGATTTCTAGCCCGTTGCCCTGCTACCACGGCAACATGCCGGCATAGCTTGAATTTCTCAACTCAAGTAACAGAGTACCCGGCTAGAGATCGGGAGATCCGTGGATCAAATCCCGGCTATGGCATTGCATTTTTCAGTCTGACTCTACCTATCCAACTCCTGTGTGAAAAAAAAATTAATCCAATGAAGAGATACTTTAGAAATTAATTAAGAATGTACCGTACGCACGTTTTATGTTTAGGCTTTAACTGCCTTATATGCGTTAGCGACTCGGTATTATGATACTGCGCAAAAGCGGCGAGGGACGTATCAAGGGTACGTTTAACAGCTGTGAACTGTCTCAGTCGTTTCGTATCTTCGTGTTGCGAAGTACTACGGCAATAAGCGTACTCTTACTGTCAACAAATTCACGCTTGAACAATGTACGGCATATACTACGTGAAAACTGAATCATGTGAACAGATATGTTGACAATTTGAGTAACAATTTCCTGGTTATCAGTTTAGTGTAAGAGGTTTGGTCAACAAATTTAGGACAATGGGATAGCTAAACGCTAAACAAAGAAAGCGAAAACAAAATTGATGCAGTATCCGAACGCTCACCGTAGTGAAGTCTCTCAGCCGCATTGCACAGCAAGTGGGAGTTTCACAAACCTGTATTAGTACAGAAGGTGCGTGTGCATAGTAATTTCATCCGACGATGTCAAATATGTCTTCACGCAGATGAACATCGCTTTCAGCATCTCTTATAACAAAGTTCTCATTATAAAACTCGTAAGTAAATCCGGCAATGTAGTAGATTGTGCGGGGAGCACGCATTCGTGTGATCCGAAGCCTTGGCATAAATCAAAGACATTGTATAATTATCCCATGCTTCTGCTTAAGGAATCTGATTTTGTTTCTTAAATGCAGTCTTACAAAACTTAGCATTACGCCTTTTGTCATTTTGTGTTCAGAGATTATACAGCACGCACAGGGAATGAACAGGATTTCGCAGTTGGTGGCAGTATCAGACTATTGTTAAAGCGAAAAAGCGAAATCTACCTGTCTCATCCCTCGCTTGGGACATGGATGATACCTGCTCCCCTGAAAATAGCTATCCCTTTCAAACAGGTCTTTTTAGACTGGCTATTAAACGGAAACATTTTTTCTCTCAAAAAATAACTAAGGTTGTGCAATTTTCTTATTTCTCGGTTGAATAGTGACATGTATGATGTTTGGAAAGTTATCCTTATCCAAAATGTCCATAATATAAAAGTCTATATACTCAATGTAAACGTGTAAAAATGAGTAAATTAATATGAAAGAGCAAGGAAATGAATAAATCAGCACCAAAAATCTAAAAACAAATCAAAACATAACTGGTTTAAAATGACCAGAAAAGTAAAATATATGTAGTTGCACATAACAGGATGGACGATAAGGTTTGCTTTAGCCTTTGGTAATGGTTATGCTGTAACAACTAGATGAATGTCATCAGAATGCGCACGCTGATTGTGCATTTTTATTTTCTCTACACATACTATGTACATAGTGCATTGAGAAGGTATTGTAATTCACCCAAAAATTCGATACCGAGATTTCACCGGACATATATGTTTTAGGTGACCCTGGATCCAAAAAAATAATTTTTGGAAAAAGGTCCGTGTGTGAATTTTTTGTAGTGTTTTACGCCCGCTTTAACTACTTATGGCACCGCAGGTGGTGACACTGATGATATATGAATGATGATGGAGCACCGGTGGAATGCGATGGCGGGGGAAACCGGAGTACCCGGAGAAACCCCACCCCAGCGCCGCTTTGTCCACCACAAATCTCACTTGCGGTCGCTTGGGATCGAACCCCGGCCGTCTAGGTGAGAGGCGAGTGGTCTAACCACTCGGCCACGGCGCGGCCGACCATGTGTGAATGCTCGTAGGTGCGTTTGTGTGTGTGTGTGTGTGTGTGTGTGTGTGTGTGTGTGTGGAAGCATAACTCAAAAACGAAACGACCGTTAGAAACCAAACTTGGTATTTAAGTTTGGTATCTCCCAAGGATGCGACACGAAGATTTTAAAGAAATTTCCACCACCCCAACTATCCTTTACAGGAAACGTTTTCGAAAATTTTGATTTTCTCAAAAAGGCTGTAGCGAGTTTCATTAAAATGTCGTATATTAAAGGTATTTACCTGGCAAATAAAATATATATCTTGAATTTTCTGGGAATAGCCTCTGAAGACTACTTTATTCTGGATGAATTTTACGGAATTTTGTATAACTGCAAAACCACAAAAAATGTAGAGCACGTTAAAACACACAATTTATGTTATATACTTTTTTTCGTGGAGTTTATCGTTTTGGGTTTCACCTTTATAGAACTTACTTTTCTCATACAAGAATTTGTCAACTCCTGCCCCTACAAACAAGAAACTTCAGTCACATAGCAACCAGCTTTTGACTATCACTTTAACTTACGGTACTCCCTTAATTCGCTTCTACTTACAAGGAAGCAAGTAATAAGACTATTTCAGCTAATTTTTCTTCATTAGAATGAAGTAAATAGAAGCATAAATTTTTAACAATAATTCGTTGCTGGGATATAGAGAAAGCCATGTGAATGCAACACATCAGATTTTTAATAATTTGGAAAGAAAACAAATAATTGCTTCCATCGCAGGCATAAATACTTCAGAATTATATTTGGCAACGTTGGAAAGCTTGATTACAGAACGGTGCAACTTTCAGCATTAATTCACCGAAGCCATGATGAAAACTGACGAAGAGAAAGCTTCAAATCATTACACAGAAGCAAGGCGACTATTTTCACCTTTTTGTTTCATCACAGGATTGTGACAAATCAATGCCTTTTTTCGACGATAGTGCTTTTTGATCTATTTGCCGTTCATGATGGCAAGTTGAGATTTCTACATTCTGCTATATGCGTGCTTTGTCCCGTTTACTGCATGAATGTGCATAAATGTATTACAACCTCTAACTTTTAATATATTGATATTACCTATGTAAAATATATTCATAGCTAACAGATTAATTTTACTGTTTAAATCCTATCAAGGGCAATCTCTTTTATTTTATTTGTTAATATTTACGAACGAATTAATTCATGCAGCAAATATATAAAAACTGTAGGATAATTTTTTTAAGGTCAACAACTAGAAGTGATTAAGCGATCGGTAGGTGACCAGAAATGTTTATTTTCACGAGGGCCGTTTTTGTTTTCAACCTCCGATACGCTTTAAATAAAAGACAAGTTCATAGAAAACAATTATTTTATTACTAAAAGTGTTGTACACTTATTGCTACTTTTCAACATAATCTCCGAAAAGATTTTTATCGTACCTGTGCACAAGCTTTGCAATACACGCTTCAAAAAATGTTGCCGCCAATGATTTCAAATGAGCATTGACGTTGTTTTGAAGATCTTCGTTGGTTTGAAATTGTGCCCTCCTAGCCACGTCTTCAGTTCAAGGAAAAGGTGAAAGTCGCAGAGTGTCAGGTCAGTACTGCACGGCGAATGATCGAAAATGTCCCATTGAAATTGTTCAAGGATGGGTTGTGCCAGCAATGTGTGGACGAGCGTTGTCATGGATCAACACAATTCCTGAAATAGCATTCCTCTTCGTTTGTTTTGAATGGCTCTCCGCAAACGTCGTAAAGTACGAAGATCTTCAAAACAACGACAATGCTCATTTGAAATCATTGGCGGCAACATTTTTTGAAGCGGGTATTGCAAAACTTGTGCACAGGTACGATAAATGTCTGAATCTTTTCGGTGATTATGTTGAAAAGAAACCAAAAGGGTAGAAAACTTTTAGTTATAAAATAATTGTTTTCCATGAACTTGTTTTTTATTTATAGCCTATCGGAGGTTGGAAAAAAACGGCCCTCGTCGTTTTATGACATTCTAATGTTATCTATTAGCCTGGGTTTATGTAATTCAAATGAAATTGGTTTAACTCGTTACAGGATTGCATAGATGGAAACATGTGTGATGTAGCGCGGATGACTGCTGTGGGCAGGATGTACAGTCGAGTGCATGGAAACTCTTTTGTTTTATTTGGTGTTGGCAGAATTACTTATCTTATGTTGCACGGCAGCGCTGCGTGAACCAATCTCCTATTGCTTTGAAGTAAAGTCAGACACATTGAGTGGCGACAGGAGTAGAATACACAAGTATTTCACCGAAGTGGCTAGATAAAGGACAGTCTCATATTGGTTTTCTGTCAAAAGTCTGGTATTTAAAACACTCCAAACAAAACAGCGGTTTAGAATTTCTTTATCAAAATAAATCACACGCATTACATTATCACGCTCCATGCACTTTGCTGTAATAACCATTATCTACACTTTCTTTGAAGAACTGACATCTAGAGTATATTGTTCAACATCCTACCTTCCCATTTCAAAGAGCAAGTTCTCGTTCCAACTACCTGCTATTTAACAGATCTTCTAAGATAGCAGTAAATTATTTCTTACCTGAAACAAAGAAAAATAAAAATCAGTATTACAAACTATATCCAATATATTTCAGCTTCTAATATTACACATGTTTCAATGTTAATCTATATCAGCATTCATTTCTTTCTTACTGGTGGTGAACTTTTCATTATAAACTGCAACAAATATGTACTACCATGTACTTAAGAGCCTTAAAATAAATATATAGGGAAATGTGTATTTGCTCTATACAAATCTGAAATGTTTCATTCACATTACTTTCTCTACTGTTCTGCAAAACTGTTCTTACAAAAAATGGTTCTATTCATTGCAATCGTCATAAACATTAACCGATATAGTATTGCTCGCTAACTTGTAAGTAGAAAGGAAATAATGATTGTTAAATCCTATAAAACTTTTATTCTATCAACTATCTCCTTAATTGAAGTATTGTAATGCAGATCTATAATTAAGAGAGATATAGCTTTAAATTAGTTTCAATTAATAAATAAGAATATTAATAGATAGCATTTCTATTCGGACAACCGTTCTTAATTAGAATATTATAATTCAATTCCCCTATGGCATTACTATGAAATTCGGCTCTCTTTGCATGGACAGGAGTAAAACAAAAGATTAAGTGAAACGAATAACGACTTCCATCCGAGAAAAGCATAAGAATCTTACAATTGAAGCCAATAACAAGTAGTATCTCGGAAATTTTTAACTTCACAAAATTGATATAACTGTGTGTTTTAATGAAATCTATTTATCTGTGGCAAGATTTAGTTTAAATCTTACCAGAAATTCTCCAGAATGAAGAGAGATAATAAAAAGCTATTCCCAGAAAATTGAAGAGATACATTATAGTATATACAGGGTTACTACAAAAGAAATAGACAACTTCAACTGCCTGTAAAACAAAAACTATTAGAGATAGCAACCTAATTATTTTGGAGGTATGTTAAGAAACTCTCAAAGTTTCGTTTGTTACTATTGGTAACGCTGTAGTGTTTTGTTTGTTGTTGCAGAAGCTGAAATGGCTGAAAATCCTGTGGAAAAGGCATATTGCGTGTTGGAATTTGCTAGAACGCAATCAGCAACTGTTGTCCAACGACATTTTAGAACACGTTACCACAAAACGCCACCGACTAGACAGTCAATATACGACTGGTATAGAAAATTCGAGACAACGGGATGTTTGTGCAAAGGGAAGAGCTCGGGAAGACCAAGAGTTTCGGAAGAAAACGTTGAACGTGTTCGTTCTGCCTACATAAGAAACCCACAGAAATCGACGTCTAGGACAAGCATGCAATTACAAATTCCACAGCAAACTGTATGGAAATCTTGCGGAAGCGACTGCACATGATGCCTTACAGATTACAGATGTTGCAGTTTCTGAGTGAAGAAGATAAGGTCATACGGCGTGACTTTTGCATCGACATGTTGCGACATGATGAAGACGATGCTGGTTTTTGTGAGCGCATCATTTCATTTTTGTGGTAACGTGTTCTAAAATGTCGTTGGACAACAGTTGCTGATTGCGTCTAGCAAATTCCAACAAGCAATATGCCTTTTCCACAGGATTTTCCGCCATTTCAGCTTCTGCAACAACAAACAAAACACTACAGCGTTACCAATAGTAACAGACTAAACTTTGAGAGTTTCTCAACATACCTCCAAAATAATTAGGTTGCTATCTCTAATAGTTTTTGTTTTACAGGCAGTTGAAGTTGTCTATTTCTTTTGTAGTAACCCTGTACATACTTGTAAATAACACTATATATATAGCATTTTAATCAGTATTCATTGTATTAAATAAAAGCAAAGAATTATCCATATCTTCACATTGTGGACAGGCATGTCTCTCAGAAATAGTCTCAATGGTAACACCGCATCTTCATTAGCATTACTTTACTCTTAGTATGAGACTAGGATAACAAAGTCCTCTCTGCTCATCGGTTGCGTCACAATTTGTTACAAATATGTCGGCGAGCTAATTGATGACGCACTGTAATATTATTATTATTATATCTCAGGATCGTGGCTGGGAGGCAGACAATGCATTACAGCTAATATAATACTTGTAAATAATACACTGGTTTCACTCTAATATCTTCTTCTTACTCGTTCTTGTATACTCTTCAATATCACTGGGCACAATAATTATTAACACTGTAGGATGGCACAGATAAATTAAGATTGCATTCCACTAGCAGCACGCGTTCCCCCAAATGTATAGGACGCTACCCTTGTGCCGAGCAATGATCACGTGAAGACTGACAAAGGATGAGCGTCTATTCAGCTCTTATATGGACTCAAAGCTTATTCTACATGTTTCTGCTTATTAAACATTCTTCAAGCAAGTATATAATACAGACTTATTTTTATTTACAAATAAACTACTTTTGCTACATATAATATTTATTTGATAAGCTATTTGCGCTTAGTGAATATTTAAATATGGGTATCCAACGCTTGGGGATGCGGCATACTAGAAAGAACAACTTCCTTTTTCATGCACGTAGCAATGCAATTATCATTGTTGAATTTTTTCAAATAATTATTTTTGATCATAAATGGAATTATACTTAAAATACACATTAAATTCACCACTATGATATTTACAGAAACTTACAGGCTAATTACTTTCAGAAATTAATGTTTTGTTTACCACATAATCAATAAATCAATATGGCATCAATTTTCTTCCATTGAAAACGCTTGGCTTCATATATTAGCGTCTCAGGACTCTAGTCTCCGATATTGTGAAAGCAGGAGTTGATACCTAGAATTGTACAACTATAGCATCCATCACTATAGAAAAGAAGATTTATTACAGATACGTTTTTCCCCTAACATATAATAAGACATTCTGCACGCTTGAGTTAAGCATTGCTGTTTTGGCACTGATGCAACCGGAAGTAGATGGCCTGAGGGCCCGGATTTGTGGCTTTGTCCCAGGAAACTCATCGCTAAAGCCCACCAACAACAAAAGGTCATCAAGCTGATCAATTCCCGGCATGTCAACAGCAGATAGCCTCCCAAACAAGAGCACAAAGCGGCTCACCACGTTGACATGCAGTCCATAGACAACAGGCCATAAAACCTTTGATTAGGCTCATTCATATGAATTGCAAGTCATTAGCAATGAAGATATCGTGTTTATTTCATCGCTATGTACTCAACAATTGGTTTTGGCTATATTATCTCAGTAACGATACACTTAAAGTAAAAACTTTGTGTTCCATTCTCTACATCTCTAATAAAAATTATTGTTAAAAAGCTTATGCTTCTATTTACTTCATGCTAATCGACAAAAAATTAGCAGAAATAGTCTTATTACTTGCTACCTTGTTAAGTAGAAGCGAAATAAGGGAGTACCATAAGTTAAAATGATACTCGAAAGCTGGTTGGTATGTGACTGAAGTTCCTTTGTTTTTATGGACGGGAGTTGACAAATTCCTGTATAAGAAAAGCATTAGTTTTTTAAAAGTGAAACCAATAACAAGGAATATCTCAAAAACCACCAACTCCACGAAAACAAAATGTATACAACATAAATATGTGTTTTAACGTGCTCTACATTTTTTGTGTATCAAGTTTTTGTCCATCTCTTACGGTTTAGCAGTTATGCAACATTCCGTAAAATTCAACCAAAATAAAATAGTCTTCAGAGGCTATTCCCAGCAAATTCAGCATATACATTTTACTTGTCAGGTAAATATCTTTAATATGCTATATTTTAAACAAAATCGTTAGTCATTTTTGAGAAAATCAAAATTCTCGAAAAAAGTTCCATGTAAAGTGTAGTTTGGGGTGGGGCGATTTTTCTCAAAATCTTCGTGTCGCGCCCCTGGAAGATACTAAAGTTAAATACCAAGTTTGGTATTTTATCGACTTTTCGTTTTTGAGTTATCGTGTTCACAGACACATGGACACACACACACACACACATATATACGGACCTTTTTCAGAAAATGCCTTTTTTGGATACAGGGGACCTAAAACATATTTCCGGTAAAATCTCGGTATCGAATTTTTGGATGGAATGTAATGCCTTATGTACATAGTACGTGTAGAGAAAGTAAAAAAGTTTCAGATTCCTGATCCAATGGCTAAGTGAAAATATTGCTAATGGAGATAACCATTTACCAGCGTCAATTATTTCTTTATTTGTTGTTT
This sequence comes from Hymenopus coronatus, assembly GCA_030762935.1. Lineage (NCBI taxonomy): Eukaryota > Metazoa > Arthropoda > Insecta > Mantodea > Hymenopodidae > Hymenopus > Hymenopus coronatus. The sequence goes on along the minus strand of CM060888.1, from coordinate 135,267,271 downwards.
GTTTTTCTGAACCGCGAGAGCGACGCAAAAATAAAATACCATAAACTCCCTCATGTTGGCGCTATATTCTGCAGCCATTTAATTTGTGTTTTAAACATTTTAAAACATCATGCTCTAATTACGGTAGAAGCTGAATAAACAAAAAAAAAACAGAATACAAAATAATGTGATGTAGCTATTTTGATGAGACATTCCAATAAACAAACAATAATTATTATTCATAAATATAACGACTAAAAGTAGAGGAAAGCAAATGAGTTAAATATATATATATATATATATATATATATATATAAATAAATGAGTTTAATATAAAAGAAAAAAAAAAACACCACAGAACACAAATACTAACGAAACGTCTAAACAAATTAGCCCATCTGAATAAGAAAAAAAACCAATAATAATCACATAATTCATGTGTATAATATTTTTGTATTCTTGTAATTTCTCGAATTAATGTTTGATTAACAAATAATGTCTAATACACTGCTTATAATGGCATGCCTTGAAGCAAAAATTCACATCTCTGCGCACGCGTGTGTATGTGTGTGAGAGAGAAGAAGAAGAGGAAGAGAGGGATAAAAGAGAGGAAGCCAAGACATCCAAATAACGTATTTCCTTTCTGCTTATTTATATGCCGTCCTAGCAATACCATTATATGGCACGTCTGGTAGCGTGTCTGCCTCACATTTTTTTTTTTTTAAACAGTAACGGAGTCTGATCAGGACTCCGGTACTGTATCCCTAGTTACATTTCCCCCGTAGGTTTTTACTGATTACTGGTTTACTGGTTTTTACTGTTTCTTTTACAAACATATACACATTGCACAAACATATAACATCCATGCCCAAGGCGGGACCCGAACCCACGATCCCCTGCCCACGAAGCACCAAAGCGAGACGCTTTAGCGAGCGCGGCCATGGGGACCGGCACATTCAAAACGTCGCGAGTTCGAATCTCGCTTAGGCTGTTACCCGAATAAGATTTTTTCGGGGTTTTCCTTTATCCTGAGAAGACGAATGTCGACCCCGAGGCCATTTGAGCATCATTTCACAAATTTCATTCATCGTCCGATTTGACCAATCAGGTTAAAGGACGTTAAACTTAAAAAAAAAAAATAAAAAATAAAAAAAAAAAAAAAAATTATTATATGAATATCTTAAAGCACCATTTCCCATTGAAGTTTCTGTAAACGATTCATGCATTTTTTTCATTTTATGGGCTGCAAACATACACACCATACACATAGTTCTATTTTTTATTTGCTACTTCAAGACTAGTGAAGATAGAGGATAATTCTAACTAAACAAAATAACAAAATTCCTATCTCGAATCGAACCTGTAATCTCTGGATCTGGAGGTTAGTTTGTCACTGGCCTTCTAATCCCAAGGTCGCAGGTTCAAACCCGGCCAAGCCCATTGTCAATAAATGTACTAGAATGTAATAAAAGTGCAGGGTGACATTTCAACACACCGGAGGCGCTGATATGATCCTGGCAACTCACAGCGCCGTTAACAAACAATGTTTAAGAATAAATATTTAATTCTTGTCATAAGTTAACCCGTGATGACAGTAAGTACTACAGCCACGACCACAGATATATAAGGAAGAGGGCGACGTTTCTATCCTGTTCAAACGTTCGCATGGATTTTAATTTTACTAAGATCCCTGAAGAAGCAGATCTATTAACGGGTTCCAAAATATTACAAGCTGAAGTTGCACAGTGGACGGAGAGAGAGAGAGAGAGAAAGAAGGTAGTAAAGGTGGCAAACGGGAAGTGAGAAAGAGGTAGAGAGGGAGAGAACTACGGAGGTGGAGGGAGTAAGGGTGAATGAGTGAGGAAGAACAGATACAAAAGAAAAATCCCTCTACATTAGGTTTAAAGTGACTAAATTATTATTATTATTAATAATAATAATATTATTAATAATAATAATATTATTAATAATAATAATATTATTAATAATAATAATAATGTAGTACTCGATAGCTTATTAACACATTTTGTGTTATCAGACAAGTTGAAAATATGTCAGTTCTATAATCATTTGTTATTACGCATATAAGGCTTATGAATAGTTCTTTCAATTGTTTCTTGGCAATCATCATCATCACCTATGTCCAATGCTGCACTTTAATATGCAGTGAGGAAAGCTGGATGAAGAATACCGAGTATTAGCAGCATAATTCTACCCGAGTTTTTAGAATTTTATTGCGCAATAAAATATTACAATCTTTTTGTTTGTTATGATTTTTAGAACATATTTTTTATTTAAGCACATATGACTTCCCCAGCTTATGTGTGTTTTATGTGTTGTGTTTTTCGAATGAAAAGTTACTAATAATGTAAATGCATCACAAACCCCATTATACGACGTTAAACTATACTAAACCTTGCAGTATAGCACTATTCATGTACTAAATACACGAGCATCCTGTCGCATCCTTGGAAGATACCAAACCTTAATACCAAGTTTGGTATTTAACGGTCTTTTCGTTATTGAACTATGCTGTCCATCGACACACAGACGGATAGACAGACACACACACACATATACCTATTTGTAAAAATGCTTTTTTTGGATTCACGGGGATCCAAAACATGTATTTCCAGTGAAATCTCGGAATCGAATGTTTGGGTGGAAAACAATACCTCTATACACTACGTACATAGTACTATAGAGAAAGTAAAAGGAGCAAAGGCTTACCCTGCCGAAATAATTAAGTTTGCCTTAAACAGCATTTCTGGGTAGTGCGCTTATGTCTATTGCTTAAAGTTTAGCACAAAATATGCGTATAAAACTCCTTCCAAATGTTGTGGGCTATTCCCAGAAAATTCGAATGAAATACATTTCATTCGTCATTAAAGATCTTTAATATAAGGTACTATAATAAAAATATTCCATGTAACGCGTATTTTGGGGTGTAGAATTTTCTTGAAAATCTTTGAGACTCATTCTTGGAATATAACCTACTTTTAAGTCCAGAGTTCACAGACAAAGATAGGCACACACATGCGCGCGCGCGCACTCACTCACACAGAGTATTTTCCAAAAATACTCGTTTGGGTTCAGGGTTCTTCAAAAATGTTTATTTCCGTTTAAATCTCGGTATCGAATTTTCAATGGAAGACAATGTTTACCCTAACCACACGTAGTACACAGAGAAAAACATTAACGCATTTTAGAAGAGTGTGTGTGTGTGTGTGTGTGTGTGTGTGTGTGTGTGTGTGTGTGTGCGCGCGCGTGCGTGTGTGTGTGTGAGCAGAACAAAACTGTTAAATATGAACTTTGTTGTTTAAATTCCAGCCTTCCTAGTGTTTTCCTAAAGATTTTAAGAAAATTGGCCTAATTCAAATACCCTGTACAGGAAAAAGTCTTTAGGTTTTATTTTCCAAAAATTCTTAAACGATTTTAATTAAAATCCCATATCTTTAAGATATACTTGCATGACAAAATATACAGGTTGATATTTTGGGGGGGGGTGGATAGCCTGTTAAAGTTATGTTCATTCTAAATGTCTATTTTTCCCCCTCCTGATTATGCAATGGTAACAAAACTTTAAAGCCATCACAGAGCAATCAGATCTAAAATGATCTGACTATCCCTCAAGCCTACTGTGTATCTACAAGAATAAGTGCTATTACAAATTTCTTAAATTACTTATTTAGATTAACATGGACACGCTTTGGTAATAATAGTTTGTTTAAAACTCTGATGAGTTCCATTCACATGAGTTTTGTACATCTCTGCAACAAATTATTGTTAAAAAGTTTATACTTCTATTTATTTCATGCTAATCGAGAAAAAATTAGTATGAATGGTCGTATTACTTGCTTCCTTGTAAGTAGAAGCGAAATAAGGGAGTACTATAGGTTAAAGTGATGGTCAAAAGCTGGTTAAGTTCCTTTGTATGGACAGGAGCTGACAAATTCCTCTATGAGAAAAGCGCAAGTTTTTAAAGATGAAACCAAAAATTAGGAATATCTAAAAACCGATCAGCTCCACGAAAAAAATGTATATAATATAAATTGTGTGTTTTAACGTGCTCTACATGTTTTGTATGGTAAGTGTTTCTCTGTCTCTTATGGTTTAGCAGTTATGCAAAATATCGCAAAATTCATCCAGAATAAATTAGTCTTCAGAGGCTATTCCCAGAAAATTCGATATACATTTTATTTGTCAGGTAAATATCTTTAATGTGTGAATATTTTAATCAAAATCGTTAAAGCTATTTTTAAGAAAATCAAAATTTTCGAAACAAGTTCCATGTAAACGGTAGTACGGGGAGAGGACATTTTTCTCAAAATCTTCGTGTCGCATCCCTGGAAGATGCTAAACTTCAATACCAAGTTTAGTATTTTACCGACTTTTCGTTTTTGAGTTATCGTGTTTACAGACACACGGACACACACGGACCTTTTTCTGAACATGCATTTTTGGATACAGGGAACCCTAAAACATATATTTCCAGTGAAATCTCGATATCGAATTTTTGGGTGCATTACAATACCTTCTCTATACATTATGTACATAGTATGTGTAGAGAAAGTAAAAATCTATAGGTAGAGACTTTGTGAACTTTTCAGAACTTGATATGATGTGAGCGCGCAAAGAGAGCGGCGAATGCGATGAAGAGAGAGAAAGAGGATAGGATATCGAGAGGGAAGGTAGGGAATGAATAGAGACAGATTGCAGCAAGCGCGAAGAAAGAAAAGAAACAAAAATCTCTGTATTTAACGCAAAGTGTAGAGGTGCTTATACACAATAATGTTAATTCTAATGTGTTACATTTACATGTCTTTCTTACTGTCTACTTTTTTACTAGTGCCTATTAAAGTCTTTTTATAAAGTTTATTGTTCTCTTCATTTCAATCGAAATAAAAATTCCCAGATGTAACACATCACACATTTAGTTCGTAGGAGTCTTTATGACAATCTGTTAAAGGCAAAATCAAATTCTGGTTAAAAATTAACAATCCGTTTAAAATGAGGGGCTTTTTTCGTTAACACTAATAAAGAAAATACAGAAACAAAAAAACCATAATGTATCTGAAATAAAAGCACAGCCTAATTCAAATATGTCATGTGATTATTACATTACCATACTGCGATAATAATTTCAGATAACTAAAATGAAAATTGTCATCTTTTAGGTTTTTAACATTCTCCAATATTATTATTAATTTTGTGATGAATATACAACTGAACGGTTAGAAACTATTGAGGTTGTGGTTCATGCAAGTCGAGAAAAAGTAGGAAAAGTATGGACAGGAGTTGACGAATTCCTGTATGAGAAAAGTGTAAGTTTTTCAAATCTGAACCCCAAAACAAGGAATACCTGTAAAACGAAATACCAAACTTGCTATTTAAGTTTGGATGCGACACAAAGATTTTCAAGAACCCACTCCTCACTACCCCTTTACAAGGAAAACTTTTCGAAAATTTTCTTTTTCTTAAAAATGGCTCTAACTATTTTGATTAAAATACCACAAATTAAATTCATGTCTATCACAAATAAAATGTATATCTTGAATTCTCTGGGAATAGCTTATAAGACCTGTTTATTCTGGATGAATTTTAATTAATTTGGCATAACTAGTAAACCGTAAGAGATAGACAAACACTTACTTTACAAAAAGTGTAGATTTTATTAAAATACGCAAGTTATGTCATTTACATTTTTTCGTGGAGCTTACCGTTTTCGAGGTATTTCTTGTTATTAGTTTCAATTGTGAAGTACTTATACTTTACTCAGAGGGAAGTGTCTGTTTTTCTTTTGTTGTACTCCTGGCCAAGCATAGAAGCGATTTGCAATGACAATCGCATAACGACAGCTTTTAAAACAGTTTACTATCACTTTAGCCTAGTGCTTTCCCTTAGTTCCATTCTACTTATAAGGGAATATGTAATAGAATTCTGCTATTGTTTATCTCGATTAGCAGGGTGTTGAAAGAAGAATTATCTTTTGTAAGAAGTTTGTTTGGAGAGTAGCTAGAGAAAGTTATGTGAGTGTAACGCATCAGATTTTTGTCATTATTTCCTGGCACCTTATCGATAGCTGAATATTGACGTATGGGACGTTATTATCCACCGTCATTCACCACAATTGTCAACTAATTTGAATGTTTTGTCCCTGTTAAGTCTTTCCTTCTTCAGGTCGCGCAGATTTTACTCCATTCGTCTTAAGATGCATGGATTGTATATTAACCATTATGAATTACATCCGGTTACAATCCTAGAGAGGTTGTTTTAATACAAGAAAGAGTCACTCAGTTGCCAGCGCTATTCCAGGAATCCTTTTCCTAGTAAAGAAACCATCTTCTATGCTCTAATTCTAAATTAAAGTAGGTCCATTCGCTCTTATAATAACCTGTTATTAGCGTAGCGGAAAGCCTTTCATCATGTAATGCCTGCCTTCCTGACTCCTAAAATAACTTCTTTCATCAGCTATATTCGCCTCCCTTGTCAATCAACGGTTGACGGGATACTCCCTTTCTAAGGAGCTACTCAAGAATGTTTGTGTCTTAATATGATGACGAATTGATGGGTGCGGCAGTTATCTTGGGGCACGCCCCTTTCTCATCAATAATATTCTTTTGCCCTGCAACATATTTTTACTTGCGCTATACGTACTATGTACATAGTGTATTGAGAAGGTATTGTGTTGCACCCAAAAATTCGATACCGAGATTTCACGGGAAATACATGTTTTGAGAACACCTGAATAAAACAATCATCCGTGTGTGTGTGTGGACAGCATAGCTCCAAACCAAAAGCTCGTTAAAAACCAAACTTGATATTTGGATTTGATATCGTCACGAAGATTATTAAGAAAATCCGCCACCCCCAACTACCCTTTACATGTAACTTTTTTCGAAATTTTTGGTTTCATCAAAAGTGGCTCTAACGATTTTGGTTAAAATATCGTTTATTAAAGATATTTACCTAACAAATAAAATGTATATCTTTAATTTTCTGGGAATAGCCTTTGAAGAATACTTTATTCTGGATGAATTTTACGGAATTTTGCATAATGTTAAACCGTAAGAGATTGACAAAAACTTACCACACAAAAAATGTGAGCACGTTAAAACACACGATTTACGTTACATACATTTTTTCGTCGAGATGATCGTTTTGGAGGTACTTTTCTCATACGAAATTTTTCAACTCTGTTCATACAAAATAATCTGTCATATAGCTACAAGCTTTTGACTATCACTTTAACCTATGGTATTCCCTTATTTCGCTTCTACTTACAAGGAAGCAAGTAATAAGACTAGTTCTGTAAATTTTTTTCTCAGTAGTAAATAGAAGCATAAGCTTTTTAACAACAATTTGTTGACAGATGTAGAGAAAGTCATGTGAATGGAACACATCAGAGCTGAGCAGGCCTAGTCTGCGAGATCGCCAACTTATACCCGTATTTCGACTGAGAGAATAGTTGCTTTACTAATTGTTTAATTACACATTGTTCGTCATTTCGAAGATTTGGCGCTGCAATAACTACAATTAAAAACACATCACGCTCTTTCGTTCTTTCAACTCCACGTGCTATGCTGAATTACAAACAGCAGTGTCCGCATGATATAATTCGGGGACAATTGTGTGGGCCTTCGCTTGCTGATTCCTACGTTCCTCCTGCCGAACTCCCCTAACGCATCATAGTGTAGGACTGCAGCTTCAAGCATCTCTAGTTCTATTCTGCCCTTGGTGCGATACTGTAGTATAGACTTATAGAATAAGATACATATTCCACCCTAACGCTTGGACTGGTGATATAATTATTATTGTTATTTATGATTTTGTAATTTACTTTCCACATGAGCTTCAGTGATAGCTTTGATAAGATTTTTTTCGGGATTTTCCTTATCCTGAGAAGACAAATGTCGAGTAACTTTAAGCTCCATGGACCCCGAGATCATTTGAGCATCATTTCACCAATTTCATCCGTCGTCCGATATGACCAACCAATAGTTTGTTGCAGCATAAGTAGAGGAAGTTATGTCGATGTTAACACATCAGAATTTTTGTAACGTCTTATATATTTGCAGTTTTAGTATGCTATACGGTAACCAGCTAATAAATAAAATAATCTGTGCATTATAATAAATATTGGGGAGTGGCAGAAAATTTAATACGTGTTGCTTGAGACTGTACATGCCGTTCACGGGGTTAAAAGTTATATAAAAGGGAGATATAATTTATAGCAAATATAATATAAATTATACTAGGAGAGGACAAATGTACATTGAAGATGGCTAGGGAAGAAGGCAAGTCACGAGCTGACAAGCGATCCTGTAGGATAGTACCGTTAAGGGAAGGACATTGAACTGAAGGGGTGAGGTTACACTGCCCAATGGTGGACATAACAAGGACAAACAGTTGTCACGAGCTGACAAGCGACCAGGTAGGATAATACCGTTAAAGGAAGGACATTGAACTGAAGGGGTGAGGTTACACTGCCCGAGGGTGGACATTACAAGGACAAACGGTTGTCACGAGCTGACAACTGACCAGGTAGGATAGTACCGTTAAGGGAAGGACATTGAGTGAGGTTACACTGCCCGAGGGTGGACATTACAAGGACAAACAGTTGTCACGAGCTGACAAGTGACCAGATAGGATAGTACCGTTAAGGGAAGGACATTGAGTGAGGTTACACTGCCCGAGGGTGGACATAACAAGGACAAACAGTTGTCACGAGCTGACAAGCGACCAGGTAGGATAATACCGTTAAAGGAAGGACATTGAACTGAAGGGGTGAGGTTACACTGCCCGAGGGTGGACATTACAAGGACAAACAGTTGTCACGAGCTGACAAGTGACCAGATAGGATAGTACCGTTAAGGGAAGGACATTGAGTGAGGTTACACTGCCCGAGGGTGGACATAACAAGGACAAACAGTTGTCACGAGCTGACAAGCGACCAGGTAGGATAATACCGTTAAAGGAAGGACATTGAACTGAAGGGGTGAGGTTACACTGCCCGAGGGTGGACATTACAAGGACAAACGGTTGTCACGAGCTGACAACTGACCAGGTAGGAGTACCGTTAAGGGAAGGACATTGAACTGAAGGGGTGAGGTTACACTGCCCAAGGATGGACATAACAAGTACAAACGGTTGTCACGAGCTGACAAGCGATCCAGGTAGGATAGTACTGTTAAGGGAAGGACATTGAACTGAAGGGGTGAGGTTACACTGCCCAAGAAGGGACATAACAAGGACAAACAGTTGTCACAAGCTGACAAGCGACCAGGTGGGATAGTACCGTTAAGTGAAGGACATTGAGTGAGGTTACACTGTCCGAGGGTGGACATAACAAGGACAAACAGTTGTCATGAGCTGACAAGCGACCAGGTGGGATAGTACCGTTAAGTGAAGGACATTCAGTGAGGTTACACTGCCCGAGGATGAACATAACAAGGACAAACAGTTGTCATGAGCTGACAAGCGACCCAGGTAGGATAGTACCGAGGGTGGACATAACAAGGAAAACAGAAGCAATTCTCTTGCTGGTCAAGAGACACTTTTGGCACTTGGTATGGAACATTCGCGGAGCTAAGTTGTGATATTTGAGTCCGTGTTGGAGCTAATCGGGCTATCTTTGGTTATGACGGAAATAGTGTCAATTTAATATGCCAGAAAACAACGAAATCACTGCACCAAACGACGGTAAGTAATGTAATTAATAAGTAAAGATAGGCTCGGTCGAGTAAAGCGTAACTTAAGAGAACATTTAGGAGGAGTGCGTGTGTGTTCGATGGCAGAAAGGGCCGAGCAAAATGAATAAATGAGTTCAATAATAATCTGGAACTCGAAGAAAATCACTTGTACCTTACCATACCTGAGAAAGATTCTATGCCAACAATTCCTAGAGCAGCCACATCTCCACACCATTCTTAAGTATCCAAAGCCTGTACGCGGGTACGAACCCGTTACGCCTAAGTTACTGTCGCATGCTGAATTATCATTCCATAATATGTTGGTTGGCAACATGGCTGAATGGAGCGCTGCGCTCATTTTACTGTCCGCAAACCTTCAGGAAGTTAGTTACAATGCAGTGTAGCGAAGTGAGCGATATATCCGTAGTCTAATGTTTGTTCCACTTAACTTTGCCCCGTGTCTCTCTTAAGGATACCCATCTGTGAAAAACCTAAAGTTTACAATTTTGTTTGGATTGATTTTGCAATTGCAGCTTTAAGAATATTTTAAATGCTAATTTTCTGACTTTTGTGCAATATAGTTCCTGTGATATTAACATATTCATAGTGTTTTATTGTCATTTAATTAAATCATTCTGGACGATACAATTTGAGTTACAGAAACACAATACTTTGTAGTTATACTGACAAATACAGTATTAGTAAGAATTATCTCATCAATTTTCTTTTGTACTATTTTTATTCAAACACAAAAATGTTCAAGCTTCTGCTTCGAAAACCGCATCGTGTGGAACAATTTAAAGTTCTGAAAACGCTGAAAAATAAAAACACGAGAAAATAGGTTTTAAGGTTTAACTACAATTTAACGCTGTTTCTTTGTAGGTCTTAGAGTTTCATATTCTCCAGCAGAAATTTTTAAACCAATAATATTTGTCAACTCTCACTGACTGATTAAACTAATTCCAAGTAATATATAAAACGGATTTTTAGCTATTTTTCACCATAGTGAAAAGTTTAAAGCACCACACCCACTTACAGTCATGCATTTAAATCGTCACGTGATACGGTTTAAAGCGCCACATGGTAATAAAAGCAACAGGAAATTGAACTACAAGCATTACATTATTTAATTAGGGGGAAAAAAAAAGTTTGTTCATTTTTTGCACTTTTTGATCAATTTTCAGAGGTGGGTATCCTTAATGGCCACTTGAACTAGTCACATCTCATTGCATGTCGTTGTGCGGTACAAATTAGTTCCACATTTATCATGATTAGTTTAATATTTCAATAGGTACATTCAAAGTTAATTATCAATTGCATTTTCATAACCATATAATTCAAACACATTAAATTGGAGTTACGCTGTCTAATTCTGATGATTAAACAGCTAGGAGGATTGTTTGCTTTAAGCCTGCCTCTCACAACAGCATTGTATCCATCATGAGATAGTCTTTATATAATTTTTACCGCCTATCGTTGAGTAGCACACGCCTTCAAAGGTCTGGCAGGGGAAAAGGGAAAGTAACGCAGTGCGGAAGAATACAACTCTGCGGATCAACGTCATAAGAAACAAAGATTGGGCATTATCCGTGCAGTAGGCAAGAGGGATATAAACACGGTGCGCAGTGGCGCGATCTGATTGCTGCAGTCGGCCAGTAGCCGATATCTTCGTGCAAGTAGACCAGAGCGATGTAAACATGGTGCTCAGTGGCACGATTTGATTGCTGCAGTCGGCCAGTAGCCGATATCTTCGTGCAAGTAGACCAGAGCGATGTAAACATGGTGCTCAGTGGCACGATTTGATTGCTGCAGTCGGCCAGTAGCCGATATCTTCGTGCAAGTAGACCAGAGCGATGTAATCATGGTGCGCAGTGGCACGATCTGATTGCTGCAGTCGGCCGGTAGCTGATATCTTCGTGCAAGTAGACGAGAACGATGTAAACATGATGAGCAGTGGCACGATCTGCTTGCTACAGTCGGCCGGTAGCTGATATCTTCGTGCAAGTAAACGAGAGCGATGTAAACACGGTGCGCAGTCGCACGATCTGATTGCTGCAGTCGGCCGTTAGCCGATATCTTCGTATGTTTACATACACATGGCTATCGCTTCCAGTCTCCGCCTCTTTCCCCTACTCTTTGTACTGTGCAACTTGACTGCGAACGTCTATTTGCTAGTCGTGCCTGAGAGATTTGGTCTCTGTGTGCTCCTGCTCACCTTTTGTACCTATAAACGCTTAAAAGTTTGGTTATTGTTCATGGTGGCCCATTAAATATTCTATTTGTTCATCACATGGGTAAATGATCACAAACTTCTGTGTTGCGAGCATGTTTGTGCACGCTCCAACTCCAGGGCGGTAAGAAACTTACGAGTGTTATGCGCAAATCAGGCATGGGTATTAAGGACTATGATTTGTTCCGCATAATTTTGCCCTTTATCTGAACTAGTTACCTCTCATTTGCTGCTGTCGTTGAATAGGATGTTGTGCAGTACAAATTAGTTTTAAATATGATCGATTATCTCAATATATTCGCAGAGATATTCATTCGCATGTGTGTAAAATTGAATGCATTATATGAGAGTATTCTTTGCTTCACACCCGACTCTCAGGTTGACGGTAGCATGTGCCTTATCGGCTATCCGTGCATGGCACACAGCTTGTTTGTCGCCGTTCAAAGATGTAGCCCCCCTCTTCACAACAGCAGTTCCTTACAACCATGTAAACATGTCTGTTACCTGCGCGGTTCAGTGGCGTTCTGTAACATTTGACATTTCCATTTTCGTAACTTGAGCATACGACAAAGGTGTATTCAAATGTGGCAAATGATGTGAAACGTGGCCTGAATATGGGGTATTAACATTTCAGCGATGAAACTATGGAGCAGCAATTTGTGTTTTGGTCCTCTTTAAAACCATGATTAAGTTTTAAATTATTGTATTGCTAGTGGAAACCATATAACCCATTCTCCAGTGTCATGTAATTGTAAACCTTAGAATACACATTATTACAAATTATACTCTAAACTTATAAATTTGTAATGTTCTTCACATTTCGCAATCAATAGCAGGTATAAATCTTAAGATTGATTGGAACACCAGAGCGTGTCTGCGGCAACGGCTGATACGTCGCAAGTAGCAGTGAAATAACTTCAGCAAAGTTTTAGCTATTTCTTAGTTCAATAAGCGACTACATGGAACTCACAATTAGGCTCTGGTTGACCTATAGCCTTTGTGTGACATAAGAGTTGTATACCCCCTGTAAACTTCTATTAAAATTGGACAGTTAGAGTCAGACTGAAAAATTCAATGTCATAGCCGGGATTTGAACCACGGATCTTCCGATCTCTTGCCGGTTGCTCTGCCACTGAGTAACCATGGCAACATGCCGTCATAGCATTGAAATTCTCAACTGACTCGCAAGTTTCCCGGTAAACCACAAGGTGATCTCAAATTATTTTGAGATGACAACCCAAATGGCTACTTACAATGTTGTAAGTACTTTGGTCCCAGGACTCAAGTATAGCCAACTATTATGGGCAATTGGTTGCCAGTGTAGCTCAGTGGCAGAACAAGAGGCTAGACACCGGGAGATCCGTCGCTCAAATCCCGGCTATGGCATTGAACTTTTCAGTCTGACTCTACCTAACCAACTCCTGTCCGACACACGACTTGTGTGAAGAAAAAAAAATTAATGAATTCTATTAAAATTATTTTCTTGGGACAATATTTAAGTGACTTTTTTTTACACCATGATAAGATAAATGCAATTAATTTAGACTACGTCCTGCGTGATGTAAGACAGTACATGTCGTGTTACGGTGCTAAAAGTTATCTAAAAGCGAGATAGCCAATATAATATACATTATACTAAGATGCGACAAATGTACATTGAAGATGGCTAGGCAAGAAGGCCATAACAAACAGTTGTCACGAGCTGAACCAGGTAGGTTAGTACCGTTAAGGGAAGGACATTAAGTAAGGTTACACTGTCCGAGGGTGGACATAACAAGGACAAACAGTTGTCAGGAGCTGACAGGCGACCAGGTAGGATAGTACCGTTAAGGGAATGTCATTGAGGGAGGTTACACTGCCCGAGGGTGGACATAACAAGGACAAACAGTTGTCACGAGCTGGCAGGCGACCAGGTAGGATAGTAACGTTCAGGGAAGGACATTGAGTGAGGTTACACTGCCCGAGGGTGGACATAACAAGGACAAACAGTTGTCACGAGCTGACAAGCGACCAGGTAGGATAGTACCGTTAAGGGAAGGACATTGAGTGAGGTTACACTGTCCGAGGGTGGACATATCAAGGACAAACAGTTGTCACAAGCTGACAAGCGACCAGGTAGGATAGTACCGTTAAGGGAAGGACATTGAGTGAGGTTACACTGTCCGAGGGTGGACATATCAAGGACAAACAGTTGTCACGAGCTGACAAGCGACCAGGTATGATAGTACCGTTAAGGGAAGGACATTGAGTGAGGTTACACTGCCCGAGGGTGGACATAACAAGGACAAACAGTTGTCACGAGCTGACAAGCGACCAGGTAGGATAGTACCGTTAAGGGAAGGACATTGAGTGTGGTTACACTGCCCGAGGGTGGACATAACAAGGACAAACAGTTGTCATGAGCTGACAAGCGACCAGGTAGGATAGTACCGTTAAGGGAAGGACATTGAGTGAGGTTACACTGCCCGAGGGTGGACATAACAAGGACAAACAGTTGTCATGAGCTGACAAGCGACCAGATATGATAGTACCGTTAAGGGAAGGACATTGAGTGAGGTTACACTGCCCGAGGGTGGACATATCAAGGACAAACAGTTGTCACGAGCTGACAAGCGACCAGATATGATAGTACCGTTAAGGGAAGGACATTGAGTAAGGTTACACTGGCCGAGGGTGGACATAACAAGGACAAACAGTTGTCACGAGCTGACAAGCGACTAGGTAGGATAGTACCGTTAAGGGAAGATCATTGAGTGTGGTTACACTGCCCGAGGGCGAACATAGCAAGGAAAACAGAAACAATTCCCTTGCTGGTCAAGCGACACCTTTGGCACTTGGCATGGAACATCCGTGGAGCGAAGATGTGATATTTGGTTGTGACGGAAATAGTGTTAATTTAATACGGACGAAATGCGTGTGTGTTGGACGGTAAAAAAGACCGCAAAAAATGAATAAATGAGCTCAATAATAACAATCTAGAACTCGAAGATAATCACTTGTGTCTTACCACACCTACCAACAAAATCCAACAATTCCTAGGACACCCACATCTCCAGAACTTTTCTTAGTAGGCCATAAACCTGCACGCCGGTAAAGAACCCGGCACCCCAAGTTACCGCCGCAGATAGCAAATCTTACAGGACTCCACTGCACTGATAGCCCATTAACCTGCACGCCGGTAAAGAACCCGGCACCCTTAAGTTACCGCCGCAGATAGCAAATCCATGTCAACATCACCACCACCACCACCACCACATTCAACTGCAGCACCTTTCCTGGGACAAAGCATAAATAATTATGTGCTAAAGCGAAAAATCCGAAACTACATACTTCAGTTTTGACTACTTTAAAAATAATCATGTTCCAATGACATCGGTTAATAGGTTAGCTACAGCATTGAACCAACTTAAAGAGTTGGAGCACCTGTTTCTTAAGGGTAGCAACATATGACATCCTCGGGTGTGAACATAAGAAAGAAAGAAGGCGAACTTGGTTGGCTGTGTGTTGTAGTTAGACAGTCGATGTTCTCGGATGGTCAGGAAATTGGTTGTACTTGTCGACGTGGGAAGGGCGGGGGACGGGGGCGGCCACAGGAAATTAAACTTGCAGCAGGGCGAAGCTAGCGCCTCCATCGGCCGCTGTTTGCAGGCTTTGTCTCTCGTTCTGTCATGTAGTTAGTTATTGGCAATCCAATCGCCACGAACAGCAGGTAGATCCAGGCCTTAGGGAAAAAAAAAAAAAAAAAAAAAGTGTCCCTGAAAAATTACTGTTTGCTTTTTTTGCCGACTCTTGAGCGCTTGAATCAATACTGACGTCGCAGATCGTCGACAGTGTCTACTCACTATTCCATCTCAATAAGGCTTAGGTAAATTTCAAAATTCCCGTGTATTTGCTAAGAGTGTAGGACAAAAAGGTGAGTCTGTATTTCAAACACTCTTGGCGCGGCGACTGCATTTACACTATCTATACAATTCATAACGAAAGTCTAGCACTGTTCACTGCCTGGGCTCAAGTTTAAGAGGTTGATACACGTGTTTGCAAATATGTAAACCGCCCCTCCCTTAGTAAAGATGCTTTCAAACAAAAGACGCCTGCTGTAGCAACGGAACGTGGCGGGAATGCGTACGCTCCTCAATAAATCATCAGACGAGAATTGTCCCTGATTAATCCACTTATTGTTATTGAAAATTACATTTTAAAGATTAAAGTCATAAGGCGAATTATATGGATTACCAGCGGAAAAAAACAAACCAAATCTTTGGCCGCACTGAATGGTTAATTACCACGTGTAAAGGTTTATTACTATTCTCTTCCTGATATAAGAAATACGTCCCGAGCAGCGAAAGCTCCCATTGGCCCCTGAGAATAGATCCCCATCTTTAATGTTATCACTTTTAAAATTGCGTCAATGAATACATTTTATTATTATAATTAATAAACGTATTTATTTATTTATTTATTTAATTTGCAGAAACAGATATGGGAACCTCAATTTACAGAGCAAATCAAACTTGTAACAATGACACACTATTTTCTAAACAGATTTAAACATGATCAGAGCTTGCATGCGTGCAATAAATGAATGTTAGAAAGTCAATATAATTTTTTTTTTTTAAATATATGATTTAAAGGAATTATCAGTTCATTTCCACGAACGTTCAAGTGGTTGTCTAGCACAGGACCCTCAAAAATGACTGCATTACAGTATATTATATGCCATTGTTATTTATAAACAAAACAGTCAGCTGTGTATTGCGCGGAGTAACATAAAAATGTTTTTAGACAGACAAAAACTCAAACTAAAAATTGTTCTTTATAACTCTAGATTTATAAAATATTTCTAACACTCCAATGTTACCAACTTAAGTTTTGTTATTATCACAGTATCCGTCATATACAATGCTGTGGTTTTGAAAGAATTACGTTGCTAGTGGAGTCCGATCGATATATCGTTATTTTTAATGTCAATTGTAATAATTGTACAACAAATATCACATTTTCACCATAATTGCACAGTTAAAAACTTAATGTTGCCTATTATTAATAGAATTGTATATGTTTGTTTTCTGTGTTTTATCTGTATAAAAATAAATGAGGTTATGTTCCTGAGAAAAATAAAACCAATAATAGTACCACCGCCTTCTTTACTAGTCCGTTCTCCTGTCTAAACATGCTCAACTAGACAACAATTTTCTTCGATTGGCAATTTCAAACATATAACACGTGTTTGCTGGGTATTTGGTTGTAACATACTCTAGTTTATCATTTAATAGCAGAAGGAATGGAATGGAATTGTTAATTTATAAGATTTATGGTAAAGAGTAAAGAACTGATATTACTACATCGATTACCACTCTATATCGATAGATGAATTCTATTCCCGCAGACACACACACGCCTCCAAGCGATAGGAAAACGTACTATTCCCTGAACAAATGGAATGTTGAACCTTATATTATAAATTTATTGATAAATCTACAATTATTGTGCTGTCTAAACAATAGTGTATGACACTCAAGTTAAAAGTGTTTTTATTTTGCTCGTAGGATTGTTACACTCGACCTTACGGCCTCGTTACGCGAACTTTCCTTCTCGCAAAATAAAACTACACTTTTAACTCTTGTATCATATATTAACTATTTTTTATATAAAATGTTCGGGCTATTTTGTTGTGGTCTGTATGTTATAATACACAATGTATCTGGGCTCAATGAAAACATGCCGATACAAACTAAACTCTCTTTCCCGGTAAATCACAAGGAGATCTCAAATTATATTGCTGAGTGGCATGTCGACCTAGGTAGACCAAAGATCTACGGTTCAAATATCGGCTAAGACACTCATTTCTTTTGTTTGGCTCTATCTTACCATTACATTAAGCATGTCTAGTTTTATTATGCATAAAATACGGGGTTTGTTTGACATCTTGGCGTGATTGTCTGGATAACACGCGGAAATACACATTTTAATGACTTTCAGCGATTTTTTATAATGAAAAATATCTCTCCTGGGTTCAAAATGCGTGCATTTCATTCCTGTACTAGGACCTTGGCAAAAAGGCACAGTATCACGATACCCTATTGGCAATTTGAAAAATCAGTATATCACCAAGTGGTCGGATCTACATCGGCCAAGGAACATATTCATTATAATCATTCAACATTTTAAGGAAAAATTACATGAATATTTAAAGAAGAACCATTCTATCGCAAATTACCCTTTATTGGAGCTCTAACGATTTTGATTACAGTATAATTTATTTACTATTTACACGAGATATGAACGGTGTATCTTGACCTCTGCTAAGTCCTACTCCATGGTGTAATGGTTACCATGCTAACTTCATATACCCAAGGTCGCGGGTTCAAACCCGGCGGAAGACGATGGATTTTTTTCGGGTGTAAAGATCCCTAGCATGGCTTCGTTCGGAAGGGAAGTAAAGCCTTGGTCCCGTGTCGTAGATTTACGGCACGTAAAAGAACCTCAAGCCTGATATAGAGGCCTCTGAGCAAAATTAAACCGATCTTTCACGCCAAATTTAGAATGGGACGCCGAACCACAGCATTAAAGAGCGTCCATAAATAACACACCATTTACTTCTTTCTTTTTAAGTCTGCTAACCTGCAAGAAAATGACAATGAAGGTTGTGAAAACCGTCCAAACCACCAACACCAAATCTAGTGGAGCAAGTGTCAGTAATTAATATCTAGATTTGTACATAATAGCTTCACTGTATGTACCAGCTTTTTTAAAGTACTTTAAAATGTATATCTTGAATGTTCTCGGAATAGCCTTTGAAGTCCATTTTAGTTGCTGAGAATTTTGTACAGTTACAGAACGTTATGAAGTAGCAAAACTTGTCACTCAGAAAATGTAGATGTCTTTAATACAAAGGATTTATCTCTCTGGGGCATTATTAACCATTTCCGAGATTTCGAATATCGGTTGGGATGAGTTACCGGGGTTTCTCTTATCCCGAGAAGTATATCGAGTAGCTGTAAAGCTCTATGGACCCCGGGCTCATTTGAATATCATTTCACCCATTTCATTCATCGTCCGAAACCGTGTTAAGGACGTTAAATAATAAAAAAAAATGTTTTAACTCGTTTTAATAGTTAAATCGTATACAGTTATCTTTAGATTTCTTGTTTTCCTTGGGGGTTTATAAAGAATACACGCACATTCACATACTCTCTTATTTCGAATCTGGGGAGATTTAGGAATAATTTTGGCTAGAGAAAACTTTTCGACCTCACCCCCCTAGCCGGGAGTTGAACCTGGTGTCCTATCTGCTCTGCACCTAACAAAGTGTGTATAATAAAATATCTATAAATGTTTATTTCGATGAATATGAACCATATAGGAAAAATAAGCTTGTGTAAGAATGACATATAGGAGCTTATAAAATTATGATCGTGAATAGCGAAAGTAATGTAAAGCTAACAAATATTTTATCAACATTTCAAGTAATTAGTGTGGATACCAGTAAACATTTGTCATTTAAAACCATGAAGGACATCTTAATATGCTTTAAAAGCACTCAAAATCCTCCAGGACGGTTTCACTAGGTATTCTACTACCGTATTCTATCAGCGCAAAAAACAAACAACAAACAAAAAAAAATCTGATGTGTTCCATTCACATGACTTTCTCTATATCTCTGCAACAAGTTGTAGCTAAAAAGCTTATACTTCTACTTACTTCGTGCTAATCGAGAAAAATTAGCAGAAATAGTCTTATTACTTGCTTCCTTGTAAGTGCAAGCAAAATTAGGGAGTACCATAGGTTAAAATGATAGCCAAAAGCTGGTTGCTATGTGACTGAAGTTCCTTTGTTTGTATGGACAGGAGTTGACAAATTCCTGTATGAGGAAAGTATGTTCTTCAAAGCTGAAACGAAAAACCAGGAATATCTTAAAAATGATCAACTCCACGAAAAAAATGTATAACATAAATTGTGTGTTTTATTGAGAGCTACATTTTCTGTGTAGTAAATTTTTGGTTATCTCTTACGGTTTAGCAGTTATGCAATTCCGTAATATACATCCAGGATAAAGTATTTTTCAGAGGCTATTCCCAGAAAATTCAAGATATACATTTTATTGTATATCTTTAATATAGGGTATTTTAATCAAAATCGTTAAAATTATTTTTAAGAAAATCAAAATTTTCGATTTTCTTTCCATGTAAAGGGTAGTTTTTTGTGTTTTTTTTCTTGAAAGTCTTCGTGTCGCATCCTTGGAAGATACCAAACATAAATACCAAGTTTGGGCCTTATCGGTCCTTTCGTTTTGGAGCTATGCTGCCCACAGACACACACACACACTCACACACACATAGAGACAGACACACACACGGACATTTTTCTAAAACTCCTTTTTTTTTTTTTTTGATTCAGAGAGTCTCAAAACATGTATTTCCGGTGAAATCTCGGAATCAAAATTTTGGGTGGCATACAATACCTTCTCTATACACAATACCTTCTCTATACACAATACCTTCTCTATACTCTATGTACATAGTTCGTATAGAGAAAGTAATAGCAATTGTATTATGACTTCAAACATGTTTACTTTTTCTACACGTACTATGCACATAGTGTATAGAAAAGGCATTGCACCCTAGCCAAAAAATCGATACCGAGATTTCACCGGAAATATATAAGTTTTAGGGTCCCCTTTATCAAAAAAAAAAGCATTTTCAGAAAAAGGTCCGTGTGTGTGTTCGGGTCTGTGAACACGATAACTCAAAACCGAAAAGTCGGTAAAGTAACAAACTTGGTACTTAAGTTTAGTATCTTCCAGAAATGCGACACGAAGATCTTGAGAAAAATCCTTCCACCCACAACCATGGAACTTTTTTCGAAAATTTTGATTTTCTAAAAATGGCTGTAACGAGTTTGCTTAAAATATCGTATATTAAAGATAGTTACCTGACGAATAAAATGTATATCTTGAATTTTCTGTGAACAGCCTCCGAGGACTACTTTATTGTGGATCAATTTTACGGAATTTTGCATAACTTTTAAACCATAAAATATAGACAAAGACTTACCACACAAAAAATGTAGAGCACCTTAAAACACACATTTATGTTATATACACTTTTGTCGTGGAGTTGATCATTTTTCAGATATTCCTTATTTTTGTTTCAGCTTTGAAAAACATGTACTTTCCTCATACAGGAATTTGTCAACTGCTGTCCATACAAACAAAGGAGCTTCAGTCACATAGCAACCAACTTTTGACTATCACTTTAACGTACGGTACTCCCTTATTTTGCTTGTACTTACAAAGAAGCAGGTAATAAGACTATTTCTGCTATTTTTATCTCGATTAGCATGAAGTAAATACAAGCATAAGCTTTTTACAATAATTTGTAGAGAAAGTCGTGTGAATGGAACACATTACATTTTTTGTTTCAGGTTTATGTATGAAGGTTGTAGGTGTATTTTACTAATTTTGGAATGTTTAATTGTAAAGTATTGTAACAATTGAATCATTTAAAGTTTATAAATACTATGTAATAAAGTCAGAGGAGAAAACGTGCTTGCATCTTCAAGATGATGATCAAGAAACCGCATCCCAACGGGTCAAACTTGTTAACACACAGGCTGTGAATTAAGCAGCAAATTAAACATTTCCGCTTTGCTAGTTATAACGTGTTACTTCCCGTTCGCACGTCGGAATGTATTTCTCATCCACTTTTTCTCAGATGTTTACTACCAACTTACTAATTGCGACTAATTACTAGAATTCGTTTTAAGCAGAAAAATTTCTTCCTCTCATGCGGCTTCTTAAGCTGGCAACATAGCAGCATTCGCTTCTTATGTTTAAATTAACATTACACTCAACAGCTGTTTACATTCAATACTATTATCTCCGCTCGTTTCACTTTAGTTGTATACAGACTCTATGTGATAGTTATAATATCAATTTGGGTTACTGACTAGAAATGTTCTCCGAAACGTAAAAGGGAGAATCATGATAGCAATATATAAATTAAAGTGTAACAGAGTTGAGAAACTACAGAAAAGATATAAGTACAGCTGTTTTGTATTTATTGCACCAAATTTAATTTTAGGTCAACTAAATCTGGCCCCTCTCATTACATACAATGGTACAGTTCAAGTCTAGGCTAGAAACGTTAATTCACTCCCATTTCATGCTCCAAACGGTTACTTCCTCGCGCGGACGGGTGCACATGGGAAATAAAGTTCTCTTTGAACGTTATATCGTTAAAGGTTCAAAGTGCACCTAACTCTGCCAGAATGATGAGGTAGTGGTCGAGAGCGAAGACCTTACACCAAGGGACGATTAAACCAGTAAGCGCTTGCTTCAATTAATCTTTAACGTTTTATTAACGAGGAAATCAGTTTTATTATCAGGAGCCGGATTCTGTAGACATGAAAATGTTTGTAAAGTAGCATATTAAGTCACTACAAATGCCATGATTACAAAAAAGGACCTAAAACTAATTTTAACCAATTAAAATTAGTGTATAAAAAGTTATGAATCAACCGACGTCGTGTTGTTAAGTTATCGTGTTCACAGACAGACACACAAACACGTCCGCGGACCTTTTGTATTTTTATTACAGCTGATCTTAATGCTCGTCCCCCCCCCACACAAGCCGAGTATAAGACAGGAGTTGGATAGGTAGAGTGAGACTTAAAAGTGCAATGCTATGCCGAAATGGTGCCAGTGGCAGAGCAACCACCTAGAGATCGGAAGATCCCTGGTTCAAATCCCGACTAAGGCATTGAAATTTTCAGTCTGACTCTACCTATCCAATTAATTTATAGTTAGTTGGATGTAAATGCTAAAAAAACAGCATATCATTACGATACTTTTTTGAGTTCTCAGATTATACTAAATTCATTGCGATTGAAGATTTCACTGCATGCGATAATGCCATAACGACGATAATAATAGAAACCTTACTGTAGGCACTTTTAGCGCATTTTAAGAGAAAACTAGCCTGTCTCATCTCTTACTTATAAATTCGTAATTCTTTCCCTGCAGTAGCAGATCCCACCTTCTCGCTATTATTTACAGATCAGCCAATAAATAGGACTTTTTCCCACCAAGAATGCGAATAAGAATTGCTACAAGTTCTTACTTTTCAGTTGATTATAATGTTTGAGAAGCTATTCTTTTATAAATCATTCAATGATATAAAAATTACATAGTCAATATAAATGCAAGAAAGATACAAAGGAAAGAACAAGACAGAAACATTATTTAAATTCGAACATTGTCTTATAAAAGGAACAGGAATAAAATGATCACAAATCACGTAATGAATGTCTATTTTCATAACTTGCGATACACGATAAGCATGAGTGTACAGATAGGAATGTCTATGGTGCAAAAATTGAAAATATAGCATTAGAACCGGTCATTAGGAAGTTTCGAGTGCAATATGAAAAATCTTGTGTGTTCCATTCACATGACTTTCTCTACATCTCTGCAACAAATTATTGTTAAAAAGCTTCAATTTACTTCATACTAAAAAATAGAAAAAAATAGCAGAAATAGTCTTATTACTTGCTTTTCCTTGCAAGTAGAAGCGAAATAAGAGAGTACGATACATTAAAGTGATAGTCAAAAGCTGGTTGCTAAGTGACTGAAGTTCCTTTGTTTGTGTGGATAGGAGTTGACAAAGTCCTGTGTGAAAAAAGTAAAGGTTTAAAGCTAAAACAAAAAACAAGGAATATCTAAAAAACGATCAAATCTACGAAAAATATGCATGTAACATAAATTGTGAGTTTTATGGTGCTGTCTTTTTTTGTGTGGTAAGTTTTTCTCCAGCTCTTACACTTTAGCAGTTATGCAAAATTCCGTAAAATTCATCCAGAATGAAATAGTCTTCAGAGGCTATTCCCAGAAAATTCAAGATATACATTTTATTTGTCAGGTAAATATCTTTAATATTGCTATTTTAATCAAAATCGTTAGAGCCATTTTTGAGAAAATCAAAATTTTCCAAAAAAGTTCCATGTAAAGGTTAGTTTGGGATGGGGGGATTTTTCTCAAAATCTTCGTGTCGTATCCCTGGAAGATACTTAACTTAAATACCAACTTTGGTATTTTACTGACTTTTCGTTTTTGTTCACAGACGAACGGACACACGGACAAACACAAAAACACACACACACACACACACACACACACACACACACACACGGAATTTTTGTGAAAATATTTTTTTTGGAGCAGGGGACCCTAAAACACATATTTCCGGTGAAATCTCGGTATCGAATATTTGGGTGGAGTGCAATACCTTCTCTATATACTGTGTACATCGTACGTGTAGAGAAAGAAAAATGTTTTCTGAAACACTTCTGTGTTTGCAAGCTAAGCGTTAATATTTGTGTCAGTAGTATTTGCCGATTATGATTTTACCTCTCAATTTATTTTAGGCTCGTGGATATATTTCATCGCGTCTCAAATTGGTGCCAAAGTTTTTAAAATGCTGGAAAGTATGTTCTTTCCGAAAGTTAGCATTTGAGAACAGAAGCTGGCAGGTACAGAAATAAATGCAGCCCATGGAGGTTGAATTTATTTATTAGCACTATATGGATCCATGTTTGAGCTCGAACTTCATATTCTGGATTTATGTTCTCTTTCATTCTGTAATAGCTTTTCATGTTTAACTATAATTCTTGTTCTTGACCCTATTTTCTAAAAGTTTTCGGTATTTTTGTGTTTACTACTCCTTTCTTGGCTTGCTAGCTTTCTTTCTCTTACGCTGAAGAGAATTCAGTAAATCATAAAGATTTTTTTCTTCTATAAACAATGTTGCAATACGCACAACTGTAGGAGCACATACCATATGATCAGAGAACATAGAAAAAAGGAAATTGCATATAATATTATAAGCTTATAGAAAACAATGTAAAATAGCTGGGAATATTTAGTGGTAGAAATATGCATAAAAGCTAGTTGTTGTAACTTAGGTAATTAAGGCAAGACGAGCTAGCTTATTTCCAGGTAACAGTTTACCAACCACCACCTGCTAATAAGCACAGGGTAAGATAGAAAAGAACACACATAGAAATAAGTGAGACAGCAATAGTGACTTGTCTTCAAGTAGCACAGGGAATTGGAGAATCAGACAGAGAAGCATAAAGTTAAAGTGAGAAGGAACCAGTGAGTTTTTCCAAACGCGTCATGTGCACGCCAATGTGAAAACTTGCCACAGTTTATTCTCATAACTTGTGAGGTGATGCTAACAAAGAACCAATAGGAGATACTGTTACATTTTATGGCGCTAAAATTGGCGTCACCCAGGATCAGTCTATAAGAGACGGCAGATTTCTTATGTGGTTACTCTCTAACTCTCTTTCTTAATCTGGTGTTCACGCTTGACGTTACATTGTGTTGCGCGCACGTCCACGAGCTTAAGTGGTGGGGGAGTGACGTGCAGATGGTTAGATTAGGCTCCTGTGTATTAATTTAAGTGGTGGAGGATAATAAACAACATCTTTTGTAAGAAAACAAGCTAGCCGACAGTTCAACCTGTGATACAATAAATCCAAGTCGTAAGGGAAAATGCAGTGTATTTAATATTAGCCTCACCCACAAACCCCTGAGATAGAATCAATTAGGAGTGGAACCTTCATTAACGTCGGAGCTGAGGACACTGCTAAAGGGACAACACACTTCCCGCGACACAACCAAATGAAGGTAATGAAAATAACTGGAGAAGGCATAGTTTTATACTACTGCATTATACATATTAACAATTTAAAACTAATTGAATGATCATCTTATAACAAATTAGTGTACGCGGATAACCTTCGATATTCATACAAAATTAAAAGTATAAGAATTAAAGCAAATTTCAGGTGAGGTAATGAAAGCATGCGAAAATTTCATATATGTGCGATATTTCAAAACAACTTAATGAGCTGTTATCACAAAAGGCAAGAAACAATAAGAAAGACAATACTGTTGAAGTTTCTATTATGAAGTGCGACTTTGTTTTTGGTGTTCATTTCAAAGTCTCTCATTCTTTCGAGTCTATATTTTAAGTGTCAGCTCTGAGGAGAAGGACATGGCTTAATAGATTAGCGATATCGATAGACAGCAAATAATTGCGCAATATCCGGAGGTTTCATTAGAAGAACAGTCTGCGCTAAAATCGCAGTGGGGTATGGAGCAATACATCAAAACACGTACCAAACTCATTAGAGAGGGGCTCGCGTGGATTAGACTACGAGCATGGAGGAGCACAAAAATTGCTGACGAGTATCATCCCCATTTGCGAGGAGGAAGAGTCGTGGACCCATATCTTGGCAAGATGAAGGGTACAGAGGAGTGGCGGGAAAAATATTTATCGCGATTCTTTACCACCGCGAATGTAGAGCTAGAAGCATGTTGGACGCTACTGGCAGGCACGGCAGTGGTGGACGAGCTAGTAAATTTATACTTAAGACAAGACAGCTGAGATCTGAGAAGGCTGCCAATAGTGAAGAGGGGGGGGGGAGGAATAAGAACAGCCAAACAAAAGTCACTACAATGTTTTACATACACATATTTTATGTCATGCCTAGGTCATTGTTGTGTTATGGTTTTATATAGTGTACATAATAAGTGTATACAGGATGTTAATGAACTACACCGAAATAATTTGCGAGATTGTGCACGTGACTGATATAAGTAATTTGAGATCGGCGATGCATGGTCCACGGATAAACATAACGCAATTACATAGCGTTAAACGTGAGGGTATCAGGTGCTGATAAGTCGGTGTTAAAGCAAAGCAGGTAGAAAAAATGGCTTGAAATGTCTTACAAACTGCTGCAGGAGTATAGAAATATCGATTTTTAGCAGCTCGTTATAGCGTTCTCAAGATTTAATGTCGCAATAATTGTAAAATCTCGAAATAATCACTTGACAGTGCGACACTGAGCATTCATTAACTACGTTATTGAGTTATGTAGCCTACTCTGGAGGCGTTTTTTCAACTGCTCTGGTGGCTTAATGCGTAATGCGGGAAGCTTCTATCCAAAGGACATGAGTTCGATTCCTGTCATAGAGTAAATGTTTTTTATTATTATTTTTACTTTCTCCATACACACTATGTACATAGTGTATAGAGAAAGTATTGCACTCCACCAAAAATTCGATACCGAGATTTCACCGGAAATATATGTTTTGGGGTCCCCAATATCCAAAAAAAGCATTTTCACAAAAAGGTCCGTGTGTGTGTGTGTGTGTGTGTGTGTGTGTGTGTGTGTGTGTGTGTGTGTGTGTCCGTGTGTCTGTGAAGACGATAACTCAAAAACGAAAAGTCGGTAAAATACCAAACTTGGTATTTAAGTTTAGTATCTTCCAGGGATGCGACACGAAGATTTTGAGAAAAATCCCCCCACCCCCAACTACCCTTTACATGGAACTTTTTTCGAAAATTTTGATTTTCTCAAAAATGGTTCTAACGATTTTGATTAAAATTTCGGATATTAAACATATTTACCTGACAAATGAAATGTATATCTTGAATTTTCTGGGAATAGCCTCTGAAGAGTAGTTTATTCTGGACGAATTTTACTAAATTTTGAATAAATGCTAAACCGTAAGAGATGGACAAAAACTTACTGCACAAAAAATGTAGAGCACATTAAAACACACAATTTATGTTATATACATTTTTTTCGTGGAGTTCGTCGTTTTTGTGACATTCCTTATTTTTTGTTTCTGCTATGAAAAACGTATACTTTTCTCATACTGGAACTTGTCAACTCCTATCCATATAAACAAAGGAACTTCATTGACTTAGCAACCAGCTTTTGACTATCACTTTAACCTACGGTTGTCCCTTATTTCGCTTCTAATTACAAGGATGCGAGTAATAAGACTATTTCTGCTAATTTGTAGCATAAAGTAAATAGAAGTATAAGTTTTTTAAGAATTATTTGTTGCAGGGATATGGAGAAAGTCATGTGAATGGTACCCATCAGAATTTTTTCATTGCAGAATAAAAGGTGCCGCGATAGGTGAACGAGACCCGAACTCGGAAACTATCTTTCACTAGAAAGCCAGTATCATAGCCACTACACTAGAGAGGTACGCTGTAACATGATCCCTCGTTTTTCGTGTTATGCTCTCGAGTGGTCGATAAATTAGCCAGTGGCGAACTGGCACTTCAGAAACTTATAGCGATTACTTCAGAATTTCAATAAACAGGCTATAAGTCTCCTATCTCAAATTACTTATTCAAGTAACCTACATATTCTGTGAAAATATTTCGGTATAGTTCATTAACGCCGCGTATATTCCTCAAGTGTATTTGTCTATTATAAGAGGGTACATTAATGCTTTTGAATAATGTGCTGTAAATTTAAATTGCTGTATTTGAATATCTTTGTCTTTTTATTTTCGTGTTTACTTTTTTAATTCTTTGTTCTTGTTGTTTTAACATTTCTTACTATTTTGTGTATTACAAAAGCACGTACGTCTGTGGACCTGTGTGATTGTTGAAGTTCAATATATGCTGTTATGTCAATAAATACACTTATTCATCCATTCAATAGAAGAGTGGCCAAGAACTTCCTAGGAAGCACACATTCAATCGGAACAGTATTAACTTGGTAGACATTCATAATAAAACATAGAACAAACAATGTACCTCGAAATGACACACGCAAAAGCGTAAAACTCTGATGTGTTCCATTCACTTGACTCTCTTAATCTCTGAACAAATTTTTGTTAAAAAGCTTATGCTTCTATTTACTTCATGCTAATCAAGAAAAAAATAGCAGAAATAGTCTTATTGTAAGTAGAAGCGAAATAAGGGAAACCATAGGTTAAAGTGATAATCAAAAGCTGGTTGCTATGTCAATGAAGTTCCTTTGTATGGGTAGCGGTTGACAAATTCCTGTATGAGAAATGTATAAGTTTTTCAAAGCTGAAGCAAAAAACGATTACCTCCACGAAAAAAAATGTATATTAACATAACTTATGTGTTTTAATGTGCTCTACATTTTCTGTGCAGTAAGTTTTTATCCAAATCTTATGGTTTAGCAGATATGCAAAATTCCGTAAAATTCATCCAGAATAAAGTAGTCTTCGGAGACTATTCCCAGAAAATACAAGATATACACTTTATTTGTCCGGTAAATATCTGTAATATACGATATTTTAATCAAAATCGTTAGAGCCATTTTTTAGAAAATCAAAATTTTCGAAAAACGTTCCATGTAAAGGGTAGTTGGGGGTGAGGGATTTTCTAGAAAATCTTCGTGTTGCATCCTTGGAAGATACCAAACCTAAATACCAAATTTGGTTTCCAACAGTCTTTTCGTTTTTTAGTTATACTGTCCACAGACACAAACACACACCACACACACGCATACGCACACACATACACACGGGCCTTTTTGTAAAAATGCTTTTTTTTGGATTCAGGAGGACCCAAAACATGTATTTCCGGTGAAATCCCGGTATCGAATGTTTGGGTGGAATACAATACCTTCTCTATACACTATGTACACAGTTGGTGCAGAGAGAGTAAAAATAAAATTAATAATCAATCATATTAATATTTCTTACATTATCCTACCAACTTCCGTTTCATTGTATGCATATAGAGTTTTTATACACATTCCAGAAAGGAGCTGCAACAAATTGAGTTGTCTTGCGCTACCAATGGTAGCTTTCACCAATCGTCGATAGCCGTCAAACAAAACACAGCGCGTTATAAGGAGTTGTATCTGTTGCTCGACGTGGAAGGTTCTCACGTTCAGACTGAACCCCTTGATTGTGAGGCAGCTTCTGCGACATGAAGCATAGATACGCTTTTGCAGAATTACTAGGCGAATTGAATTTTATGCTCAACAACTACGCCAATGGAAACGTTTCAATGAACACACAGTATAGTACGGAATCCTCGACTCGAGATGAATAATAAAAATCTGATGTGTTCCATTCACATGACTTTCTCTACATCTCTGCAACAAATTATTATTAAAATGCTTAAAATATTGTTATTTACTTCATGCTAATCGAGAAAAAATTAGCAGAAATAGTCTTATTACTTGCTTCCTTGTAAGTAGAAGCGAAATAAGGGACTACCATAGGTTAAAGTCAAAAGCTGGTTGCTATGTGACTGAAGCTCCTTTGTTTGTGCGGACAGGAGTTGACAAATTCCTGTATGAGAAAAGCATAAGTTTTTCGAAGCTGAAACCAAAAACAAAGAATATCTCAAAAACCATCGACTCCACGAAAAAATGTATATAGCATAAATTGTGTGTTGTAACGTGTTCTACATTTTTTGTATGGCAAAATTTTGTCCATCTTTTACGGTTTAGCAGTTATGCAGAATTCCGTAAAATTCATCCAGAATAAAGTAGTCTTAAGATACTATTCCTACATTTTATTTGTCAGGTAAATATCTTTAATATATGACATTTTAATCAAAATCACTACAGCCATTTTTGAAAAAATCAAAATTTCATGTAAAGAGTAGTTTGTGGTGGGGGGGGGGGTTTCTCAAAATCTTTGTGTCGCATCCCTGGAAGATACTTTGGTATTTTACCGACTTTTCGTTTTTGAGTTATCGTGTTCACAGACAAACACACACACACGCGCGCGCGCCTATCTTTTTGTGAAAATGATTTTTACTTTCTTTGCACGTACTATGTACATAGTGTATAGAGAAGGTATTGGACTCCACCCAAAAATTCGATACCGAGATTTCACCGGAAATACATGTTTTGGGTCCTCCTGAATCCAAAAAGAACATTTTTGGAAAAAGGTCCGTGTGTGCGCGTGTGTGTCTGTGGACAGCATAGCTCAAAAACGAAAAGACCGTTAAATACCAAACTTGGTATTTAAGATTGGTATCTTACAAAGATGCAACACGAAGATTTGCAAGAAAATCCCCCACCCGCAACTACCCTTTACATGAAACTTTTTTGGAACTTTTTGATTTTTTCAAAAATGGCTCTAACGATTTTGATTAAAACATTGTATATTAAAGATGTTTACCTGAAAAATAATATGTATATCTTGAATTTTCTGGGAATAGCCTCTGAAGACTACTTTATTCTGGAGGAATTTTGCATAACTGCTAAACCGTAAGAAATGGACAAAAACTTACCACACAAAAAATGTAGAGCACGTTAAAACACACAATTTGTGTTATATATACATATATATTCTGGAGTTGATAGTTTTTTGAATATTCCTTGTTTTTGGTTTCAGCTCTTTCTGCTATTTTTTTCTCGATTAGCATGAAGTAGATAGAAGCTTAAGCATTTTAACAATAATTTGTTGCAGTCATGTGATTTTTAACTCAAAATGTTTACCCAAGAGTAAGATTACGTCACTAAATGTCTTACGCGTTCTCCTAATTCCGAGAAGGCGCAATGCTGAAAATGTTAGCCGCTAGCGTATCTCAGGTATTATTCTCCATCACGCGAGTATCTCTAAAAGCTCGAGTCCGCAGGGGATCTTTAACGAGCAGAGAAAATCCACGCACTGCGACAAATGTTCGCACCTCTACCGTTAGCTCCCAGCAAAGTAAGCACAACACCTCATGAATATTCACGGCAACCGTAGCCGATGAAGATGCTTTGCTATGTTTCAAATATGCAGCAGCTTAATAGAATCCTTGCGTTGACGTTTCACAGATGTTTCCTGTCGGTACCTATAAGCTCCGCTTGTCTTAAGCGTAACAACACAAATAGGGTTGTACTCTAGGATTAATTTCATGTAATGCTAAACTTCAATCATAAACGACAAGTAATCATAACTGTTTTATATTGTAAACATATATATCAGTTTTGCTTTTAATTGCAGTGATTTTTTAAAATAGATAAAAGAGAAAACCGACATAACTACAGCCAAATGTAGCCCCATTATCTTCCAAGCGTCACACCGATTATTTTACTTGGGCTCTCCCCGTTCTTTACCACAGTACTCGGATTTGAACTTGCAACATTTGTCTTTGAATGGATGGCCAGTCCATTACCTATTACCTAACACTCATGGACAGTGGAACTACTTTTTTGGTAGCATTATGAAAACTGGTTTAAAAAAAAGTTAAACTTTTAATTGGGAAGAAAAATATTATTAAACCATCTACATTTATTTTCATTTTTATTTTCTCTGTTATTTTATATAATAATTTTACAGGTTTATTCCGAAATATGTTTACTAGAACTCCAATTTTAAACTTGAGTTACAGGAAAAACGGCATATGTAGTATACTAGTGCAGACAACTAAGGGTTAAAGCAGTTACAACTTTTGACATGATACTCTAGGTCAACATGCGAACTCTATCTGGGAAGAGATTACTACTTTAGTACGTGTATGTAATAGCATTCATTTAGCAGCGGCGTTAACGGCAAACTGAGGCCGATAAAGCAACTGGGGTTCACTATCGAAAAGGCATTACTTCGAAAATATCCATGCTTTTACTTTTATTTACAAACCTTTTTTCCCAAGCGCCGTTCCAGAAAAATATCAGACACTACAAAAAAAATCTGATGTGTTCCATTCACATGACTTTCTCTATATCTCTGCAACAAATTACTGTTAAAGAGCTTATGCTTCTATTTACTTCAAGCTAATCTAGAAAATATCAGCCGAAATAGTCTTATTACTTGCTTCCTAGTAAGTAGAAGTGAAATAAGGGAGTACTGTTGGTTAAAGTAATGGTCAAAAGTTGGTTGCTATGTGACTGAAGTTCCTTTGTTTGTGTGGACCTGAAATGTTAAAATTCCTGTATGAGAAAAGTATGATTTTAAAGCTGAAACCAAAAAACAAGGAGTAACTCAAAAACGATCAACTCCACGAAAACAAATGTATATAACATAAATTGTGTATTTTAAGGTGCTCTACATTTTTTGAATTGTAAGTTTTTGTCCATGTATTACGGTTTAGCAGTTATGCAAAATTCCGTAAAATTCATCCAGAATAAAGTAGTCTTCAGAGGCTATTCCCAGAAAATTCATGATATACATTTTATTTGTGAGGTAAATATCTTTAATATACGAAATTTCAATCAAAATCGTTAGAGCCATTTTTAAGAAAATCAAAAATTTCGAAAAAAGTTCCATGTAAAGGGTAGTTTGGGATGGGGGATTTTTCTGAAAAGCTTCGTGTCGCATCCCTGGAAGATACTAAACTTAAATAGCAAGTTTGGTATTTTAGCTACTTTTCGTTTTTGAGTTGTCGTGTTCACAGACACACGGACACACACACGGACCTTTTTCTGAAAATGCTTTTTTTTGGATACAGGGGGTCCTCTAATGGCCAGGTTCAAACCCCATCTAGGACGGGGAATTTTTCTTTAACGAAAATTGTTTCTTATTAGCACTGAGTATGGATGTGGGAGTGAATGCGCGTGTTTAATAGTATAATACTAAAATAAATAAAATGAACTGTTAAGAATTTCTACAGTTCAACGTGTAGGGGTCTTCTGACATTGCTCTCCTGATTGTGGGCACTTCTATACCAACAGGCCTTCGTTGCATTCGCTGATGCAGCCCAGGCATCACCCTTTTGAGTAAAGCAGACACAGCAAATTTGATCGACATTCCTGCGAATCACCTACAGTGCTCTGCGCGGAAAGCAAGAACTGATAATTCCTTCAGTGCTGTGGCAGTATGCAACATTTTGCATTTGAAATATCCACCTTTCATAGGTCAATACACCTATTATAGGTTAATGATTGGTAAAACAATTGCACTGTTATGTCTCTTGCATTAGTATTTATACTTCAGATTCAATCATATACATATTTTCAAATGTTTGATGATAATTGGTAGTCGTAACATAAATAATTGCAAAATAAAAAATGACAATATTATTTTATTATTAGGACCGTAATAAAACTACAAACGCCTTAATTTGGTTAGTATCATTGTAATCGCATTGTAAAGCCAACAGCAGTAACGAAAAAAAAATCAATTTATTGCAGAGAATATGATCAGGCATCTTGACAATTAATTATTGGAATCATACGCAATTCGAAAGAAGCGTCTTCTCCTTGGAAACTGCCACACTTACAGTGGCTACAGACAGATTGAATTTTCTGAGTGTAGAACTTTGCCACAATGCTTATTCTTCACTTTCCTCCTAGTCAGATATAAAGTAGGAGTCGATGGCTTACGTGTTGGATTGCTTTCCGTTCCCGGCGTCCCTATAAACTGACACTCGACGCACAATACAAAGAAGATAAAAAGTCTCTGCAGTCACCTGTTTATCCATTGTATAGTACAAAATCCAGCGAGTTGGTGACGTGTCATACAGAAAATTCTTTTTCAGTATGAAAGTAGCATTGACTGAGAAGCGCTACAGTATTTCTCTGGAAAACTTAAGATAAGGTTTTGGTGACTTATTGTAAAGCCGACTGAATGTTTGACACCAACGGGTATACCGATGTTTGTAAATTGAATATTAAGCGTTTCACCAGAAGCTCATATCGAGGTTTGGAAATTGAATATTAAGCATTTCACCAGAAGCTCATACCCAGGTTTGGAAATTGAATATTAAGCATTTCAGCAGAAGCTCATACGAGGTTTGGAAATTGAAAATTAAGCATTTCAGCAGAAGCTCATATCGAGGTTTGGAAATTGAATATTAAGCATTTCAGCAGAAGCTCATACCAGGTTTGGAAATTGAATATTAAGCATTTCAGCAGAAGCTCATACCCCAGGTTTGGAAATTGAATATTAAGCATTTCACCAGAAGCTCATATCCAGGTTTGGAAATTGAACATTAAGCATTTCAGCAGAAGGTCATACCCAGGTTTGGAAATTGAATATTAAGCATTTCAGCAGAAGCTCATACCCAGGTTTGGAAATTGAATATTAAGCATTTCAGCAGAAGCTCATACCCAGGTTTGTAAATTGAATATTAAGCATTTCAGCAGAAGCTCATAGCAGGTTTGGAAATTGAATATTAAGCATTTCACCAGAAGCTCATACCCAGGTTTGTAAATTGAATATTAAGCATTTCAGCAGAAGCTCATACCAGGTTTGGAAATTGAATATTAAGCATTTCACCAGAAGCTCATACCCAGGTTTGGAAATTGAATATTAAGCATTTCAGCAGAAGCTCATACCAGGTTTGGAAATTGAATATTAAGCATTTCACCAGAAGGTTATACCCAGGTTTGGAAATTGAATATTAAGCATTTCAGCAGAAGGTTATACTCAGGTTTGGAAATTGAATATTAAGCATTTCAGCAGAAGCTCATACCAGGTATGTTCTATATTGTATTTTTAGCTTGAACAGCTTGGCAATTAAAGTACTCTATAGTATATTGTGCAACTTATAATACCATTTTCTTTGTTTCTAATTAACAATGATATACTCATTTGTAAACACATCTTATGTTATATTTAGTGTTTTAATCCATATCTTTTGAGAGCTCATTTTAGGCTTTATACAGCTTAAATAAGGCAATGAAAGAATTTGTTTAAGGCACCTCACATTCACTTTTTACGACCTAGACATCCGTAGTGGATGGCAGTTGAAGAAAGATGTGGATGGACATTCCTGCATAAGTAACGTCTTCTCCTCTCTTTGATTCATACATTTCTCTTGAAACCAAATTTGTTGATAACACACTTATTCTGTCTCTTCCATGGTACATATATGTGCAGATAAGCATTTTCCTCCTTTTGGTTCTTATGCTTCAAAGTTGTTGATAACACACTTATACAGTCTATATTTATTAAAACTGCTTCGAGGCATAGGATTGAAATTAGTTTTATATTCTTGTTGCTCTTCTCTCCCTTTTGTGTGAGTAACACATTTCCCTCGTGTTTACCTAAAAGAAGAATCGGATAAATCAGCGTCAGAAGAGAGAGAATACTTGAACTGTTTGCTGTACATTTATTTGCTCATCTACGCACCCGCTTCATTATTCGGCATGGTTCGTTAGCTTTCTTTATTACTATTGTTATTACTATCCAGTATCCCAGCGCCTCTTCAGTTGGCTGCACTGATGTATGTATACACGGCAAGTTGTTTCGTGTACCTCATTCTCAGCACAAGGTCGCTTTGCACTCACCCGTTTTTAATGAAGCCCTTTGGTTTCGGCAGGTCTGAGCGTAGGTAAATATGAAATTACTCCCTTATCTTATCAGTTCTAGTTTTCTTTCCAAATATGTATTTCAAAACAATGCGTAATAAGATGGGGTATGATAAAATTGTACTATGTGAAGTGTTTGTGACATTTATTTCGTTTGTTTATTCTTATTACTTTCTCTACACGCACAATGTACATAGTGTATAGAGAAGGTATTGTAATGCACCCAAAAATTCGATACCGAGATTTCACCGGAAATACATGTTTTTTGACCGCCTGAATCCAGAAAAGAAATCATTTTTAAAAAACGTGTCCGTGTGTGTATGTGTGGGAGGAAGTGTGTATGTGTGTGTGTTTTTGTCTGTGGGCAGCACAGCTCAAAAACGAAAAGACTGTTAAATACCAAATTTGGTATTTAAGTATAGTATCTTCCAAGGATGCGACACGAACATTTTCAAGAAAATCCCCTACCCCCAACTACCTTTTACATGGAACTTTTTTCGAAAATGTTGATCTTCTTAAAAATGGCTCTAACGATTTTGATTAAAATGTGATATATTAAAGATATTTACACGGCAAAAAAAATTTATATCTTGAATTTTCTGGGAATTGCCTCTGAAGACAACTTTATTCTGGAGGAATTTTACGGAATTTTGTATAATTGGTAAACCGTATGAGATATACAGAAAAACTTACCACACAAAAAATGTAGAGTACATAAAAACGCAAGAATTAGTCAACTCCTGCCCATACAAACAAAGGAACTTCAGTTACATAGCAACCAGCTTTTACTATCACTTTAATCTATGTTACTCCCTTATTTCGCTTCTACTTACAAGGAAGCAAGTAAGAAGACTGTTTTGGCTAATTTTTTCTCGATTAGCATGAAGTAAATAGAAGCATTAGCTTTTTAACATTAATTTGCTGCAGAAATGTAGAGAAAGTCATGTGAATGGAAAACATCAGATTTGTTTGTCTCCTCTTCGTACATAGTACTCAAAGAAGATATTACACTCCACCCAAAATTTCCATATCGAGATTTCACTGAAATTACAATTTTAGGGTCCCCATTATAA
Source organism: Hymenopus coronatus (assembly GCA_030762935.1). Classification (NCBI taxonomy): domain Eukaryota; kingdom Metazoa; phylum Arthropoda; class Insecta; order Mantodea; family Hymenopodidae; genus Hymenopus; species Hymenopus coronatus. The sequence continues at coordinate 135,230,243 of CM060888.1, read as the reverse complement.
AAAGAATAATTAAAAAAAAATCCGTGTTTATCCGTGGGTCTGTGAACACGATAGCTAAAAAACCAAAAGTAGGTTACATATCAAACTTGATATTGAGGTTACGTATCCTCCAAATAAGCGACACGAAGGTTTTCGGAAAAATTCCTTAGCCCAAACTACCCTTCACATGGTTAATTTTCTTCATGTTGACTAAAATGCCGTATATTAAACATTTTTACATGACAAGTGAAATGTATATTTGGAATTTTTGGAATAATATCTAAAGACTTCTTCATTCTGGGTGACTTTTGCATAACTAGTAGACCGTAAGAGATATACAAAAACTTATTACATAAAAGATGTAAATATCGTTAAAACATACATTTTATGTTATATATATATTTCTTTGCTGGAGTTAGCCATTTCTGAGATAATATTTGTTAAAATACTTAAACTTTTCACAAACAAGAATTTGTTATTCCGCTTTATTTTGTTTTACACGTGTCCATGCAAAGAGAGCCAAATTTCAATCACATAGCAACAAGCCTTTAAATTGTTTTGACTGTCACTTTTGTATTCCCTTATTTCCCTTCTGTTTATAAGGAAGTAAGTAATAATAGCATTTATGCTACCTAATGTTTATCTGGATTAACATGAACTGGATAGAAGAATAAACTTTTTAAGAACAGCTAGAGAAAGTCATATGACTGAAATACATAATTTTTTTTATTCACCTTTACGGATCTTGTCCTGCAATTGTTGTACATATAAATGGCATCGTAGAACACTAATCTTGAAAATTTCTGCCTGCACAAGAGTCCGTTCAACAATAAAATAAGTATTTCTATGAAAAGAAGTATCTGGTCAAGTAATTACTCTATGTACAAATAAGTGCTGCATTTTTTACAAGGAGCTACTTAAAGTATTTTACACAATATAGTAGGCATTCAGCAAAGTGCTTTTGCTTATCTCAATCCCAATGTAAACTAATAATGTCGGAGCATTTTTACATGGTATTGTTACTCGCGACTCACAGGGCTCTGCTTTCAGCATGCAATACACCTCAACATTGAGGCAACCTATCGTCACGCTATCAATGAAATACCTTGTGGAGGGAGTAGCTGTGTGGGAGGGTGGCATGATGTATCTAGTGATGCGACGTAAACCAACGGCTACAGAAGACATTACTTTTAGCCCTACAATACCATGTTTCCTTCTTAGGACGAGATGTGCATAGTGTATAGAGAAGGTATTGAACTCCACCCAAAAATTCGATAGCTAGATTTTATCGGAAATATATGTTTTAGGGTCCCTTATATATATATATATATATATAAAAAAGCATTTTCAAAAAAGGTCCGTGTGTGTGTGTGTGTGTGTGTGTGTGTGTGTGTGTGTGTGTCCGTACGTCTGTGAACACGATAACTCAAAAACGAAAAGTCGGTAAAATACCAAACTTGGTACTTAAGTTTAGTATCTACCAGGGATGCGACACGAAAATTTGAGAGAAATGCCTCCACCCCAAACTAGATTTTACATGGAAAACATTTTGAAAATTTGGATTTACTTAAAAAAAGGCTCTAACCATTTTGATTAAAATATCGTATATTAAAGATAGTTATCAGACAAATAAAATGTATATCTTGAATTTTCTGGGAGTAGTCTCATAAGACTGCTTTGTTCTGGATCAATTTTACAGAATTTTGTATAACTGCTAAACGTAAGAGATGGATAAAAACTTACCACACAAAAATGTAGAGCAGGTTAAAACACACAATTTATGTTATATACGTCTTTTTCGTGGATTTGAGCGTTTTTTAGATATAGCTTGTTTTTAGTTTCAGCTTTGAAAAACTTGTACATTTCTCATACAGGTATTTGTCAACCCATGTCCATACAAACAAAGGAACTTCAGTCACATAGCAACCAGCCTTTGACTATCACCTTAACCTATGATACTCCCTCATTTCGCCTCATATTACAAGAAAGCAAGTAATAAGACTATTTCTGCTAAATTTTTTCTCGATTAGCATGAAGTAAACAGAAGCATAAGCTTTTTAACAATAATTTCTTGCACAGAGGTAGAGAAAGTAATGTGAATAGAACTCATCAGATTTTTTACTTTCTCTACACGTACTATCTACATACTGTATAGAGAAGGTATTTCACTCCACCCAAAAATTCGATACCGAGATTTCATTGGAAATATATGTTTTAGGGTTTCCTGTAACCAAAAAAAGCATTTTCAGAAAAAGGTCCGTGTGTCTGTGAGCACAAAAGCTCTAAAACGAAAAGTCGGGAAAATACCAAACTTGTTACTTAGGTTTAGTATCTTCCTGGGATGCGACACTAAGATTTTCATAAAAATCCCCCCACCCCAAACTACTCTTTACTTGGAACATTTTTCGATAATTTTGATTTTCTCAAAAATGGCTCCAACGATTTTAATTAAAATATCGTATATTAAAGATATTTACCTGACAAATAAAACGTATATCTTGAATTTTGCAGAAATGCTAAACCATAGAGGTGGACAAAAACTTAACGACACAAAAAATGTAGAGCACGTTAAAACACACAATACATTTTTTTTTTTTTCGTGGATTTGATCGTTTTTTTTTAGATATTCCTTGGTTTTGGTTTCAGCTTTGTAAAACTTATACTTTTCTCATACAGGAATTTGTCAACTGCTGTCCATACAAACAAAGAAACTTCAGTCACATAACAAATAGCTTTTGACTATCACTTTAATCTATGGTACTCCCTTATTTCGCTTCTACTTAGAAGGAAAGCAAGTAATAAGACTATTTCTGCTAATTTTTTCTCGATTAGCATAAAGTAAACAGAAAAATAAGCTTTTTAACAATAATTTGTTGCAGAGATGTGGAAAAGGCCATGTGAATGGAACACATCAGATTTTTTCACTTTACTTGTGCGTCCCGCAACCTCAGATTTTTTGTTGGGTTGCGTATTTTCTCTACACAGTGTTGCTAAATTCAAAACCTAACTACAATTGTGAGAAATGCTGACTCGGTGTTTATTTCTTCTAATCAACAGGTACTATTGTTTTGAAGGACTCAATAGTTCTGTTAAGACTTATAGTACCTAGTAGAGATTTCCTATTATATGTACTAGCTGCTGCTACACTTTGCCTTGATTTATATGTAAAATTGTTCTGGTGGCAACATTATTAGCATAACAAAGCTTACAGCAACGGATGATAGTATTATTCCAAAACGTACCTTAGAGCAACCTCTGTAGTTTCCAAATTATTCAAAAGTACACAGCCTGTAGTAAGCTGCAATCGAGGAAGGTGATATTTAGGAGCATGCGCAGTGCATATATCACGAAATGCTTTAGGCTATCGGCACAAACAGCAATAACAGCAGGGACAAACGTAAACAATGATATTCAACAACAGGAATAAACACTGCTAAATGGCTTTACGAGCACTATACTCAGCTACACCCCAACAGCTGGGGAGGATCGAATATCCTTCCATTCGGTTCCTTTCAAAAACATCCATGACGACCTCTGTTTATTCGGCAAGATAACTGCTGTTCGCGATCTGGCCATTACATTGTTTTAAAAACCGAAACAAAATAAAATAAGTGCCTTGTAAGCTATTCTGGCACATAAAATAGTGAATTGTTGCCTTTATAAGCACCCAAGATGCGAAACGTTCGACCAATGAAAACAATGGAAGCTCAACGTTTTGCTAATATACAACCGGCATACAAGCTGCCCGTATCGTACCCAGAGCTGGTAACATTTTACTTCCTGTAGCAGCATTATTTTATTCTTTTATGTTAAATGCAGCTTCAGGTAAACTAAAGCCCATTCAGCCTAAATAGATCCTCGCCAAAACAAAACCCGGGCGACCAGTGCACCGTTATAATGTAGCCTTCCGCCATTCGCGCCAGAAATAGTCATACTTTCACAACTCTGCGCGTACACGTGGCATATTGTAATGTAAAACAAACAGGGCTCTTAAATGGTGACTAGGTGACTATAATATTCTGTTAGGTATAATGGTGATAATATTAAAGGTCATAATAAAACAAATAGGTATATATGTAATACTTAACTATAAAAAACACGAGCGAAAACATAAATATCATTATTCGCTGTTCATAAGCGGTTGTATCCCTTCCAGATCAGAATCGTCATCTGAAATCTTTCCTGCAACCAAAGGTTGTTAACCAGGTTGTTATCAATAAGGGCGTCACATGAACTATGATCTCCCAAAACAACGTTCTTCTTTTGCTACCTATAGCACTTTATTAATTGTTGGTGGCTCATTTTTAAAAAATCCGATGTGTTGCACTCACATGACTTTTTCTAGCTGCTCTACAAAACTCCTACAAAAGATTATTCTTCTTTGTACACAATGCTAATAAAGATAAATGTTAGCAGAATGTTATAAGTAGGAGAGAATAAGGGAATACACTATGCTAAAGTGATTATCAAATGTTTTAAAAGCTATCGCTATGCGATTATCATTGTAAATCACTTCTTTGCTTGGCCAGGAGTAGAAAAAAGAAAAACAGACACTTCCTGTGAAAAGTTTAAGTACTCCACAATTGAAACCGATAACAAGGAATATCTCGAAAACGGTTACCTCCACAACAAAAACTAAAGGACAAAAATTGTGTTTTTTGTCATGAGGAACATTTCATGTGCATTAAGTTTTTTTCTATCTCTTATGGTTTAGCAGTTAAGCAAAATTCGGCAAAATTCATGCAGAATAAAGAGGTCTTCAGATGCTATTCCCAAAAAATTCGAGATATACATTTTATTTCGGACATAAATAGCTTTAATATACGGATTTTAATCAAAATCGTTAGAGCCAATTTTAAGAACATCAAAATTTTCGAATTTTTTTTCATGTAAAGGGTAGTTTGTGGTGGGGGAATTTTCTTGCAAATCTTCGTGTCGCATCTTTGGAAGATACTAAACCTAAATACCAGGTTTGGTATTTGACGCTCTTTTTAATTTGGGGCTATGCTATCCACAGACAAACACACAGACAGACACGCACACACACGGACCTTTTTTTTTAAAAATCTGATGTGTTCCATTCACATGACTTTCTCTACTTCTGTGTAACAAATTACTGTTAAAAAGTTTATTCTTCTATTTATTTCAAGCTAATCGAGAAAAAATTATCGGAAATAGTCTTATTACTTGCTTCCTTGTAAGTAGAAGCGAAATATGGGAGTATCATAGATTAAAGTGAAGTCAAAAGCTGGTTACTAGGTGACTGAAATTGCTTTGTTTGTATGGACACGAATTGGAAATTCCTGTATGAGAAAAGTATAAGTTTTTCAAAGCTGAAACCAAAAACAAAGAATATCTCAAAAACGATCAACTCATCGAAAAAAAAAAAAATTATACCATAAATTGTGTATTTTAATGTGCTCTACATTTCTTGTGTGGTAAGTTTTTGTCCATTTCTTACGGTTTAGCAGTTATGCAAAATTCCTCCAGAATAAAGTAGTCTTCAGAGGCTATTCCCAGAAAATTCAAGATATACATATTATTTGTCAGGTAAATATCTTTAATATACAATATTTTAATCAAAAGTGTTAGAGGCATTTTTGAGAAAGTCAAAATTTTCGAAAAAAGTTCCACGTAAAGGGTAGTTGGGGGTGGGGGGATTTTCTTGCAAATCTTCGTGTCGCATCCTTGCAAGATAAAAAACATAAATACAAAGTTTGGTTTTTAACGGTCTTTCCGTTTTTGAGCTATGCTTTCCACAGACACACACACACACACACACACACACACACACACACGGAACTTTTTCCAAAAATGCGTTTTTTGAATTCAGGGGGACCCAAAACGTGTATTTCCAGTGAACTCACGGTATCGAATTTTTGGGTGGAATACAATACCTTCTCTATACACTATGTACATAGTACGTGTAGAGAAAGTAAAAATAATTTTTTTCGGACTCAGGGGACCCCAAAACATATATGTCCGGTGAAATCTCGGTATCGAATTTTTGGGTGCATTACAATACCTTCTCTATCCCTATGTACATTGTACATATGGGGCTAGAGAAAGTAAAAAAAAAAATCTGATGCGTTCCATTCACATGACTTTCTCTACATCTCTGCAACAAATTATTGTTAAAAAGCTTATGCTTCTATTTACTTCATGCTAATCGAGAAAAAAATTAACAAAAGCAGTCGTATTACTTGCTTCCTTTTAAGCAGAAGGGAAATAAGGGAGTACTATAGGTTAAAGCGAAAGTAAAAGCTGGTTGCTATATGACTGAAGTACCTTTGTTTGTATGGACAAGAGTTGACAAATTCCTGTATGACAAAAGTATAAGTATTTCATAGCTGAAACCAAAAACAAGGAATATGTCAAAAACGATTAACTCCACGAAAAAAATATACATGACATAAATTGTGTGTTTTAATGTGCTCTACATTTTTTGTGTGTTAAATTTTTGTCCATCTCTTACGGTTTAGCAGTTATGCAAAATTCCGTAAAATTCACACAGAATAAAGTAGTCTTCAGAGGCTATTCCCAGAAAATTCCAGATATACATTTTATATGTAAGGTAAATATCTTTAATGTCTAACATTTTAATCAAAATCGTTAGAGCCATTTTTAAGACTATCAACATTTTCGAAAAAAGTTCTATGTAATGGGTAGTTGGGGGTGGGGCGATTTTCTTGAAAATCTTCATGTCGCATCATTGGAAGATAAAAACTTAAATACCAAGTTTGGTATTTAACGGTCTTTTCGTTTTTGAGCTATGTTGCCACACACACACCGACACAGCTTTGAAAAAATTTTACTTTTCTCATACAAATTCCTGTCTATACAAATAAAGGAACTTCAGTCACATAACAACCACCTTATGGTATCAGTTTAGCCTATGTACTCCCTTATTTCCCTACTTACAAGGAAGCAAATAATAAGACTATTTCTGCTATTTCTTTCTCCATTAAAATGAAGTAAATAGAAGCATAAGCTTTTTAACAATAATTTGTGGCAGAGATGCAGAGAAACTCATGTGAATGGAACACATCAGTTTTTTTTCACCACTAGTCAACGGTTTACCGGCCTTATGCTTTATGTAACTCGCAAGTTGCAAGAGAAAACTCTCGGCAACCCTGCTCCATGATTCTAAACAGTAGCGACCGTTACTGCGTAAACAATATTGCGGAAATCAGCATGTTGACTTGTACGAATAGCACGCTGGGACATGTAGCTCTGTTTAATGGTAAAAATCGGCGTCAATTTAACTCTTTGTACAATTTAAGAATAAATTCATTCTGTAATTTAGATTATTAGCATGGGATTACATTCTTGCGCGCACTACTACTGTGTTGTACCACGGTGCACTGGCCACGCGGATCATAGAAATTACGTGCGCTACACAACCAACAAAGCACTGCCTTATGGTATCAAAATGGCCGACGGAAACAAGTGTGATTTCTGTTTGTATTGTACCTGTCCAGTCACTTGTAAAACTATGGAAACAAAATGTCTTAAAATATTACGCAATAAGTTCATATCAGGTGGGCATAGAGCGCCGTGTGTTTAAAAATCGAATGTGTTCCATACACATGACTTTCTCTGCGTCACTGTAACAAATTATTGATAAAAAGCGTACTCTTCTATACACTTATGATAACCAAGATAAACATTAGCAGGAATTCTTTTATTGCTTGCTTCTTTGTAAGCGGAAGGAAAATAAAGGAATACGTTAAGCTACAAGGATAGTCAACGCTTTTAAAAGCTGTTTGGTTGCCATGTGGTTGAAATCCGTTTCTATGCAGGGCCAGGAGTTTACAACTTTCCGTGTGAATCAAGTTAAGTATTTTAAATCTAAAAGAAGTAACAAGGAATATCTCAAAAATGATTCATCTCATGAAATAAACGCATGGCAGAAATTGTGTGATTTAACGTGGTCTATATTTTCTGTGTAGCAGGTTTCTTACGGTTAATCAATTATGCAAAATAGAGCAAAATTCATTCAGAATAAACAGGTCTTTAGAGGTTATTCCCAGAAAATTCAAGACATACATTTTATTTGCCATGTAAATGTCTTTAATATACGACACTTTAATCAAAATCGTTAAAGCCTTTTTTGAGAGAGTAAACATTTTCGAATTTTTTTTCCAAGTAAAGGGTAGTTTGAGGTGGGAGGATTTTCTTGAAAATCTACGTGTCCCATCTTTGGAAAATACTGTACTTAAATACTAAGTTCGGTATTTAAAGGAACTTTCGTTTTTGAGTTATGCTGCCCACAGATACACATACATACACTCTTATTACTTTCTCTATACGTACTATGTACATAGTGTATAGTGGAAGTATTGTATTCCACCCAAAAATTCCATACCGAGATTTCACCGGAAATACATGTTTTAGAACCCCATGAACCCAAAAAAAAGCATTTTCAGAAACAGGATCGTGTGTATGTGTGTGTGTGTGTCTGTCTATGTGTGTCTGTGGACAGCATAGCTGAAAAACGAAAAGACCGTTAAATACTAAACTTGGTGTTTAGGTTTGATATCTCCAAGGATGCGACACGAAGATTTTCAAGAAAATCCCCCCACCCCCGACTACCCTTTACATGGAAACATTTTCGGAAATTTTGATTTTCTAAAAAATGGCTCTAACGATTTTGATTAAAATCCCGTAAATTAAAGATATTTACATACCAAATAAAACGTATATCTTGAATTTTCTGGGAATACCTCTGAATACTTCTTTATTCTGGATGAATTTTGCTTAACTACTAAACGGTAAAAGATAGACAAAAACTTACGAGACAGAAAATGTTCATCTGATCAAAACACACAATTTAGGTCTTTTACATTTTTGTTGTGGAGGTAACCGTTTCCGAGATACTCCTTGTTTTTGGTTTCAGTTGTGAGTACTTATATTTCTCTCAGACAGTTAAATACCCGTTTTCCTTTGTTTCTATCCCTGGCCAAGCATAGAAGCGATTTGCAATGACAATCGCATAACGACAGCTTTTAAAACATTTGACTATCGGTTTAGCCTAGTGTATTCCCTTATTTTCTTTCTACTTATAAGGAATTAAGTAATACTTCTGCTAATGTGTATCTCGATTAGCAAGAGGCAGACAAGAATGTTCTTATGTAAGAAGTTTGTAAATCAGTTATAGAAAGTCATGTGAGGGTAACACATCAGATTTTTGTTCTAATTTTTTTTTTTTTTTTTTGATTCAGGAGGTCTGAAAACAAATATTTCCAGTGAAATCTCGGTATACGTACTATGTCCACTGTGTACTTAGTACGTATAGAGAAAGTAAAAAGGATTATTTTAATTCTGTAAATTGCTATGTAAATATTCAGTATACAGACGATGAATAGATTGCAAATACATTTTATTTTTCCATGCTATATTACGCCAATATATATCACATATAATTGAGTTGACCAGAAATAAAGCCATTCTTTGTGTTTTGCAATGAGCACATATAACATTAGACGCAAAAGCTTTCAGTTAGTTTATAGTTTGTTTTTTACGTTCTCTATACTCACTATGTACATAGTGTATAGAGAATGTATTGCACTCCACCAAAAAATTCGATACCGAGATTTCACCGGAAATATATGTTTTAGGGTCCCCTGTATCCAAAAAAAAGTATTTTCAGAAAAAAGTCCGTGTGTGTGTCCGTGTGTCTGTGAACACGATAACTCAAAAACGAAAAGTCGGTAAAATACCAAAATTGGTATTTAAGTTTAGTATCTTCCAGGGATGCGAAACAAAGATTTTGCGAAAAATCCCCCCACCCCAAACTACCCTTTACACGGAATTTTTTTGGAAATTTTTTATTTTCTAAAAATAGGTCTAACGATTTTGATTAAAATATCGTATATTTAAGTTATTTACCTGACAAATAATATGTATATCTTGAATTTTCTGGGAATAGCCTCTAAAGACTACTTTATTCTGGATGAATTTTTCATAACTACTAAACCGTAAGAGATGGACAAGAACTTAACCCACAAAAAATGTAGAGCACATTAAAACACACAATTTATATTACATACATTTTTTTTAGTGTAGTTGATCGTTTTTGAGATATTACTTTTTTTTGGTTTCGGCTTTGAAAAGCTTTTCTCATACAGGAATTTGTTAATTCCTGTCCATACAAACAAAGGAACAACAGTCACATAGCAACCAGCTTTTGACTTCACTTTAACCTATGCTACTCCCTTATTTCGCTTCTACTTAAAATAAAGCAAGAAATAAGACTATTTCTGCTAATTTTTCTCGATTAGCATGATGTAAATAAAAGATAAGCTTATTAACAATAATAATTTACAGAAATATAGAGAAATTCATGTTGAACATGCATGCATGTTATCTATAAAGTGAAATGAACGGCGTTGGTACCTTAGACAATATTTTTATTTGTGTGTACCTAGCTGCAACTCAACGCAAGTGAAACGATGTGACTTGTAGTAGTAGCAGCAGCAGTAGTAGTAGTATTTTATTATTAAGTTTACAATAATATAATATTAGCGTCACACAGTCGCATGGGTCGGGTGACCGTACATACTGTTTAAAAATACTTGGCTTTAAAATATTACCAACGTATATATTTTAACAACATTGGAAACACACACACACACACACACACACACACATATACACACATACACTTGCACTCACAACTACACTATGTATTTATACATATAGATTAGTCAAACACCAAATAAGTCTATACAATATTTACACAAATATTTTATCTCTTAGTGTACGAACTTCAATTAAGTATGTACCCAGGCTTGGACAGTTTTGGCTGTTTAGAACCAAATCCCAGAATGCTGTCGTCCTTCGTCTGTTTGAAGCTAAAAGTACTTCCGGCAATAATTTTTTCCTAGCATCCTCCATCTGCACGCAATCTGCCAAAATATGCGTCCAGTCTTCCTGATTCCCGCATAATGGGCAAATCCGCCTACCAGCTTCATCAACTACCTTATGGGTTTTCCACCCTCCCAACCTGAGCCACGCTATTCCCGACCTTTGTTTCATACCCAATTTTAAAACTTGCCTTTCATTTATAAAACAGAATAACACACAGTATTTTGTGAACTAACAACAATCACCTGACTTTTCTTAGTAGCATTTCAATACACACTTATCGTTGGATATTGCGTTAGAATTAGAATTTGTGAGCAATGTTTATAAGTTTTGAGAAATAAATTCACTTATTATTGGAACAATTATTCATCAGTGTCGTTTATATATCACTAACGGTTTTTAAAACGTTAATAATCCTAAACTATTTTCGATATAGACTCATCATTTCATAAGCGTTATTTTTTTCATTTAATTATTATTATTGCCGCAATGTTTGCAAGCTACCTTGCTCTCCAAATATGTCACCAAGAGTGCGACATTATGCATCACAATAAAAATAAATTTGGAAAGTATTTCGTATTAACGCGATTACTAACCCTACAAATATACTTAATTTATTTCTAAGTTTCACAACACAGCTACAATTCGTAATTAATAACTTTGACTTTCGTAGCGTGTAGTAATGGAAGTTGTATTTGACTCTATGGCATGATCGAGCGCTGCCAACGGAAGTGCAAACTTAAGGGATCTCTAATCAGGAATGTAAACACGCCTACTTCTTCCAGATTCATAACTATGTTTCACAGTATATTGTGACGGTATGGCACCAAGTATGTGGCGTTTGTTGTTCACGTTTATTATGTGTGTCTCGACGTACTCCTCTACCAAGATAGCAGATCTCTCCACGTACAAGATTTTGAGATCCACTATAAAGCTGCCTCGGCGCCACTCAGTCTGCCTGAAATTGACACTCTCGGGTGAGATAACATTGGGAGTATTTAAGAGTGGTCCTATGAAATGGTCAACACACTTTCACTTTCAAATATTCGTTTATTCTTGACTAGAATGGTTACGTGTTTAGACAAGCACTTTGCTTTACATGCTAATTGAGTTATTTTTACTTCTAAGAGCTTTCCTTATTCGACGACTTAACTTTACTTCTCTCGTAGAACTTATTACTTTATCACTTTGCTTGTATATAACATTTATAACAATTACTCTTCCCACTGTATAGTAACTTGACAACAAGTATTCGCGCCTTAAACTTGGCGGTGAGTGTTCCCAACAGTGATTGCGCCTACATGACCTCAAACTTAGTAGTGACTGCCCCAACATCCTGCAATATGTTACTTATATAGTAAATTCTGCTGTCATGGCTGCCTCATTTTCATTGGTCAGAAAGACCGCAAACTTGGCGTCTATGTGTCCCATAATGCATCTCTCCTTACCCAAAATGCATCATAAACACTTCGTGACCGCCTCAACACAATGAATAAAAACTCACTTCTCTACGATTCAGGGCTCCGAAATTAGTTTTCACTTGTTTCTCTATTGCACGCACATGCACAAGAGTACGTGACTGACAATAGCCTTCTCCTTCACAAAGAACTTTCACTTATTCAGCAGCCAAGTTTGGTAAACAACTTTGAGCTATACTTGCTAGAAGTTAGCTTTATACACCTTTAAATACATTAATCGACAATTATTAGAAATAATAATAATAATAATAATAATAATAATAATAATAATAATAATAATAATAATAACAACAATAGCGAGGCCGACTAACGGTCTCAATATTTTTTATTCCTGCGTTAAAGAAAATGGAGATCTGATAATGTTTGTCTAATATATTAAAATAAATGATCACGTTAAATAAGGAAATATTTTGTGCGGACAACAAACTATTTTAAGATAGCAACACCTGAATGTAGGGTTGTTGCAGTAAACACCATTTCGGGGAGAAATGAGGCAACCCGTGAGTGCGAGTATGAACCCCGCGCGCACATACTTGGCTTTTGTAGAAGGACCTATCGTAACAATAGGAATCATAGGGTAAACCCTTGCCATAAATAAAATGTAAATGGTGTTATTTATGGACGCTCTTTAATCACTGTGGTTCTCAGCGTCCCATTCTATACTGGACGTGAAAGACCGCTTCTCAGAGGCTTCTCTATCAGGCGTGAGGTTTTTTTACGTGCCATAAATCTACGACACGGGATCAACGGCTTTAGTTCCCTTCCGAAGGAATCCTTCGTCCTCTGCCGGGTTTGAACCCGTGACTTTGGGTATATGAAGTTAGCATGGTAACGATTACACCACGGAGGGCGACACTCTTGCCATTGGTGTTTGTCTACCAGATGTAAATAAATACAGCGTTTATGAACAAGTACATGCGTATGATACACGGGAGCCCTTAGCTGTCATCGTCACAAGAACAGCGGAAGACGAAAATTGAGAGAAAGAAAAAGTCTCATTAAGAGGCATGTGTAAACTACAAATATGAAATTCCAAACTGGGAAGTAATTGAAGGGACGATTTCAAAATTTACAATAAATGCACTTAAATAAAATATCGATTATTCAAACTTATAATCTATATACCTAAATGTCGTCAAGGATTCACTATACATCGTAAATAAACATTTGTATAATCAATATTGTAACTAATTATTTGTAAATAAAGTTCTCCGGAAGGGTCTGTCTTCATTCATCAACCACAACAAATATCTATAATTATATATTCATTTTAATTTCACACATTAATTCTAACCGTGTTAACCATTGTCCATTGATAAACAGTCTGTGTATCTTTATGGTAATCCTCGACTAACGACGGCTCTCCTTTTAGAAATTAAGGGATACGTGACAAAGCTTTATGGAATAGACAAAGGTCTTCAACTTTGACTATAGGTAAGGAGCAGGAAAGGTATAAAAAACGTAAATCGTATTTCATAAAAGTAAGAGTTGAATAAAAATAAAATATTCAACAGCTTAAACAAAATAGAGCCATGCAAAACGCACTCGTTGGTTAATGTTTGCTGAGTGTCGATGCTATCCAAGTTGTTGTTGTTGTTTTGTGTAGCTCAACATCCTTTAATCTATTTAGTCAAATCGGGCGATGAATGAAATCAGTATTGAACTTACAGTTACTCGCATTCTTCTTCTCAGGATAAGGGAACGCACAGAAAGAAGGGGGGGGAGGGGAACAACAACAAACGTATCCGTGCAACTCACCTTAAGCGAGATTCGAGCTCTTAGCCTCTTGAATGTGAGGCACACTTGCTACCGAGGCGAGCGTGTTTACTCCCGGTTTACACTATAGCTTGTCAAATAAGTAGCTGTACGGCATTCACGGCCTGCTATTCTAACGGTCTTTATTGCCGAGAATACGAGGCCTTTTTTTTTCAACCTCCGATCGCTTAGTATAAAAGCTTCGCGAGCAGCAGAAAGCGGACATGCGTTGTAAGGCTACTGCGCAACTCTCACACTACACACTCCGCCATTGACAACCTCAAGGCATCAATCTGCGTTGCATTACAGCCACGTTAACATGGCTGCCGTCATTGTTGCTCCCGCCAAGTGTGAATTACGAAGTGTAATTCGGTTTCTGCAAGCAGAAGAAAATAGTGCAGCAGAAATTCATCGGTGAATGAGCATCTAGGCTACAAAAAACTTTGTGGTCGTTGGGTTCCAAAACTGTTGACGGACGCCCTCAAAAGTCATCGAAAAGCGTCAGCTTTGAAATTCCTTGACCGTTATCATGATGAAGGAGAGAACTTTTTGAAATCAATTGTTACTGGGGATGGAACTTGGATCCAATACGACACACTGTAAACAAAATGACAATCACAAAAATGGATGCATCCAAATTCACCAAACAAATAAAACAAACATTCAACATCTGAAAGGTTATGGCTAGCGTGTTTTGGGACCAAAAAGGTGTGCTGCTTGTAAAGTTGATGCAGCCCTGAACCACTATCAATGCAGCTGTGAAACATTACGACGTTTGCGGAGTGCCATTCAAAACAAACGAAGAGGAATGCTGACTTCAGGAATTGTGTTGATCCATGACAACGCTCGTCCACACACTGCTGGCACAACCCATCGTCACCTTGAACAATTTCAATGGGACATTTTCGATCATCCGCCGTACAGTCCTGACTTGGCACCCAGCGACTTTCACCTTTTCCCTGAGCTGAAGACGTGGCTAGGAGGGCAGGCCTTTCAAACCAACGAAGATCTTCAAAACAACGTCAATGATCTTTGAAATCATTGGCGGTAACATTTTTGAAGCGGGTATTGCAAAGCTTGTGCGATAAATGTCTCAATCTTTTCGGTGATTATGTTGAAAAGTAACCATAAGTGTACAAAACTTTTAGTAATAAAATAATTGTTTACTATAAACTTGTCTTTTATTTATAACCTATCGGAGGTTAAAAAAAAACGGCCCTCGTAAATACGAATTATTAGGTATTTCTTATATATGTATAAACTATATAAACATAAAAACTATACTGCTGGCCATATCAAGAATGTATTTTACATAAACACACGCGTAAAATAATTAAACTACTTTAAGTAAAATAATGGATAGTTATGAACTTGAAGTAATTACGGTGCAAACTATCAGGTCGTTATAACCAAAATCATAAATAAACATCTCAAAATTAATAAACTAAAGCATTCTACATTTTAGTATCATATCAAAAGGGAAATAACTAGAGTAGAGACACTTACTCCCAATAGGAACGAATTAAACATTAATTACTGATTATTGTCCGTAATAAACGGGTTGATTACCTACATAAAAGACAAAGAGGAAATATAATATCATGGTATTTTGCATTAATAAAAAGAAGTCAATGACGTGGTCTGGGTTAAATATATCCATCATCAACAAATTCCTAACTTTTGCTATATTTTGTAAACAGAGTTTACTCTGAATGAACTACATCACCTAGAGCGTCAATAAATTAATCAAGGTCATCCATTCCAGTCACCATATTTCACTTGGAGCATACCCCTTTGAAAGAATTACACTTCACTCATACGTTCGGATATTTGATATGTGCAGCAAGGTTCACGTTGCCCTATATTGATTTTCCGTCTCAAGTTCCAACGTTGCACAACATTTTTAAATAAGTAAATGAGAAGAAGTTCTCTTACATGGTATAATTGCAGTGATTCAGTATGTGTGTGCGTACGTGTCTGTGTAACGTGCACTACTTATCTTCTGAATACAGCAACCCATTATTAATATCCTTTTATTTTTATTTTTTTCAAATAACTTATCAAGGCTAATGGCCTCAGAAAGGGATGGGAGTACATAAGCCAGAGTATAGCCATTGAATTGTTCCTCAGTTGAATTTACGTAATAATGAAACAGTATTAATGCAGCATATAGTTTAAACATATGATGTGTTCCATTCACATGACTTTCTCTACATCTCTGCAACAAATTATTGTTAAAAAGTTTAAGCTTCTATTTACTTCATGCAAATCGAGAAAAAATTAGTAGAAATAGTCTTATTACTTGCTTCCTTGTAAATAGAAGCGAAATAAGGTTCAAGTGACAGTCAAAAGCTGGTTGATATGAGACTGAAGTTTCTGTGTTTGTATGGACACGAGTAGACAAATTCCTGTATATGAGGAAAATATGTTTTTGAAGGCTGAAACCAAAATTAAGGAATATCTAAAAAACAATCAACTCTACGAAAAAAAATGTATATAACATAAATTGTGTGTTTTAACGTGTTCTATATTTTTTGTGTGGTAACTTTATGTCCATCTCTTACGGTTTAGGAGTTATGCAAAATTTCGTAAAATTCATCCAGAATAAAGTAGTCTTCAGAGGCTATTCCCAGAAAATTCAAGATATACATATTATTTCTCGGATATATATCTTTAATAAGAACATTTTTGAGAAAATCAAAATTTTCGAAGGACCTTTTTATGAATACAAGGGACCCTAAAACATATATTTCCTGTGAAATCTCGGTATCGAATTTTTGGGTGGAGTGCAACACCTTCTCTATACACTATGTACATAGTATGTATAGAGAAAGTAAACATTTGCCAGCAGGTCTGATGTTTACACTTCTACCCTTGTTTCAACCTGTAAACATGTTTGCACTTAACTGACTTTATTAAGAGATAAATAACAGACACAAAACTACAAAACAGTTTTTACAATTAATTGCATTGTATTAATAATAAATGGAAATCAAGTTGTGCATTAAAGCGCCCAAAACCACTTAAAGGAGATTCTCTTAGCTCAAGCATGGGCGTACCACCTTATTACTGGATTGACATTTTGCATAAACAGGCGATAAAGATATCAAGACTTGGGCATGGGTGTTATATGTTTGTGCAATGTGTATATGTTTGTAAAAGAAACAGTAAAACCAGTAAACCAGTAATCAGTAAAACCTACGGGGGGAAATGTAAATAGGGATACAGTACCGGAGTCCTGATCAAACTCCGTTACTGTTTAAAAAAAAAAAAAAGAAAAAAAAAAAAAAAAAGGCTCATTTGAAGGGATAGGAACTTTAGTAAAATTGGATACCAGGCTAAGAGCATTACCCAGGTAATTTGTGCAGTTGTAATTAGTGACTGTTTCATGTTCGTCAACCACCTTACTATTTATTTGATACTATACAAATCTACACACACATTAGTTATTGTATATCCTTATCCTAGCTTGCTACTTTATCACGGTATCTTCGAGCAAGCGAGTGAAAAGCTGGCCATTTTAGAGTTATTCAGAGTAGAGAGAAAAAAATCTGATGTGTTCCATTCACATGACTTTCTCTATATTTCTGTAAATTATTATTGTTATTAAGCTTATCTTTTATTTATTTCATGCTAATCGAGAACAGTTAGCAGAAATAATCTTATTTCTTGCTTTATTGTAAGTTGAAGCGAAATAAGGGAGTACCATAGGTTAAAGTGAAAGCCAAAAGCTGGTTGCTATGTGACATGTTCCTTTGTTTGTATTGACAGGAGTTGACAAATTCCTGCATGAGAAAAGTATGTTTTTCAAAGCTGAAACCAAGAAAAAGGAATATCTCAAAAACGATCAACTCCACGAAAAAAATGTATATAACATAAATTGTGTGTTTTAATGTGCTCTACATTTTTTATGGGTTAAGTTTTTGTCCATCTCTTACGGTTTAGTAGTTATGAAAAGTTCATCCAGAATAAAGTAGTCTTCAGAGGCTATTCCCAGAAAATTCAGAATATACATTTTATTTGTCAGCTAAATATCTTTAATATACGATATTTTAATCAAAATCGTTAGAGCCATTTTTTAGAAATTAAAAATGTTCGAAAAAAGTTCCATGTAAAGGGTAGTTTGGGGTGGGGGGATTTTTCTCAAAATCTTTGTGTCGCATCCCTGGAAGATACTAAACTTAAATACCAAGTATGGTATTTTACCGACTTTTCGTTTTTGAGTTATCGTGTTCACTTGCACACGGACACACACACACACACACGGACCTTTTTCTGAAAGTACTTTTTTTGGATACAGGGGATCCTAAAACATATATTTCCGGTGAAATCTCGGTATCGAATTTTTTGGTGGAGTGCAATACATTCTCTATACACTACGTACATAGTGAGTATAGAAAAAGTAAAAAGGTCTGCTGTGTACCATTCATGACTTTCTATATCTATTCTGCAACAAATTATTCATACAAACACTTATTCATTTATCTGCATTATGCTAATCGACATAAATATTAGCAAAAATGGACTTATTGTGCACTTATTTCCTTATAGGAAACAAGGAAATGCACTACATTAAATTATTTAAAACCTAGTCGCCATATGATGGCGTTCAAATTCAATTATATTTGTATGATCAGAAGAAAAATGAATAACGACTTTCCATTAAAGAACAATGTTTTGGAAATTTTAAATCATAACAAGCTTAATGGATAACCACAATAGTTGGAAGTGGTTAACTTAAAATGGTGCATTTGACATAAATTATATTTTGAGACCTATCTGAAAATTATTATAGTGTTAATGTAATAAAACAGCAATATCCTTAACTTTGTTAATACCACTGTAATCGCATTATAACGGCAAAAGCGCGAATATTAATCTGTGACGAAAACCTTTCACATTTATAGCGTGAATATGAAAAAGCTCTTGGTAATTAATTGGAATCAATTAATTTCACAGAAACATTCTCCTTGGTAAACGCCGTACTAACTTGATTGGGTTGCGTAATGGCGCTGAAAATGAGTTATAAAATATGAGTTCAGAACTTTGCCGCAAATTAAACGCTTATTCCATCACTTTCTGTAAATAAGCAGTATCCCTCCTAGGCAGGTATAAATGTAGGAGTTGGCAGCTGTGCATTAGATTACTTTCTGTTCCCGATATTATAAACCTTCGCACTGTACAAGGAAGAGGGGCAATCCTTGCTGTCACTTGCTGCGACATAAAATCTAGCGAGCAAGTGATGCTTGCTTAAACCATAAATCTGATGTCTTAATTTTACACGACTTTCTCTACATCTCTTCTGCAACAAATTATTGTTAAGCAGCTTATGCTTCTATTTACTTCATGCTAATCGAGAAACAACTAGCACAAATAGTATTATTACTTGTTTCCTTGTAAGTAGGAGCGAAATAAGGCAATACCATAAGTTCAAGTGAGCCAAAAGCCGGTTGCTATGTGACTGAAGTTCCTTTGTTTGTATGGACACGGTTGACAAATTCCTGTATAAGAAAAGAATGTTTTTTAAAGCCAAAACCAAACACAAGGACTATCTAAAAAATGACAAACTCCTCGAAAAAAAAGTATATATCATAAATTGTGTGTCTACATTTTTTGTCTGGTAAGTGTTTGTCCATCTCTTACGGTTTAGCAGTTATGCAAAATTACGTAAAACTCATCCAGAATAAAGTAGTCCTCAGAGGATATTCCCAGAAAATTTAAGATATACATTTAATATACGATATAATAATCAAAATCGTTAGAGCCATTTATGAGAAAATCAAAACTTTATAAATAAGTTCCACGTAAAGGGTATTTGGGGGAGGGGGATTTTCTTGAAAATTTTCGTGTCGCATCCTTGGAAGACACCAAATTCAAATACTAATGTTGGTATTCAACGGTGTTTTCGTTTTTGAGCTATGCTGTTCACAGATACACAGACATACACACGCACATAAGCACGCACAAACAGACCTTTTTTCTAAAAATGCTTTCTTTTTAAATTCAGGGAGACCCAAAATATATATTTCTGATGAAATCTCGGTATTGAATTTTTTGGTGCAATATAATACCTTCTGTATACACTGTACATAGTACGAGTAGAGAACATTGTCTGCAAAAGAAAAAGAAGAAGAGACGGGAGGAGGACTAACAATAATAGAAATAGGATAAAAGATTTGTAATTGCTGCCCCCGGCTTAACAATAACCCGACGTGGGTTATATCCCTCAAAGATTTGCTACAAGTCATTCCTCGGATTAGAGAACGTCTAAATTCTCAAATTACAGCCATAAGCCTAAATGCAAACATGATTATATCGATGAAAATGACCGAGGGTAAAATGTCCTCTTACTTTATGATTTCATAATTGTTACTTTCTCTAGCCCGCATGTACTATAGACTGGACAGAGAAGGTATTGTATTCCACCCAAAAATTCGATGTCAAAATTTCACCGGAAATATACATTTTGGGATTACCTGAGTCCGTAAAATGCATTTTTAGAAAAAGGTCCGCGTGTGTCTGTGTATGTGTGTCCGTGGACAGCATAACTCAGAAACGAAAAGACCGTTAAATACCAAACTTAGTATTTAGGTTTAGTATCTTCCAAGGTTTCTTCAAGAAAATTCCCCCACCACAAACTACCCTTTACATATAAAATTTTTCAAAAATTTTGATTTTCTTAAAAATGGCTCTACCGATTTTGATTAATATCCCGTATATTAAAACTATTTGGATCGCAAATAAAATATATGTTTTGAATTTTCTTGAAATAGCCTCTGAGTACCTCTTTATTCTGAATGAATTTTGCTTAACTGCTAAACCGTAAGACATAGACAAAAAATTACCACACAAAAAATGTAGATATAGTCAAACCACACAATTTATGTCCTTTACGTTTTTGTTGTGGAGGTAACCGTTTCCAAGATATTCATTGTTATTGGTTTCAATTGTGAAGTACTTCTACTTTTCTCATACAGGAAGTGTCCGTTTTTCTTTTGTTCACTCCTGGCCAAGCAAAGAAGCGATTTGCAATGACAGTCACATAACGGTACCTTTTAAAACATTTGACTATCCCTTTAGCCTAGTGCATTTATTTAGTCCCTTCTACTTATAAGGAACTAAGTAATAAGAACATTCTGCTAATGTTTATCTCGATTAGCATTGTGTAGAAAGAAGAATAATCTTTTGTAAGAAGTTTGTAGAGCAGGTAGAGAAAGTCATGTGAGTGTAACATGTCAGATTTTTTTTTTTTTTTATAATGTAGTGTTAGCAGTGCTATAACGTTAGGAGGGGTGTAGCTTTAGGGGACGCTAGTACGCTGAGCGTTCCCCCCATTCTGGAGTGTTTAATTGATTTATATTTATTTTGGTTTCTAACAGCTTTAAAGGAGGACAATTATAGTATGCAATCACTAAGTAGCGATTTTTTTCTCAGCTGTAATAAGCCTAACTAGCAAACAAAAGATTTCCAAGTCAATCCGTTCCGTTTGAAAACAGCAGCGTATGCTGAGACGAGTCAGCGTTTCACTTCCTGTATCTGATATGGCTTACAGAATCTCCCCGCAAACCCCTGACCATTCCACCTGCCTACCCCTCTCGCTTCCGCAAACCCCTCACATACCAACCATGCATACGCTAGCGTTCAGCCGTGTACCCTGGCGTGTTTCTGTTTTCGCAGTGCTGTTGGGGTAATGTCAATTGCGTTTCTTTGTGAATAAAATTGTAGTACGTGTTCTGCAGTAACTGGTTAATATAAATGCTTGCCATAATGAAACACAACTCGCCATTGCAAATATACAAGACCTAAGAATGCGAGGCTTTCGTTGAAGAGTGTGTGCAAAATAGTATCCAGTTGAATAGAAATGTAAGTTTCAGTGACTCTCGAAAGGCTAGATTGAAAGTGCTGACATATGAAATCACTGACTGCCAAGTTCTTCGAATGAAATCCAGGTTTGAAGATTTTCCACAGCTCGAGTTTGTAGAATTACTGAATAAAGAAAATTCATGGAACATAAGAAAGAATTTCCTCAGACAAAAATGTCCAAACTAATAAATCAGTATCTTGGTTATTTTAATTCAGACCAGCTTGAAAATATACTCTTCAATATTTGTGCAGATGTTCAAAAGCATCTATCACCACAAAATGTACTGAAGTATTTAGTTATAAATGGCTTAGACTTGGTGTATGAGGAGGTGACTAAGCTATTGCGCTTAGTTGTAACAACATATCCTGCTACAACAAGTAGTGAGAGGCCAACGAGTACACTCACGAGAATTAAAACATACTTAAGTAACTCAATGATCAATCACCGTTTGTACAACGTAAGCATTTTAGCTGTGGAGAAAAAGTAGTTGGGAGACCTGTATTCTGATGCCGCCTTTATTGAGAAAGTAATTGTCACGTTCGCAACAAAGAACGGATGTATTTGGTGTATAAGTCAGTTTAAGTGAGTGTTATTGTTTTCAATATAACCATTATATTAATATTGTTATTTGTTGTTTTCATTGTCAATCTCAAACGTTAATTATTGACGCAAAATGTGCAACTGCCCACCTCCACCTCTTATTTCCAGCAGTAGAACGTTAAACTGCAGCGTTCCTATTATTTTATGCCACGCTACGCCACTGAACGTTAGTAACATGCATTCTTACATCTATTAACTTTTTACGTTTTTATTTCCTTTATATTAAAAATTCATTGCTTCCTGCAAGTGTTAAACGAGAAATAAAATGAGTCACCGCAAGTGCCTTTCCAAGATGGACGGACATAAATACCAACACGGCAGTCATTTCGCTACGGTGGTGATGCCGCGCATGTCTTTCACTTTAGTACCTGCATAAATTGAGGTAAATGCCTCTAATCCATTCTCATAAATTCCATCAGCACTTGCAACATAACAGCGCAGATAACAAAAACAAGTCAAGTTAAAAGCTGGCAACCTTGCACTCAACGTGTAAAGAAATGATTTACACGGTATTAATGAGGATAACGAACTCGTATATTACAGCAGAGGTTCCGGGTTCAAAGCCATGCTGAGATTACTTGACATGCTGTGGTGAAGCGTGCAACAAAACGGATAAGAAAGAAATTTCACTCTTCACGAGCTTGACGTACCCTTCTTAATTATTTTTATTTATTTATTTGTTATTTTCATTTACTTAGTCCCCTTTAACATCTAAGGTCATATCAGGGGCTTTGCACTTGAAACAACTCGTTGTCTTTAGGTTATTTTAAGTTTGGTTTAAATCATTTTATTTTCCTCAAACACTCTCACATACATACTTCCAGACTCTGTGGGGGATAGGGAAAAATTCTGGCTAAAGAAAAATCCCACGCCCCAGCCGGGAATGGAACCTGAGACCTCTGGGTGAGAAGTCGGCTCGCTGACCACTCGACCACGGAGTCAGTCTTGATTATTTTCTGAAGCATGTAATAACTAATAAATATTCCTTCAAGAATTTACTGAAATGTCGCTAACTTTACGATAATTGTAGCTTACTTCTCTTTATTTCCTATTGCATATCATTCTTGACATTTTCAGAAGAGTGTTCTGGTTTTATTTCATTAATCTCTCAAGCAGGACCACTAAGCAACAACATAATTAAATTCGTTACTCGTAAATCTCAAACTAGCGCAGTGCCTATTTACCTTTTATTTCTTACATTCTAAATCAACATAAAATAGCTATAATATTTTAATCTTACTTGCAGATGAGAACAGAATTCATCAATACATCATTTTGAAGGTCTGAGAAGTGGAACATAAATTACACGGCGCTACGCTTATTTACACATTATTTTTTCTGTGAAGAACGGAATGGCGTCTAAATCAAGAGAATGTATGTATGCTAATATGATGTGCGCTAGGTAAATGAACCACGCAGCGTCAACTCCGCCCTTTGTCCACATGCGTTGCAGACTAGAGTCTATTTTAGGCGATGCAGTGCAGTTGGAAAGGTCAGTCTAATGCACCGACCTGCGTCTGTTGGCTACAACAAAGGAATTTGAGGCGACTAAAATTTTACGTTCGGTCTGTTGCTTTTGCCAGGTTTTCAAGATCACAAAGCCGGCCAAGACTGTGTCTTCAATGCAGGTGTTTAAAATAAGGTTTGTAAAATCTAATGATATTCTCTGCCTCTAGCGTTTATAAGAGAATACAGAACTATTCTTAGGAAAGTTTATTCTTCTATCTACTTCATTTTAATTGAGATAGACCTTTGCAGAAATATATACATTACACTTTTTGTTACCAACAACATAGGGATAGTATTATTTGAAAACTGAACTACTTTTAGTGGTATTGATTTAATTGTTATTTTCACAAAAGCCGTGAATAGGACAGGAGTTGGATAGGTAGAGTCAGACGGAAAAATTGAACCAAGGACCTCCCGGTCATTAGCCGGTTGCTCTACCACTGAGTTACCACGGGAATATGCCGGCACGGCACTAAACTTCTATGGCAAATCCCGGCTACGGCATTGAATTTTTCAGTCTGACTCTATCTATTCAACTTCTGTCCTACCACGGCTTGTGTGAAAAAACAATTAAAATCTATACCAATTGACCATTATAGTTGGCTATACTATGAAAACTGGGACTTAAAGTACTTACGACACTAAGTAATAAGACCGTTTCCGCTAAATTAAATAGAAGAAGAATAAGCTTATTAAAGTTTGTTGCAGAGATGTAGAGAAAGTCATGTGAATGGAGCACATTATTTTATTTTATTTTATTTTTTAAATTCTGGTGCTAGTATACGCATTTTAAATACGTCGAATAATTAAATACCGAGCATATATAAGAAAAAATTAGTATTATTCTGCAAAGGAATTTACATTACAGCTATCACATGCTTAAAAATCTTGACAGAAAGGCAGTTGTGCTTTTTGAACCCAGGACTAGAACACCGGAACCAAAAGGTAAAAGAGCTGTTAAAATCCCTCACTTTTGAGATTTCCCAACTCTTGCAGGTTCTATTGGCCCAATTTTATCTGACCTTTGAACTTCCTAAAGGTTGGGGTCACTTTAGAGCGCAAGGAACAGAGAGCGTTTCGAACATTCGGCAATGAATAGGTTATCACACTGCCATAGTCTTAAAGCTCTGTTAGAACATGGTTACCTACCTGGAACCACACCCTACCTACAAGCAACGCGGTGATAAAGAGTAAATTTGCTCGCCGCTTCTCTTATTACAAAAATCTGATGTGCCACACTCACATGACTTTCTCTAACTACTCTACAAACAAACTTCTTACAAAAGATAATTCTTCTTCCAATCGAGATGAACATTAGCAGAATTATATTACTTAGTTCCAATTATATAGAAGGGAACTAAGGGAATGCACTAGGCTAAAGTGGTAGTCAAATGTTTTAAAATCTGTTGTCATACGATTGTCAGTGCACACAAATCTACATTTTTTGTATAGTAAGTTTTTGTGAATCTTTTACGGCTTACTAGTTATGCCAAATTAAGCAAAATTCATCCAGAATAAACAGGTGTATAGAAGCTATTCCCAGAAAATTCAAGATATAAATTTTATTTGTGATGGAAATGGCTTTAATATGTGGTATTTTAATCTAAAATCATTGGGGTCATTTTTAAGAAAAACAAAATTTTCGAAAAAGTTTCCATGTAATGGGTAGTTTGGGGTGGGGGGATTTTCTTGAAAATCTTCATGTCGCATCCTTGGAAGATATTAAAGTTAAATACCAAGTTTGGTATTTAACCTCTTTTCATTTTTGAGCTATGCTGTCCACAAACACACACACACACACACTCACGGACCTGTTTCTGAAAATGCTTTTTTGGATTTAGGGGGTCCTAAAACATGTATTTCCGGTGAAAGGCAGGGTTAGACTAAAACTATCAATGACATAACTGGCATTTCAAACATGAATATTCTGGTATCTCCATTGGTTTATGTCACCTCAAACTACTTTTATATCTTCTTAAGTTTTCCGAGAAAAACGCTAGTCAGTTGGCGAATATAATGTTGTATCGGCATGCTGCCATATGATTGAGCAACTAGACAAAGACCAGGAGATGCATCGCTCAAACCCCGTCTAGGGCATTGCATTTTGCAGTCTGACTCTACTTTTCCAACTCCTGTGCTACACACGGCACATCCTCAATTATTATGCTCCTTTGCGAGCATTTTTGAGGTACGATTTTCCAATTTCGCAATATAGTATTTTAGTTGAATGGGCTAACTTCATCTTCGATACTGGAGTAAATTCCTAAAACAAACCTTTATACTTTACTTTAATTCTTGAGAAAACTAACCCCAAGTTGTGATTATTCTCTGTGGATCCACGAATCAGAACACAGATTAAATACTTTTGAAAATTTGGATGATTGGAGTGTAGCATTTTGAATTAAAATTAGATACAGCATATGCAGTATTGTGCATAAACTTTACTATTTCATAATACACTGATGTCCTTTAGTTCAATAAGATTATTCATTAATTCACTGTCTCATTCTTTTTAATTTCCATTAAAGTCTCTAAGAACTCGATGTAAAAGTGGGATTCATATTTTCGCTGATTGACGTCGTGCCATTATTAGACAAATTACTTAAACCACAGCTGTCAATATGCCGTTTATAATAATAATAATAATAATAATATATTCAGCTATTTTATTGATGTCAAATTATTAAAGTATTACACAAACAATCGTTGGCCGTAATACATATTTCAGACACAAGTTAAATGTGACAAAAAGAAACAAGAAAGAAAATTGAAGAAAAAGAAAAGGAAAAAGTCGATATAAATTGACGTTGACTAACTGCTTGCTATCGCACTTTAGCCATGAAATTGCCCATGTGTTACCAGTTCCTCTGGTCAACTAGTAGATCCTAACATGCCAATGTCCGTCTAGTGTGACTTAAACATTTTTCTTTGACTTCAATTTTTCGCTGATTCTCCCACTATGAACATTCCGCAAAAATATGACTTTTTTTTCCCCCCCTTCAGATATTTAGAGAGGTAATAACTACTTCTTAATAAAAAATATTTTTAAATTTTCCTCTTAAGACCTCCTCAGGCGCAGCGCACCCTATTTCAAAAAACACAATATGGGAAAAATTCCATGGTGATATCTGTGGTCAAACGCGGGTAACACACCATGTCAACAAGGAGCTCACCAACACGGGTAGACCAGTTCGTTAAGGCACGAACTCCTGAAAGGGAGGTGTGCTGTACAAATCACGTCCCTCAAACATCTTAACTGATAAATGCTCTTGAAACGTTATCTTTGGAAATTTCCTTTCCCACATAATATTTAATTTCATGTCTTAGTAATGTCAATACCTTTATTGGTTCTATGCACTAACTAAAGGAACACTACCTCAGAAACCTGATTTCTCACTATATCACTTTCAATATCAACGGCTAAAGAATACCTACAAGAATCAATTAAAAGATACGCTCTCACTGGTGAAATTCTCAACATTTGGCCGAGAATGTTTTCGCCTAAAGTACTTCCTGAGGGAAGTATTCCCTCATTAGTCGGGGAGTTGTACTACTGCCACATACAACTTCATCATTCTCTCATCGATTACAAAACTATAAACACTTTTAGGGTTAAGTATTCATAAAGAAAGAAACAATTACTTGCGGACAATTTCCTGCATGAAATTTCAGGAAGATGCACTTTGCGTGACTAGCATGGGGTTTCCTCAAGCATGAAACATCATGAGAGTAAGTGAAATAATTGCATCATTTATTGGATCGAAATTACGAAACTGACGTTCCAAGAACTATGAAAACAAGATTTTTAGAGGAACAAGGAAAATAACATTAGGTAACGTTCGCTAGCATGTTAGCAATCATTGCCAGTTAAATTGTCAATACTTAAAAACTTTCAGGGTTTCAGAGGGATGGCAGAGCTGGCACTAACTTTTAAAGTTGCATATTGATTTTTCATTTGAATATTTGTACAAATTGGTCGTCTCCTTTATACCAAGCGGGAGACCTAGGTTCGATTCCCGTACCGGTGTGGAGACGTTTCTCCCGCTGTGAGATCTGGTCCGGGGTGCACTCAAGCCTCGTGAGGCCCCAGGGGGGCCAATTGAGGAGCTACTTGATGAAGAAGCAGCGGCTCCAGGTCGTTTTTTTTGTAGTGTTTAACGCCCGCTTTAACTACTTATGGCACCGCAGGCGGTGACACTGAAGATGAATGAAGATGGAGCACCCGTGGAATGCGATGGCGGGGGAAACCGGAGAACCCAGCGCCGCTTTGTCCACCATAAATCTCATATGTGGTCGCTTGGGATCGAACCCGGGCCGTCTAGGTGAGAGGCGAGTGGTCTAACCACTCGGCCACGGCGTGGCCCTACTCCAGGTCGTAAAAACCACATTAACCGTTTGAGGCGCTGACCACATCTCACCCTCCAGTATTGCACCCCATTCATAACGTCTGTCATGGACCGAGATGGGAGACGCAGCGGCCGGGCGGTAGACCAAGGTTCCTTATGAGCTATCGGGCCATGGAGCTATTATTGGTACGATAGAAATGCAAATAAATATTTAATGCGAATGGGGTTAAACAGTTAATTTCTTTTCCGTACGTGCGAAATATCTAGTCATTGCGAAGTTATTAACTTAAGAAGTTATGAGTTTGGTTATTTGAAGAAAAAAACAGCTCTTACAGGTATGGACAGTGCACCACTGCTACCTCTATTTCATATCCAGAATCACACAAACCACAGGCAGATAGCGCAGTCAGAGTATACTCACCGAATAGTGGTGCTGGGTTCAAACCCCGTATACATAAGCTGTTCGATATTATTTTGCCCACATTTTAGGTATGTTTGGAGTGGATTCAATTTTAATTCCTTGCGTTTCTTTCAAAGGTTAACTGTCGACATTTACATGAAATGTTTTCAACATAGCATGGCCACAATTACCTGCAAATAGCAGCATCTACCTATCAGTTGGCGTACTGGCTAGTTATTGATTCTGACTCACTGCAAACCAACATGAAACCAAAGAAAACAATGTCCTAAGTGTTCAGTTAGTTTACCCTGAAAGTTTACTGGCTCAATTCTGTTAAATTCTGTTTAAGATTAGAACTAATGTGCAAAATATGTTTGGCTTACCCTTGCAGTCGTAAGTAACTGAGCAGTTTACAATACTAATAGCCTTTTTTACTTTCTCTGCACGTACTATAGATAAAGTGCATAGACAAGGTAAGTATTGTAATGCTCCCAAAAATTCGATACGGAGATTTCATTGGAAATACATGTTTTGGATCACCTGGATCGAAAAAAATCAATTTCACTTTCTGAACACGTACTATGTACATAGGTATAGAGAAGGTATTGTATTACACTAAAAAATTGGATACCGAGATTTCATATATGTTTTGGGACCCCCAGAATAAATAAAAAAACATTTTTAGAAAAAGTCCGTGTGTGCATGTGTGTGTGTGTGTGTGTGTGTGTGTGTGTGTGTGTGTGTGTGTCACTGAGCAGCATATCTCAAAAATGAAAATCCATTAAATACCAAACGTGATATTTAAGTTCAGTATTTTCCAAGGATGCGACACGAAGATTTTCAAGAAAATCCTCACTCCCAATTATCCTTTATATGGAAAAATTTCGAAAACTGATTTTCTCAAAAATGGTTCAAATGATTTTTATTAAAATTTCTTATAGTTAAGGTATTTACATGACAAATAAATTGTATATCATGAATTTTCTGGGAAAAGCCTCTGAAGACCTCTTTATTCTGGATTTTGCGTAACTGGCAAACCGTAAGCGAGAGACAAAATCTACTACACAGACAATATAGATCTCCTTAAGACACACAATTTTTGTAATATACATAATGACTTTTCAGGTGTGCTTAGATTAAGTTATACATTGGGATATGCTCTGGCTTCTTGTTTTTACAAGCGTACAAGAATTCGAAATTTAAACTTTAGACACTTTTAAAGCGCAGTAGTGACCATAAAATATTGATATCTCAAACTTCATACACCAATTTGTTTCTCTGAACATGTACCATAATTCGAACCTAAAATATTTCAAGTAAATTAGCTATTTAAAAAGTTGTGGATTTTAAAAACGAAAATAAGCATTTTCCCCCATGGATTCTAACTTAAAATAATGGAAGGATGTTTCTAACTTAGGTTAAGGACACAGATGTTCCCGTTGCCTAATAAGCTTCAAAATTATTTATGAGGTCTGTAGCAGCTTAAATTTAAGAGCACTACTTTGTGATTTAAAGCGGTAGACATTTTGAAAATATTAGTATGGAAAAATGTCCAAATTAAAGTTTGTTCAGAGTAGTACATTTTACTTAAACCCATTTCTGCTAAGAAATATATAATTTATACATTTTTGAAAATTGGAAAATATTATGACACCTAAATCAAAAACATAAAATTTTGAAAAGAGCACTACTATCAACGTATACCTTAAAGGTGTTAATTTATACGGAGAATGTTAAGGTTTTGCTCGCTGTGACTGTGAGTAAACAAAGTAAGCATATCGCAAACTCCAAGTAAGCTAGGCACGGCGGCTGGGTTGGCGGACGAGATCAGGATTCCAGAAGTTTTGCGCCCAATAGGGATACTTCATAACATATTGTGCGGGTGATCGATTTGTTCATTGTGGTATATATTACTAAACACATCGGATTTATTCCTGATGTCAGCAATATGCTTGGGTTTGTATCTCAGCTAAACTTAACATCTGCCGAATCAGCAATGCTGTCAAATGCAAAATGAAACCAACAAAATAAAACATTGTGTTGTTAATGAGGGCATTGTCCGTTACTTTGCCATTTGCTGCACCTGAAGCATCCAGGACGAATCAACGAGTTGTAACGTTTAATAATGTCATGAAACAAAGCTAACAAATGGCAGATGATGAATTTCGCAATCCCATTCATCGCCGCGGCAGATAATACTAGTTTTTATGATTGATGTTGCAGGATTGTTCAAAATTAGCACTTACTTTTCAAAGCCTGTGTATACGCAACACATATGGTCCTGACTACTATGTTATGCATTACAAATCAATAGAGTACATATGACTAAGAGAGTGGGAATTGCAGAACGCCCACGGTGCAAACCATGCGCTAATTAGTTGCGTCATTTCCGTTTCATCGCAAAGTATGGCAGCGGACGATCACCAAACAAAAACTAACAAACAATGAGACAAACCGTTGACAATGCAATCAAGAATAATTCTACAGAAAAATATTGACAAAAAAGTTGATTTTTAAAACGAAAACGGATTAATACTAGAAAAAATCGCGTTGAATGATATAAAGCAAGCCCTTAAGCGCGAAATCAGTTTAACTGCTTCTTATCCTTATTCTTTACTTCAAGGCTTGGTCATGCTGCTTCACAATGGTAAGGTCCACCTTTTCCTTGGTCTTTCCATACTTCTTCCTTTGGGGTTATTACTTATAACTTTAGTTGGCATTCTTTCTTTATCATAATATAATATGTGGCTTCCAGTGTTTTTTATATTCCTTGTACAACTTAATTTTTGTTTCCTTTCGAGGTTCATCTGTCAATTTTCTATTGATTTTACTGTGCCGTGTTTATGTCAATCTGGAACAGCAATAATATGCTCATAAAACAAATCAATCCTAAAAAAGAGCTTTATAAATCTTACATAATAAAGAACCTCGTCATTGGATTTTATTATATACATCAATTTTCTAATAGTTCCAGATATATTATTGTTTTGTGTTCAGAGCACAATCATTGAGAAAAGGATGGTCATTTGCCGTTCCAAGGTATAGTGCGCACAAATAGCAAAGCAACTATTTGTAAACCTATTTTGCAAACTTGCAAATGCAGAAAGGCTCTTTACAAACATTTTAAAGTAGGTAAGGTACCTTTTAACATCACTGTACCTTCAACTCAGGATGTCTTAGTAAACATCGGCAACTCATAGTTTGGAAACTAAAGAACAAAAATGTCTCCAAGACTGGATGTTGAGATGAAAATATTCACCTTGCACACTCAGAACAAGCCCATTATAAATTGCAGATGTCTTATTAAACGTAATACCTATATATTTTGTAATAAGTTGTAAATATAAATTCGACACTTTGGCGCTGGTAACCAGTAATGATAGTGAAAGGCATTTTCTAGTACTTATACCTAAATCTCGATGATCGCCCCAATTTTCTTAATGTTCGTTATAGGATATTTACGCCAGGCTACTATAGCGGCAAGTTGTGCAACTTCAAAGGCAGCTACAGATAACAGCAAGCAAAACTAGAGCAGAAAACCTGGGTACAATATGAAACATGAGGGTGGGTGGAACAATGAGATTAGCTGTGTCCAGCCAGATGGCACCACATGTACCTCATTACCAACAGTAAACCTTAATGACGCCATCACCGCCGAGTGGTTTTTTTCCTCCGGCGACCCGCTTCTGCTTCCAATAAAAATAAAGACGGTCTCGGATTAAGCGTAGTTACATAATGTCATTGCTGCAGCACCTATTTGTATAACCGCGCTACGCTAACGCCAGTAATTTCAATGCGCGAATGTTCACAAGAAAAACCGAACGGAATCTCGTTACCAACTCTACCAAAAAGTATCCTTAGTAATTCACAATTTCACAATTTAAGCGTAGCAGAAATCCTATTTTAGCAAACGTATAGTTCATGATTATATAATATATTATACAGTTAATGATTATAGATCATCGTATAATTACTATTACTTCATTAACAAGATCTAAGCTAGGACGATGCTACATCGTCTATGGTCGCGACAATAGTATTGCTGCTTCTGTTGTAAATCATTCTTTTGGTCAATGCAGCAATTAATATTTTACCGTATTTTTAGTGTTTGTGAATATTTGGCGACGTGTTGGAAATGACCGTTGAGCCCGGAGGGGCGCCTCAAGACGCACAGACAAGCAGAGGGTCCCCGACGGTCAACACCTGGTGGTCGGGTCTGCAGTCCCTTGAAATAGTTTAGCGACGTCCCGGAACGGCTTCCGACGTGCGTGCGAGATCTGATAGACTCATGGTGAGCCTAGGTGTTGTTGCTGTGTACCTACCCTGGTAAGGGTTTAACAACAGGAATGAGGTTTGATGTTTAATTTTGAAGCTATGGTGGCCGCACTTCTACTATGACGAACCAACGCCCTGATAGTGGGTAGTCTTAGCCAATCATCAATTTTAAATGTTCTAGAATATCCGGGTGTGACGTCAAAGTGCGAATGTGCACATAGCCCAACGGAAGTTGGTGTTGTCGAAAAGTCCTCTAGGAGTGCGATTGAAAGAAACTAGCCACTTTCATCAGCTTATAACAAAGCGTGTAATTTCCCAAGAATATGTAAGAATGAAATACCAATTAATTCCTAATTATTACTAAACACTACTAAAACAATATAAGTAAAACTCTCGCCAAAGACACACTTGACAATAGTTTCTCCACTTAAAACAGGTAAGAATTTTAGGATTATGATTGGGAAGTGTAATATTTAAATATAGATTAAATTATTATTTCAACTTATTTAATAATTGGAGAATTTGATAATTGATTAGTACCTTTAATATTAGGAGCACCAGATATAGCATTTCCCCGAATAAACAATATAAGTTTTTTACTTTTACCCCGCTCTATTATTCAACTAATTATTAGAACAACTGTTGAAAGAGAAGTAGGTACATATATTTTACCAATATACTAAGGACTTCAAGTTAAAAAAATGTGATGTGTTCCATTCACATGACTTTCTCTAAAAAGCTTATGCTTCTATTTACTTCATGCAAATCGAGAAAAAATAGCTTCTTGTAAGTAGAAGCGAAATAAGGGAGTAGCATAGGTTAAAGTGATAGTCAAAAGCTGGTTGCTATGTGACTGAAGTTCCTTTGTTTATAGGGCCAGGAGTTCACAAATTCCTGTATGAGAAAAGTAAGTTTTTCAAGGCTGAAACAAAAATCAAGGAATATCTCAAAAACGATCAACTCCACGAGAAAAATGTATGTAACATAAATTGTGTATTTTAATGTGCTCTACAGTTTTTGTTTGGTAAGTTTCTGTCTACCTCTTTCGATTTACTAGTTACACAAATTCATCCAGAATAAAGTAGTCTTCAGACGCTACTCCCAGAAAATTCAAGATATACATTTTATTTTGTCAGGTATATATCATTTTAATCAAAATCGTTAGAGCCATGTTTTAGAAAATGAAAAATTTCGAATTTTTTCCATGTGAAGGGTAGTTGGGGATGGGGCGATTTTCTTGAAAAATCTTCGTGTCGCATCCTTGGAAAATACCAAGTTTGATGTTTAACGGTCTTTTCGTTTTTGAGCTATGCTGCCCACACACACACACACACAGTCAGATAGACACACACGGACCTTTTTCTAAAAATGCTTTTTTTTGGATCCAGGTGGTCTTAAAACATGTATTTCCGGTGAAATCTCGGTATTTAGTACGTATAGAGAAAGTAAAACCTCATATCCTTCAAAGTTATAAATAAAGATCATTCATCTTTAAGTCTCAGTACAATTAATACACCATTAGAATTGCATGCTACTATCATCTCATGAATATAAAACCTGAAATATCTCTGGTAAAAGAGAAAAATCCCCTTAATAGATCTACAATGAGTAGAGACAGTAGAAGTTGGACTCTATATACAGTCATGGAAAAAAGTATTCATACACCAGTGTTTATGTAGAAAAACTTAATTTATTATAACTAAAGTTAATATCCAGAGAGGTTATATGGTAAACTAACAGTATGATATTTCCTCCTGAATCTATACATATAAACGCATGACCTAAATTACTCCTCTTCAAAAAGTAAACATTTGTACTAGCTGGCTTCTCACAACAAGGAAAAAAGTATTCATACACTCAAAGAAAATGATAGTCTAAATACTATACAATAGCAAAAGTAATACTTTGAGGGCATTCCCGTTCTACGTATTACTTCTGTTAACCTCTTTGGCATGGAATGAACCAGGTTTTTTGTAGTCTCTAGGTAATATTTTGCCATTCTTGCTGAAGACGTATCAGAGCTGCCTTACTTCGTATGCCATGCTTTCGGACCATTCTTTCAAGGGTATCCCAAGATGTTCAATTGGATTATGGTCTGCACTCTGTGCTGGAAACTTGAGAACGTGGAGAGTATGGTACAACAACCACAAACGAACAATTTCCGCCGTATGCTTAGGATCATTGTCTTGTTGAAAGTAGTAATCTGTGCCTAAACTCAGTTTATCAACACTCTTTTGCAGATTATTCTTTAGGATATTTAAATATTGAAATCTATCCATGTTACCTTCAACAAAAACAAGTTCCCCAACACCAGATGTAGCCATACATCCCCATACCGTAATTCCTCCTCCACCATGCTTCACTGTGGCTCGAAGGTGCTTGGGTTCAAGCTCAGTATTTGGTCTTCTCCACACCAAAATTCTGCCATCATTTACAAATACATTCAATTTACTCTCATCTGTGAACAGTACCCTGTCCCAGAAACTCGTGTTCTTGCTTAGATGCTCTCGAGCAAATTCAAGTCTGACTTTCTTGTTCTTGTTGCTGATGTATGGTTTCTTTCTAGGTACCCTAGCTCCATAGCCTAGAACATAGCGAACAGCCCTTGGTGTTATTTCCGTTCCAAACTGATCGTTAACACAGGCAGACAATGCAGAGGCTGTAAATTTAGTATCTTTTTCTATCATTCTTATTAACATATTTTTTTCCCTTTGCGTTAGCCTCTGTGGTCGTCCTCTTCTTTCGCTATTAATGATAGAATGTCTCTCTCTATATCGTGTTATTATGGACTGCACAGTTGCCCGGCTTCTTCCAATAACATCAGCAATGTTTGAAAATGATTTTCCCTTTTGATATTGAGAGATAACTATCTGTCTTTCCTCTACAGTTGCTTCTTTACCTTTGCGGCCCATATTTCTGTCGCACGGCTATCACTACGTAACAGAACCAACAAGCAGGGGGTGTAACTTGCCACTGAAGGCAAACGGTCCGTTGGTGGTTTCTGTGTTTACATTTCTAGTGATGTATGAATACTTTTTTCACTGTCAAATACAGCCAGCATTGGGGTATCGTTTATTTCCTTGAGGTACGTTTGTTTAATACTCAAATCTTTGTTATCATGACACGGTTTATTTAATGGGGTGGCTTCCTACACAAAATCGTAGTGCTGTCATTTAATTTAATATGGAAATATCAGTGGTCAATTTCAATTGCAGTACTGTATGAATACTTATTTCCATGACTGTATGTTTCGGAGCAAAAGAGAACAATTTATTGTCTTTAATAATATTGAGAACAGCCACTTGCTCGATAACTGGCAACTGATTATGATTGAGTCCTGGCACTGTTCTTCAGGGCAGACATTTGCCTAGAAATAGAAAAAGCAATGTTGTTTACAGGTCTGCAATTGACTTGTGATCGTGTAATGGCAGCATTTCCGGGCAGGCGTGCCCCTTCACTCTATCACTGTCCCAACTTTACCCCATATGAAAGGGAATCAATACGGAATTTAGGGCGCGAGTGGCTCACGTGAAGCGCTCACACAACCTCAATTGGCAGCATACCACGAAAAACGTAATCGCTGTTACCAAAAGTTTCATTTCCTTCCGGAAAGAATTCTGTGACGGAAAAGATAAAATTGTGCTTCTTCAGAAAATTCATGTAAGGCTGCACGTTAAGTATTCGAATTATAACACCATTCATCGTGTTCTTGTTTGTACTTTGGAGGTTTAGCTTTACTTGGGCTGTAACGTAACCTGTAAAACAAACAATAAAGAAATAAATAATAAAGTAAGTTCCAATATATTTGTGGAGTAAAAAAATGGCGTGTTATTTATGGACGCTCTTTAATTGCTGTGGTGCTCAGCGTCCGATTCTATACTGGGCGTGAAATACCGCTTAATTTTGCTCAGAGGCCTCTCTATCAGGCTTTACTTCCCTTTCGAAGGAAGCCATGCTAAGGACATTTATTTACACCCGAAAATATCCATCATCCTCCGCCGAGTTTGTACCGCGACCTTGGGTATAGGAAGCATTACACCACGGAGGGCGACTATTTGTAGAGTAACAGCTCGTACCTTGAAAAGACAGAAACCTAAAATTCTATAAGACAATGGCTGTTCCAGTTTTATTATATGGTTCGGAGACATGCACACTTACAAAAGAAAGATTGGAGCCAAATACAAGCGGCAGAAATGAAATATCTCCGAGCAGTAAAAGGATGCACCAGACAAAATCATATTAGAAACGAACACAGCCGGTCCCCATGGCCACGCTCGCTAAAGCGTCTCTCTTTGGTGCTTCGTGGGCAGGGGATCGTGGGTTCGAGTCCCGCCTTGGGCATGGATGTTATATGTTTGTGCAATGTGTATATGTTTGTAAAGAAACAGTAAAACCAGTAATCAGTAAAAACCTAGGGGGGAAATGTAAATAGGGATACAGTGCCGGAGTCCTGATCAGACTCCGTTACTGTTTAAAAAAAAAAAAAAAAAAAAAAAAAAAAAAAAAAAAAAAAAAAAAAAAAAAAAAAAAACACATAAGGAAGGAATTACACATATTCTCCTTAAAAGAAAAGATACAAATAAATAGAGAAAAATCTGATGTATTCCATTCACATGACTTGCTCTACATCTCTGCAACAAATTATTATTAAAAAGCTTATGCTTCTATTTACTTCATACTAATCGAGAAAAAAATCAGCAGAAATAGTACTATTACTTGTTTCCTTGTAAGTAGGAGCGAAGTAAGGCAGTACTATTG
Source organism: Hymenopus coronatus (assembly GCA_030762935.1). Classification (NCBI taxonomy): domain Eukaryota; kingdom Metazoa; phylum Arthropoda; class Insecta; order Mantodea; family Hymenopodidae; genus Hymenopus; species Hymenopus coronatus. Next base: position 135,192,410 of record CM060888.1, on the reverse strand, counting down.
GTTAAACTGATAGCAAAAGCAGTTGCTATGTGATTAAAGTTCCTTTGTTTGTATGGACAGGAATTGTTAAATTCCTGTAATAGAGAAAAGTATGTTTTAAAGCTGAAATCCAAAACAAGGAGTATCTCAAAAATGATCAACTCCACGAGAAAAATGTATACAAGATAAATTGTGTGTTTTAAGGTGCTCCACATTTTTTGTGTTGTAAGCTTTTGTCCATCTCTTACGATTTAGCAGTTATGCGAAGTTCCGAAAAATTCATCCAGTAAAGTAGTCTTCAGAGGCTATTCCCACAAAATTCAAGATATACATTTTATTTGTCAGGTAAATATCTTTAATATACGAAATTTTAATCAAAATCGTTAGAGACATTTTTGAGAAAATCAAACTTTTCGAAAAAAGTTCCATTTAAAGTGTAGTTTGGGGTGGGGCGATTCTTCTTAAAATCTTCGTGTAGCATCACTGGAAATTACTAAACTTAAATACCAACTTTGGTACGTATAGAGAAAGTAAACATGGAAAAGTCATTTATAAGGAATGGAAAATATCTTTGCATTCCATTTCAGTCATAAAATAGACTACAGAACAATAAGAAGACCAATTAAAAGATGGAAGAAATATGAGGCCGGAACAGGAGAATTCTTCTAATTCATGAAGAGATGATGAGGTTTATAGCTGGCTTCTGATGAATTGGTTGTAAACCAAGGATTCATCAGCACAGTTACATAAATGCAGGGAAAGAAAGTTCTTCATTGAAGGAAGCAATACATACAGTATTTCCTGAATGAAGAATATGTTTGTACGGCGTTTGAAAACTGAAGTATTGGGCCACAACCATTTGCTCAGTAAAAATACAATTTCTGTTGTCATTTGTTTACACATTACTTGCTCTACACGTACCAGGTGTTGTATTCCACCCAAAAATTCGATGTCGAGATGAGGTTCGCGTGAATGTAAAAAAAGCAGAGCAGACAGCAGAGTTCGTAACTAAAATCCGTTAAATATCAACTTGGTATTTAAGTTTAGTATCTTCCAAGACGAAGGTTTTTAAGAAAAACCCCCATCAAAATCACCCTTTACATGGGAGGAAAAAAAGTTGAAAATTTTGTTTTTCTCAAAAAACAGCTCTAACGATTATTATTAAAATATCGTATATTAAGTTATTTAAATCATAAGATATTTATATCACAAATAAAATATATATCTTGAATTTTCTGGGAATAGTTCAAGACCTGATCATACAGGATGAATTTTGCATAACTGGTAAACCGTAAGAAATAGACTAAAACTTGATGTTTTGGTATTTGGCATTTTAATCAAATACATTAAAGTCATTTTTGCAAAAATCGAAAATTGCGAAAAATGTTCTTTACAAAGGGTAGTTGGTGAAAAGGGATTTTCCTGAAATGTTTAGTGTCACATCCTTGGAAAATACTTAACATAAATACCCAGTTTGAGACTTAACCGACTTTTCGTTTTTGAGTTATGTTCAAAGGCAGTCACATGCTTTTCTAAAATTTGATATAGCACATTTGTATAGCCTTCTCTGCCTATGCTGTAGTAAACTATTCTTATTAAAACTTCTTCTTCTATTTACTTAACATTTATCAAGATGAACAGTAGAAGTGGTTTTAATACGATATTATATCTTTGTGCAAGGGGTACACAGAAGTATACCAAGTTAACGCGATGGTCAAATCTTTTAAAAGCCGGTCGTTGGGTGACGGTATTGAAATTCAGTTGTCTTTGCCTGGCTAGGACGAAAAAAGAATATCGACTTTACATTTGAAAAAAGTATGTGTAGGAAAATTTGAACGTATTACAGTAGTATCTCACAAAAGTGTCTGACATATATTGTGTGTTTTAATGAGATATATGTGTTGTTTACCAGTTATGCAAAATACATTCTGAATTACAGTACTTCAAAGGTTGTTCCCAGAAAAATTAAGATATTCGTTTTATTTCTCGTGTAACTGTTTTTAATATATAGTCTTTTCATCAAATTCGTTGTGTCCATTTTTGAGAAGATCATAGTTTTCGAAACTTTTTCCATATAAATGCTAGTTTGGGACGGAGCATTTTTTTGAAAATCTTCCTGTCGCATCCCTGGAGAATGTTGAACTAATATTTCAAGTTTGGCGTTTAACCGACTTTTCGTTTTTGAGTTATGTTGTTCTCAGCCACATACACACCGGAACCTTTTCTAAAAATGTCCTTTTCGATTCAAGGGACCCTAAAATTTGTATTTCCAACGAAATCTTGGTTCCAATTTTTTGGTTAAATGCAATGTCTTCTCTACCAACTATACATTGTACATACGTATAGAGAAAGTAAGCTGTTGTTTGCACAAATAGGTGAATCTGAACATACCTAAGATATTTGCATTATATTTGTGCAACGTAGGGAATTATTCCGCAGAAGGAAAAAAAAGGTGCTGCGGTGTCATCCTTGCCTCAGCATCGCCGTCAGGTTCTGGTTTCACACACAATTCCGTCCATCCCATTGACCAAACTTCAGTTTGAACCTTCATTACCGTCAAATTAGGGAATCTTTTTTTTTAATTTTATTGTTGGCAGATCAGCATTTATGCTACACAGGCCATAGATAACAAAAATATTAAACACATTAACACTTGAGGTGGACCATTTTGGCTCTCCTAACATAACAGAACTAGTTATTAATACAGAAATGATAATATAACTTTACAAATAAATGTTACAATTGAATGAAAGTATAAAGTAATAACAATAATACATTTAAAAAATGAAAGCACATGATTATGACATTTATTTATGCAGGAGTCCTCTGTGTCACTTATTAAGAAACGTTGTGGTAATTTTCTTTTCAGCCATTTGTGTGGAGTTTTGATATGAAGGTTAAACGCTTGAGCACCAGTAACGTTGCTTAATTTGTATAAGAATGTCTTGGGGAGATGTTTCATATACTGTTCTATTGGAAGTTCGTGTTGAAGCTGCGTATTTCTTACAAACCTGGTGCATTTGTAGTTCTGCGGAGAAACTTATTTTGTACAACTTGCAGTTTATGAATATTAGTTTTATTTGTTGTGGACCATAGGGGAGCTCCATAAGTGCGAAGAGGTCGAATTAAATATTTGTAAAGAAGAATGGAGCAGTCCAGGCCAATCTTGGAGTTTTTATTAATGAATGGATAAAGTTTGATGCGTCTTGAGTTAGCGATATGATCACTCCATGTCATTGTTGTGTCCAGTAGAACGCCAAGATATTCAACTGAGATTTGAGATGCAACCAAGTTAGCTGTAAACAATCAAGCAATCTTCCTAATGATCTATATTTTGGTGTGTTTGAACGGTTATGATAAGGTTTTACGTAGCGCGAGAATAACATAACAAACCTTGGCCACCTTCAACACCTATGACGCATGCGCTTTCCTTCCTTTCCCGCTCCTTTGCTCCCGTCTCCTAAGCCTTGAGCGACTCAGAAATTATTTTGCTCTAAGCTGAGACCTCTGGCCTCAATTATTGTTCACCTAAGTCGTGCTGTGAGGCCCGCATTTCCTTTGATCGACAGTCGTCCGTTAGGTTGATCGTGCCACAGACGAAGATCACAAAATGATTATAATTATGAATATTTTCATCTCACACGGTAAATTTTCTTCCATATACCAGATGGCCATCACAAGCCGTTCTTTGTTGAAGTTAGTTTATCCCGGATAACACAGATGCCTAAGCATAACTGTAGCGACAGAGAAGAGACACCTTGCTAATGTTTGTAAAACTAATAACGGGACATCAAGAACTTCCTCCGCACCTTGCTGCTGGCTACCGCTCGATAAAAGATTGGCATCCCTAGGGTTATCGCATTCGATTCCGACGGGATGTTATGATTATCGGCGTTATCAGCGGCTGCGAGCGCATGAGTTGTTTATTGTGCTGGTTTGGATGGTCTACTATGCTGTGAGTTCTGACGTGTGCCTGAAGCAAAATCAATGTATTCTACAGAGGAACGTGTATTTCTAGTGGAAAACGTTTTTAATGAACGTGGAAATTATACTGAGAAAGTGAAACAATATTTGGTTGTCAGGAAACCCCTTTACATTCAGAGAAAATTGGTACATGGTGTGCGATCTCTCGCTCTCGAATTATTGGGCCAATTTGTTTTCCATAACTCAATTAATTCAGATGTTTATTGCTCGGATACTTTTTTTCCATTTATTTTACAGTTATTTGAAGATGAAGAGACGATGCATTTTTTCAACAAGATAACCCCACTGCTTATGCGTTTATCATATAAATCCACGGGACTGATAGTGGAATTTTTGGAGGAAAGACTAATTTGTAAAGATCTGTGGCCTCCGCGGTCTCCTGTTCTTAACCCTCTGGATTATTTTCTTTGGGGAGCCGCTAAAGCTTCAGTCTATGACAATCCAAAACCAATCGATGAGCTGAAAACGGCAATACAAGATTACATAACATCTGTAACAACGGAGACATTAATTACAGTGTTGGAAAATAAATTAAAATTTGTGTCTTCAAGAAAATTATAAACATTTTCAACATATCCTTTAAACAGGTTAGTTGCACATTATTTTTCTACATTACCTTTCATGCATGGATATAGTGAATCTAGCAGTTTTGTTAACAAGCGAAACGTTTTCACCATACACTCGCGCCAGCCAGTGCTGCCACCAGAATTCCCGCCTCTAGAGTAAGCTTGGTTATACGGGAGGTGCGGAGCGATTTCTCGATGACTCGTTACTAAATGGTCCAGTAGCAAGGTCGTTAGAGAACTTGCCTATAAGTAGTCCCGGAATCTATTCCCTCCTAGGCTCTAGAAAATGTTCTTTAATCAAGAATGTTGCCCAGGTTGTGGTTTTGCGTGTGCGTGTATCTGTGTGTTGAACCGGTTATTTAATAAGCAAATCCTTCATAAACAGAAATTTGGAATTGCCGCTGGGCAAAAAAACGCTGTGCATCATGTTAAGTCAGATAATTCCATTACAGTCAATCTACAAACAGCAGATAACTATGAGTTACCAGTTTGGTGCAAAATAGTAAGATTAAATAAAACAGTATGTTTATTTTCTCTATACGTACTATGTACATAGTGTACAAAGAAGGTATTGTACTCCATCCAAAAATTCGATACTGAGATTTCACTGGAAATATACGTTTTAGTGTTCCCTGTATCAAAAAAAAAAAAAGCATTTTCAGAAAAAGGTCCGTGTGTGTGTGTGTCCGTGTGTCTGAACACGATAACTCAAAAACAAAATGTCCGTAAAATACCAAACTTGGTATTTAAATTAAGTATCTTCCAGGGATGCGAGACGAAGATTTTGAGAAAAATCCCCCCACCCCAAACTACGGTTTAAATGAAACTTTTTTCAAAAATTTTGATTTTCTAAAAAATGGCTGTAACGATTTTGATTAAAAGATCCCATATTACAAATACTTACCTGACAAATAAAATGTATATCTTCAATTTTCTGGGAATGGCCTATGAAGACTACTTTATTCTGAATGAAATTTACGAAATTTTGAATAGCTGCTAAACCATAAGACTTAGATAAAAACTTACTATACAAGAAATGTAGAGCACGTTAAAACACACAATTTATGTTATATACATTTTTTTGGCGGGGTTGATTGTTTTTTAGATATTCCTTGTTTTTGGTTTCAGCTATGAAAAACTTTCTCATACAGGAAACAAGTCCATACAAAGGAACTTCATTCATATATCAACCAGGTTTTGACTATCACTTTAACCTATGGTACTCCCTTATTTCGTTTCTACGTACAAGGAAGCAAGTAATAAGACTATTTCTGCTAATTTTTTCTCGTTTAGCATAAAGTAAATAGAGATCTAAGCTTTTTAACAATAATTTGTTGCAGAGATGTAGAGAAAGCCATGTGAATGGAACACATAAGATTTTTATATTAAAGATTTGACGCTTTCTCGGTGTTTGTTATTACAGATGACTTCACGCAATAGCAACCGAGTTAGATTGGAATCAGAAAAAATTCAAGCTTTCGACCATCTTGACTCTGTGGTCAGGGATTTCTCTGATTTCAAATTAACTCCGTTGCTATCCCGTGAAGTCATCTGTAATTATATTTATATATTTTTATGTTCCCTTAAAACAGGCTAGAATTAAATGATCATTAAATCAAATGTGCATCACGGACGATAAAAATGTTCAAAAACATAATATCCGATATTGAAGAATAGATATTATTCTTTCTTTTAAAATGTCTGGATTTTCTGGTTAATTTTGGTAAACCCAGGCTATATCTCTTAATAAAACAATCTGATGTGTTCCATTCACATGACTTTCTTTACCTGCTCTGCAAACAAACTATTCTTACAAAAAATATCCTGTAATTTGAATGCTTACCGAGGTAAAACTCAGCAGAAGTTCTTTTACCACTTGCTTCCTTGTCAGCAAACGGGTAAGAAAATACACTAGGTCAGAGTGACAGTTAAGCTCTTCCTAAAAGCTGTCGCTTTACGAACGAACATTGAAATTCGGTTCTTTCTATGGCCAGGAGTAAAAAAAAAAAAACATACATGAAACGGGTGAGGACTTCCTGTGTGAGAAAAGCTTGAAGTATTGTAAAACTGATATCAATAAAAGGGAATATCTCCGAAATGGTTAGCTCTACAAATAAACATGCAAATGTGTTTTTAACCAGATCTACATATCCTGTGTTGCAAGTTTTTGCGTATTCTTATGGTGTGCCTGTTATCCAAAAGACGTTCAAAATGAAAAGGACTTCATTGGTTATTCTCAAGAAATTCAGGATATACATTTTATTTGCCATATAAATATGTTTAATGTGTGACAATTTAATCAAATTTATTAGTCGTTTTTTAGAAAATTATAATTTGTTCCATGTAAAGTGTAGGAAGGGTGTATTTTTCTGAAAATCTTTGTGTCGCATTCTTAAACACATGAACTTAGATATCAAGTTTCATATTTAACGGAGTTTTCGTTTCGTTTTTGAATTCTGTTGTCCGTAGGTACATACATATACGGATCACACACACGCTGACCTTTTTCTATTTTTATTCAGGTTCCCTCAAATATGTATTTCCGGTGAAATGTCGGTATCGATTTTTTTGGGTGAAAATTAATACCTGTTTTACTTACCTGCCATTGTGCTAGAGTAGGTAAAATGCTTGTTTCACAATCAGGCACACCAAAACATACATTTTAGATGCAAGCTCGACATCGTATTTTTGTATGAAATACAATACCTTCTCTATGTATATTGTACGTGCAGAGAAAATAAAAAGGCAGGTGAAATCCTTACTGGTCACCAAATACAAGCGTCATAAAGGCCACACATTGTTTAGATTTTCTTTAACTGCTCTACAATTGTGTTCCACTGTGCTGAAGCTAACGATCTAGAGGTGACTAAGTTCTGAAGTTTTAGCTATTCTTTGCCTAGGACAAATTGGTCCAAATATCGTACCCAGGCAGATTACTCACGTCGCAAAAGTTCAGAAAGCAGCCTTCGAGCCTAACCCGCATTCAGTGCGGCTTCCCATACATTAGAACCATATCCGTGTATTGCTGCTAGATGTCAATTGGGTACCTTGGTGTGGTGCTGGACCATAAGTTGACGTGGAAGCCCCACATCGAGGAGCTGGCCAACAGTGTTAGTCGACGAATGGCAATGCGATGTCAGTCCACAACAAAGTGCTGCTGTTTAAACAGGTCCTGCGATCTGCACTCACATACGGGTGACAAGTCTGGGGCCTCGCCGCAAAGTCCTTCAAAACCATTACCTCTGGATAGCAGTCTACGCCGGCTAGTACATTCCCAACCACGACATTCATCGAGACCTCTCCTTCCCAACCCTAACAGAGTATATCCTCGACCTTTCCCAAAAGTTCTGCAGCTCCCTCCCAAACAACTTTAACGCCCTCGTTCGCGGCCTCGGGGAGTACGACCTCGACCTCGGAGAGCGCTACAAGCGCCCCGGAGTTGTCCTCGGCCAAGAATTAACACAGAATTCTATTCCAGTAAACCTCTCAACCTCACTATTCCCTACAGTTATCAGCCCGTCTTACCTCCACCCCTATATCTAAGACCCACCGTCCTACTAGTACAGGACACCTGTTTTGGGATGGTATTTGTCGGGGCCGATGGCCTACACCCTAGTGACCCCGCTGAGGCTTAAAAGAGTAAGCAAGCGACCATGCGATGCTTAGTCCCGGCCTCATTTTCAGCCGCCATCCTGCAAACCCCGAATTCCCGTCATAATGTGGTTAACTTTTTGCAAGAATGGGAACACGTCTAACTCACCGTCGGACTACTCTCAGCCAGTCAACTTTTCTTTTAAAGGGGAGACAGAAAGAGAGTTGTGATGTAGAAAGAATGTCTTATCTCGCCATTGGGTGAAGTGCGGGAATCGGAAGGAAGTGTCGGATTCAAAGGAGATAACTCGGAGTAGCGAGGTGCCGCTGAGCACCCTCGTTAGTACGGAAGTAGAAGTGGAAAGGGGTTACGGGTGACAGACATGACCAAGACCCTGACTGGCACCCGAGGAGCTTAGGATGGGTTGAAGGGAGTTCCGGGTGTTTTTATTTCTGGTTATTTATTTTTCTTTGGTGGCCTTAATATGGACTTTGTTGTGTTGGGGTTTGTTCTAGTCTTGTCTCAGGGGTGGGAAGTTGTCGTTAAGTCGTTCCAGTCCGTTGGTTTGTTGTGCAGGTCTGGAGTCAAGTGGAGTCAGTAGTTCGTTAAGTGTCATGCAGATGTAAGGGGAGAATGTCAATGCATTGAGTCTGTTTGCTGGTGCGAGTGTTGATTGCGTCTGTTGTGGCGTTTAGAAGTCTGTCGGTCAGGGTCGAAGTCAGTCGGGAGAGGCCTTCGTCCAGGGATGTTTGAGTCGCTGCTGTGTTGAGTTGTGCGGTGCAACTGTGGACGAACGTCCTCAGCGCAGTTGCAGAGGCGGCGATAGTCTGATCTACGTCCTGGACTTCGGCCTCAATGTCATGTAGTCTCCAAGGAGTGGAGGTCCTTCACGGTGTTGTCAGTTGGCACTGCTGGTGCTGGTGTCAGTGGACTGCTCGTGTAGAAGTATGTACCTCAAAGTAAACACACGGGCTGCTAACCTCTCAGACTTTCGCTGTAAGCTCTGGTAACTAACTATCTGTAGGCAGTATCTTGGTAAGTTGAATCGAATTAACACTTCAGTGCCAAAGCTGGGATTCAACACATGAATCATCTTAGTTACAATGACTTATTGTTCCATTATGCAAGTAATTTTATTTACATTTACTGTACGAACGTTGCAATCCTGTACCTTCCATCGATATTTTTAAACCTAAGTTGCTTTTCTGTCATTGCATCTTTATCTCAGCGATAATTACTGGCATGTTCGCAAGTCTTTGTAAAAGTCCATGGAATACGAAATGACATTCATAAATACAATTTTAATACAAGAAATTTCGAATCGACGTAATCTGGATCATATACCGCGGAGAGTGGACGAAGAGACTCGTGACAACACGCAACTCACCACTATATTTCCTTCGTATTCTGGGGCGTTGAATACATTAAACTGTCGTCGATCACCTGTGCCACGAGACCTTAGAAACCAAATGTCATTGACCTTGGGCCTTTATTTCCACAAAAAAGGGTCCATTTAAACTCGTGCTTGTATAAAGATTATGAATTAACTGCTTCTGCACAGTATAATGCAACAAATGTATTAAATCCTTTACAATATATTCCATCACGGGCACTAAAAATGAAATACTTGTACATAAATGAAATCAACTAAAATAAATAGCCATTGTTACTTTTTTCTGCTTCTTATATTAAGTAGAGGACGTGGGGCATTCTACCCAAAACTAGAAACAGAAATTTCCTTAGATACAAATTTTGAGTTGACCTGAATAAAGCGATAGCATTTTTAGAAAATGATCCATGTAGTGTGAATAGCACAACTAAAAAAGCAAAAGTCGGTTAAATACCAAACTTGGTATTTGTAACGTATATTACAAATTATGTTAATCATACTACGTAACTAAAACACCACACGTTTAAAATATATCATGAAAAATGAACCGCATATCTTGAATTTTCTGGGAACAGTCTGAAGTTCTCTTTATTCTGAGTGACTTCTGCTAGAGCACAGAAAATGTATACCTCGATAAAATTATCTAATTGTCTTTTTAGTTAACTATTTTCCGAATTATTACTTATTATTGATTTGTAGGAAGTTGAGCTTCATTTTATCCCCTGGGCATGTAAAAAGTACGGATTTTGAAAGTCATCACATAAGGAATAGCTCTTAAAAGATTAAGTTTAAGTCTATGGCATTCCCGGTATTTTCTTTGTATTTACAGGAAATGTGCAACGTATTCACTTCTAGGCCGCGCCGTGGGCGAGTGGTTAGACCACTAGCCTTTCACCTAGACGGCCGGGGTTCGATCCCAAGCGACCGCATGTGAGATTTGTGGTGGACAAAGCGGCGCTGGGGCAGGTTTTCTCCGGGTACTCCGGTTTCCCCCACCATCGCATTCCACCGATGCTCCATCATCATTCATGTATCATCAGTGTCACCGCCTGCGGTCCATTAGTAGTTAAAGCGGGAGTTAAACACTACAAAAAAAAAATAATCAGTTTTAGGAATGTCTATCTCGATGAACATCAAGCAGATAGAATAAGTTTTCAAAGTATAGTCAGTTGAGCAATGGCAGACAAGGTCATATAAATATGACCAGATCTCAATTTCATGTACATATAATTAATGAAGAGCGCATCAGATTCCTTATTCCTGAAGCTAAATGTGCCGCAGATTTGTTCAGTCCTTTGCGATATGTACGCATTGCAGCTCTGGAACCATTTCAATTAATAAGTAACAGAACCCATCGCTAAACGCTTCAAGTATTTCACGAGGTTCGCTTGAATGGCCTCCAACACACAGACTTCAGACGTTTGCGGAGGTTAACATTCCCCGGAGATTATGCATACCTTAAAGTTGATTCATAAAGTTGGACCTTTAAAATTCTTCTTGCGATATATTGATTGATTGGCCCACCTGACGGTGTCTGCCTTACATTCAAGAGGTCCCGAGTTCGAATCTCGGTTAGGGTGAGTTTCCAGAGAAGGTTTTCCCGGGTGTTTCCTTATCCCGAGAAGGCGGATATAGAGTCTTTATAAACCCCAGACTCATTTGAGATCACTTCATCGATTTCATTCATCTGCTACGACCTACCAGGTTAAAATGCATTACTAAAATAAATTATTGTTTATAGTCAGTATTTGTTACCCTCTACCTATTCATCAGAGATTTTATTCGTAACAAATACCGAAGCAGAAAAGTTGCCTAGAGAAAACACGGCTTTTTTACTTTCTCTAAACGTACTATGTACATAGTGTACAGAGAAGGTATTGCATTCCACGCAAAAACTCGATACCGAGATTTCACTGGTCCCCCTGAATTCAAAAAGAGCATTTTTAGAAAAAAGGTCCATGTGTTGTGTCGTATGTGTGTAAGTCTGTGGACAGCTCAAAAACGAAAAGACCGTTAAATACCAAACTTGGTATTTGAGTTTGATATCTTCCAAGGATGCGACACGAAGATTTTGAAGAACCCCCCACCCCAAACTATCCTTTACATGGAAATTATGTTTTTCTCAAAAATGGCTCTAACGATTTTAATTAAAATATCGTATATTAAAGACACTTACCTGACAAACAATATGTATATCTTGAATTTTCTGGGAATAGTCTCTGAAGATTAGTTTATTCTGGATGAATTTTACCGAATTCTGCATAACTGTTAAACCGTAAGAGATGGATGGACAAAAACTTACCACACAAAAAAATGTAGAGCACCTTAAAGAGCACAATTTATGTTATATACATGTTTTCGTGGAGTTGAACGTTTTTGAGATATTCCTTGTTATTGGTTTCAGCTTTAAAAAACATATTTTCTCATACAAGAATTTGTCAACTCGTGTCCATACAAACAAAGGAACTTCAGCCGCATAGCAAAAAGCTTTTGACTATCACTTTAACCTATGGTACTCCCTTATTTCGCTTCTAATTACAAGGAAGCAAGTAATAAGACCATTCCTATTGATTTTTTCTCGATAGCATGAAGTAAATAGAAGCATAAGCTTTTTAACAATTTTTGTTGCAGAAATATAGAGAAAGTCATGTGAATGGGACACATGAGATGTTTTAGTTACAATTGGCGTACCTCTATAAAAGTTATACCAAAACGAGTGGGAGTTTCTAAATATCAATAAGCAATTAAAATATGAAAATTGAGAAAAATAAAAAACTGCCATTTCGATTCCCCTTATGAGCGGAAACCGGCAATCCATGGTCTCGCTAGACAGCGAGGGAATAACGCGGAGAGGTTGCAAATAGTATAAAGTCGTGTAACTGTTACCTGTTGTTAAGCTTATAGTTGACTTACTTTACAACGTCGCTCAATTGCAAAATATATCATATCGCACAAACACACGTAGGTCACACTTAATAGATATACACATTGGTAGGGAATATTAATAACAAATTTAAAGCTCAGTATTGGAAGATACTTTTTGCGTGGATCAAAGCCCATTCGGGCTTCATTTGGAATGAACTGGCTCTAAAATAAGTCAAGAAAGCTACTCTTGAAAACAATATGCCCTAGCTTATGATAAGAAACCTAAAAAATCAGTCTCAGAAAAGCTAAGGAAGAACGACTTCCTAATGGAAATGTGAGCAGATCATACAACCAACGGCTATATGCTTATTCCATCTTTTATCCAAACAATGAAAAAAAAAATTAATAGCAATTACTGGCGAAAATTCGTAAAGCGAGGAATTCCTGTAAACTAAGCCTAATAGAGAGGCCTCTGAGCAAAATTAAGCGGTCTTTCACGCGCAATTTAGAATGGGATGCTGAGAACCACATCAGTTAAAGAGCGTCCATAAATAACACGCCATTTATTTATTTTATTTAAAAGATAATAATACATGACCCCACCTATATCTGTGATAATTTTGTTTTCTCACAGAAACCGTGTGTAGGACAGGAGTTGGATAGGTAGAGTCAGACTGAAAAATCAATACCATAGCCGGAATTTGAAGCACGGATCTCCAGGTTTCTAGCCGGTTGCTCTACCACTGAGCTACCATGGCAACATGCCGGTAGAGCATTGGATTTATCACGGTTTTTGTGAGAAAACCATTACAATTATCACAATTGTCCATAGTGGTTGGCTAAAACTTGCATCCTGGGACTAAATCGTCATTGGGGTTGTTATCTCAAAATAATTTGAGATCACCTTGTGGTTTACTGGAAAACATACGAGTCAGTTGAGAAATTCAATGCTATGCCGGCATGTTACCAAGGTAGCTCAGTGGTAGAGCAACCGGCTAGAGACCGAGAGATCCGTGGTTCAAATCCCGACTATGGCATTTAATTTTTCAGTCTGACTATATCTACCCACATATGCCTGTTTACTAGAGGAACAGACGGTACATCTCATTTACAGTTGTCCAAAACTTCAAAAATAAAGAGACGGCCTGAAACGAGCGCTATAGAACTCTATAAACCAAATGGGCAGTAGCGGAGGAGCCTTTAATAAACAAATATGCCAGAGCTTTTAATATATTTGTCAAAACAACAGATTTTGATGTTCTAACGTGAATTCTTTAATTCTGCTTATAGCTAAAAATATCCACGTTGTATAAGGTCTTACAAGTTACATAAGTAACAGAGTCCATCGTGCATTATCACATTACCTGACTAAGTACTCCAGATCTCTAGCAGTGAAGACGTCTGCCCAGAGGTGAGAAAATCGCTTGCTGCAGTGTTTTGTTCTTCGTCGTAATATGTCGGTGTACAAGTGTGTTAGTGTTTGCTTCCAAGCACCGCAAGTCCAGCGATCGAATTTGTCTAAAAGGCACTGGTTGAATTACCATCATTCGGTATTAAATGAAATTTTGTTACTTACAAGTTGGACACAGTGGGTATAGAACAGATCGCAAGGGTGGGTACTATCACATCCCTGTACAAACCACAGGTTTATTCAAGGGCTTGTTTCTGAATTTAAGAGTCGAATTGAAATCCTATATTCGATTTATATTGTTGACTACTAACTATTAAAATGTTATTCAAACCAGATGATGTTATGAAAATGAGGAAGGAGAGATAAAGGTTATAATCGGAAACTTTGTATGTGCTTTCCCAACTAGCGTTTGTTTCAACCCATTCCAGATCTTTCTATCAATACGAAATCGACTATTGAACGAATGAATAATTTACAGCTGGTGGTGCAGTTGGAAGAGTCAAAATACCGACACAATGACCATATATGGCATCCCCTGGCCACCGTCATAGGGCTTCGTAATTTACATAAGCTTCTTAGCCATCATCCAACGGAAATCCATCTGCACCGAAACGGATTCACACGCGCGCAGCACGCATTGTAGAGGGGAATTGATATTCCCCAAGTTGGCAGTACTCCCTCCATTATTTAGAATGCTTTCCATACAAAGCGAGCTGCAGATCCGAAGTTTTGCTTGTGGCTATTTGCGAAGCTTAGCTCTGCTGTATGTGAACGCTTTTCAAGAGACGAAATAATGCAGCAGAAAATGCTTTCTGGAAATTATTACCGCTGCTTAAACCTGAAAAAACATTTCCTTGCAGCATTTCTGTGCGCGGCAGCGGGTTTCAAAAACACAAAAACCTGTAAAATCTACATACAAGGTAACTCTAAGCCTATTGTACTGAGTGATTTATTGAAGATACTTCTGAAAAATGAAAAGGTATATGTATCCTTGGCCCAAAACAAATTAATCCTTTAATACTAACGGCTCCTTTACCAGCATGTGACGTGCAGAAGTTCTTTAAATGATGTAATAAATTACCATGGTCATGTTAACTGCTTCAATACGCAAACTATTTTGAGTTTTTACTCTTAAATATATTGTCGTTATCAAGTATACAGAGACGTACACACTATTCTACTTACCACATTATAAACATTTATGTTTCCCGAAGAAAATAATTTCTCTTCCCTCCTTTCTTTTCCATTTTGGTCAACAGTCTCCTCCTCTACATTAACTATATATTTTTTGTATCATAATCCCAAAGTGGTTAAAAGTTAGCTTCCTCCAGATCTCGCAAAACTTTCAGAACCATTTCTTCTTTATTATTATATGAATACAAATTTTAAAAACATGAAAAGCAATGAATTATGTACTCCTATGATCCACATATTGTTTAATGAAATGCTTGCCAATTTAACTACGTAGCTGTAATTTTTAATTTGCTCTTCTGAAATATTTACAAATTGATATAACACCTACTTTAGTTAAATAAACATAAATCAAAGTATTTTAAAAAATATTGAATATATGGTAATGTGTTTAATTTATCATTGTTTCTGTAAAGCTCTGCATACAAACTTTAGCCAAAGTCTTAAACTTCCCCCAACTTTTACTATATGAAATACTGCGTTGTATATCTGTGTTGTGTAAATCAGTATTTTAGAGCAATAAGTAATGAAAACGGCATGTGTTTCTTTTATATGTTGTTAAATGTAACATATATGCGAAAACATGAGTTTATACTTTTGGAAGGCGGAGAATACACTTGGAAATGCATATTTTTAGGCATTAAATGCAGTATATTCTCTAAAATGTTTAAAAAGATTACTTTCTCAATGGGCGAGACATTTAATACTCATTTCTATGACATGTCGCTATATTCTCTTTTAGACTGCGCTCGGCGGTGGGGTGGGTGGCACAGGCACCTAGCACTCCCAGCGTTGAGAACTGCTTACGCTGTGTGGGGACCCACGCATTGGCTCTATCCCAGCGGACGGTTTCGGCCGCCCGTGGATACTCAAATCTTCATGGAGTCTGACGCACAATAAGCCCATGGTGGCTGCAGATTCAATTTTGGAAGATGAAATTATATTTTTTTATTTGGATTCTTTATTAAATAAAAATGAAATATATGGAAGAAATCCCTCCGAATTGTATCCATCTCAGCCCAGCCCAGCCCAGCACTATCCATAAAAAGCTTACATATTAAAATGATCTACTTTATTTACTATATAAATAGTGTTTTAATTAAGGTGGTGCATTTATTACACAGAAAAAAAAACCTTGATGAATTCATATTTGGTCTAAATCAAACTTTGTTAAATTTATTATGCTTTAAATGTTGAGGTGATTGTTGAAACAACTTGCATATTTGTCATTAATATGATTTTCTTTGCCACGAACACATTTCGTAAAACTTTACGTTAGTGATGTAAAGGTCAATGCCTCGAATGATTTGTAGGAGCTTTCGTAGAACAAAGCAAACGAACTTAATACTCAACAGGTAATTATAGCCTGCGCAATTACCACTAATGTACATCCAATAACATGTGCAATTCAGCACTAGAATCAAAATTATAATTGCAGTATGTCCCATATATCGTAGAGAACAACTATGAAAAATACATAATTATGTTTTAATATTGTAACATATTTACAGTTCCTTCAACACCTATTATGTTGTACCACACCAATAATTATTATTATTATTATTATTATTATTATACATATCTTACTTTTTCTACACGTACTATGTACATAGTGAATAAAGAAGGTATTGCATTCCACCCAAAAATTTCATACCGTGATTTCACCGGAAATACATGTTTTGTGTCCCCCTGAATCCAAAAAAGGCATTTTTGGAAAAAGGTCCTGTGTATGTGTGTGCGTATGTAGCTCAAAAACGAAATGACCTTTAAATACCAAACTTGTCATTTAAGTTTGCTATCTTCCAAGGATGCGACACGAATATTTTCAACAAAATTCCCTCAGCCGCAACAACCCTTTACATGGAAAAATTTTTCGAAAGTTTTGATTTGATCAAAAATGGCTCTAACGATTTGGATTAAAATAACGTATATAAAAGATATTTGCCTGACAAATAAAATGTACATCTTGAATTGTCTGGGAATAGCCTCTGAAGGCTACTTTATTCTGGATCAATTTTACGGACTTTTGCATAACTGCTTCACCATAAGAGATGGACAAATGCTTACCACACAGAACATGTACTTAGAGCCCGTTAAAACACTCAATTTATGTTGTATACATTTTTTCATGAAGTTGATTGTTTTGAGATATTCCTTGTTTTTTGTTTCAGCCTTGAAAAACTTATGCTTTTCTCATATAGGAATTTGTCAACCCCTGTCAATACAAACAAAGGAACTTCAGTGACATATCAACCAGCTTTTGACTATCACTTTAACCTATGGTACTTCCTTATTTCGCTTCTACTTGCACGCAAGCAAGTAATAAGACTATTTCTGCTAATTGTTTCTCGATAAGCATGAAGTAAAAAGAAGCATAAGCTTTTTAACAATTTGTTGCAGAGATGTAGAGAGAGTCATATGAATGGAATACATAAGATTTTTTTACGAATCATCAGCGTTGTTCTACAGGCCATTGAGAACAGTTAACAATGTATCATTTACAAATTACATATTGAGGTTGACCTGTAGGGTTGCTCTATTGTACAGAGGTGTAATTTACATAATACATACACTGATACGTTGAATAATATTTACAATTAATAATGAATGGTGAATATTTAAGTATCAAATGAAATCAATAGTGATATTATTGCTGTAATTATTTTATTCATGATGAGAAAGACTTCAAAATCTGAAGAAAAAAGACCTATAATATATCCGGGTTATTGTCAGTTACGTTAGTAGTCACAGTTTAATTAATTTGATATGGTAATGCAGTATGCAGGATTTAATTGGGACTCAAATGTGTGCTCTCATAACGACACAGTTCACCTGGCACTGTCGTGATGAGAGCACACGCCCTGAGGAAGCCCCCCACATAGTGAGGCGAAACGTCGGCAACATTTCAAGCCAAGACGCGGCCTTCCCGGAAGACCAAGATACCATGTTAGTTTTTGTATGATATCTGAAGTTTTGAAAAAAAAAATTGAAACTAATATATTGTAATATAAATTGATTTTATGTTAATTATACCTAATTTATACCTAATTTTGTAAAACTTAGTAGCTCTAGAACGATGGTTATTTCAACTAATTATAAAGATATTGAAAGAAATGTTGTAAACCAGACTTCAATATTTCCTTAAAACATGCGCAATATAAGCAAGACGTTAAGCATGCTAAGTAAAGTCTATCATCATTTTATACTATTAGTTATATCATTGTATAAAAATACAGTTAAACTGAAAAGTACATCGTGTGGTGTAATTTGAAAATGAACATAGGATGATTATGTATGTTTCATAGAGAATTATTAAATAAAAGATTTAAGGTTGAGCCATTTTCCACATTTTCATAATGGTTTGCAGAATAATTAAAATTGAGGTATAAACAAAATTATCTGAATATTATAACCTAAAATAACACTATTAATTTAATGCTGTTTAAAAGCATTTATTGTACCTATATATACACAGGTGTTAATGAACTACACCGAAATAATTTGCGAGCTTGTACACGTGACTGATGTAAGTCATTTGAGATCGGCGACGCATGGTCCCCGGATAAACACAGCGCAACTTCATAGCGTTAAACGTGTGGGTATCAGGTGCTGATAAATCGGTGTTAAAGCAAATCAGGTTGAAAATATGGCTTAGAATGTCTTTAAAACTGCTGCCCGAGTATAGAAATATCGATTTTTAACAGCTCGTAACTAGCGTTCTCAAGATTTAATGTCGCAAATATCTGTAAAATCTCGAACTAATCACTTGACAGTGCGACACTGAGCATTCATTAACTACGTACTTGAGTTATGTAGCTTACTCTGGAGGCGTTTTTTTCAACTACTCTGGTGGCTTAATGCTTAACACGGGAAGCAGCTATCCCAAAGGTCATGAGTTCGATTCCTGTCATAGAGTATTATTATTGCTTTCATTCCAGACGAAGTGCCGCGATACGTGAACGAGACCAAACTCGTTTTTCGTGTTATGCTCTCAAATGGTTGATAAATTAGCCAGTGGCGTACTAGCACTTCACTGGCGCTGTAACTTATAGTCGTCACTTCCAAATTTCAATAAACAGGACATAAGTCTTCTATCTCAAATTACTTATTTAAGTAATCTACATATTCTGTGAAAATATTTCGTTATAGTTCATTAACACCCTGTATATGTATATATGTATATATACATATACAGATGTTTCAAAAATACGGGGCATAATTTCAGGTATGTATTTCCCACATGAAGACAATCAAATTAGTTCATTATAATATGTGTCCGCAAATGCTTCATTTCCGAGTTATGGCCTTCACAACATTGAAATTCGCTGGAACGTTTTTCTTTCCGCAGGTTGTTGTCATTACAGAAGATGTTCAAAATGTCCACCTCCTGCTTGAATACAGACCTCACATCCATGTCTCATTGACCTGAGAACACGATCCCAAACTCCAGGAGTATTGCGTATGTCCTCACAACTTGCTACAATTCGATTCCGAAGGGATTCCAAATCCGGCACCGGAGACGAATAAACCAATGATTTTAAATGGCCCCACAAGTAGAAATCGAGAGGGTTCAGATCAGGTGAGCGTGGAGGCCAAGCAATTGGGCCACCTCTACCTATCCATCGATCAGGAAACCTTCGATCAAGTACCGGCGAGCCGTAAGACTGAAGTGTGCAGGAGAGCCATCATGCAACAAGAAGTGAATGTGTTGATGATTCATCAGTGGAGTGTCTTCGAAAACGTCAGGTATGGTGTTTTCCAGCCCCGTAAGTCTGTTTACAAGTACATGGGGTCCAACTAATCGATCACCAATGATACCGGCCCACATGTTGAGGGAGAACCGCACCTGGTGATGAGATACAACAGTTGCACGTGGGTTTTCATGCGACCATACATGCTGATTGTGGAAATTTGTTATGCCATCTCTTGTGAACTGTGCTTCATCTGTAAATAATACGACGGCAGAAAAGTTCGGATTTACACCACACTGCTGCAAGAACCGTGGAGGGTAATCTGCTGGTGACAGGGCCTGTACACGTTGCAAATGATAAGGATACAATTGATACACGTTCAACAGTCTCCAGACAGTCGTATGAGGAACACTGACTTGCAACGCTAACCGTCGTGTGCTGATGGAAGGAGTCCTGTCCACAGCCTCCAGAATCTCCTCCTGCACTTCTGGAGTTGTAGATCTTGGTCGTCCCCTTCCCAAACCAGGAGAGGTGAATGTTCCATACTCGCACAGACGGGAATGGAGACGTACAAATGTCTTCCGATCTGGACAATGTCGCTGTGGGTACCTCTCCTGGTACAAACGACGAGCCAGCGCAGCATTGCCATCCGCCTTACCGTACATGAAGTGTATCTCTGCCAGCTCTTGATTTGAATACATGTCGCACAGTCTTAACGCCTAAAGAACACTGAATGTAACCTTCCTCAGAATGAACTATCAGAGCGCCCTCCTAATGTCTCCTTTGACGGCAAAGACCTGCGGAAAGAAAAACGTTCCAGTGAATTCCAATGTTGTGAAGGCCATAACTCGGAAATGAAGCATTTCCGGACATGAACTATTTTGATTGTCTTCATGTGGGAAATACATACCTGAAATTATGCCCCGTATTTTTTAAACATCCTGTATGTATGTGTGTATGTGTGTGTGTGTGTGTGTGTGTGTGTGTGTGTGTGCGCCCTCCGTCGTCGATTTTTGCTTCTCTGTAACGAGTTTAATATTTGTAGATTCTCGACACTTCTCTTGAATGTTTTATCCACTTTAATGTAAACAAAATTATCTCTTTCACTACAATTATATAGCTAAGCTGCTAGGCTTACAGACAGACTGTGCTATGAAAGCTAACTAACAGTAAAGTCTGTTTTTTTTACCTTTCCGTGCACGTCATCAGTATGACGTGCTTTCAATTCTCTCTTATTGGCTGCTGGATTTATACCGGCATAGAAACTGCCCTCGTTAAATAAAAATGTATTCTTTGCATTCAGAGCATTTCAATCAAATTACTTTCCTTTCAAACAATGACGCATTTGTAGATTATTATTCTAAGATGTCGGAGAGATTATCTCTATAATTTATACTGCAGCGCCTGCGACTTCGCTACCTCGTTCTTCACTGATCAAGCTTCTGTTCATTAACGGCCGTTGCTATTCATAGATGATGAAAAATGCGTGTTTGTTATTACGTGAGGTAAATTGTGCATTATGGTAAGAAGAAGAAGAGAAGAAGAAAAGAAGAATACACCGATACTCGGCAGTGAGTGACGAGTTTGTGAAAACTGTTTGGCAGAAAGAAACGTCATCACATTCAAACTACTAGAGATTAGGGCCCTACTTAGATAATCTATTGTCGCAGATCAACATCAACTGGAAAGGAACAATTACCCACGTGGTAAACAAAAAGTGGTAGATAGATGGCAATAGAGCCAATATTATTGAGAGCGTCATCATTAACGTTGCCCAAAGTTAATCTGACAGCCAAACTACATTGCGGAATCACGTTCCAATATGGAAGGATTTGCTTCATTTCCGGATACTCCGTAATTGTGAGGTAAATACTCTTGGCCAACATGTTGCTAGGAATAACTTCAACCACTCAACGGCAAGGGAACGCGGATGCACACATAGCTATAGGTGTTTACATGAGGGGTACGGTTATGAAGAAAAATAAAAGATTAAAGTGGAAGGTTTGCGGCGTTTAATACCACTAAAACTCCATATTTGAATTCTGGCAATTTTGGCCTTTTTTCACTCGTCAGAGTGATGGCAAAGAGGAAACCACAACAGCATTCGACACCTCTTCCCCGCAACCGCCGAGGAAGAAGCACCTCCATTTCCGCAACTGGGACATACCCAGCTTCGCTGTATTTGCAGCCCAGAACCACCATCGCCTCCGCCGAGTGCAGTCGCGGTGGCCTTCTTTCTTGAGGGCCACTCGCATATACTGCGACCGGGGGCAAACGCCGTTGGCTCGACTGGAGCTGCAGAACCAGGCTGACCTGGAAGCTGCTTTGGCGTCAGAGTTGCCCTTGTTAGGGCGACTCCTGATCGTCGAGGTGAGCTGACAGCAACGCCACCAGCTCTGCCGACGCTGTTGTGCCTTCGAGCATGCAACAGACTCCTGCTCCGCGCACTACTGTCGTGGCACAGGACATTTCACCGGGCAAGCCAAATGCTCTCTCTACCCAAGGAGCACAACTGGACCCTCAACAGACGCAGTCAAGCAGAAGGCGGAGATCCTGAACGTCGGCGCTAGTCTAGCTGCCCTGGAAGAGGCGTTCAGCAGAAGCTGCAGGACCTGCAAGCTGCCAACATCGCCGTCGTCACCCCACTTCAGGCCTACACAGCTGATCTATACAACCGGATAGACAACATCTCCACGCAGCTTAAGCAGTTTCTTCAACATCAAGCAGCCTTCACCGCCGAGAGACTTACACCAATCTGAGAAACGCCAACTCGGGGAGGCAAGCCTTTGTCGCCTGGCACAGGACCCGCCAGACGCTTCCTTCAGCTGAGGGTGCGTCTTCAGCATCCTACAGGGAAAGAGTGGCAGCACTCCTTAACCCAAAATTTCACCACTAAATACAACCATCTTCACCTAACAATTCCTTCCCAATATCCTCATCACACTTCGCTACGGGGGCCGGCTGGTGCTCGGTCAAGCCGGTCAGTTAGCACCCCCCCTGGTGTCCGTTCACGTTTACCTTAGACTGCGCGGGTGCAACATCGGTATTGTAGTATCTTCATCATTCAGTCCGGGAGGGGATTTTTAGTGGGTATGCCCATTCTGGGAGACCCCGACACTCCGGGCTTCCGAGCCCCGTTAGTCCTTAAGGAGCCCCCTACTCGAAAAAAAAAAAAAAAAAAAAAACACTCATGAGCCTTTTTAAATGCATTGATCTTCAGGTATTTAATGGCAGAGGTGATAAGAGCGTAATGCGGTAATAATATATGTACTATGTATGTATTTTATTCTCTGCAATTGGGTACTGCCCGGTGGCAGAGTTAAACGCACAAAATTCACTTACAATAATAATCTTAAGTTATATTAAGAATAGTTATACAACTAACATATTACATGTACATGTTTTTTTTTAAATGGATATTATTACTACCTATTACTCAGTATAGCAATACTTATGTTAATTACCAGCTAGTTTATAAACAGTTATTATGAAGCCTCGACATTAATACTATACATTAATAATATATACATTAATAATAATAAACACTAATACAGTTTTTTAAAACCTTAATTACTTCACAATATTTACTCAAATTAACTAACATTTATTCTCTTTAAATTATTCCTAAACTTCTTTAAGGCTGCTACAGGCAATTCATTCCATTCTTCAATGGTCCTATAACAAAAGAACATTTTCCTAAGTCGGTAATGTGCACTGCAGCTATATATGTTATAACTAGTTGGATTGCGGCCAGTCATGTAAAGTACAGGTCCCAAGTTGATGATGTGGGTAAACAGAGCAACTTCAGTTTACTGAAGTATGGAATATCTCAAATCCGGAATATACGAGCGCCATCTATTAGTACTAAATGAATGTTAGTGCTCCTAAATATAACCTGCGAGTAATGCATATAGGCACAGTTTGCTATGGTGCTCCTTAATGTGATTCGGAAAACTACCCGAAATAGTGACAACTGACTTACGCAAATAATAATAGTATAAAAACAAAAACTGATGTGTTCTATTCACATGACTTTCTCTACATCTCTGCAAAAAGTAATAATGAAAAGCTTATTCTTCTATTTACTTCATGCTAATCGAGAAAAAATTAGTAGAAATAGTCTTAATACTTGCTTCCTTGTAAGTAGAAGCGAAATAAGGGAGTGCCATAGAATAAAGTGATAGTAAAAAACTGGCTGCTATGTGACTGAAATTCCCTTGTATAGATAGGAGTTGACAAATTCCTGTATGTGAAAAGTATAGTTTTTCAAAGTTGAAACCAATAGTAAGGAATATCTCCAAAAAACGACCAACTCCACGAAAAAAAAAGTATATTATATAAATTGTCTGTTTTAACATGCTCTACTTTTTTGTGTTGTAAGTTTTAATCCATATCTTACGGTTTAGCATTTATGCAACATTTCGTAAAATTCATCCAGAGTAAAGTAGTCTTCAGAGAAAATTCAAAATATACGTTTTATATGTTAGGTAAATATCTTTAATATACGAAATTTTAATCAAAATCATGAGGGCGATTTTTTAGAAAATCAAAATTTTTGAAAAAAAAAGTGCATGTAAAGGGTAGTTGAGGGTGTGGGATTTTCTTGAAAATCTTCGTGGCATCCCTGGAAGAAACCAAACCTAAATACAAAGTTTGGTTTTTAACGGACTTTTCGTTTTTGAGCTATGCTGCCCACAAACGCACACGCTCATGCGCACACACATACACACACACAAGCGGACATTTTACTAAAAATGCTTTTTTTAGATTCAGGGGGTCTCGAAACATGTATTTCCGGTGAAATCTCGGTATGGAATTTTTGGGTGCATTACAATACCTTCTCTATACACTATGGGTATAGTACGTGTAGAGAAAATAAGTACATGTTTGTTATATACGACGGTTACAGCACATTATTCTAAGCTGGATTCTTGCCTGTAGAAAACTACTAACCCCAATGACTTTCCGTATCGGTTTGTGAATTGTTGTGAATCCCGGTAACATTTCTTGATATTTTCTTTTCCTCTCCTTGTGTAATTCTAGTAAGTCTTGCGTATTACCCTACCGTTAACTGTTGCGTTCTGAAGTCAGAGAGACTATTACATCAACGGGCTCTTTCTGGTTCCAGCTTCCTATTATTTGCAGCACAGGTTGCCTATGATATTGCGGTTTTTTTTTGGGTTACCACCTGAAAACCTCCTCCCTTCATCACATTACTTTCCCTAATGGATGAAACGCTCGCGCGACAGGAAACAAAGCACCACAATAAAAATAATCTGATGTGTTCCAGTCACATGACTTTCTCTATTCTTCTGCAACAAATTATTGATAAAAA
Source organism: Hymenopus coronatus (assembly GCA_030762935.1). Taxonomy (NCBI): domain Eukaryota; kingdom Metazoa; phylum Arthropoda; class Insecta; order Mantodea; family Hymenopodidae; genus Hymenopus; species Hymenopus coronatus. The sequence goes on along the minus strand of CM060888.1, from coordinate 135,167,406 downwards.
GCGATGGCTGTTCATGCTAATCGAGAAAAACTAATAGAAATAGTCTTATTACTTGCTTCCTTGTAAGTAGAAGGGAAACAAGGAAGTGCTATAGGTTAAAGTGATAGTCAAAATCTGGTTGCTATGTGAACGAAATTCCTTTGTTGTATGGACAGGAGTTGAGAAAAGTATTTTAAAGCTGAAACCAATAACAAGATATATCTCAAAAACGATTCACCCCACGAAAAAAAAAAAAAAAAAAAAATGTATATTGTATAAATGGTGTGTTTTAACGATCTCTACATTTTCTATCTCTTACGGTTTAAGGTTATGCAAAATTCCGTAAAATTCATCCACGATTAAGTAATCTTCAGAGGCTATTCCTAGAAAATTCAGAATATATATTTTATTTGTCAGGTAAATATCTTTAATATACGATATTTTATTCAAAATTGTTAGTCATTTTTGAAAAAATAAAAATTTTCGAAAAAGTGGGAATTTCTTGAAAATCTTCGTGTCGCATCCCTGGAAGATATTGAACTTAAAACACCAACTTTGGTATTAAAAGGACTTTTCGTTTTTGATCTATGCTCACATAAACGGACCTTTTCCAAAAATGCTTTTTTTGGATTCAGAGGGACCCAAAACATGTATTTCAGTGAAATCTGGTATCGAATTTTTGGGTGCATTACAATACCTTCTCGATACACTATGTACATAGTACGTGTAGAGAAAGTAAAAAGTACAATTCACCACATTCGAAACCCTATACACTACTATATCATCTCTCTCTCTCTCTCCTTCGTGGTGTAATGGTTACCATGCTAGCTTCATATACCTAAGGTCGCGGGTTCAAACCTGGCGGAGGACGATGGATTTTTACGGGTGTAAAAATTCTTAGCATGGCTTCCTTCGGAACGAAAGTAAATCCGTTGGTCCCATGTCGTAGATATACGGCACGTAAAAGAACCTCAAGCCTGACAGAGAGGCCTCTGAGCAAAATTAAGCGGTCTTTCGCGCCCAGTAAAGAATGGGACGCTGAGAACCACAGCAGTTAAAGAGCGTCTATAAAAACACGCCATTTTATTTCATTTCTCTCTCTTTCTTTCTATTTCTAATGTTTGTCCACATTATGATAAAAGAAAATACGACTTTTACAGAAATGATATATTTAGTATGTTTGTGTTGGCTTATCTTCAGATATATAATGCTGAACGATTCCCGAGACAAACACGGTCATCAGTCCAGGCTATCCTGCCCTCTGTGATTTGAGTTTTCCGAACGCATCTATAGTACACGCGATTCACGATCTAAAGTGGCGCTTGCTGAGTTGTATAAGCTTTGCTCATTTGCATGGTGGCCTCGAGATGCGCGCGCGACCTGCCTGTACCTCGTGCGCGCTCCTCCACTATGTACTATTAGAGCTTCTTGGCACAAAGATGAGCTCCCCCCTCCGCGCCTCTCTTCTCTGACGCAATAGAAAGTTTCCTAAATAAACCACAGCCATGGAAGCGAGCTAGACAGAGACAGAAGTACACTGGGCTACCAAGCAGCTGTGACTTATTGAATTAACTCTTCACTGACAAGTTCCACTCAGTCTGAATCCCCCCCTCCCTCCCTTTCTTTCTTCCTCTTGTTTTTATCCTGTTTCTACTTTTCGTCTTCCTCCTCAGCCATCCCATTTTCCTTACTCTGGGTCGGAACTTATAATCCAAACTTGGCAAGCTTGGGCTTAGTCAAGATGAATGGAATTTTCCGTTGCGTATCATTTAATAGCGATCTGGAGGAAGTTAAAAACTGTCGCTACTGCCGCGAATTAATGTCTGTCTGTGACAAAAGATGCAACTCCACCTTCATTGCACACAATCCCACAAAGGATTAGCGCAGCAGGATTGCAGCGCTATGGCATTAGTTTTGTTTACCCACTTGCATCTAGCAGTGCCATTTATCTAGCCGTAGATCCCTTGAGATCCCGTTACCTAAAAATCTGATCTGTTCCATTCACATGACTTTTTCTACATCTAATGCAACACATTATTGTTAAAAGCTTTTGTTTCTATTTACTTCATGCTAATCGAGAAAAGATAAGCAGAAATAATCTTATTACCTGCTTCCTTGTAAGTAGAAGCGAAATAAGGGAGTACCATAGGTTAAAGTGATAGTCAAAAGGTGGTTGCTATGTGACTGATGTTCCTTTGTTTGTATGGACACGAGTTGACAAATTCCTGTATGAGAAAAGTATAAGTTTTTTAAAGCTGAAATAAAAAACAAGGAATAACTCAAGAACGATCAACTCAAACAAAATAATGTATATAACATAAATTGCGTGTTTTACATGCTCTACATTTTTTGTGTGAGAAGTTTTTGTCCATCTCTTACAGTTTAACTGTTATGTAAAATTCCGTAAAATTCATCCAGAATAAAGTACTCTTCAGAGGCTACTCCCAGAAAATTAAAGATTTACATTTTATCTGTTGTATAAATATCTTTAATATCTGATATTTTAATCAAAATCGTTAGAGCCATTCTTGAGAAAATCAAAAGTTTCGAAAAAAGTTCCATGTAAAGGGTGATTGGGAGTGGAGGGATTTTCTTGAAAATCTTCGTGTCGTATCTTGGAAGATACCAAACCTAAATACCAAGTTTGGTTTTTAACGGTCTTTTTGTTTTTGAGCTATGCTGCCCACAGGCACACAAATATACATACATACACGGACATTGTTCTAAATTTTGTTTTGGATTCAGGGGTCTCAAAACCTGTATTTCGCTTCTACTTACAAGGAAGCAAGTAGTAAAACTATTTCTGCTAATTTTTTCTCGATTAGCATGAAGTAAATAGAAGCATAAGCTTTTTAATAATTTTTTGCAGAGATATAGAGAATGTCCTGTGAATGGATCACATCAGAACTTTTGTCATATTTTATGTTGGCTCTCTCAAGTCATAATAAGAAGCCTTGTGTCCCATTATGAAGATATTTCCCCTCTAGGCACAAGGATCCAGCGGAAATATAGCCCAGATAATTAAGTCTGAAAAGGATGTGAAAATCTCCTCTCTGCCAGAAAGAATACATTATTTTCCTTCAAACTGATATTACAGAAAATAACTAAAGCTATCTTAAATAACTGATTTAGAAAGTTATACATTTAATTGTTGTATATGCCCATTTTCATCCTATTTCATTTCTGTAAGCATTTTACTTTCAGTGCGCTATAGTATTACTTTGGACCAACAGAACGAAGAAAATCACTGACATTTAACCCTCTAATGGTCTTTGTCATGCTAGTTTTGTAAAACCAACAGCCAACAAAACAGTTAAGCATTTGTAAAATAACAAATTCCACGTGTATAACCCACTTCAAAAACAGTCAAACTAAATAAAAATGCTAACTTTGTTTTAAATACGTTTCCAAAAGCAGTAAAAGTAATTTAGTACCAGTGGCTAGCTTAGGGTTTAAAGTCAATTAGCACTTTTATTTTGCTTAAAAGTTTATTTATTATACCCTTAATACGTTTCATTAACTAAACACTACTCGAATTTCTTTTTGCACACAAATTTATCTTAATGATTTTATTACTCTCGCAAATTATGGGTAAAATAAAACTACTAGTGAGATTAATATACCTAATAGATTATTGCCTTTCTACAGTTATTTTCATTAGCAATTCAGCTGAGCTTGATAAAGTGCAATTCAAAAGTGTTTTGTTTCTTGCCCCCCCCCTTTTTAATGAGTGATGAAGTCTAACCATGAATAATGTGCTAGTTGTATAGTTGATTGTTTGAAAAATGTCATTTAACATTCTGGTGCTTGCTCCAACTTAAATGTTTTATGACTTTTTTTTTTTTGAAGCGTACTCAGTCTGCTGTTTCAATTTAACATCATACTTAATTTGATCCAATAGATTTCATTAGTCTTGTGCAATAAAGTATTTGCACTTTCTTTCATTTATTATAAATAAATGATTCACAAAGAGTCGTCATTTTATAAATGTATTTTAAATATCATTGTATCCAGAAAAGCTGTATGTTTATGATTAGTCACCTAGGCAGACCTATCCGCCACTGTCATGACAAACATCACGGTCCGAAGCTTATGAATGAAAGCTCTCATATTCTTGTTATAGCTGCAAGCTATTTTCACAAGAAGGGTTGGTTTACAGCCATCACTTTGGCGTTTTATTTTTCTGAAATATGGATAAGTCTCCAGTTACGTTCATTTTCTTCGTACTTAAAATACTTTACTGCCATTCATCGGATAATTTCTAGTTTATATATGTAGGTAGATTGAAAGTTTCTTTTGCGAAGTTCATCAGGAAGGTAATTTCCGGTAACTTACGTAACCTGTGCATTTCTAGCAAAAGAGTTTCGGAGTTCTTTGTGAAGGTGGTCATCACTAAAAGGTTTGCTCTTTCAAAGTAGCTGTTCAATTTATTGATTAAAATATGGTCCATGAAGTATTTTGTTTGTGACAAAAGACTAATCATTGGCAGCCGGATAGTATCTTTCATATAACATATGCCGTTCTTTTACACAGAAACTTCATGCATTTCCTTACGTTGTTATGATTAAATTAGTGCTAAAAGTGTAGGTTTATTTTGCGAGAAGGAAAGTTTGCGTAACGAGGCCGTAAGGTCGAGTGTAACAATCCTACGAGCAAAATAAAAACACTTTTAACTTGAGTGTCGTACACTATTGTTTAGACAGCACAATCTATCTAGATTTACCAATACATTTATAATATTTATAATATAAGGTTCAACATTCATCAAGCAATAGTACGTTTTCCTATCACTTGGAGGCGTGTGTGTGTATGTGGGAATTGAATTCGTCTATCGATATAAATTGGTAATCGATGTAGTAATGTCAGTTCTTTACTCTTTACCATAAATCTCATAAATTAACAATTCCATTCCATTCCTTCTGCTATTAAATGATAAACTAGAGTATGTTACAACCAAATACCCGGCAAACACGTTTTATATGTCTGAATTTACCAATCGACGAAAATTGATGTCTAGTTGAGCATGAGAACGGACTAGTAAAGAAGGCGGTGGTACTATTATTCATTTTTTTTTCTTCTCAGGAACATAACCTCTTTTATTTTTATACAGATAAATAACAGAAAACAAATATATACAATTCTTATTAATAATAGGCAGCATTAAGTACTTAACTGTGCAATTATGATGAAAGTGTGATATTTATTGTACAATTATTACAATTGAAATGTTGATTCCTTGTGATGAGGTACTTTGGTGTGCTTGTGTACAAAATTCAGACATCATACTATGTGATAGCAACAAAACTTAAGTTGGTAACATTGGAGTGTTATAAATATTTTATAAATCTAGAGTTATAAAGAACAATTTTAGTTCGAGTGTTTTGTCTGTCTAAAAATGTTCGTTTTATTTTGAACACGCAATACTTATGTCTACGCAACAGTTATGTTAATTCGTAGCCACACTAAGATACCTGTGCACCTTAGGATATATACCTACTATGGTAGTTCTTGGTAACCAACATTGGTTCTATATATTCCGAACACAACATAATTTCGATATTTTCACTTGATAATGAATAACAAAAAACCTTGTCTGTTCGCTTGTTTCCCAGTAACTCAAGTCTACATATTAATTCTTCCAGGATTCGGAAAATTTTCCCATGCAATTTCTCATGAAAGAGGAAAAAAGAAGCATTTGGAAACTATGGTATAATTTGAGGTATATGAGCCATTGGATGTTTAGGAGCCCTCCACATATTTACAGTAGGAATAGATGTAGTTACACGAGCTTATTTCACAGCAGCTACTAGAATTGTTGCAGTCCCAACAGGGATTACAATTTTCAGTTGATTTACAAGATTATATGGTTCAAAAAGGATTTTTAGACCAGGCCAGAATAAATACATAAGATGTGTATTGCAATCGGTTTTATTAATTCCAATAATATATATCAAATACTTATTATATACTTACAGTATTTTTATAGTCATAGATTCCATTTTTAAGAAGAAGAAAAAAAAATCTGATGTGTTCCATTCACCTGACTTTCTCTAGATCTCTGCAACAAATTATTGTTAAAAAGCTTATGCTTCTATTTACTTCATGCTAGTCAAGAAAAAATTAGCAGAAATAGTACTTTTACTTGCTTCCTAGTAAGTAGCAGCGGCGAAATAAGGAAGTACCATATGTTAAAGTGGTAGTCAAAAGATGGTTGCTCTGTGACTGAAGTTCCTTCCTTGGATTGTGTGGACAGGAGTTAACAAATTGTATGTTTTACAAAGCTGAAACCAAAAACAAGGAATATACCAAAAAAGACCATCTCCACGAAAAAAAAAACCGTATATAATATAAATTGGGTGTTTTAACGTGCTCTACATTTTTTGTATGATAAGTTTTTGTCCATCTCTTACGGTTTAGCAGTTATGGAAAGTCCGTAAAATTCAACCAGAATAAAGTAGTTTTCAGAGATTATTAGCAGAAAATTCAAGATATACATATTATTTGTAAGGCAAATGTCTTTAGTATATGAAATTTTAATCAAAACCGTTAGAGCCATTTTTTAAGAAATCAGTATTTTCGAAAAAAAATTCTATGTAACAGGTAGTGGGGGGTAGGGGGATTTTTTTTTTTCAAAATCTTCGTGTCGCATCCCTGGAAGAAACTAAACTTAAATACCAAGTTTGGTATTTTACAGACATTTCGTTTTTAAGTTATCGTGTTCACAGACACACGGACATACACACGTACCTTTTTCTGAAATGCTTTTTTTTGGATGAAGGAGACCCTAAAAACATATTCCCGGTCCCCTGTATCGAAAAGAAGCATTTTCAAAAAAAAGTCCGTGTGTGTCCGTGTGTCTGTGAACACGATAACTCAAAAACGAAAAGTCGGTAAAATACCAATGTTGATATTTAAGTTTAGTATCTTCCAGGGATGCGACATGAAGATTTTCAACGAAGTACCCCCACCCCAAACTACTCTTTACATGCAACTTTTTTCGAAAATTTTGATTTTCTCAAAAATGGCTCTAACGATTTTGATTAAAATATCGTATATTAAAGATATTTACCCGATATACAAAATGTATATCATGAATTTTCTGGGAATAGCCTCTCTGAAGATTACTTTATTCTGGACGAATTTTACGGAATTTTGTCTAACTGCTAAACTATGAGACGGAGAAAAACTTACCACACAAAAAATGTATAGCACGTTAAAACATACAATTTATGTTACATGCATATTTTCGTGGAGTTGACCATTTTTTTAGGTATTCCTTGTTTTTGGTTTCAGCTTTAAAAAGTTTATACTTTTTTCGTACAGGAATTTGTCAACTCTTATTCATACAAACAAAGGAACTTCAGTCACATAGCAACTAGCTTTTGACTATCACTTTAACCTATGGTACTCCCTTATTTCGCTTCTACTTACAAGGAAACAAGTAATAAGACTATTTCTGCTAATTGTTTTTCTATTAATATGAAGTAAATAGAAGCATAAGCTTTTTAACAATAATTTGTTGTAGAGATGTAAAGAAAGTCATATATATGAATGTAACATCAGATTTTTTAGGTTTCATTGCTCTCTCTCTCTGGGCAGCTCCAATAAGCAAGAAATGTTTGGTATTTCCGCGCGTTTCTGCGACTTGTCCACCTGTAGTACCCTGCAGGTACCTTCTCTAGGTTATTAGGGAGTGGATATGTAGGTCACAGTGAGTGAAGTAACCCCCCCCCCCTCCATATATCCTTATCCCTATACTTTAAGAGGAAAGACACCACTTTATTACTTGGGAAGGTAGGATGGAGAGAAGGTAAGCATTGAGCTTGAAAATTCAGTTCCAACAACATCGTTTCTGTATCGACAATAGTTTTTTTTTTTTTTTTCCTCTCTCTCTCACAACTTACATACTGCACTCTGAATTATATACTCGTATGCTTTTAGAACATTATTTAAATAATAACGAAGAGGCTATAGTCACAATTTTCTCCCACAGGTGCTGCGTCAAAAATCAACAGCAACAAACGTTCTTACAGTAAATGTTAAAATGGTGAATCCACTTTATCACGTGTTTCGTTCAACAGCTGCAGAATTTTCATTTAAAGAATTGGTTTCTTTGTACATACCTACTTCTCGCAGCAAAGAACAATGGACGTGTCTTTATCATTTTCCTCTACCGTCCTACCAAAATTAGCTTCCTTTTTTCTCTTTCTTTCCTTTCTGTTTCTTTCTTTATCTGTGTTTTAACCTGAACAAATAAAAGAAGAAAAACCATTAGTAGGATGGGATCGCGTAAAAGAGAAGGCACAATCACGTCAATGTCGCTTTCTGTCTAAGCAAGTGGAAAGGGTTATTGTATTGCTCGGGAACTGGCAATGAAACGACCTTCCTCTCAAAGCTCTGGTCTATCACTAGGCTTTGATTAAGAAATCGAATCTTCTGTTCTGTACGTTTCCGAGCACGGAATACATACTCTACACGCAAGAAAGACGCAAACACCAAATACAAATTATCTAAAGGTGTTTAGTTTTTTAATATATTTCGCCACAATCAAAGAATTTTGGGACTATGAGCTCAAACGCACTTGCGGTCTACTTTGCCTGCTGAATTGCTGCAGGCGTGCGCAAAGAGTGTTATGCTACATTCACAAAGCGATGCAATCGCAGACGTGACGCAGCATAACCGCAGACGCAAGGAGACACCATTCACAATGCAATCGTAAGCGCAGCGCAAGAAGTTGTCGCGGGTTTCTAGATCCGCAAGTTACATGCGAATAACTTCCAAGTCACAAACTGAATAACATAACCAACAAATACATTACATACTAAAAACTGACAATCGCGGCAGTGACGTCACAGTAATTGCTCATTCAAAATTATTGAAAATAGTACAAGTATAGAGCCTGCAGAAACTGATAAAGCTACACATTTAGTGAACTAAGAATTATATCTCTGCGTCTTCGATTTATGAGAACTAATAAATCTATAAACAGATGTTAGTTACATAAATTAAATCAAAGAAAGGATTCGCAAGGAGACTACCACGCCATTTACATTTGACTGTTATAACCTCTTGAGGGAAATTAGAAGAGCATGCATGTACATAGAAGAGCCCTGTAAAATCTTGCAACACGATCGTTTCTCATTGAATTCATAAGCAATGTATAGAGAAAAGAAGCAGAATTCTTCCTCTTTGCATGCAACGCAAGGATAAAGTGGAGTTTGCAAACTCTTGCGTTGCGTTGCGTTGCGTTGCATTGCATTGCAGTGCGTTGCGTCTTGCGTGTTTCTATGTGAATGCTTACATTAAATAATATGGGTCCAAACTCTTACGGTTACGTTGCGACTGCGCTTGCATTTCATTGTGAACGTAGCATTACGTAATAGGCAGCATTGTTAGAGCTGAATACTCACGCGCTGGACCGTTGTACACCGGTCCCTGCGTTGTCGCAGGTGTCTGAAATAGTAAATGAACACGTGCAATAATGACCCAAGGAAGGAAAGAAACACTTTTGCGAGCTTTCCCTCAGCCCTGGAAGTTTTTTGCTGCATAATAATTGCGTTTTTTGTTTTTGTTTTTTCTTTGGATTCAGGGGGTTCTTAAAGCATGTATTTCCGGTGACATCTCGGTATCGAATTTTAGGGTGCAATACAATATCTTCTGTATACACTATGCACATAGTACGTATAGAGAGAAAGTAAAAAGAAACATGAAACGGCAGTCAGAAAAGATGCAGAGCTTTTCGATCAGAACACTTTGTGTTGGCTAGGCGCTGGACCCTGATCCCAAGGTCACGGGTTCAAACTCGGTCCAAACCGATGGTTTTGAAATGTGCTTAAAAGCGTAACCCTATGCCAGAAGATTTACTGGCATGTAAAATAATTCCTGTCGGAACGAATTTCCGACACACCGGTGGCGCTGATACGATCCTGACCATTGACAGCGTCGTTAAACAGCAAACATCTAGTTTTTATTTATCAGAATACTTTGATAAGATTCTTGGTGATCAGGACGATTATGGTTTGTGAAAAGCGACAATATTCCGTATTTTGGGGGAAATGGATTTATATTTTTCCGATATTAGGCAGCCTGATACATTTAAGGAATAAGTTTCATAACAATGCCCTATCTAAAAGACAGCAGAGATTGTTGTACCTGTGTGCACAATTTGAATGAAATCCATAAACACGCATTATGTAGTTTACAAACTTCGAGATAAGGCAGCAGATAATTATATTCTATCATATTTTATACTTATCGAATGATATAGTAATTATCTGTGATGTAACAATGGAAAGATTAAATGTAATTGAAATAAGATTGTTATCATCATCCAGGACGAGATTAATGCCATTATGCATACAGATCATGGAAGTTAGGAGAGGATAGAGCTAGCTAGGCATTTCATTACTAACCTAAAATGCTGCGTTGCTATAAACCCATACTTTATTTTCTCTACCACGTACACTGTAGTACAAAAGGTGTTGCATTCCATCCAAAAATTCGATATGGAGATTTCACCGGAAATTCATGTTTTAACCCCCTGATATCCAAGAAAGCATTTAAATATGTGTGTGTGTGTGTGTGTGTGTGTGTGTGTGTGTGTGTGTGAAAACATCATAACTCAAAAAACAACTGTTAGTAAAATACCAAACTTAGCATTTAAGCCCAATAGCCTCCAAAAAATGCCACACAACATTTTCAAAGTAACTCCCTCACACGAAATTACGTCTTACATGGAATACTTTTGAAATTGTTTATTTTATAAAAAATGACAACGATCTCGATTAAATACATTTGCGTGATGGCTGTAAAATCTTCATTTGGAAAGAATTTATAATCTTGCATAACTGGTAAACGTAAAGCAACAAATGAAAACGTACAACATAAGAAGTGCAGATTTGTTTTCTTTTCTATTTTTTTTTCTCTATACGTACTATGTACATGGTTTATAGAGAAGTAATTTCAATCCACCCAAAAATTCGATATCGAGATTTCACTGGAAATATGTGTTTTAGGGTCCCCTGTAACCAAAAAAGGCATTTTCAGAAAAAAATCCGCGTGTGTGTGCGAGTGTGTGTGTCTGTGAACACGTTAACTCAAAAATAAAAAGTCGGTAAAACACCAAACTTGGTATTTGAGTTTAGTATCTTCCAGGGATGCGACACGAAGATTTTGAGAAAAATCCCCTCACCTCAAACTACCCTTTACATGGAAAATTTTTCGAAATTTTTTATTTTTTTAAAAATGGCTCTAACGATTTTGATTATAATACCGTATATCAAACATATTTACCTGACAAATAAAATATATATCTTGAATTTTCTGGGAATAGCCTCTGAAGACTACTTTATTCTTGATGAATTTTACGGAATTTTGCATAACTGCTAAACGGTAAGAGATGGACAAAAACTTACCACACAAAAATTAGAGCACGTTAAAACACACAATTGATGTTATATACATTTTTTGGTGGAGTTGATCGTTTTTAAGATATTTCTTGTTTTTAGTTACAGCTTTGAATTTGATTTCTGTCCATACAAACAAAGGAACCTCAGTCACATAACAACCAGCTTTTCACAATCATTTTAACATATGTTGCAGAGATGTAGAGAAAGTCATGTGAATGGAACACATGAAATGTTTCTGAAAAAATTGTACGACGGAGAAATGAAACAGTAATTCACCGCACACTACTTAGCTTTTATTTTGGACACGAGCGAGAGAGGAAATTGTGATAAGCAGAAGCGAAAAGGTGAATATTCGGTGATGCACGAAACTTAGGAATGTGGTGGCTTCTCTTTCACACAGAAATCAATCGATGAGACCATGCAAGTGGTGCGCAACGCCAGGTTTATAATCTTGAACTCGCACTTTGCAGGTATAATTGCGGGGATTTATTTTTAAAGCGAAAATGACTACTTGACATTTGCAGGTCGGCGAACAAGCACCTTCAGCACGTATTATATACGCGTCAGCCTCCACGGCTTAGTAGGTGACAGAATGAGAAATTTATGAGCGCTTTGGACAGGAAATATCCACATTAAATTTTCACGCTGTTTCTTAGTACACACAAGTTATGACATAGCACGGGCACATTTTACTGGTGTCGTCAACTCAGAAATAGAGCTTTAGCTTATCTTGCGCTGCGGGAACACGACGACAGACACTAGTAACACAAAATGTATTCTAGAAGATGTCAGCAAAGAAAATCCAATACATGCTTTTCTTAATATTGCTGGATAAATAAGTAGGAACGGCCAAGCAAATGGATAATTGAAAGATCAAATCTACTACCTGCTGTCATATCGTCTCCATTTCCGGGGACACAAGTTTAAGCACACATGGTTTACTAACACATTTTCACAGAATGCAGAAGCTCTACAGCATCACTGAAGATGTATCCACAACATTGAATACTCCACAAAGATTCAAGCAAGTTCTACTCTTTTCAGAAGCATTAAACTGTACTTCAAGCTGTAATTCACAATATTCTAAATCCATTAAAATTCAAGCAAGTTCTACTCTTTCTCAGAAGCATACTGTATTTCAAACTATAATGTACTTATTCACAACATTTTAAATCTGTGTAAAACTTGCTTTCTTAATGGAACTTTTAATTCACACACCTTTGTTTAATGTGTAAATAATTTAACTGTAATATATTTAATAAATTCAATTGTTATAAATATTGTATGGTCGCGATATGTCCTAGGAGTTAAAGTGAGCTAAAATAAATAAATAAAAACAATTTTTTCAATTCTTTATAATGTATGTCTCTTATAACGACTTCCCGGCGTTTCTCCACGTCCCTGCTTTCCTGCAGCTAAATACAGCTGCAATATAATCTTAAATTCCAGAATCCTAATTCGGGGAAACTACAACAAAAAATCTGATGTGTTCCATTCACATGACTTTCTCTACATCTCTGAAGCAAATTATTGTTAAAAAGGTTATGCTTCTATTTACTTCAAGCTAATTGAGAAAAAATTAGCAGAAATAACTTGCTTCCCTTATGTAGAAAAGAAATAAGGGACTACCATAGGCTAAAGTGAAAGCCAAAACCTGGTTGCTATCTGACTGAAGTTCCTTTGTTTGTATGGGCAGGAGTTCACAAATTCCTGTATGAGAAAAGTAAGGTTTTCAAAGCTGAAACTAAAAAGAAGGAATTTCTTAAAAACGATTAAATCCACGAAAAACATGTATGTAGCATAAATTGTGTGTTTTAATTTGCTCTACATTTTCTGTGTGATAAGTTTTTGTCCATCTCTTACGATTTAGCAGTTTTGCAAAATTCCGTAAAATCCTACCAGAAAAAAGTAGTCTTTAGAGGCTATTCCTTGAAAATTCATGATATACATTTTATTTGTCGTATAGATATCTTTAATATAATACATTTAAATCAAAATCGTTACAGCAATTTTTGAGAAAATCAAAATTTTCGAAAAAAGTTCAATGTAAACGGTAGTTGGGAGTGGGGGGATTTTACTGAAAATCTTCGTGTCGCATCCAAACCTAAAATACCAAGTTTGGGTTTTAAAGGCCTTTTCGTTTTTGAGCTATGCACACATACACACAGATACACATGGACATTTTCCTAAAAATTATTTTTTTATTCAAGGGGGTCTCAAAACATGTATTTCCGGTGAAATCTCGCTATCGAATTTTTGGGTGCATTACAATACCTTCTGTATACACTATGTATGTAAATAATAGGTGTAGAGAAAGTAAAAAGGTGACGGGATTTGAACCATGGATCTCCGTTTAGGTGTTCTAACCACTGGAACAATCCGATACAGCACCAAACTTGCGTCTGCCTTGGTAAACGACAAAAGAAGATATCGCATTATTTTCAGTGAGCTTATCCCGCTGGCGACTACTTGGTAGTTTTCAACCAACTATTAGGCCAGAGAAAACCTTAATGACGACTTACATATCGTCAGCACTTAGTATCTGAGTAATACACACATTTTTATGGCTTTCCAACTCCTGTCTTACACATCGACCTTGTGGAACAAACAATTATTGTAACAATTGAGCTACACATATACCAAAACAACTTCATATTTTGCTTTAACATGACTTTTCTTACCCATTTCAACAAACTATTCTGGGTAATACATTTATATTGCTACCTCTCCATACTAATCAGGATAAACTTTTGCAATATTTCCTTGTAGGCACAAGGAGCAAAGAAAGTCTGTGGTTTTAAGCGACAGAAAAATGTTTTAAGGGCGTCTCGCTATGTGATGGTTTTATTACATATTTCCTTGTAGGCACAAGGAACAAAGAAAGTCTGTGGTTTTAAGCGACAGAAAAATGTTTTAAGGGCGTCTCGCTATGTGATGGTTTTATTACATATTTCCTTGTAGGCACAAGGAACAAAGAAAGTCTGTGGTTTTAAGCGACAGAAAAATGTTTTAAGGGCGTCTCGCTATGTGATGGTTTTATTACATATTTCCTTGTAGGCACAAGGAACAAAGAAAGTCTGTGGTTTTAAGCGACAGAAAAATGTTTTAAGGGCGTCTCGCTATGTGATGGTTTTAAAATTACGTTCTCTTTGCACGACCAGGAGTAAACACGAATATCGATTTTACAATTCAAAAACTATTAACACAGTTAAGAATTCAAATCGGTAATAAAGAATATCTGGGAAACGGTCACGCTACAAAGCATTTTGATATAAATTGTGTGATTTAACAATATCTACATCGTTAATGCAGTAATTTACGCTTATGCATTAATTCAGAATGAATGCGTATCTTCAGGCTATTTGCAGACAATTCGAGATATACATTTTCTTTGTTTTACAAATATCTTCAACATATATTAGGTATTTTAACAAAAGGTTCAAGAACTTTTGAGAAAACATGTTTTAATCAGGGATCCTTAATACATATATTTATGACGCAATGTTGATATCCAATTATGGATGGAATGCAATACTTTCTGTACATACGTGCAAGACAAAGTAAACCACGTTCACGGATCTTTTTCTAAAATCAGGGAATCTCAAAAGTTTTGTGTGGAACCTTGGTATCGAATTTATATGTGGAAGCAATATTTTCTCTATTTTCTATAGTAAGTAACTATGTGTCAACTAGGCTAAAATGGATTTAAAAAATAATAATGGGTAACACACTCAAAGTACGCCTAAAGAAGAATGTAAACATAAATATGGTGGTAATAAATATTTGAATGTCTTTTATGGGTCACTGATAACGTTATCACATGTTAATAAACACAATGATTCTGCAAAAATCTTTAAGTATTTCCAGATATTTAATGATTAAAAGATGAAGTTGAGCTTTAAGTTTAACTTAATTCATATTTATGTCTTCTTGAATCAAAAGGTTTGTGCTTTTAATCGTTTGCTTAAAAAGATATATTGTTTTAATTCATTTTCTCTAATGTAATTTCTGATTACTATCAAATTTATACGTGTTTCTCTTATGCATATTTGTCAAGAACACATTTTTGCTGATTCACATAAAAGATTATCGTTGGCAATATTTATTCAATATTAAGATATTTGAGCTATCATTTTTCTCTCTTTCTCAAATATTGGAAAGCACATTTTGGAATATTTCTTAGATACAGATAGAGAAGGTCTAATCAACTCTAGAGTTAAATGTCGGGAAACTGTGCTCGCCGTATTACTTGCACCAAAACGGTGTTTGGGATGGAAGGCAAGCCCCTTTCAACTCATTTCTCAATTCTTTTAGTTACCAACTGAGCCCAATGTAGGGGAGATGCAGGGAATGGCTGTAATATCGCTTCGTAAGGACTGTCTATCGTGTTCTGCGCTCTGTTCGCAAACAGATACAACCATTTCAATAGTAACTTTATTGCCGAGTTGTAAGTTTACGAGGTTAGAAGTGTTTTTCTGTAGTAGGCAGTTTTCTTAAAATTTCATCCAGCAAATCAAGATATTGCAACAATATTTCATTGTTTTAAATTTGCTTAATTTTTTTAAATCGAGTAGCGTATTTATTGGTGATTATTGGAATAATTTTTGTTTTGAGAGAGAACACACTATTTGTTGGTTATGAAGCATTTTCTGTAAAGTTGTTCGTGAAGGTAATGGCGGTATATGTCATCGCCATTCCCAGCGCATGACCGTCATTCCCTTCAAATTCAATTCAGTATTTATTATTATTATTATTAGTATTATTATTATTATTATTATTATTTGTGTAAACAATCTTACAATATTAGTACAATGCTTATGCTGATGAAAAATATCAGTTAAAGACCCTAAAAGGAATGTAAACCATTATATTGCAGTGAACCTCGTAGGCTATACAGTCTGATGGAACTAAAATGTGAACAAGTACGGTGTGGGCAAATAGCACGATTAATTCTGTCGGCTGCTGCACTTGGTTAGCGCACCTACACGGCAAACAGGAGATTCAATAATTTAATTTTCTGTTTTCATAATTTGTAGAAGGCACTTTTTTCTTTTTATTTAACTTCATTTCTTTAAGAAATATTGTAATAAAAGAAGAACGATAAGGTTTAAATGTTTAGCTTTTCTATTTGATGTTACTGTATCTTAGCGACCGTGGTTACCTGCACATGCTGGAAATAACGGTCAGTGCAATTTATATTATTTTTTGACTACTAACACTACTTAGCATCGTAAATTTATGTTCACAGTTAGTAAATACTTCTAATGAAAAAATCCAACCTCTGCTTGGGGCTGAGGGGGACTGACTGCAACTCTTAAGCGACCGCCATTCCCTGCATCTCCCCAAGTTGCCCAATGGATATGTAAATGCTTCAGTCAGGTAAGCGTCTGCATTTAAACACTAATTGGCTGTAGTATATGAAAACAAAGCCATCTTCTTTTGATCGTATTCTTCTCCTTCTTCCCCTCTCCTCCTCTACAAAGTTTATATCTTTCTGTGGCCTTCCAGTTTCCTTCCATTTGCTGACAAGTCCCTCCCAGTTGATGCCATTCCAGATGCATGCAGGCTTTGTTCACATATTTTCCTATTCACCTTTCTATTTAGTGCTTGATAATGCAAATATCCTCAATTTTAATATTATTTCTCCTTGTTTTACGCAGGATTTATTTTGCGATATCTCGTGTGTTTCTAACATCCGTTTTCTTTTAACGTATACGAGCTAATCTTTGTGGGATCCGAATTTGGAGCTAAAGGGGGGACTAAAATGGCGAATTTTTCAAAATTTTTATTTCACTAATTAATTGCTTATATATTCAGCTATATGCTCCCAAAGTTTCATAACCTAATTCGATTTCTTTGTGGTCCAAATAAATTGAAAAGTTAGGACTTGTCATGTCACGCCCACTTTTTCTGCTTACTTGATTATCAGCTTTGATCCCTTGTTTCTCTACATTTCTTACAGGCAAACATAGTTATAACTATTTAGAAGGTATGTTTTTTTAGTTTCTGACCAGGAAGAAGAAGCTGACTAACGTTATGGTGGGTTTTAGGCAGTATTTAAGTATGTAGACCACGCTCTAAATAAAACAATCAAACAACTTTTTCTTTTCTCGTTTTCTGAGGTTTGTAATTTTTCACACTTATGTACCTTTTACTTAGAAACTATTTGAGATATTGCAATGACATTTTGTGCACACATATTTCAGTATGCATTGAATATTTTGGCGCAGCTAATTTTCTTTTGAATTAGATTATATAGGTATTGTGCTATGAAATACATAATAATTTGAAATAAAAAAAACTCACATACCTTGAGAAATACTTTAAAAACCATTGAAGGGAGATAGAGAAAAAACTTCTGCGCCAAAATATATCATGATTCTAATACTTTATGTACACCTGTTTTCAAGCAACTTCACCAAAGGAATACTAAGAAAAAGGTACATAGGTTTTTGGATGTTTTGAAAATTGCAATGTAGTGTAATTTTCTATTTGTTGACAAAATTACTTATAGAATAGCACAGTCATAGAAGATATCAAGGCAATTAACTGTGCAAATTTTCATTGCTTTAGGACAAAAACTATGGCCATGGTGGAATTTTTGTTGTGTCGAAGTATTTCTGCCTACGTCCCCCCTCTTTGTGGGATACGAATTTAGAGCTTAAGTTTGATTAACTGGGAATTTTACTTAACTATCTGCCTCACAAACCGATCCATTACCCCCTTCAGGTCAGTTTTCCCCGTATTAGATTTTGAAAGTTCTAGTTTATTTCCTTGTTTAAATGTCTATTCTTGGATATTATATAATTAATGCGATTTGCTTTATGGTTACTGTATTAGTAAATAACTTCATTATTTAGTGATCCCCAAGTAGTTATCACAATTTCTTGAGTCCAACCCACTTAAAACCATGACTGCCCAATCCCAGTTCCTCCGAGCTCCAACTTCATATCAACGGGAATCTATTGATTATTATAGATAGTTTTAGTAGCCGATATTTTCATATTAAGAATTTTAACAGCTTAATACACCATCAGATGGTATCGTCATTACTTTACTGTTCCCCATTTATATTCATTTTGGTTTTAATATTTACTTTCTCTACACATACTATGTACATAGTGTATAGAGAAGGTATTGCATTCCACCCAAAAATTCGATACCAAGATTTCACCGTAAATACATGTTTTGGGCCCCCCTGAATAAAAGAAAACATTTTCAGAAAAAGGTCCATGTGTGAGCGTGAACAGCATAGCTCAAAAACGAAAAGATCATTGAATATCAAACTTGCTATTTAAGTTTGGTATCTTCCAAGGATGCGACACGAAGATTTTCAAGAAAATACCCCACCCCCAACTACCCTTAATATATAACTTTTTTCGAAAATTTTGATTTTCTTAAAAGTGGCTCTAACTATTTTGATTAAAATATCGTATATTAAAGATATTTACATGCCAAATTACATATATATATATATATATATATATATATCTTGAATTTTCTAAGCAGGCCTCTGAAGACTACTTTATTCTGGATCAATTTTACGGAATTTACATAACTGCTAAACCTTAAGAGATGGACAAAAACTTACCACACAAAAAATATAGAGCACCTTAAAATACACAATTTATATTATATATGATATACATTTTTTTTTCGTGTAGTTCATCGTTTTTTGAGATATTCCTTGTTATTGGTTTCAGCTTTAAAAACTTACACGTTTTTCATACAGGAATTTGTTAACGCCCATACAAACAAAGGAACTTCAGTCACATAGCAACCAGCTTTTGACTATCACTTTAACCTATGGCACTCCCTTATTTCGTTTCTACCTCTATTAATTTTTCTCAATTAGCGTGAAGTAAATAGAAGCATAAGCTTTTTAACAATAATTTGTTGCAGAGATGTAGAGAAAGTCATGTGAATGGAACACATCAGATTTTTTTATTATTACTCTCATTATTACAAAATAGTGAGGTTAGAGTTCCTCTTATTGAAACCTTTTTAATTCGAATGTTTTCAGCCGAAATTCCAAAAACTTTTATTCTATCCAAATAAAAAGTATCTGTTGAGATGCGAACCATCCTGTTTGATACCATAAGAAAGATCGGGTTTATTACACGAAGCACAAAACTGGTTTGGATAGCTTCATGCTGTTGTTTTCGTCATTTTCCGGCACTGCATAAGCACGGTTGAGTTAATACTGATTCATCACTCCAGTAAGAGTACCAGCAAGTCCGGTGTTCCGTCAAGTCTTTAGCCGTCAGCCTGAGGATACCTTTGATAGAGAATGTCATTTCTAATTACTTTCTCTACACGTGCTATGTGCATAGTATATAGAGAAGGTATTGTAATGCACCCCAAAAAAAAGTATTTTCAGAAAAAGGTTCGTGTATGTGTATGTATGTCTATGAAAAAAAACGAAAAGTCGGTAAAATACCAAGCTTGGTATTAAAGTTCAGTATCTTCCATGGATGCTATATGAAGATTTTCAGGAAAGTCCACCCCGCCTTTGCATGGAAGATTTGTTGAACATTTTGACTGTCTCAAAAATGGCTAACGATTTTGAAAAAGATACCCTATGCTTAATATATTTTAATGAAAAACAAAATGTATATCTCGAGTTTTCTGGAAATAGGCTCTGAACACCTCTTCATACTGGATTACTTTTGTACAACTTTTGTATAACTAGTAAACCGTAAGAGATAGAGAAAAGCATACTATGCAAAAAATGCAGATCTCCCTAAAATACAAAATGTATGTCATATATGTACATTTTTGTTTTAGCGTTAACATTTCCGAGATATTCCCTGTTATTGGTTTCAATTTTAAGCTAATTAAACTTGACTCAAACGACACGTAATTACTTTCGTCTCTCTCTTGTTTACTCCTAGAAAGCAAAGATAATCGAACTTCTATTGTTTCATTAGGCAGCCGTCTTCTAAAAGATTTGAGTAGCGCATTAGGCTGCAATATTTCCTCATTTCCGTTCTACTTATAAAGAAGCAAACAATAAGATCATTTCTAAAATGGCGTCTTATTTATGGACGCTCTTTAACTACTGTGGATCTCAGAGTCCCATTCTATATTGGGTGTGAAAGACCGCTTAATTTTGCTCAGAGGCTTGAGGTTCTTTTACATGTAAATCTACGACACGGGACCAACGGATTTACTGCCCTTCCGAAGGACGCCATGCTAAGGATTTTTACGCCCGAAAAAGCGGGTATATAGATGTAACCATTACACCACGGAAGGCGACAGATAATACAATTTCTGCTAATGTTTATCTCGATTCCCATGATGTAGATAACATATTAATGTTTTGTACGAATCGCTTGTTTGTGAATCAGCTATAGAAAGTCATGTGAATGAAACAACTAAATTTTTTATTACAACTTCTTGTTGCTTGTTGTAGAAGCTATTATCGTACATCTTAGATTAAATGGACGGACTTTCAAGAATACGTTCTTTAATTTGCACAAGTTTTAATCAGTTAGTTAAAACACAGCTTTCACAAAAGGAATTGTAACTCATGAAAAATAAGCTTGAAAACGATAAAGAAAGAAAAATAATTTTCCTTTCACAGATTGAGAAATGCAATGCCGTAACAGGGAAAACGCGAGTCAGTTGAGGAATTTAATGTCGTTTCAGAGTGTATATCTTGAATTTTCTGGGAATAGCCTCTAAAGGCTTCTTTATTCTGGAGGATTTTTATTGAATTTTGCATAACTGGTAAATCGTAAGAGATATACAAAAGATCTAGATCACAATAAAACACACAATTTATGTCATATACACTTTTTTCGTGGAGTTTATCATTTTTTAAATATTCCTTGTTATTGATTTCAGCTTTAAAACAACTTTCTCATACAGGAATTTGTCAATTCCTGCCCATACAAACAAAGGAACTTCAGTCACATATTAACCAGCTTTTGACTATCATTTTAACCTATGGTACTCCCTTATTTCGCTTCTACTTACAAGGAAGCGAGTAATAAGATTATTTCTGCTAGTTTTTTTCTCGATTAGCATTAAGTAAATAGAAGAATAAGCTTTTTAAAAATACTTTTATTTTAGTTTGTTATTTACTAAGGTACTCCTTAATTGTTTTTTGTCTCAAATTTTGTATTAATTGATTCACTCTATTAATATTACTTTGAGAGATATTTGCAACTTTGCAGTACATGATATGTGGAAATATTTATCGATTATCAAATATTAGTATACGCAATTACTGCACAGTTCAAACTATGGGGCATTGTCCTTGAAGTCGTGAGAATCAAAGTAAATATAAACTAAGAACTTGTAAAATTTCTTAGTATTCACACCAGATTACGCGGTGGCACACAGCCAATCCTTTCATTTCATTTATTTTTGGCAACAACGAAGTAGAAGCAACTGCAGCAGGAAAACGCAAAGATGTATTTAAAAACAAAACACTACTAACATAGTCACATGGAATTTCATTTGGCTCAAGGATACACTTCCTCCTCGTTGATGAGGTAAACAGTGAACGGTGACAAAAGACGCACGCGATTGAGATGTGCGTCAGTGTGGATCTATAAGCGGGAGCAGGCCATTTGTGTGCCAGCCAGGACGATAAATATAGGACAGCAGGATCAGTAGCTCTCCCCGATGACTGATGGACGGCAACTGGTCTTCCGAACGTGTCTCACTCAGTGTTTCCCAGGAATTTTAACCTGCGAGCCCTTTAGGGAGCATAACACTTACACACTCGCTGACTCCTAGTGGTGGAAACAGTTTAATCTGTTTCCGTTGCAGCCACGAAACAGTTTCGAAATAACAGTTTCCTGCAACAGAAATTCCTTAAACGGTTTCGCCGCATTGATCAGCTGCAAAACTGTTGCAGACATGTTGTGTGCCACCAAATACTATTGGGATAAACACAGTCTATCGATAAAATCACAATGTGCCAAATGCAACCACTAACTAAAGCCTATTCAGCCTTAAGTTGATCCTCCCCAAAACAAAACACAGGCGACCAGTGCACCGTTATAAAGTAGCCTTCCGCCATTCGCGCCACAAATGATGTGATACTTTCACGACCACTCGGCGCGTATATGTGGCATATTGTAATGTAAAACAAACAGAGCTCTTATTCCCTCAACTTAAACAGTGACTAAAATACTCTGTTAGGTATAATGGTGATAATATTGAGTCATAACAAAATGAATAGATAGGTAAAGACGTAATACTTAACTATGAAAAAACACGAGCAAAAATAAATATCATGTTTGCGATAACTTACATTGATTCGCTCTCTGGAAGCCGCTCTATTCCCTCCAGATCAGAATCGTCGTCTGAAATATTTGCTGCTGATTTCCTCTCAAAGGTTGTTAACCGGTTATCAATAATGGTGTCACTCAAACTATCCATCTCTTAAAACACGCTTCTTCTTTTGTTACATGTAGCACTTTATTAACTGTTGGCGGCTCATTTAAAATATATATTGTGCACCTTTACGCGAATTGCATTCTTCATAAAACCATCACATTCTTGCATCGTATATTTCACACGCTTTCTTTTGTTCCCGGGTGCAACCACTTTTTCCGTTTCAGGTTTCTTTATGAGCACTGTTTATATTTGTAGGCCTAAACACCGATTAACTCAAGATAATTTCATCACTTTCTTTCATGGGAAGTGTTGGATATTTGACAAAACGTATTATAAGTGTTCAAAACTATAGTTCTTTCAGCACTAGTCAACGGTTTACCAGCTTATGCTTTGTGCAGCTCGAAAGTTGCAAGAGAAAACTCACGGTAGCGACCCTCCTCCACGATTCTAAACAGTAGCGACCGTTACTGCGTAAACAATATTGCAGAAATCAGCGAATAGCATGCTGAAACATGTAGCTATGTTTAATAGTACAAATCGGCGTCAATTCAACTCTTTGGCATTTGTATAGAATATTATACAATTTAAGAATAAATTCATTATGTAAATTAGTTTGTTAGCATGGGATTACATTTTTGCGCGCACTACTACTGTGTTGTACCGCGGTGCGCTGACCACGTTCATCTGTTTTGGCGTGGATCAACCTAAGAGTGAATAGAATATAAGTGCACTGAAAAGGAAATTATCAAATTGTGGAAGCGAAGCATTGTTGCGCGTTAACGAGAGAGAATGAGTTTGTTTAGGACATCTCGATAATATCAGTTCGCATACTACAAGGTACAACGGTGCACCTTGCTGTAAACCTTGGAAGCAATGACAAAATATTTAGGTTATGGAACACAACAACCGCAGCGTAGTAACTGTTGCAACAAGTGAAACTATTCAGGCGCTGCTGTTATTGTTGCGGAGTAGTGATACATGAAAGAATCACAATTTCCAGAAGTGTTTTATGAAACAGTTTTAGTGATGAAACTGTTGCAAATAGTTGTTCTGTTGATGAAACTATTTCAAAATAACTTGTTATTTTTGTCCCATCACTACTGGCTGCAGTGAACGAGAGCAGTTAGTTCTCAATAGAATAGCCACTAGAGAGTTCCGTTGTAACTGATGCGCTGCTTCTCTTTAGCCCAGTCGCTATCTACATCACAGCCATCAAAAGCTATCCGAAAAATAATGGCAGAGTTCATATATATATATTATTGAAAAACTCTAACTTTCGACACAAATCCCGAGACAAAAACCCCATTTTACTCCTGGGAACGCATGCCAAAATTATTAAAAGAACTCTACATTCATATTATATCTTTTTTACTTTCTCTACACGTGCTATGTACATAGTGTATGGAGAAGGTATTGTAATGCACCCAAAAATTCGATACCGAGATTTCACCAGAAATACATTTTTTGCATCCCCCTGAATAAAAAAAAAATTGTAAAAACGTCCGTGTGTGAGCAAAGTTCAAAAACGAAAAGACTGCTGAATACCAAACTCGGTATTTAAGTTTGGTATCTTCCAAGGATGCGACACGAAGATTTTCAAGAAAATCCCCACCCGCAACTACGCTTTACAAAATGGCTCAAGCGAAACATGTTTACCTGACAAATAAAATATCGGTATATCTTCAAATTTCTGGGATTAACCTCTGAAGCCTACTTTATTTTGGATGAATTTTACGGAATTTTGCATAACTGCTAAACCGTAAAAATTACCACACAAAAAATTTAGAGCACGTTAAAACACACAACTTATGTTATATACATTTTTTTCGTGGAGTTGATCGTTTTTGAGATATTCCTTGCTTTTAGTTTCAGCTTCGAAAACTTATGCTTTCCTTATACAGGAATTGGTCAACTCCTGTCCATATAAACAAAGGAACTTCAGTCACATAGCAACAAGCTTTTGACTATCACTTTAACCTATGGTGTTCCCTTATTTCGCTTCTACTTACAAGGAATAAGACTATTTGTGCTAATTTTTTCTCCACTAGCATGAAGCAAATAGAAGCATAAGCTTTCTAGCAATAATTTGTTGCAGACATGTAGAGAAAGTCCTGCGAAGGGAACACATCAGATTTTTTTTAAATATTAAAGTGGCATACCAAACACTTTTTAATGAGTTAAATTGCAACCCATCTATTGTTGGTTAGATTTTTAGTAGCACTGGTAAATATAAACTTCAAAAATCTGATGTGTACCATTCACATGACTTTCTCCATATCCCTGCAACAAATTATTCTTAAAAAACGTATACTTCTATTAACTTCATGCTAATCAGTAAAACATTAGCAGAAATAGCCATATTACTTGCTTCTTTGTAAGTAGAGGTGAAATAAGGGAGTACCATAGGTTAAAGTGATAATTAAAAGCTGGTTGCTATGTCACTGAAGCTCCTTTGTTTGTATGGACAGCAGTTGACAAATTCCTGTATGAGAAATGTGTAAGTTTTTCATAGCAGAAACCAACAATAAGGAATCTCACAAAAACGACGAACTCCAGGAAAAAATGTATATAACATAAATTGTGTGTTTTAACGTGCTCTACATTTTTTGTGTGGTAAGTTTTTGTCCATCTCTTACGGTTTAGCAGTTATTCAAAATTTAGTAAAATTCATCCAGAATAAACTACTCTTCAGAGGCTATTCCCAGAAAAGTCAAGATATACATTTTATTTGTCAGGTAAATATCTTTAATATACGAAATTTTAATCAAAATCGTTAGAGCCATTTTTGAGAAAATCAAAATTTTCGAAAAAAGTTCCATGTAAAGGGTAGTTGGGGATTGGGGGATTTTTTTTCAAAATCTTCGTGTTGCATCCCTGGAAGATACTAAACTTAAATACCAAGCTTGGTATTTTAGCTATTTTTCGTTTCTGAGTTATCGTGTTCACGGACACACACACACACACACACACACACATGGACCTTTTTGTGAAAATGCTTTTTTTTTGGATATTGGGGACCCTAAAACATATATTTCCGGTATCGAATTTTTTGGTGGACTGCAATACTTTCTCTATACACTATGTACATAGTGCGTATGGAGAAAGTAAAAAGCAGAACATCTGCCAGACACAGGTAAACATGGGCAATGTAATCAAACACTAGTACCTAAACTAGTCCAGCGCTCCTTTCCAACCTCTCAACACATTTATGATGTATCAAAATTGCCATTACAGTTGGGGGCCTATAGTTGCAAACTAGAGAGATACTTGGTCCCTACTATAAGACCTCAGTCTATAATTGGTCAATTTGCTATATAAATGAAGCATGTATACATTTTCATACTGTACTGTATCCAGTTGACAAATTCCTGTATGCGAAAAATATAAGTTTTTCAAAGCTGAAACCAAAACCATGGAATATCTCAAAAATGATCAACTCCCGAAAAAAATGTATATAATGATTAATTGTGTGCTTTAACGTGCTCTACGTTTTTTGTGTGTTAAACTTTGTCAATCTCTTACGGTTTAGCAGTTATGCAAAATTCCTTAAAATTCATCCAGGAAAAAGTAGTCTTCAGAGGCTATTCCCAGAAAATTCAAGATATACATTTTATTTGTCAGGTAAATATCTTTAATATAGGATGTTTTAATCAAAATCGTTAGAGGCAGTTTGTAGAAACTCAAAATTTCCGAAAAAAGTTCCATGTATAAAGGGTAGCTGGGGTGTGTTTTTTTTTCTCTTAAGATCTTCGTGTCGCATCCCTGCAAGATACTAAACTTAAATACCATGTTTGGTATTTTACAGAATTTTAGTTTTTGAATTATCGTGTTCAAAGACACACGGACCATTTTCTGAAAATGCTTTTTTTGGGTACAGGAGACCCTTAAACATAAATTTCCGGTGAAATCTCGGTATGGAATTTTTGGGTGGAGTGCAATACCTTCTCTATACACTATGTACATTGTATGTGTAGAGAAAGTAAAAGCTAATTCGCCAGTGCAGTGAGAAACTTCTGCACTGTCTGTCATGGAAAACATATAATGTTATACGAAGGACTGGTAAACCGAACTGCTGTCTACTTTATCATGTACAGATACTCCCAGTTTTCTTATGAGTAAATTTGCATTATGTTAATATAAAGCACAGCTTCAGCCACTTTTTACCGGATGAGGCTGACATATTTATATCCTTACTTTCGCGCCAAACATTGCGACTAGGATATTTTTCCCGCCCTCCAAACTCGTTACTCACACAAAAATATGTGCTGCTGATTTTCTGTTTGCCATTTATTCTCCGAGAGGGCGGAAGCGATGTTCCATAAAATGACTGGTAGGTATTTTTTTTTGCAGCCTATTTATCGTTCGTTCCAATAAGATCTTCGAAACTGCAAGCTCAGATAGCCCCAGTTTATTTTATTGATATATTTAGAGGGAAGACAGAAATTCAAAATACATGCGGAAAAAACTACATGAAGAACCTGACATGTTCCATTCATAAGCATTTCTCTACAGCTCTGTAACCAATTACTATTAAAACACGGATTCTTTTATCTTCTCAAGGTAAATACACATAAACATTAGTAAAAATCTGATGTGATCCATTCGCATGACTTTCTCTACATCGCTGCAACAAATTATTGTTAAAAAGCTTATGCTTACATTTACATCATAGTAATCCAGAAAAAATAGCAGAAACAGTCTTATTACTTACTTGCTTGAAGGGAAGAATGGGATTAGAATGGGTTAAATTGACAGTCAAAAGCTGGTTGCTATGTGATTGAAACTCCTTTGCTTGTATGGATAGGACTTCACAAAGTCCCGTGTGAGAAAAGGTTTTTAAAGCTGAAGCCAAAAACAAGGAATATATTAAAAAACTATCAACTCTAGAAAAAATGCACACTACATAAATTGTGTGTTTTAACGTGCTCTACATTTTTATGTGGTAATTTTTTCTCAATCTCTTACGGTTTAACAGTTATGCAAAATTCCGTAAAATTCATTCAGAAGATTTCATTCAAGATTTTCAGGAAAATCCCACCACCTTCAACTACCCTTTACATGGAATTTTTTTCGAAAATTTTGATTTTCTCAAAATGGCTTTAACGATATTGATTAAAATGCCATGCATTAAAGATGTTTACACGACAAATAAAATGTTTATCTTGAATTTTCTGGGAATGACTACTTTTCTGAAGACTACTTTTATTCTAGATGAATTTTACGGAATTTTGTATAACTGACAAGCCGAAAGAAATGGACATAAACTAACCACATAGAAAATGTAGAGCACATTAAAACACTCAATTTATTTTAGATACTTTTTTTTTTTTTTTTTTTTTTTTTTTTTTTTGAGTTCATCGTTTTTAAGATATTCCTTGTTTTTAATTTCAGCTTTGAAAAAACATACTTTTCCCATACAGGAATTTGTCAAATCGTGTCCATACAAATAGAAAAACTTCAGTTACATAGCAATCAACTTTTGACTATCACTTTAACCTATGGTACTCCCTTATTTAGCTCCTACTTACAAGGAAGCAAGATATTTCTGCTAATTTTTTCTCAATAAACATGAAGTAAATAGAAACTTAAGCTTTTTAACAATAATTTGTTACAGAGATGTAGAGAAAGTCATGTGAATGGAACACATCAGCTCTTTATAGATAGTTTACTGAATCGCAGCAAAACGGAGCGCACGCAGGCACGCATTCTTGCGCATGTATTGGAAATTCTGACAAGATATGTTTTTAAGAAGGAGCGACATATATCTTGAACCTTAGAAGGTGAGAAACAACTTAAAAAATCTGATGTTCCATTCACATGACTTTCTCTACATATCTGCAACAAATTGTTCTTAAAAAGAGAATGCTTCTATTCACTTCATGTAAATTGAGAACAAAATAGCAGGAATAGCTTGCTTCCTTGTAAGTAGAAGCGAAATAAGGGAGTACCATAGGTGAAAGTGATTGTCAAAAGCTGGTTGCTATGTGGCTGAAGTTCCTTTGTTTGTAAGGACAGGAGTTGAAAAATTCCAGTATGAGAAAAATATAAGTTTTTCAATGCTAAAACTAAAAACAAGGAATATCTAAAAAAAAAAAACAAAAAAAAAACCATCAATTCCACGAAAAAAACTGAATATGACACAAATTGTGTGTTTTATCCTGATCTACATTTTTTGTGTAGTAAGTTTTTTTCGATCTCTTACGGTTTAGCAGTTATTCAAAATTCCGTAAAATTCATCTAGAATAAAGTACTCTTCAGAGGCTATTCCTTGAAAATTCAAGATGTACATTTTATTTGCCAGGTAAATATCTGTAATATATGATATTTTAATCATAATCGTTAAAGCCATTTTTGAGCAAATCACAATTTTCGAAAAAAGTTCCAAGTAAAGGGTAGTTGGGGGTGCGGCGATTTTTCTCAAAATCTTCCTGTCGCATCCCTGGAACATACTAAACTTAAATACCAAGTTTGGTATTTTACTGACTTTTCGTTTTTGAGTTATCAGTTCACAGACACACACACACGGACCTTTTTCTGAAAATACTTTTTTTGGATGCAGGGGACCCTAAAACATATGTTTCCGGTGAAATTTCGGTATCGTATTTTTGGGTGGAGTGCAATATCTTCTCTATATAAATAGTACGTGTAGAGAAAGTAAAAGTATATTAAAAACTTATATTTTTTCCTGCTCTGAATACAAAGATATCAACAACGCGAGCGGGATAGATCTGAAGATTGCGTGCGAGGTTCGCATTTGAAGTCCTGAGTTCGATTACCTTTGCACCGAGCACCCTGTCAGTGGGTTTTTGGTAGTTGTGCCTCATTCCCTTATTTCTTTATCTTTCATCTTTCAGAGGTGCAGGGCCTCGCATGATGTTTGGTGGTGTGTAGTGCGTGCGGTGAATGTTATATAAGAGGAGAAGTGTTTCCCTCCCTGGTACAGAATTTTCTGTCCGAATCAGTCCACCTGAATAAGGAGACATCAAGACGACGGGAAAACTGAACCTGGAAACGATAGGATGCCCCCTCGCTGCATCTGCCACCGTCTGCCCTTCGTGCTCTCTGTCTAACTCATTCCTTCCTTCTGGAGGCTTAGTAGGCCTAGCTTGGTCTGCTCCACTTCTAAAATCCTAACCCTAAGGGCACCAATAGGATTAATAAAATCATAATAAAGTATTGTAGTACAACTTTCAAGTTGGTATGACACTGTTAACTCAAGCGCGGCTGTGCATGAAGTTTCTCAGGAGAAATGTTCTGCTTTGAACTGAACTCTGCATGTTACTCGAAGCTGATACCAAAACCATGTCATGCAGTAATATCTTTGTATTTTTATTTTCGGGTTCACTCTTAATTCTTTATTGTTGTTTAATATTGTTTTTGGCTGTGTATTTCCTTTGTCTTTTTATTTTCGCGTTTACTCTTTTAATTCTTTGCTGTTGTTGTTTTTTTAATACTGTTTGTAATGTGTATTAAAAAAGCACGTACGGTCTGTGGACCCGAGCGACTGTTGAAATTCTATGTATGATATTGCTATGTCAATAAATACACTTATTCATTCATTCAACTTATTAGCGTGGTGATAGCATTTCGCCCCAAGTAAGATGCAGCAATAGAAAATTTTGGTTGTTCTAAATCCACCACTTGAAATATACCACTTACAGATCTGATTTTCAGAAACCTTCGAAATCATACTACACTATTTACATATTTGGAGACAGTTTAATATCTGAATATTAAATATGCACCATCTCTGTTCTCAAAAAGCATTGCAGATCTTCCTCTACAAAATGCAAGCAAATTTTACAGAAGTTAAGCAGCTAACCAGTGAATCTGGTGGGTCTCTCGTGACAAGAAACTTGAAACCTGAGACGTGTTCTATTCTGTTGAAATAAGGATTTCTCATGCATGCGCTGTGTGGAGAATTGCTCGGACGTTTTGTATTCACAGTCGTGTCAAGAAAGATACAATCCACTGTACCGATCACACCATACTCCAATTTAGAGATCACGAAGTGGTTACTAGTGAGCACGTCAAGGTTTTCTGCAGACTAGTGACTAATTTTCTGAGAATTAAATCCAATACAGGATGGAAGGTAATCATCCTTTTAAATAATGAAAGAGCACTTTGTTTTGAGTGTTTTGCCCTTCATACGTTTTTCAATCCGTTCTTGAGATAATTACTATTATATTTTAGACAATATTGTAAACACAGGCATTTCAACACTTCACTTTACATTCATAGGTTAACTTCTGCTGTCACAGCAATGAAAAGAATAAACACTTCTAGTACACAAATAAACACAAAACTACCCATGACTTTAACTTAACTTACAGACCATTCGGAATATGGAACTGAAAAATCTGATGCGTTCCATTCACATAATCTGCAACAAATTATTGTATAAAAGCTTATACTTCTTTTTACTTCATGCTAATCGAGAAAAATTAGCAGAAATTGTCTTATTACTTGCTTCCTTGTTAAGTAGAAGGGAAATAAGGGAGTAGCATAGGTTAAAGAAATAGTCAAAAGCTGGTTGCTGTGTGACTAAAGTTCCTTTGTTTGTATGGACAGAAGTTGACAAATTCCTGTATGAGAAAAGTGTAAGTTTTTCAAAGCTGAAACCAAAAACAAGCAGTTGGGGGTGAGGGAGTTTACTTGAAAATCTTCGTGTCGCATCCTTGGAAGATACCAAACTTAAATACCAAGTTCGGTATTCAACGGTCTTTTCGTTTTTGAGCAATGCTGTCCATAGACACACACAGACACACACTGACCTTTTTCTGAAAATGCTTTTTTTTTGGATTCAGGAGGACCCAAAACATGTATCTCCGGTGAAATCTCGGTAACGAATTTTTGGGTGGAATGCAATACCTTCTCTATACACTATGTACATAGTACGTGTAGAGAAAGTAAAAATCATTAACAATAATTGGTCATCATTTATAGGATCACTTATTTATAATGGTATAAAAGGTTTATAAACATAATTTACACGATTATGTTTCGTTTCTTTGTTAAATATAAAAATGTTAATAATTGAAGACAGACAGAATAGAAAATCAACGAGAAGTTCTTTTAATTTTCTCAGAACATACGCCGATAGTACGAGCTATACCACGCTTGCTGCTCTCAACATCTTTTTCCGTCAGATGATGCATTTATTCTTCTTCTTATGCACATTTCTTTAGTAAAATCCTTCAACATTAGCAGACATGTATCTAGAATACCATGTAATCTTATGATGTGGTAATCGTTTCTTTAGAATTTTTCCCCACATACTGTTGTCACAGCTGTTATATTATAATGTGTTTCACTGTAAATGATTAGTACTTCAAAATACTCGACAACAGTAAAGTGAGACTGCCTCCGTGGTCGAGTGAGCAGCTAGCTGACTTCTCACCGGAAGTCCCGGGTTCGATTCCCGGCTGGGGCGGGGAATTTTTCTTTCACCAGAATTACTCCCTATCCCCTATAGACTCTGGAAGTATGAATAGGAAAGAAAATGTGTGTGTGTTTAGTAATATAAAGTTATTAACCTAATGTTCTGATCCTACAGTTTCACAAGTCAAAGGCCCGCTCCCGATATGACCATTGATGTTAAAGGGAAACAATAATATATAGAGTAAAGTGAGCCTTTTTGTAACTGATAACCCCTGTTTCGAAAACAAGACATAAGGAGAATAAACAAAACACATGAGTGCATTTCTTTCATATTGTGCAGTCATGGTTAAAGCAGTAGATTCAACTCATACAATTTGGAAACTAATAATAATAATAGTAATAATAATAATAATGTTTAATTCCAAATGTATTTACACATGGAGGATATATTATATTTCAAATTCCTTTAATAAATATTTGAAAAAGTATTTCCATTTCGTAAATATTTTTAATATAGAATAAATATTAAGCAATTTTCGCTTTTTTCTCAAAAATTACTTTTAAACCCAAAAACAGCACTAAGATTTGTTATATTCATAAAGGGACATCCTGTTTAACAATGATAATATGTCATCTTCCATCTTGTTTACTTGCACTGTAGCACTAGGAAGATAGGTATGTTATTTTGTATATATTCATATTATAGTGATTATAACGTATAAAAATAATAATAGTTATTTTTATTAATTCCCTTGTAGAAATTATATAACAACATTCACAAATATCAACAGGAGGGAACACGACTGGGCATCACATCCTGAGCAATCACCCTACTGTAACTGGAACGAACCTGCTTAAAAGCTTTCTAGGTGTCTTCAAACTCACAGATAACACACACCAGTTTTATCCTCGTTTTCAGCTTGCATCATTTAACGCAGATATCGCCAAATACATTGTTGTCACTAATTGTTGAACGACCCAAGTACTAGTTGCCGTACACTTGGGGTCTAGTTCTTATGCTCGTATTTAATCAAGCTTAAACCTTGTTCTTTTCCATCGCGGTTAGTTGCTACTTTCTAATTGTATTCCAAGAAGCTTTACAGCACTTGACCACTATGTCTGAATAGTCTTGCCATCGAATTCTTGATCTGCCAAAGTAGGGTCCCACATGGTAGCCTTCTGCACCCAGCTGCCATGGTGAAACCTCGCGACGTGCCCTGCCCACTTCCATTTAATTCATGCTGTGCGACGTCATACCAAGACGTGATTTCTTGTAGGTCATGAAATGCTTAATGCTGCAAAAATATTAAGGAAATTCGTATTGCTTTAAGGGATGCTTCCCGAAGTTTGAAACTTATTTTAAAAAAATCTGATGTGTTGCATTCACATGACTTTCTCTATATTTCTGCAACAAATTTTTGTTAAAAAGTTTATGCTTCTATTTACTTCATGCTGAGTTAGAAAAACTTGGCAGAAATACTCTTATTACTTGCTTCCCTGTAAGTAGAAGCGAAATAAGGGAGTAACATAGGTTAAAGTGATAGCAAAATATGGTTGCTATGTGACTGAAGTTCCTTTGTTTGTATGGACAGCAGTTGACAAATTCCTCTATGAGAAAAATATAAGTTTTTTAAGGCTGAAACAAAAAACAAGGAATATCTAAAAAAACGATCAACTCCACGAAAAAAAAACTATATGACATAAATTGCGTGCTTTAATGTGCTCTACATTTTGTATGTGGTAAGTTTTTGTCTATCTCTTACGGTTTACCAGTTACACCAAATTCCGTAAAATTCATTCAGAATAAAGGGGTCTTCAGAGGCTATTCCCAGAAAATTCAAGATATACATATTATTTGTCAAGTATATATCTTTAATATGTTATGTTTTTATCAAAATCGTTAGAGCCATTTTTTAGAAAATCAAAATTTTCGAAATTTTTTCCATGTGAAGGAAAGTTGAGGGTGGGGGATTTTCTTGAAAATCTTCGTGTCGCATCCTTGAAAGATACTGAACTTAAATACCAAGTTTGATATTTAACGGTCTTTTCGTTTTTGAGCTATGCTGCCCACAGACACACACACACGGACATTTTTCTAAAAATGCTTTTTTTGGATTCAGGTGGTCTCAAAACATGTATTTCTGGTGAAATCTGGTATCGAATTTTTGGGTACAATGCAATACCTTTTCTATACACTATGTACATAGTACGTATAGAGAAAGTAAAAATTAAACTGCTAAATTATTTATCAACATCATTCATATTTGCATTCAAGCATATTTATACAATTTCCCCTCTACGTAGAACTCTGCCGCCGTTTGCACCCAGTGACGCTCAATTTGAGCTCTTCAGACGCAATTCTTCATTATGGCAATAGCTGGTGATGGTTATCCGGAGCCAAGCTATGCATTTGATGTTAAAAAAAAAAATCATCCAACTAATACTTCGCAGGAGACTTTGGGTGCATCCAACAGTAAGCGGACGAGCATTATCAAGGAAGAAAATAACACTATAGCTTAACATGCCACGTCGTTCGTTCTGAAATGTTCTCCTAAGTTTGGTTAGTGTCTGACAGTAGACGTCAGAGTTTACTGTTACACCTTGATCTCATGACCTCCACCAAACACTCTCGCAATAGTGCTGCTTCCTTCATGTTTTTTTTTTTTTTTTTTTTTTTTTTGGGGGGGGGGGAGACTTCAGACAGGATTTTTGACACTAACCGAGTGCAAAATTTGTAACTAAACTTCAGGTCTCCATTTCATGCAGAGCATTCTTCTGATTTGCGAAAAATGAAATTGTCTAACGGTGGTTTTATCTCTACTTCATCCACGTTTGCATTAGTCGGTCATGGTTTTTAAGTGTGCTTAAAAGTCACACCCTTATGTCAGAAGATTTACTGACATGTAAAAACAACTCATGCGGGACGAAATTCCGGTACATTGGCGGTGCTAATATGATGTTGGCAATTGAAAGAGTCGGAAAAGCATTTTTACTTTCGCTAATTTATCTTTTTGCACAAAAATTTTGCTTTTGTATCGCTGAATCTGAATTCCCAGTCGCTTTTTGATGCAATTGAAATCCCTTCTCTCTGAATGACCAGGAAGGAAAAGAGTGAATAATTTAGCATTTAAGGAAAGTACTGAAAATTTTACATACAACAAGGATATCTTGAAATAGGTTAACTTTGCAATGAACACGTGTTTGTGTGTTTTAAAGAGATTTACATTGTTAGTGTGGTAAGCTATCTCTTACGGTTTTCTAGTTATGTAAAAGTCATTAAGAATAAAGAAGACTTAACAGGCTACTTCAAAGAAATTAGGATATGCATTTTATTCGTCATTTAACTATCTTTAATTGTATTTTGATGAAAGTTGTTAGAGCCATTTTTGAAAAATTCCAGAATTTCGCAAAATCTTCCATCTAAATAAATGGTAGTTTGGGGTCACATCCTTGAAAGAAACTACAATTAAGTACTAAGTTCAGTACTTAATTAACACTTTGGTTTTGAATTATGCTGATCACAGTCACACATTTTTTTATTCAAAACACTGGTGTGTTCCATTCAAACGACTTTTTCTAGCTGTTCTACTTACAAACTATTCCCACAAAAGATTATTCTTTTATCTACGTCATGCTAACGGATCTAAATATTAGCAGAGTTGCTCTTATTACTGGCTTCCCTGTAATTAGATGGCAAATAAGGCAATATACTAGCCAAAGCGAGACTCAGATCTTTTAAAATCTGGCTTCTATGAGAAACAATTGAAGTTCGGTTCGCTTTACATGATCAGCAGTAAAACAAGAGAGAAGAAACAAAAGTGACTTTCGTTTCAGAAAAGCTATGTAGTTTAAAACTTAAACCAATAACAAGGAATATCCCTGAAACGACCAACTCCACAAAAAATTATACATGACGGAAAATATGTGTTTTAATCAGATAATGAGATGCATTTTTTGTGCGGTAAGTTTTTGCCTATCTCTTAGGTTTGCCAGTTATGCAAAATTCAGCAAAATTCATCCAAAGAAAAGAGGCCTTTAGAGGACATTCCCAGAAAATTCAAGTGTGCATTTTATTTGTGATGTAAATATTTTTAATATATGGTGTTTTGATAAAATACGTAAGCTATTTTTAATAATAACAAGATTTAAAAAAAAACCCATGGGAGGATAATTTGGGGTGAGGATATTTTCTTGAAAATCGTGTGTTTCCTCCTTGGAAGATACTAAATACATATAAGTACCAAGTTTGGTATGTAACAATCTTTTCGATTTTGAGCTATAACGTCCACAGACACACACATGACCCTTTTTTTCAAAAAATGCTTTTTCTGGATTCTGGACCTCAAAACATATATTTCCGGTAAAATCTCGACATGGAAATTTTGAGTGGAATACAATACCTCCTCTAACTATTATGTGCATTCTATGTACGTACGGGCTAGAGAAAACTGAAAATGCTTTATTTCTTTTTGACTCGGCGAACCTCAAAACATAAGTTTCCGGTGAAATCTTAATATCGAATTTTTGGTTGGTATATAATACCTTCTCTAGGCATGTATATTATGTGTTAGAGAAATTACCAACTATTTTTCATGGGGTTTCAAAATATTTCCAGTGATTTCTAGGTGTCGAATTTTTGGGTTTCTATATACGTACATAGTGCTAGATAGAGAAAGTAAAAATCTTATGTGTTCCACTCACATGTCTTTGTCTACGTCTCTGCAACAAATGATTGTTAAGAAATGTTAGGCTTCGATTTACTTCATGCTAATCGAGAAAAAATTAGCAGAAATAATCTTATTACTTGCTTCCTTGTAAGTAGGAGCGAAATAAGGGAGTACCATAGGTTAAAGTGAAAGCCAAAAGCTGGTTGCTATGTGACTGAAGTTCCTTTGTTTGTATGGACAGGAGTTGACAGATTCCTGTATAAAAAGTATGTTTTTTAAAGCTGAAACCGAAAGCAAGGAATATCTCAAAAACGGTCAACTCCACGAAAAAAATGTATATAACATAAATTGAGTGTTTTAACGTGCTCTACATTTTTGTGTGGTAATTTTTTGTCGTCTCTTATGGTTTAGCAGTTAGGTAATATTCTGTAAAACTCATCCAGAATAAAGTAATCTTCAGAGGCTATTTCCAGAAAATTCAATATATACATTTTATTTGTCAGATAAATATCTTTAATGTACGATACTTTAATCAAAATCATTAATGCCATTTTTGAATATTTTAAAATTTTCGAAAAAAGTTCTATGTAAAGGGTAGTTTGGGGTGGGGGGATTTTTTCTCTAAATCTTCGTGTTGCATCCCTGGAAGATACTAAACTTAAATACCAAGTTTGGTATTTTGACGACTTTTCGTTTTTGAGTTATCGTGTTCACAGACACACGGACCTTTTTGTGAAAATGCTTTTTTTGATACAGGAGACTCTAAAACATATATTTCCGGTGAATTCTCGGTATCAAATTTTTGGATGGAGTGCAATACTTTCTGTGTACACTATGTACATAGTACGTGTAGAGAAAGTAAAAATACAATACTACTAAACACTGTTGCATTTCTCTAGCAGAGAATGCGATGAAAATAATTCCAAATATAAACTGGAATGAAAACTCTTCCCAGCAAATATTGTGTCTGTTCCTAACGGCCGTGTCATATTGGACAAGAGATGTTGGGCACATAGCCAAGGAGCGAGTCGATAGGTGGAGCTGTAAAAGAAACTGGACATCCACGTGTTGTTGGAAGCCTCACAGAATTCTGTCTTGCCAACTCAGTTGCGTTTCTAATTATTATTTCTGACATTTGACCTAATTTTGGACCGTTCGTACAACATGAGAAATGACAGGCATGAAATATGGTCCAAAAGGTACCAAGAGGAGAGTCTGCAACGTGATTCTTTTCACAATCCTGTTCGTGTTCTTAGGTAACGTCTTCACATTTCTTTGCTTTGGAGAAGAATAATGATTTTAAGATTTGCTAGCAGCTATCTTAAATATGCAAACACCTCGTGGAGCTGTAGAACGCGAAAAGCCATTTTAAATAATTATTCTTTTAAACATGGAAATGGCGTGTTATTTATGGACGCTCCATAACTACTGTGGTTCTCAATGTCCCATTCTAAATTGGGCATGAAAGACCACTTAATTTTGCTCAGAGGCCTCTCTATCAGGCTTGAGGTTTTTTTACATAGCGTAAATCTACGACTTCAGTCGTGTCAGGTGTATAAAATCCAAGCTTTCGACCATTGCACACTCCATAGTCTTCATCAGGGACTGACACGGCTGATCACCCGTGACGCCATAATGAATAACATTCGCCGTGAAAGCTTCAAGTCTTAAATTGTAAAGTACTTATATTTTTCTCACACAGGAAGTGTTCGTTTTTCTTTTGTTCTACTGTTGGCAAAGCAAAGAAGCGATTTGCAATGACAATCGCATAACAGCTTTTAAAGCATTTGACTATCGCTTTAGCCTAGTGTATTCCCTTAGTTCCGTCCTACTTATAAGGAACCAAGTAAGAAGAACTTTCTGACAATGATTATCTCGACTAGCATGATGTAGAAAGAAGAATGATCTTATGTAAGAATTTTTTAGAAAGGCTAGAGAACGTATTGCCAGTGTAACACATCAGATTTTTTCAAAAGGGAAGTCATCCTTATATTCGTCTCTCTTTTGTTAGCTCTTAGCAGGCAATGAGAATCGAATTTCAATTGTTTCACGTAACCACCAGCTTTTAAAAGATTTGACTGTCGCTTTAGCCAAGTGCATCCCCTATTTCCCTTCTACTTAAAAGGAAGTAAGTAATAAGACCTTCCTGCTGACCTTTTTCTCAATTAGCACGATGTAGCTAAAAGAATAATCTTTTGTAGGAATAATTTATTTGCAGATCAACTAGAGAAAGTCATGTGAATGGAACACATCAGATTTATTAAATGTATTCACTTTAGCCAATTTTTTATGTCAATTGAAGTAGGAGCTTTATAGGTTACAAATGCACAGAGATAGCTGTTTAGATATTTGAACCTGAGGCAATGTTTTATATTATTCTCAAAATCTGCCGACATTTTATGACTTTTATGTCATGTTTATAATATTTGATGTCCAAATGTTTTTATTCCTTTGCTTCCGAAGTTGAAATCGCTGGATGCAAATTTTTATTACTCCTTTTGCTTTCGTCGCATTGTGTTTTGATTTTCTCGATGTGATTTTGTTTTTCAACAGTATCTATAGTTAGGTGTTGATTTTCTGTGACGTCAAGTTATCATGAAGAAGGAGGCTTCTTCACTCGTAATGGAAAAGGCCGTTTAGAGATAACGCGTAAAAATATAATTCGTGTTGAATTATACGCGCCCATGGATTCAACAAAGTAAAGAATTGCATCGAGCGATTACAGTTTTATCTTTGGAATTGTAAAATAATAACTATAAAAATAAACTGCGATTCTACAAACATCCTAGCAACTTATTATTTAAGAAGCCGCCAGGTAGTCTGAAGCTGTGAAGCCCGATAAGAAAACGCCCTGAGACGAGTCAAACGCTACACAAAGTCATAAGCGCGAGTAGACTTACAATCTAGCATTGGACGAGCGCTTATATAGAAGCTACACATTTAATGCTTCAAACCTAAAGTAAAAACAATTATAAGATACTGGAAAACGCGCAAAGCTAAATCAATGCACACAAAAATAAAATTACTCAGTAAATTATTCTGGGTATTGGATTTCATGTAGTTTAATAATTAAACCACTATATTGGTTTAATAAACAATTTATGTTGTTATTTTGATTTTGTTTTATCTTAACTTTCCTTTAACCTGAAAGTTACTCGACATTCGTCTTTTCAGGATAAGGGAAATCACGGAAGAAAACCTTATCAGTATATCTCACTCTAAGCGAGACTAACTCGCGACCTGTTGAATATGAAGCAGACACGCTACCACCACACCACACAGGCGGGCTCACACATTCTTGAACGCAAGGCTAAATGTTGTGGCTCTAGCTCAAACCTATGTTTTATGCATCTAGTTGAAGAAGGCATGAACTACATGTTCAGAAACTAAAAGAAGAATAAGGAACTGGGATTTACAACCAAATGTAACCAAAATTGAGTACCAGGTTATTTGGAATATGGTAAAAGCACTTATAACAATAATGTCAAGTGGAGGTATAGGGGCTGCAGAAAAGAAAATTAAAGGTAAGACAATTACACTTATAATTTGGAATACATCTATAAAGGATATATAAATCAATAATTCAAAGTATTGATATCTGAGAGATCTACAATAGAAATTAAAACAAATTAAAAGTGGTGGTAATGTACTAATAGAAAAACAATCTGATGTGATCCATTCACATGAGTTTCTCTACATCTCTATAACAAGTTATTGTTAAAAAGCTTATGCTTCTATTTACTTCATGTTAGTCGGGAAAAAATTAGCAGAAATAGTCTTATTACTTGCTTCCTTATAAGAAAACCAAAATAAGGCACTACGATAGGTTAAAATGATAGTCAAAAGTTGGTTGCTATGTGACTGAAGTTCCTTTATTTGTATGGACAGGAGTTGACACATTCCTGTATGAGAAAAGTGTAAGTTTTTCAAAGCTGAAACCAAAACCAAGGAATATATAAAAAACTATTAACACCACGAAAAAAATGTATATAACACAAATTGTGTGTTCTAACGTGCTCTACATTTTTTGTGCGGTAAGTTTTTGTCCATATCTTACGGTTTAGCAGCTATGCAAAATTCCGTCAGTTCATCCAGAATAAAGTAGTCTTCAGAGTTTATTCCCAGGAAATTCAAGATATACATTTTATTTGTCAGGTAAATATCTTTAATATACGATATTTATCAAAATCGTTAGAGCCATTTTTAAGGAAATCAAAATTCTCGAAAAAATGTTCCATGTAAAGGGTCGTTGGGGGTTGGGGGATTTTCTTGAAAATCTTCGGGTTGCATCCTTGGAAGATATCAGATTTAAATACCAAGTACGGTATTTTGAGTACGGCCTTTTCGTTTCTGAGCTATGCTGTCCACAGTCACACACACGGACCTTTTTCTGAAAACGTTTTTTTTTTATTTATTTTTTAATTCGGGGAGACCCAAAACATATATTTCCGGTGAAATCTTGGTATCGAATTTTTGGGTGGAATGCAATACCTTCTCTATACACTAAGTACATAGTATGTGTAGAGAAAGTATAAAGTAATAATTGTAAAATCTACATTCTATAAAATATGAAATGAGATTACACGAGAGCAGATAAACGTGTCAGCACGAATATTATTGATGCGATTAAGGAAGCTGTTTAAAGTTGGTATTGCTGTTTCAGAAAAACGTCAATGTAAAGGCGCTACAACCATATAATTAACTGGCAACCTCCTAGACCAGGCTTCCAATATGGCTGTGCTCCATACTCACAGGGGTACGCCTTCATTATGCAATATGTATCCATCATTGAAAGCAACCTATCGTCATGGCTGAAACAAGATAATTAATGCAAGCGCAAGCGTCGAGCTGTGACCTTCCTGTGATGTATTGGTTATGACTTTCCCCTCTAACAGGACTTCGAAGTTTGTAGCTGAGTTCGCACAGTACTCCTACTCTGACGAGTAGTTCCTACATGTCTGTCTTATAAGGAAGTAGAGCGGCAGACCACGTGATTCATTGGTTATGACTTTCCCCTCTAACAGGACTCCGAAGTTTGTGGCTGAGTTCGCACAGTACTCCTACTCTGACGAGTAGTTCCTACATGTCTGTCTTATAAGGAAGTAGAGCGGCAGACCACGTGATTCATTGGTTATGACTTTCCCCTCTAACAGGAATTCGAAGTTTGTGGCTGAGTTCGCACAGTACTCCTACTCTGACGAGTAGTTCCTACATGTCTGTCTTATAAGGAAGTAGAGCGGCAGACCACGTGATTCATTGGTTATGACTTTCCCCTCTAACAGGACTCCGAAGTTTGTGGCTGAGTTCGCACAGTACTCCTACTCTGACGAGTAGTTCCTACATGTCTGTCTTATAAGGAAGTAGAGCGGCAGACCACGTGATTCATTGGTTATGACTTTCCCCTCTAACAGGACTTCGAAGTTTGTAGCTGAGTTCGCACAGTACTCCTACTCTGACGAGTAGTTCCTACATGTCTGTCTTATAAGGAAGTAGAGCGGCAGACCACCACTGGTGAGTACGTAAGACTGTGGGAGATGGGCAAATGGCAAATGTTGAATGGAAGCACAGAGGTATTGCCGGCGCAAAACTTCTGGAATCGTGACCCTGACCGCCAACCCAGCTACCGAGCCTAGCTTATCGGAGTTTGTGATATGATACCTTGCTTCCTTGAAGTCACAGCGAGTAAACTTTATACTGTCAGTATCGAAAGTGTTCCGTATATGTTTGTATTCAAAGTAGACAGTAAGTAGTGTTGATTTGATTTATTTTATTTTTTTAACCATGGCTCCTACGTTTTCAAAGTTAAGTGGCAAGGTATTAATTAGTCAGAGCAGAGAAATAGTTGCAAATGTCCTTGACTTCATGAAACAAGGGAGACGAAGGAAGAATATGTATATTCCCCGAGTTATTCAAAAGCCTGTAGAAAGTGAATGAAAGAATAGCCAAGGCAACTGATATTTCACTGAGCTCCGTTTCCAGGGTGCTCAAAGATAAGAAACAAAGAAAAATAAAATTTAATATAACGCTTTTAAATTAAAAGATGTGTTGTGTCGCTAGCGAATTGCAGAAATTGGCAGGCCAGAATGGGAAAATGTATGTAGACATGTTGAGAACATTGAAAATCATTAGAAAGAATTGTAGAAAATCAAATGGAAATAATTCTAAGGACTGTCAGGAGTTGGAGGCAGACGACTGACATTGTTTATATAGTAGGTCATTTGTATAGATGTTTTGTAGATATGAATATACTCCTGCAATTGCATATGGGCCAGTGTACTCGCAACAATCAATGAGCTAGTTAGTCGTTGTTCATGCCAAATAAAGTAATGTCTACTTAGCGTGTTCTCAGAGTGTTGTGACGTGCTGAGCATCCTGAGTTCGATATCTCAGTAAGGAACGACAATCTGCTCATTACATGTGTAAGGGCAAGGTAGTGAAGTGATATTGTCAAAATATCTCTTGTTTTATCATTACATCGACAATTAAAAGCCTTCTGGTATTGTTAAGGCTGTCACAATGTGTGAGACAGTGTATAATTATATTCTTTGTATATTATTAGTTGTACAGTATAATGTTTGTAGTATCTATTATTAATAATGTAATAGTTTGCGATATATAAATGTGTAATAACATAAACAAATAAAAATATATACATATGAAAACACATGTTTATCAGTGCAGCGACGTATAGTGCAGGTGACAGATATTTGACATTGACTGTGACAGGCATGAATCGACTGGTGAACTGCTTATCTGAAAGTACAACTCGCTTCCTAGCTCTCATAAAGATTTTCACATGTCCAGATCTGTTGCACCAATTATAAAATAGATGCGAAAGAAGCTACTGCGCATTTGAGTAAACATCTTATTCTCCAGTGAATCGTATTTACTGCATTGATAGACAGTAAAGCAATGAGTTTATGTTATGAAAATAGTCATAAATACAAATGGTAAATTCAATTATTTAACCACCAGCATTTATGATCATGTTACGTTAGTGTTTTACCTATAACAATGTTGCTTGGTATGATTTACCTTTTCCTCTGAATGGGATATTACTAATGAAAATCTGCAACTCACCTGCAACAATCGAAAAAAAAAAAACCTTGTTAGATATTGCTGGAATGAATTTATTTACACTACTATATATATAAAATCAAAATTGTTATACTCACATGTATTTCGCTACCCAGTTTTAAACAAGTCATTCTTTAAAACGTTTATTCTTCCTTCTACTTAAGTGAATTAGCATTGAATGAGGAGGAAAACAACTACTTTGGCCATCTTGCGGCAAATAAAAAAGTACTTTCTCTAGGTCTTAGTCGCCAGGAATGCTTCTTTGCTACTTTATTTTAAACAATAGGAGTGAAGTAAGGACAGTTAATATACAGAAATGTATTTCAATTTTACTGCTGCATTGCGTCATTGTGTCGATAAACTGGCGCGTTACCTTAACATTGAATGGGGAGGGAAAATATAGCAGTACTATGACAATTTAGCAACAAATAA
Organism: Hymenopus coronatus; assembly: GCA_030762935.1. Lineage (NCBI taxonomy): Eukaryota > Metazoa > Arthropoda > Insecta > Mantodea > Hymenopodidae > Hymenopus > Hymenopus coronatus. The sequence goes on along the minus strand of CM060888.1, from coordinate 135,123,107 downwards.
CCGCGATACCATGCTATCTGGTGGCTATTAACCGAAATGCTTTCGCTTGGCACGGTTTTTATTCATATTATGAGATTTTAAATACTTTCCCGTACTCTTTTTAAACATTTTCTTTTCCACAAACCTTGTCGTGACGATAACAATAACAAACAAAAAAGTTCAATTTGATGCAGTCGTTCGGAAGTGATATGCATACATACATTTTAGCTATTTATTATTATTATTATTATTTATATATATATATACTCAAAACTGTTAAAATCACATGTATTTCGCTATCCGGTCTTCAACAAGTCATTCTTTAAAACGTTTATTCTTCATTCTACTTATATTAATCGAGATAAAAATATGTAGAAATGCTTTAATTATATATTTTCCCTGTGGATACAATATGAATATGGGAATACAGTCTGATTAAGCGGCAGTCAAATATTTTAGAGCCCACCTCGGTAGTGTGGTTGTAGCACATGCAAGAGGTTGCGAGTTGCAATCTCGCTCAGAGATGATTTATCCGGATAAGGGTTTCTCAGTGTTTTCTCTTATCCTGAGAAGATGAATGTCAACAACTTTAAGCTCTATGAACCCCGAAATTATTTGATTATCATTTCATCGACTTCATCCATCGCTCCATATAATCAACCAGATCAAAGGACTTAAAGCCGTAAATAGCTGTTCGCTATATGAAGATCTTGACCAGGGGAAAGAAAAAAGAATAACGACTTCCCCTTGAGAACAGCACGTATAAGTAATTTGAAATGGAACACAATAACAACTCTTCTCAGAAAGAAAATAACATATTTGACATAAATGTTGTGCTTTAACGTGCCTAACATGCTTCTCTGCGGTAAGATTTTGTCTGCCTCTTATGCTTTACGAGGTATGCAAAAGTAGTGAGAATGAAGAGGGCTTGAGACTACTCCCAGAAAATTTTAATAATTCTATTTGTCAAGAAAATATCTTGAACACATGATATTTTACTCAAAATCGGTACTACTATATTTTTTAGAGCCCAGCCTTGGAAGATGCTGACTTGAAATACTAAGTGTGGTGTTTAAAAGACTATCAATTTATGTTATGCTGTTCGCAGACACACCCACTCCTACCATTTTATACTTTTGGATTCGGGAGACTTCAAAACATTAGTTGCCTGTAAAATATCGGTATAAAATATCCTCTGTATCTACTATGTACAAGAGAGAAGGTAAAATCACATTTTTATTTCTGTAAATGCATTGTAAGATTTCAATAATGCAGGTATATTTTGCCATATATTATTGTTTGTGTTGGCGAAATCTGGCGGATATGCACTTAAACTCTAGCCCTCAATTCAAAGACTGCAGTTAAACATGTGTATTTGAAGTTTGTGATTTTAAACGATATTTATTTCTGTTGCACATTTTTACTTTCTCTACACGTACTATGTACATAGTGTATAGAGAAGGTACTGTAATGCACCCAAAATTTCGATAAAGAGATTTTACCGGAAATACATATTTTGGCTCCCCCTGAAACCAGAAAAAGCATTTTTGGAAACAGGTCCGTGTGTGCCTGTGTGTGTTTGTAGACAGCATACCTCAAAAATGAAAAGACCATTAAATACCAAACTTGGTATTTAAGTTTGGTGTCTCCCAAGGATGCAACACAAAGATTTTCAAGAACCCTCCTCCCCCACCATCAGGGAATAGCCTCTGAAGACTGCTTTATTCTGAATGAATTTGACAGAATTTTGCATAACTGCTAAACCGTAAGAGATGGATAAAAAGTTGCCACACAAAAGATGTAGAACACATTAAAACACACAATTTATGCTATATACATTTTTTTCGTGGAGTTGATCGTTTTTGAGTTATTCCTTGTTTTTGGTTTCAGCTTCGAAAAACTTATACTTTTCTCATATAAGAATTTGTCATCTGCTGTCCGTACAAACAAAGGAACTTCAGTCACACGGCAACCAGCTTTTGACTGTCACTTTAACCTATGTTACTCCCTTATTTCGCTTCTACTTGCAAGGAAGCGATTAATAGGACTAGTTCTGCTAATTTTTTCTCGATTAGCATGAAGTAAATAGAAGCATAAGCATTTTAACAATAATTTGTTGCAGAGATGTAGAGAAAGTCATGTGAATGGAACACATCAGATTGTTGAAATTGACGTGCTAACCCTGCAAATTTACTTTGCGTCACTAAAATAAATACGTTCATAAGTAAATGGAACATTTATTTACTTAGGGTAACCTCTAGTGGCTACAGATTAAATAATGTGTAAACGGGTAGAAAACGTTATTAAGCGGTAGAGAGATTCCAAGCGCTGCCTTACCGCAGTGTTAGAGTGGTGGCAGCTGTGGGATTTTCACTTTGAGGGTTTTGTTAACATGCCAACAACTGCCTGACGTACTATACAGCTAATTTAGCTGCTAGGTCATACATGCACAGGATTGTCTATTGAACCGAATCAGAGCAGAGAGGTGGATGTTCCAACCAATGCATAACTCTCTTTAGGAACCCAACTCATACCCAGGTGCGGTTGTTCTATGTTTCTGCCCTTCATTTGCAAGCCAAATAAATCCCCCGGTCAACTTCCGAGAGGTCGTATGCAAAATAACAACGACATATACGCTTGCAGATATTCATATTTCTACATGCCTGAGCATTTCGTGATTCCGCATGGGGACGATACTCTTATAAAAAATGTTCAACAGAAATGGAAATTCGTATATGCGCCGCTGCTCATGCGAATTCGATATGCTTCGCAATTTAACTTAGCAATAAGCTTCTTGTACTTAACATGTTGTGTATGTTCTCTGCACCCAGTAGAATAACTCAGTCCAGTTTCATTAGCGTTGGTTTTGCAGTGCCTTATGAAAGTCATATACTATGTAACACATACATGTAACCACTGTAAACGCTAATTTTTAATTTCTCTACACGTACTATGAATTTAGTGTATAGAAAAGATATTGTATTCCTTCCAAAAATTCGATAGCGAGATTTCACCGACTGAATCCAAAAAAAAAAACTTTTGGAAAAAGGTCCGCGTCTGAGTCCGTGTGCCAGTGTGTCTGTGAAAACTAAACTCAAAAACGAAAAGTCAGTCAAATACCAAACTTTGTTTTTAAGTTTAGTATCTTCCAGGGATGTGATACGAATATTATGAGAACAATCCCCCCACGCCAAATTACCCTTCACATGGAAAAATTTTATTTTCTCAAAAACTAATAATGATTTTGGTCAAAATCCGTGTAATAAAGATATTTATATGGCAAATTAAATGTATATCTTGAATTTTCTGGGAATAATCTCTAAAGACCTCTTTATTCTGAATGAATTTTGCCGACTTTTACGTAACTGGTAAACTGTAAGAGATATACAGAAACGTAATACATAAAAAAGTAGATCACGTTAAAACACATAGTTTATATGATTTATTCTTTTTTTCGTGGAATTGGCCATTTCTGAGATATTCCTTGTTATTGTTTTCAGGTTTAAAAACCTTAAACGTTTCTCACACGGAAAATAGTAAACTCCTGACCCTGCATAGAAACGGATTTCAACCACATGGCAACCAGCTTCTAAGAGATTTGATATTCGTTTTAGCCTAGTGTATTTTCTTATTTTCCTTATGCATTTTAACAATACTTTGTTAAAACGCTAATTTTCTAACTGCTTCATGATAACCGAGATAAAGATTTGCAGAAATGCTTTATTTTAAGAAAAGGGAAATAAGGGAATACACTAGGATAAAACGATAGTCAAATGTTTTAAAAGCTGGTTGCCACTTAGATGACCTCTGTTTCTTGCATTGCCAGCAGTTGAGAAGTATGTGAAAAGCTAAAGCTGTTTTAAAACTGAAACCAATAACAAGGAACATCTCAAAAATGGTCAACTCCAGAAAAAAAAAAAAAAATGCATATAACATAAATTGTGTGTAGCAAGTTTTTGTATATCTCTTTCTGTTTATTAGCTATGGAAAATCCAGCATAATTCATCCAGAATAATGAGGTCTTCAGAGGCTATTCCCAGGAAGTTCAAGATTACATTTTATTTGGCGTATAAGTATATTTAAAATAGGGTATTTTATACAAAATCGTTAGAGCCATTCTTGAGAAAATAAAAAAATTCGGACTTTTTTTCCATGTAAAGGGTAATTTGGGGTGGGAATTCCCTCAAAATCTTCGCGTCGCATTCTTGCAAGATAGATATCAAGATTGGATTTTACAGACTTTTCGTGTAGGACATGTTTATTTCCGGTGAAATCTCGGTATCGGGTGGAATGCAATATCTTCTCTATACACTACATACAGAGTACGTGTAGAGAAAGTAACACACACAGCAGAGGTAACCTTTTCAGAAGAGCTCAGGCTGCACGGACTCAAGAGAATAAACGATTCTGTACTAAAATTAAACGATACCAGTCGCTGCAAAGAATAGAACAACACATTGCTAAACGAAGGACTCAATTACAAACCAAATGAAATAAGGGATTTAAGAACGATTGATTAAAAGATGCGAGGGCAAATGTGAGGTTGGAATACGCGTCGTAATCTGTCTAGCCCATCGGGAAAACAAGATGAACTTCGTTTTACCTCCCAAACACGAGTACAACCTATTTAAAATAGTTTTAACGTTTTAAAGATTATTAAAAATAATACACCACATTGTCACATGGCAGAATCAAAATTCTATTATGAAAATTAATATTTATAGTATGATGACTTGCAAATCTAATCATCCATTTATTAGCCTGAAACTTTAAAAAAACACATAGAGGATTAAAGGTCTCAAGACACTTTTGAAAGCCAAAATATATTTGAAAAGAAACACTTTTGAAAATTTGAAACGACGTAAGATTTTAAAGACCAGACGGAACCGTTTTGAACCTTCTACAACCAAAACTTATCTTAATCCAACATCAAAATCACAAACTTATTTTTCGATGTAAACTCTCAAAAATGAAGACATTATCTCTAAGGCAATTTAATATTTTAACACTAGACCACTTCTGTTAAGATGGCTTCCATAAGTAAGAGACCCAAAACATCATAGAATAAGAACAGCAACAAATAAATAACAAATTGGCGTTAGAAAAAAGAAAACCTAATTTCGGTGCAGTATCTACGTCCGAATTCGGGCAGTGTTGGGAATTAGCAGCGCCATTAAACATGACCAACAATAGATATATGTAAAATAAATCAGCTTGCTTACCTGAAATAAGAATCCCGCGGCAGCGAAACATGTTATAAATGAACGTGTATCTAGGAGTATTTCATAGCTCTAAAGTTTTTGAATCTCCTAGGCAAGAGCTGCCGGGAGGTTCAATTGAAACCTCACATCTCCTCTAAGAGATTGAACAGTTCAAAACTATTTCCTATGAAACCTACATACCGATTATTTGTCAATTCGTCACCTACTAAGGAATGCGAAATAGAAAAAATAATATGATGTGTTTTTTTTTTTTTTTTTTTTTTTTTTTTTTTTTTTTTTTTTTTTTTTTTTTTTTTTTTTTTTGTAGTTTAACGTCCTTTAACCTAGTTGGTCATATCGGTTAAAAGCTGGTTGCTATGTGACTGAAGTTCCTTTGTTTGTATAGACAGGAGTTGACAAATTCCTGTATGACAAAAGTATGTCTTTCAAAGCTGAAACCAAAAACAAGGTATATCTAAAAAGCGACCAACTCCACGAAAAAAATGTATATAACATAAATTGTGTGTTTTAACGTGCTCTACATTTATTGTGTGGTAAGTTTTTGTCCATCTCTTACGGTTTAGCAGTTATGCAAAATTCCGTAAAATTGATCCAGAATAAAGTGGTCTTCAGAGGCTATTCCCAGAAAATTCAAGATATACATTTTATTTATGAGGTAAATATCTTTAATATATAACATTTTAATCAAAATCGTTAGAGCTATTTTTAAGGAAATCAAAATTTTCGAAAAAAAGTTCCATGTAAAGGGTAGTTGTGGGTGGGGGGATTTTCTTTAAAATCTTCTTATCGCATCCTTGGAAGATACCAAACTTCAATACCAAGTTTGGTATTCTTCAGTCTTTTCGTTTTTGAACTATGCTGTCCACAGGCACACATGAACTTTTTTCTGAAGTACTATTGGCGTGGATTGTTCGAACTTGATGAAAACCAAGACGGGGCAGCGAGAACCTTGCTACACATGCAACCGTCAAAACACAATGGTGCGTGTTAAATAGAACGCCCGAGAACGGTCAAATTCATTCGCTATTGCCAAAGACCTTGCAATTATATGATATTGCATGTTAATATTTGCTGACTAGGATGAATGTCCTCGCTTGATATACTGAGTTCCAAGCTATGTAATTCATTCAAGGCTGAGTAAAGTATTTTTTACGAAATGTAGCATCGGCATAAAAGGATATTGGCACAATTGGATCCAAATCAAAGTCAACGACATTTTTATTAAGTCATGACAATTATAATAATCAATATTTTGTAATTAGTTCCTATTCGGACGTAGAGGAATGTCTCTATTATTTCCCTTAGGATATAATGCTGAGAAAGGGGAGAGTTTTTTTTTTAAGTTATTGTGAGTTATTTATATATTTGCTATAACGACTTGTTAAATTTCACGTTTCACAAACCTAATTTCATTCATTTGACACGTGTTTATATAAAATACATCTTTGGCATAAATAGTAGTGAACTATATCGTTTATCCACATAAGGGATAATCTAATAAACCATTAATTTCCCTTTCATAGGAATAATAAGGTGTGTTAGGCACAAAAAGGAAGGAAGATAAACTACCTAGTAACTCATGAGGTTGATTAGTCCTTTCTCCAACAGCCGGACATATCGTGTGAAGGCGCAAGAGAGACAGTAAACAGGGCGCAAGGTCGAGCTAACCTAGCATGCCTCACCTCTGAGAAGCAAACTTCGACGTGTGTGCATACATGAGAACCTCAGAAATAGGAAAATCTCAATTTGCACTAGTCTTTTCCAACTTTTCTTCAACTCTATAAAACCGATTAATTATACTCATCTATTACATGAGAAAAATTTCCGTAAAGCTTTTCACTACAGGACGAAACGAAAAATTCTGAGAAATCAAGTATCAAAATGTTATTATCCTTTAGTATACTATTATCCTTATTTTTAAACACCTTTTATATATCTACTATTGCTACAATAGCCTATTTTCTACAATTCTTGACACAATTAACTCTTCTACCTAGTTTTTTTTTTTTTAATTAATCTGTATAAATATATTTGCAGAAATCGTATAAATATTTCGAGAAATAGTTTGGTTGCGCAATTCTTTGTAGGCACGAAGAGAATAGAAGAAACCTAAAAAGGGTAGCTGGGGTAGTGGCATTTTCTTGAAAATGTTCGTGTCGTATCCTTGCAAGATACCAAACTTAAATACCAAGTTTGGTATTTAACGGTCTTTTCGTTTTTGAACTATGCTGTCCACAGAGACACACACACACACACACACAGACGGCTTTTTTTTGGATTCAGGGGGACCCAAAGCTTTATTTCCGATGAAATCTCGGTATCGAATTTTTGGGTGAATTACAATACTTTCTCTATACCCTATTTACATAGAACATATAGGGAAAGTAATTCTAGTTGGCAATCACTACATCTGCTGAAGAAACAACAATACAAGGTCATGCAGATCACGTGGTCATTGATGACGATGACGGCCGTATTCTCGAGAACGCGTTGCTACTCAAGAGTTTTGGCTTCGAGCAATTAAGTGGCGGGAAATGTGCCAGGTGCGTGCCCTTTGAGGCAGCAGGAAGCTGCACAAAAACAAAACAACTACTAATAGAGCTAATAGTGCATTCCCTTTGTGGTTCTGTGCAATTGCTCTACACCAACAAACATGTGGATCATCCGAGCCCTACCGCAAAGCCAAGTTCAGCTGTTTCCGAAAAACAAAGGACAGCCATGCGACTAGGCGCTCGCTAACAGTCATTTAATACCCATGAGAGAATTATAAATCTGCAAGATGTTTATCTCTTCATGCCCCCAGTACAGTTTCAAGCTCAATTATTACAAACACAGCAGATTGTAACTTCCCAAGCGAGTTGTAAGAAACTTTCGTAAAGAACAACCACACATTTTATTCCTTGTACTGGATTTTTATTTTATATATTTATTTTTTTCATTTCTATAGGCCCCTTCAACTATTATGATTATATCGGGGGCTTTTGATGTAAACATTTGTCTTTACACTTTAAACGTTAGGTTCGCTTTAGCTTAGGTTTTACGTTTTAGGTTTTAGGTTTCCCCTGCTGCTTGTAATCTCTGGTTATCCCTTTCTCTACACATACTATGTACATAGTGTATAGAGAAAGTATTGTATTCCACCCAAAATTCGATACCGAGATTTCACCGGAAATTCAATTTTAGGAGCCCCTGAATCTAAAAGAACAAAACATTTTTCAGAAAAAGGGCCTCTGTGTGTGTGGCGGGGGGGGGGGGGGGCAGCATAGCTCATAAACGAAAATACTGTTAAATACCAAACTTGGTATTTAAATTTAGTATCTTCCAGGGATGCGATAAGAAGATTTTGAAAAAAATCCCCACACCCCAAATTACCCTTTCCATAGAACATTTTTCGAAAATTTTGATTTTCTCAAAAATGACTCGTATATTAAAGATAATTTACCTGACAAATAAAACGTATATCTTGAATTTTCTGGGAATTTCCTCTGAAGATTACTTTATTCTGGATGAATATTGCGGAAGTTTGCATCACTGCTAAACCGTAAGAGATGGACGAAAACTTAGCACACAAAATTATGTAGAGCACGTTAAAATACACAATTTATGTCATATAATTTTTTTTTTGCGGAGTTAATCGTTTTTTAGATATTCTTTGTTTTTGGTTTCAGCTTTGAAAAATTTATACTTTTCTCATACAGGAATTTGTTAACTCCTGTCCATACAAACAAAGAAACTTCAGTCGTATAGCATCCAGCTTTTGACTATCACTTTAACCTATGGTACTCCCTTTTTTCCTTTCTACTTGCATGGAAGCAAATAATAAGACTATTTCTGCTAATTTTTTTCTCGATTAGCATAAAGTAAATAGAAGTATAAGCTTTTTAACAATAATTTGTTACAGAGAAGGGTAGTTGGGGGTGGGGGAATTTTCTTGAAAATCTTCGTGTCGCATCCTTGGAAGATACTAAATTTAAATACCAAGTTTGGTATTTAACGGTTTTTTCGTTTTGAGCTATGCTGTCCACAGACACACAGACACAGGCACACATACAAGGACGGACCTTATTTCTAAAAATGCTTTTTAGTTGGATTCGTGGGACCCAAAACATGTATTTCCGGTGAAATCTCGATATTGAATTTTTGCATGGAATGCAATCAATACCTTCTCTATACACTATGTATATAGTACGTGTAGAGAAAGTAAAAAAAGTAGTTTTAGCTTGCTATTTTGTAATGTGCCTCACAACCTGGTAAGCTACACTTTGGAACGAAGCTGTTTTAAGCAATTCTTTTAAATAATTGAAGAAAAATTGCTAAAATAATTACAAATAGTTGTTCTAACACAGCTACAAATAGGACTTTAGTTAGTTATACTCACATATACGATGTGGTAAATGCGTATGTAAGGTGCTTTTATAGTACATTTTAATTTGTTTCCATAATTCCCCTTTTTCAACAAGCCAGAATTTGCCCCATTCATGTCTAAGGCCATAAGATGATATTTACTTGTTTTTTTTTTGTTTCTTTTTTCTATCTTTTTTTTTTTTTTTTTTCTTGTTTCATTTATATATCCCCCTTTAACATCTAAGGTCATATCGGGGGCTTTCCACTTGAAACAACTCGTTGTCTGTAGGTTATTTTTTTACGTTGGTTTTCAATCATTTTTTGTTGTTCTCAAACACGCACACATTCACATACAAACTTCCAGATAGGTAATAATTCTGGCTAAAGAGTAATTCCCCGCCCCAGCCGGGAATCGAACCCGGGTTTCCCGAGTGAGAAGTCAGCTCGCTGACCACTCGACCACGGAGGCAGTCTGCATGTTTTTTGTTTTTGTCTGTCCTACATTAAGCGAGAGGTTGAGAACCCTCAAGCAAATCACTATAGAACAAAATGAAGTCTTCACTTGAGGCACTACATTTGTTTTCCACATGTTTTTCTTTTGTTGTTAAGCGATAATAAAACAAATAAAGAGATTTTTACGAATGAGTGTATCGATTTACTAACTCTAATTTTAACGGTCTGGAATGTCAGCTCGCGTGTTTTAAACCTGTGTATTTCTCGTGTATCCCATGATTCATATCAAACAACTGACGGAATAACAGCACCGCTTTGTAAATATGTTTTAATTGGCTCCCTTTTAATTCAGTGGGCGAATTTTTAAAAAGTGATTGAACATTATTAGTTCCATTACCATTACGATCCAAGTGCGCGTTGGTGTGAGACAGCAGGTTTGTGTTTTTTATTCATTTTAAATACCTTTATCTTTGTACACATTTTTTTGTTTGTAGTTGCGTATTTATATAACTCGTGTGGAATTAATGTGGAGCTGTGATTTATATTTTGATTTTCGCTGGTCTTAAATTCCAGTGCCATGATTTATGGCAGAAGTAGTGAATCAAAATATAAAATATTATAACCGATAATGGATTGAAATTTAATAACTATATATATACATATATTTATTTAATAATATAATAATAGGATTAATTGTAAACGGTTTACTTGTAAAATAAAGTTTCGGTAGCATCCTTCCTTTAATTTCCTCTACCTCATCATTCTCAATGACGTTTGCATAATTAGTAAATGAAATGAAATGGAGCTTCAAACGAAATATTTTTCTATTTCAGTAAAATGTCATTAATTATTATATTTTTCCCTATCATCTTTTTAAGAATGTATTATATCAATTTTATTTATGGAGTCTCTTTAACTACTGTGGTTCTCAACGTCTCATTCTATGCTGGGCGTGAAAGACCGCTTAATTTTGCTCAGAGGCCTATCAGGCTTGAGGTTCTTTTACGTGCCGTAAATATACGACACGGGACCAACGGCGTTATTTCCCTTCCGAAGGAAGCCATGCTAAGGATTTTCACGCCCGTAAAATCCATCGTTCTCTACCGGGTTTGAACCCACGACCTTGGGTATATGAAGTTAGCATGGTAACCATTACACCACGGAGGGCGACATAGTAATAATAAGCATAATTAGTAACCCGTAACAGATAAAACAAAATCTTACTGCACAAAAATGCAGATCTCCTAAAAGGCATAGCCTAGTTGTAAAACCATTTCCGAAATATTCATTTTAAACGGTTTGAACTTGTTTTCCCCACTCAAGTAATGCAAACCGGATGGAACTTCAAAGTCATCACATAGCGATACGCTCGTTAAATGCCTTCTTATCGCCTTAGCTATTTATTGTAGAGCGAAATGAGTAAATGTTAATTGAAAGTTTATCTGGTTTAACAAGAAGTAGCCAACAAGAGGCGGCAATGTGTGTGGCCGGCAAACAGGAGGTGCTGGTTCAAATCCCATGATGAACACCAATTTATCTGGGATTTTTTCGTGGCTTTCCTCAGTCGTCAAGTTAAAGCCTAGATTGCATATGTAATACCATAACCCAAAGATCCACCTGCAACCTAAAACTATAGCAAAACTGAAAATAGATGGCAATTGTGTTTGCGCTGCCAAACTGGACGGCTCCCTTACCCCATTTATCTTTAGCGGGGCTATGTGATAAACAACGTGGGATGCAAGGCTAGATGCACTTTGCCATCTGACTGAGTTGGTAGTGCGACTAAACGAAGGTGGCCTGATTCGGGAATGAGACCTTAAAAGTTTACTACCAATCAGAGACCGACAAGACGAATCTTATCGAATAGTTCCACCGCGATTTGACAAAATTGTTAAAGCGAAGAACAATAAAACATAATTTAAAACAAAAAGTAATAACAATAGAAGTTTTTGTAAGAAATGTTTATAGTCTCAAGTAGAGGAAATCATGCGAGTGCAACATTAGATTTTTACTTTCTCTACACGTACTATGTACATAGTGCATAGAGAAGATATTGTAACGTACCCAAAATTTCGATACCGAGATTTTACCGGAAATACATGTTCAGAAAGAGCATTTTTGGAAAAAGGTCCATGTGCGTGTGTGTGTGTGTGTGTGTGTGTGTGTGTGTGTTTCTGTGGATAGTACAGCTCTAAAACAAAAAGACCGTTGAATAACTTGGTATTTAAGTTTGGTATCCTCCAAGGATGCGACACGAAGATTTTCAAGAAACACCCCACCCCCAATTACCCTTTACATAGAACTTTTTTCGAAAATTTTGATTTTCTCAAAAATGGCTCCAACGATTTTGATTACAATATCGTACATTAAATATATTTATACGACAAATGAAATGTATATCTTGAATTTTCTGGGAATAGCCTCTGAAGACTACTTTATTCTGAATGAATTTTGCCGGTAAATCGTCAAGAGATGGAGAAAAACTTATATAAAAAATGTAGATCACGTTAAAACAGACAATTTGTCATATACGATTTTTTCGTGGAATTGATCATTTCTGAGATATTCCTTGTTTGTTTCTATTTCAAAATATTTAACTTTTCTCACACAGAAAGTTGTAAATTCCTGGCCCTGCATAGAAACGGATTTCAACCATGTCAACCAAGTCGCTGTCTGACGGCCGGGCAGCTCACATCGTGTTGTGGTGCCTGCCTCTTGCTCTCACTGGTGCGACTTGTGTTTTTCTTTTCGCGTGCAGTTTCGCGTGGAGTTAAACGGGGCTACTTTGACAGCCTCTTCTATCCGTACTTTCTTTGTGTGTTCGTGCTTTCTTTCCATCCATTACATTATTGGAACCTTTCTACACCATGGCTGCCCCCGTTGCTACGGGGCAGCTTATTTATTCTGCGATGCAGACGTGCTACCAATCTGAGGACCAGCCATGTTCTCTACCGGCGCCACACTCAGCTCTTCCAACCGCGTCAAGCAGCTCCCAGGGAGAAACCTCTTTGTCACCTCATCAGCAACGCCAGCCCGTGCCCGCTACTACGCATTGTTCTGGTCAAATGCGGCCTGTCGACCGCGGCCTGCCTTCCGCCGGTTTTGCACCACCCAGCCGGGATAGTTCTTGCCCACGTGACTCCAAGAGAAAGAAACTGGATTCTGCTGTACCTGATTCTCCTTTCGCTACAACTAACCGTTTTGCACCCTTGGCTGACATGGATCTAGAGGATGGTGATCATGGCGTAAGTACGCCTACTCCTTCTGTCTCCCCACCCCCAAAGCCACCTCCTATCTATGTTTCTAATATACTCAACGTGAATACTGTCCTCAAACACTTACAAACATCAAATGTTGGCGCTTACAAGCTTGTTACACTGGACAGCAACAAGGTCAAATTCACTTTCGAGACTGTGGACGGTTATCGTGCAGCCATAAAGTATTTTGAGGACCAAAAGGCCGAGTTTCACACGTACCAAATGCGTCATGATCGCAACCTCCGGGTGGTTATTCGTGGGCTTCATCCCACTATAGACACTGCTCTAGTGCTGCAAGAATTGTCCTCCCTTGGATATTCACCCGCACAGATGACTCCAGTTTACCATCCCGTCACCAAGGCGAAGCTACCTCTCTTTTTCGTGGATCTCAAGCCCAGTCCGCTCAACGACGACATCTATAAGCTCGATCGTTTGTACTACACGATGGTGAGGGTGGAGCCCCCGAAACCCAAAAGGGGTGTTATTCAGTGCATGAATTGTCAGGAATTTGGGCACAGTCGTAATTATTGCCACAAACAAGCCCGTTGTGTCAAATGTGATGGCCATCATCCCAGTGCGCAGTGCTCTAAGGCTCCTCAGGCGCCACCGCAGTGTGTGAACTGTCAAGGTCAACATACGGCGAATTATAAAGGCTGCCCTGTTCATCGACGCCTCCAAGTCATTCAGTCTCGCTCTTCTCCCCGACGTACCGTTTCTGGTGCCTCTCCTGCTGCCGTTCCTCCACTTCATGCTTTCCCACCTATGGAGTCTACCTTGCCTACTTCCACTGAAGCTGCCTCTCCTCGTCCTCCTGAATTTCATGCTCGACCTTTGCTGTCGTCTCTAGTTTCTCGAGGTTCCCCTCCTGGTGCTACGCAGCCCTTTGCAGCCGCAACCCGTCAGTGTGAACAGGACCGTTCTCCATTGGACTGCTTGATGGCTCGACTGGACTCTATCTTCGCTCTTCTACAGCCCCTTCTTACTACCCTGCAGCAATTGATTCCTGTTCTGCTCCGTGTTCATGGCTAATTCAATTCCTTCCTGCCTTCGAATCTGCACTTGGAATTGTCAGAGTATCACTAATAAGTTTTATGAATTATTACATTTCCTTACGGCTTATGACGTAGATCTCCTACTCGCCACTGAAACCAAATTGGCTCCTCACATATCTTTCCATCTTCCTGGGTATACTGTGTATCGTGCTGATCACCCTAACTCTACTCGAATGGGTGGTTCTGCAGTGTTTATCAAAACTTGTCTGGCTCACCATGCCCTTCCGCCTCTTCTAGAGGACTCATTCCAGGTTGCTCGGATTCAGCTGTCTACTACTTCCGCAAGCATTCAAGTTGGTTCTTTCTATTCTGCTCCTCAGAATCATGTCAGTCTCACCGACTTCTGGGGTCTTGTTCATGCTTTCCAGGGCCCCTTCTTGGTCGGCGGCGATTTTAACTCCAAACATCCTCTATGGGGTTCGAACTTATCTAATCCTAGAGGTAAACTTTTACACGCTGCAATCCATCAGTTACATCTAGACGTACTCTCTCCTGTTGAACCTACGTTTTACCCACACGATGGTACGACTCCGGATGTGCTGGATATCTTCATTGGACGTAATATTTCCCGTCATTGTTCCCGTCTCTCCGTTGTTCATGATCTGAGCTCCGATCATTTACCAGTCCTGCTCACTCTCTCCGATGGTGCGAAGTACAAAGACTTACCCCCATCCCTGATACGCCATCCTTTTGACTGGCCTTTGTACACCTCTTTGCTTGCCGATCTCACTATTACGACTGTGCCGCTTAAGTCACCCCGTGATGTCGATGTGGCTGTTTCTACCTTGACTCGCAATATCCAGTGTGCGGCTAACCTTGCCAGCAGTACTCTCCAGGATCTTCGTCCTCCTCGTCTTGTGCCATTCTATTCTCCCGAGATCCGTCTACTGCACTCCATCAAGAGAGACTGTCGGAAACTCTGGGAACGCACGCGCTACCCGCTTCACAAAACCAATTTTAATCGCGCTACTCGGGAGCTGAAGGCTGCCTTACGTGCTGCACGCTGCACTGCTGCTGAACACCGACTACAAGACTTAAACGCCAGTGATGGGTCACTATGGCAGAAGACTAAAACTTTGACACGTTCTTCTTCTGCCATGCCGCCTCTTAAGGTTGGGAACACCTGGTTTTCTACGCCACTTGAAAAGGTAAATTTGTGCTCAGAACTCCTGGAAAGTCAGTTTTCCCCGACTCCTGTGCTGGACGCGGACTTTGCTCATCGTGTGGAGGAAGAACTCACGCAACCTTTGTTGCTCACTCCTTTCCACCACTTCTTTACCCCTGCTGAAGTTAAAAACATCATCGCTCGCTCTTCAGCTCACAAAGCTCCCGGTCCTGATCTTATTGTGCAACCCTTACTCCTTCATTTACCCCGGAATGCGCTGGTTTTGTTGACGCAAATCTACAACGCTATTCTTCGCACAGCTCATATTCCTCATCAATGGAAACACGCTACAGTTATCCTTCTTCCCAAACCTGATAAAGTCAAGAGTGATCCCCTCAGTTATCGTCCTATTAGTTTACTCCCCCTACTCTCCAAAATCTTCGAACGTCTCCTTCTGCCTCGTCTTTTGCCTCAGCTCACACCGATTATCCCTGACACCCAGTTTGGATTTCGCTCTCTTCACTCCTGCTCTCAGCAGCTCCATCGTGTCGTTGACGCTATTCTTGATTCCTATGAGCGTCAATCTGTATGCATAGGACTGTTTTTGGATACGGAGAAGGCCTTTGATAAAGTTTGGCACGATGGATTGCTATTCAAACTCAAACCGCATCTCTCGGACACTTATTTTCGCCTTGTACAGTCCTATTTGCGCAATCGCACCTTCTCTGTTAAACATGATCGTACATTTTCCAAGGCCCTTCCTATCTCCTCTGGTGTGCCGCAAGGGAGCGTACTGGGCCCCTTATTATACCTGGCTTATACCTCGGATTTTCCTAGTCATCCGCAACTCACCATTGCTCACTATGCCGACGATGTGGCGGCGCTAAGTGTGGGTACTTGTGCTACGGCGGCAAGCCGCCTTCAGGACTTTTGCAACCAAATTCACTCCTGGTGCCAACGTTGGAGAGTGACTATGAACGCTCATAAATCCCGTGTTGTGAAGTTCACCTACAAAACGAACGTGACCCATCATCCCATTTCTCTCAATGGGACGGAGATACCCACCGCGACTTCTATAAGGTACCTCGGCCTTATCTTGGACAGCCGTCTTACTTGGGGTCCCCATCTCTCCAGTCTAGTGCAGAGGATTCGTCATCGCATCCGCGACGTCCATCATCTTGTGTCCGGTTCCTCGCCATTGCCTTTGCGGTACAAGCGTCTTGTCTACACTTCCTTAATTCGACCCATGTGGCAATATAGCTGTGCGATATGGGGTTCTGCCGCTCCGTCGCAGACCATCAAACTCCAGCGCACACAGAACCGTTTTCTCCGCCTCATGACTGGCGCTCCATGGTACGTGCGCAACTCAACTCTGCACGCTGACATAGGCCTACCGGAGGTAATGTGTGTCCTCCGCATCAGCTTCAAGAGGCTCCATCGATCCTGTTTGCGCCACAGCAATCCTCTTCTCCGCCATATTTATCTTCCTCCTGAACCTCAACGGCGAAGACTGAAGCGCCGCTGGCACTCCGATCTGCGACTGAACATTTAGCTCTTTTATTATTTTCTGTGCTGCTTTCTTCGTATCTTTGTACTATTTCTTTGGGCCCATCGCTGGATGGTATCCCAGCCACATATTACATGCTGTTCTGTGTATCTAATTAGCTCAACTGCATTGTACCTAATTGTACAAAAGAGTTTTCTTACAATAAAAAAAAAAAAAAAAAAAAAAAAAACCATGTCAACCGGTTGACTATCACACCAGTCTAGTGTATTCTCTTATTTGCCTTCTACTTACAAGGAAACAAGTGATTAAGACAATTTCTGCTAATGTTTATCTCTATTATCATAAACTGGACAGAAGAATATGCTTTTTAACAATAATACAGTCATGTGAATGGAACACATAAGATGTTTTAATGTACATCTGTAGCTTCTTCCATTAGCTTCAAAGCTAAATGTGTATTTCATTCTTAAAATGTATGACAGAAGGAACTGTTTTATGATTCTTCTATCTTCCAGGTTTTGACAGTTTTAGTTTCTGCTGAGGTTTTGCATTTCATTTGCGCTCCTCGCTATGCTTCATTTTGTAATATTTGTAAACACATTGGGCTTTGCGAAGTAGGGCAATAACATGTTAGTAAGGCTAACACAAACACGAAGGAAAGTTTGGTATTTGCTCTTGCAGACAACAGCAGCGATTTCCTTTAGGCAGTACACCGAAGTTCGATCTCTCCCCCTTCCCCTCGAGTCGTGTGCAACTTTGATGTCGAGTCTAGTAATTCAGATCGAAACCCGTGCGAGCAGAATTTTCAAGCACATTCGCCTGCGCTGTCAGCTAATAATGCCTATGTCTAGAGCGCCTGTTTTGTTTTATTGCCTAGTCAACTAAACACGAAGGGGAGTTGGCAACAGCCGCGAGGACAAGTCAGAACTTTCTACATTCTGAAACGTGTACCAATTCATCCACGTTATTGAGCCTGCATTAAAACATCCTATAATGTGTTGGATAGGTAGAGTCAGACTGAAAAAGTCAATGCCATAGCCGGGATTTGAACCACGGATCACCCGAGCAACCAGCTAGAGATCGGGAGATCTGTGGTTCAAATCCATGCCATGGCATTGCATTTTTCAGTCTGACTCTACCTATCCAATCCTTGAATGTGATTTGCTGAAATGCTTTTGTTTTCAAGTGCTTTTTAGGAAAGTCGCCTTCCGTGGTGTAATGGTTACCATGCTAACTTCGTATACTAGAGATCGCGGGTTCAATTCCGACGGAGGACGATGGATATTTTCGGGTGTAAAACTCCTTAGCATGGCTTCCTTTGGAAGGGAAGTAAAGCCGTTGGTCCCGTGTCGTAGATTTACGGCAAGTAAAAGAACCTCAAGCCTGATAGAGAGCCCTCTGAGCAAAATTAAGCAGTCTTTCACACCCAATTTAGAATGGGACGCTGAGAAACACAGGAGTTAAAGATACGCCATTTTTTTAGGAAATAACATTTACTTTTAACAAAGGTGCAAACTTTTAAACACAAGGCATTGTTCTTCTTCTGCTTCCTATTCAAGGTTTGCGAGCTTAGTCCCGTTTCGCACCAAAGGTATTTATCTGAACAGATCTTTCCATATCTCGTCTTCCCTTTGGATTATCTTAAGAGTTTGCTTCGGTGGTCTGTCAGAGAACATTCGTTTCATATGGTCTTGTCAGTTCTTTTGGTAGTTCTCTACTATAAGACTTTTTAGTTTCTCTACAGGTACTATGTACATAGTGTATAAAGAAGGTACTGTATTACACCCAAAAATTCGATACCGAGATTTCACCGGAAATATGTATTTTGGACCTCCTGAATCCAAAAAAAAAAACATTTTTTAGAAAAAAGGTCCGTGGGTGCGCGTGTGTGTGCGTGTGGCAGCATAGCTCAACAATAAAAAGGTCGTTAAATATCAAACTTGTATTTAAGTTTAGTATCTTCCAAGGAGACATGACTATTTTAAAGAAAATCACCTCACACCCAACTATCTTTAACATAAGACAAATTTTCGTAAATTTTGTTTTTCTCAAAAATGGTCTAACGATTTTTATTAAAATATCGCATATTAAATATATTGTCATGACAATAAAATTATACTCTTGAATTTTCTGGGAATAACATCTGTAGACACCTTTATTCTGGACGAATTTTGCAGCAATTTGCATAACTAGTAAACCGTAAGAGATAGGCAAAAACTTACGTAGCACAAAATGTAGAGCTCGTTAAAGCTCACAAATTATATTACCTATATACATTTTTTCGTGGAATTGTCAGTTTTTGAGATATTCATTGTTTTGGGTCCAGCTTTAAAATAATTATACTTTTCTCATACACGAATTTGTCAACTCCTGTCTATACACAGGGACTTCAATCACATATCAACTAACTTTTAAAAGATTTGACTGTCGCTTTAGCCTATGGTACTTATTTATTTCCCTTATACTTACAAAGCAAGTAATAAGGCGATTTCTGATAATTTTTTCTCGATTATTTATTGTGGAAAGTAATGTGCAAACTTATAACAAAGTCACATTTGTAGTAAGAAGTACGCATTTGTTCCAATCATGAACCACACGGCAAATGTATGCGGTTAAGATTTATTTCCCAAAGTAGTTCAGGGACAGCGTCGTTAGCCAAATAAATTATATGCCATCGCATAACTTCATGTCTGGGCAAGATAAGATAGCGGATTAAGCAAACAGCGCTGGTATACCTTTTTCCAGTGACTTACTGCGTTTCAGTAAATGTATGCAGCGAAAATACACGATATTACTAGGGGTGATGAATTTTAGCATTTTGAAATCAGAAAGTTAGCATTTTGATTTGTGAATTTAGCATTTTATAGCATTTTGAAGAAACACATACATCTTGAATTAATTCTGATAAACAGATATTTTCAGATGAAAAAGCTTTAATGTGACAATAACACAACATTAGTAAACTATAACTGAACTCCCAAAAGTAACAATGACAATGATAGTCACAACAATGATAGAATAAAAATGCATTGTTGACATCAACAGTAAGCATCTGAGATAAGAACCATGTGTCAATAATGTGTATATAAGGCCAGTGTCTTCACTTGAGGACACAAATTCTTGTAAACAAAGCAGAGTCCCTTTTATAAACATTTGTTAACAAGAAAATATGATTGTTATTCAAATTTGATAACTATAAGATTGATTTATTTCTGTATGCCAAGTTCAGATTTAAAATATGTATTTTACAAACAGATGAGAGAATTAGTCCGCATTCCAGATTAATACGGTGGACAAGTGTGTCAGAATCATAAACATTTCAAGGGTGCACAAACTTATTAGATGCAATTCAAAATCAGTTCACCCTGAAGACGAGGAAGATGCACTTTTTCGAAACGTTGGTGTCAAGCCAAGTTTTTACCTGGCTAGAAGCCCGAGAAGATTTTGAATTAACACGTCGCCAGGAAAGCTTCAGTTCTTATTTTATTAGATGCAATTTTGAAGAAAAGAAAGAAAATGTAAATTTTAAAAAATCTGCGATTTAGGATTTATATGGCATTTTAGTACAATTTTAGCATTTTGAGCCAATTTCGCCTTTTATAGCATTTTCAAAACACATTATAATGTGATTTAGGGGTCTTGAAAAATGAAAATACACGAGTACAAGACTTTATGAACATTTCGCGCTATAGACTGGATAGAATTCCAAAATATTTGTGTAATTAACTGCTTCCTTTCAGCACAAAATGTACATTTCAAAATCTATATATTTGTAACATAGTCACTGGTTGTGTCCGTAAAATACGAAAGGAGAAGCTTATTCAACCTGACCTCACCAATAAGAATCGAATTATATCATTCACAAGATCTTCACTCATTTTGCTGAGCTCATCAATATTACAATAATTGTACTGTTCTATAATTAGCATGGACTAAATAAAACTTTGATTGTGAGTTGTGCTAGCTGTTAGGTAACATGCCTCGTTTATTCTCGGATACTTCGCGTTGCACCAATCGCTTCAGCCAATGACATCATGAATCGCAGATAGGTGTTAATTCTAAATGTAGTGAAACATGTCGCCTGTTTTCTCTCTCATTCTTCCTCTAAGAAGTATGTTCTAAGTATAAAGGTCCTCGCATGGACTGCGAACGCTTACTTGGAGAATGCGTGACGTTGCTTTTGGCGACATTGAATGTCTTCTTCATCTTTTCAGCCCCTTTTGATGCGTCGTATGCTAATCCTTAGCATAGCACAATATTACAACTGCATTATTGCTGCAATGAACTCATTTGTTACTTTCTCTACACGTACTATGTACATAGTGTATAGAGAAGGTATTGCATTTTCACAAAAAGGTCCGTATGTGTATGTGTGTGGGTGTGTATGTGGTGTGTCCGTGTGTCTCTGTGTGCCCTCCATGGTGTAACGGTTACCATGGTAACTTCATAAACCCAAGTTGGCAAGTTTAAACCCGGCGGAGGACGATAGATTTTTTGTAGTATAAAAATCTTTAGCATGGCTTCCTTCGGAAGGGAAGTAAAGCCGTGTCGTAAATTTACGGCATGTAAAGGAACCTCAAGCCTGATAGAGAGGCCTCTGAGCAAAATTAAAAGGTGTTTCACGCCCAATTTAGAATGACACGCTGAGAACCATAGCAGTTAAAGAGCGTCCATAAATAACACGCCATTTACATTTTTTTTTCGTGTTTCTGTGAACACGATTAACTCAAAAACTAAAAGTCGGTAATATACCAAACATGGTATTAGTTTGGTAACTTTCAGAGTTGCGACACGAAGATTTTGAGAAACATCCTCCCATCCCAAACTACCCTTTACATGGACTTTTTTCGAAAATTTTGATTTTCTCAAAAATGGCTCTAACAATTTTGATTAAAATATCTTATATTAAGTATGTTCACCTGCAAAATAAAATGTACATCTTGAATATTCTGAGAATAGCCTCTGAAGACTACTTCATTCTTGATGAATTGTACGGAATTTTGCATAACTTTTAAACCGTAAGAGATGGACAGAGACTTGCCACACAAAACATGAAGAGGATATTAAAACGCACAATTTATGTTAATTACATTTTTTTCGTGGAGTTGCTGGTTTTTGAGATATCCCTTGTTTTTGGTTTCAGCTTTGAAAAACATACTTTTCTCATACAGGAATTTGTCAACTCCTGTTCATGCAAACAAAGTAACTTCAATCACATAGCAACCAGTTTTATACTATCACTTTAACCTAAGGTATTCCCTTATTTCGCTTCTGCTTACAAGGAAGCAAATAATAAGAATATTTCTGCTAATTTTTTCTCGATTAGCTTGAGGTAAATAGAAGCATAAGCTTTTTAACAATAATTTGTGGTAGAGATGTACAGAAAGTCACATCAGATTTTTCTGTTCACAATGATCGCTTGTTTTAAAGAAAATATGGTTAGTTTTTGAAGCGCCATTATTTCTGGACTGAATTAAGTTATTGAAAATTTGCCGCCTCCAAATACCAATAATTTAGAATTAATTTACAAAATAGATGTGTATTTATTAATGTGCAGTGCAAATGCCAATACTGGATTACAGAAAATGGAACTGGCCAATGTAGAGAAATGAAATTTGCATTAGGGGTTATCGTGTTAACTCGAGTTTTACTGATTTTCTAAAAAAGTCGATCACCTTTATCAGGTTCATCTTCATTGACCATTTATAGAAGACTTATACATCCAAATTCTGGTTTTATAGGAAAATAATGTAATTATGCATGTCTCTAAAAAGATAAGTTGCCTAGACAAATTTCATTCCCAATTAGATACTTATCCTTTTAAGCTCATATGTCAATATATTTATGACAAGAAACATTCTTTTATGCTCAATTAACCTATCGAAACTATCACAATTGTGATATTACTGCCAGTTTTACAAGAGACGAAGTCAGCAAATTTATGCAAAAAAATCATCCTGTAAGATTTAAACTACCAAGTCATAAACATAAATTATTATACGAGGGTGATCCAAATATATATGGCAATTATTTAAAAATATTTATTTACAATGCATAAGTGATCCCATCAGCATTTCTCCACATAGCCTCCTTCACACTCTAACACTTTTTCCAACGTTTTGGAAGCTTGAACATTCCCTCCCCAAAAATGTTTGAGAGTGCGTCGCCAACCAATTGCACACATGCCTTTCGAAGTCTTCATCGCTGAATCGTTTCCCTCCAAGTGATCCTTTCACAGGCGCAAACATAAACTAATCATGGGGTGACAAGTTTGGACTATAGGGAAGGCGTTCAAGGATTTTCCAGTGCATGTCCGCCAATGTTTGCGTTCTCAAGTTTGCTGTGTGAGGCCTAACGTTGTCTTGGAGAAGTAATGGCATCTATCATGGGTCTGCGATTCCCTTCTTTCGGTGGGTAGCTTTTCAGACCTAAACAATGGGTCATAATAGTAAACCGCATTTACCGTATGTCGATCATGAAGAAACACAAGCAATAAAACTCCTCTGTAGTCAGCACCGTCGCGAGAACAGCACGGATGTTTTCACCTTTAACACTTGACTAAAAACCACCGTCGCTAGAACAGCATGGATGTTTTCACCTTTAACGCTTGACCAAAAACCACCGTCGCGAGAACAGCACGGATGTTTTCACCTTTAACACTTGACCAAAAACCACCGTCGCGAGAACAGCACGGATGTTTTCACCTTTAACGCTTGACCAAAAACCACCGTCGCGAGACTAAAAACCACCGTCTCGAGAACAGCACGGATGTTTTCACCTTTAACGCTTGACCAAAAACCACCGTCGCGAGAACAGCACGGATGTTTTCACCTTTAACGCTTAACCAAAAACCACCGTCGCGAGAACAGCACGGATGTTTTCACCTTTAACACTTGACCAAAAACCACCGTCTCGAGAACAGCACGGATGTTTTCACCTTTAACACTTGACTAAAAACCACCGTCGCTAGAACAGCACGGATGTTTTCACCTTTAACACTTGACCAAAAAGCACCGACTGCGAAAACAGCACGGATGTTTTCACCTTTAAGACTTGACTAAAAACCACCGTCGCTAGAACAGCACGGATGTTTTCACCTTTAACACTTGACCAAAAAGCACCGACTGCGAGAACAGCACGGATGTTTTCACCTTTAACACTTGACTAAAAACCATCGTCGCTAGAACAGCACGGATGTTTTCACCTTTAACACTTGACCAAAAAGCACCGTCGCTAGAACAGCACGGATGTTTTCACCTTTAAGACTTGACCAAAAACCACCGTCGCTAGAACAGCACGGATGTTTTCACCTTTAACGCTTGACCAAAAACCACCGTGTCGAGAATAGCACGGATGTTTTCACCTTTAACACTTGACCAAAAACCACCGTCGCGAGAACAGCACGGATGTTTTCACCTTTAACACTTGACCAAAAACCACCGTCGCTAGAACAGCACGGATGTTTTCACCTTTAACACTTGACCAAAAACCACCGTCGCTAGAACAGCACGGATGTTTTCACCTTTAACACTTGACTAAAAACCACCGTCGCGAGAACAGCACGGATGTTTTCACCTTTAACGCTTGACCAAAAAGCACCGTCACGAGAACAGCATGGATGTTTTCACCTTTAACGCTTGACCAAAAACCACCGTCGCGAGAACAGCACGGATGTTTTCACCTTTAACACTTGACCAAAAACCACCGTCGCGAGAACAGCATGGATTTTTTCACCTTTAACGCTTGACCAAAAACCACCGTCACGAGAATAGCATGGATGTTTTCACCTTTAACGCTTGACCAAAAACCTGCGTCGCGAGAACAGCACGGATGTTTTCACCTTTAACGCTTGACCAAAAACCACCGTCGCGAGAACAGCACGGATGTTTTCACCTTTAACGCTTGGGCAAAAACCACCGTCGCGAGAACAGCACGGATGTTTTCACCTTTAACACTTGGCCAAAAACCACCGTCGCGAGAACAGCACGGATGTTTTCACCTTTAAGATTTGACCAAAAACCACCGTCGTGAGAACAGCACGGATGTTTTCACCTTTAAGATTTGACCAAAAACTACCGTCGTGAGAACAGCACGGATGTTTTCACCTTTAACACTTGACTAAAAACCATCGTCGCTAGAACAGCACGGATGTTTTCACCTTTAACACTTGACCAAAAAGCACCGTCGCTAGAACAGCACGGATGTTTTCACCTTTAAGACTTGACCAAAAACCACCGTCGCTAGAACAGCACGGATGTTTTCACCTTTAACGCTTGACCAAAAACCACCGTGTCGAGAATAGCACGGGTGTTTTCACCTTTAACACTTGACCAAAAACCACCGTCGCGAGAACAGCACGGATGTTTTCACCTTTAACACTTGACCAAAAACCACCGTCGCTAGAACAGCACGGATGTTTTCACCTTTAAGACTTGACCAAAAACCACCGTCGCTAGAACAGCACGGATGTTTTCACCTTTAACACTTGACTAAAAACCACCGTCGCGAGAACAGCACGGATGTTTTCACCTTTAACGCTTGACCAAAAACCACCGTCACGAGAACAGCATGGATGTTTTCACCTTTAACGCTTGACCAAAAACCACCGTCGCGAGAACAGCACGGATGTTTTCACCTTTAACACTTGACCAAAAACCACCGTCGCGAGAACAGCATGGATGTTTTCACCTTTAACGCTTGACCAAAAAACCACCGTCGCTAGAACAGCACGGATGTTTTCACCTTTAACACTTGACTAAAAACCACCGTCGCGAGAACAGCACGGATGTTTTCACCTTTAACGCTTGACCAAAAACCACCGTCCCGAGAACAGCATGGATGTTTTCACCTTTAACGCTTGACCAAAAACCACTGTCGCGAGAACAGCACGGATGTTTTCACCTTTAACACTTGACCAAAAACCACCGTCGCGAGAACAGCATGGATGTTTTCACCTTTAACGCTTGACCAAAAACCACCGTCACGAGAATAGCATGGATGTTTTCACCTTTAACGCTTGACCAAAAACCTGCGTCGCGAGAACAGCACGGATGTTTTCACCTTTAACGCTTGGGCAAAAACCACCGTCGCGAGAACAGCACGGATGTTTTCACCTTTAACACTTGGCCAAAAACCACCGTCGCGAGAACAGCACGGATGTTTTCACCTTTAAGATTTGACCAAAAACCACCGTCGTGAGAACAGCACGGATGTTTTCACCTTTAAGATTTGACCAAAAACCACCGTCGTGAGAACAGCACGGATGTTTTCACCTTTAACACTTGGCCAAAAACCACCGTCGCGAGAACAGCACGGATGTTTTCACCTTTAACACTTGGCCAAAAACCACCGTCGCGAGAACAGCACGGATGTTTTCACCTTTAAGATTTGACCAAAAACCACCGTCGTGAGAACAGCACGGATGTTTTCACCTTTAAGATTTGAACAAAAACCACCGTCGTGAGAACAGCACGGATGTTTTCACCTTTAACACTTGGCCAAAAACCACCGTCGCGAGAACAGCACGGATGTTTTCACCTTTAACACTTGGCCAAAAACCACCGTCGCGAGAACAGCACGGATGTTTTCACCTTTAAGATTTGACCAAAAACCACCGTCGTGAGAACAGCACGGATGTTTTCACCTTTAAGATTTGACCAAAAACCACCGTTGTGAGAACAGCACGGATGTTTTCACCTTTAAGATTTGACCAAAAACTACCGTCGCGAGAACAGGATGTTTTCACCTTAAAGACTTGACCTGGTGCGCCGCGCATGACCTTTGTGTTTCACAATTTTTCGGCCGCTTTTAAATTGCCTGGCCCAAGTAAAAACCCTATTCTGGGACAATGTTGTGTGCTCTAAAACGAGTTAAAATCTCTGAGGATTTAACCCCTTCATTGGTTAAAATGTTGATAAGTATGCGTTGCGCAACAGACGAAGGAACCTCTTGCTAACTCATGGCTATAGTGACGTCAAAACCCAGCGAAGCAGCTAACCAAACTAGTTCTCCTTCCCTTTCCTTAAACCCTCCACTCCGCCGTCCCGCTCGGAACCGATTGTTCCGTGATTTGCAACAATTACCATTTGTATTGGAATCTCCCTCGTATTAAATAAGTAGGTGAAGCACACTGAGCTACAATAAAGTACTCCTTATGACACTGTATTTTAATAAGAACACTGCAATTAACTTTGAAAACCTCCAATGTTAATGTGTCTTTGAACTTGCTTTTCAATTATCAACATCGCAATATTAGGTATAATTTTTCACATGCACGGAACAACTATATTAGCAAGATGGGATATGTGCATTTGTAGTTTTCAATAACATTCAAGGCAAAAAAAGTTTGTTCATGAATGAATTTTTAAGCGAAATCTGCATATCAGTTTTAGAACAAGATTGTGAATTTGGGAATTCGGTGTGAGGGACAAATAAGAATCCACAATTCTCTCCCATCCCAAGTGATTTTGGATTTCTATTATTTCCATTTGCAAAGTACTTATACATTTCAGGCTAGGAAATGTAAAATGGATTTGTAAATAAATCTACGTTAGGTCTTTCAGGTTCAAAGAAGAGGAGTTTTACGACAGTTGGTGCACCTCTTAAGCCGATGTCTCACGGTAAAAATTTGGTCCAACATTTTTTATACAACGTAATCGTTGTGTACAACTTTCCATTCCATTCCCACGGGACTGTGTATTGGTATAAATATTTCTCGCATGCACATGAACAGCTGATAGAAAATGGCGGAGGTTACTAATTCACAATTATTTACGTTCGCTGTCTCAAGCTTAGTTTATGTATTCATTGCAAGAGCATATTATGAAAGAAAAAACATATCAATAAAGAGGCGTTGGTGGACTAGACCGTCACGGAACTTAGGAATGCAGGCCAAGAAGAGGTGTACTACATATGCTGCAAAATGAACTCGTTTCTGACACTCTTAATTATTTTAACTTCCTTAGAATGGACGAAAATTTGTTTGGAAAATTGTTGTCCTCGGTTGAGGCAAAAATCACTCGCCAAGACACAAATATGAAGCAGTCCATACCAGCAAATCAATCAGCAATCCATGTTTATATTTTTGTTGAGAAAAGAAGGTTAGGAACAAATGGATCCTATAAAATACATTAGCAGGGGTTATAAATACCCGAGTCATTATTTCATAAATCTCTGCCGCACAAAAATAAGTGTATTTCAATCATAGCTCAGCTACTATGACCCTATTATTTAGTACAAAGTCCACAAGATACAAAGTTTCACACAATCACATGGGCGGGAAGGAAGACCCAGCACTAGCTGCTATCTTATTACGTCATTACCACCAGGTCGCTCATTGGTTGATTACATACGTTTGGACAAAAATTTAGAAACCGCTGTACGCTGTTCTAGCAAACTGGAATGGACCAAAAATAGGACGGAAAATGTATTCAATGAAATTATCCGATGTCCCACGGTCCAATTTGTAGTTTGAAGAGAATTGGACCAAAATAGTTGACCATGGGACATCGGTTTTATCTTGAACTACCAGCGGGCCATTAGATGTACTGAACGCGAGCCTAGGTAAATCGCCCCTAAGCTAAGCTATGCTCATAACTTTCGTGTACTAAAATATATCATACACACTTACGATCATTTTAAAATACGTAAGATGATGTCGTTTCTTTTCCTCAGCACATATAAGATTCTTCGGCCTAGAATTTAGAATAGTCCAGAACCTTTCATTCCCACTGCGGGCACGAAGACAAGGGCATCTCCCCATCAATTACTTTGTCCGTCCTTGGAACGTCTAGAAATGACACGCTCTGCCATTGCATGGCAAACGTGCTTACCTCACGCTCGATTACAATGTCTCACGGATTCTGATTTATCATTCTCGTCTTCTTGTACTATGTGTTTATCTGTCTAACCCCTCATCAAGGGTACGAAAAATACCATTACAAACGAACAGGGAATAAAGTAAGATTAATCTTAGAATTAACACTATTAATGGACTGATAGTCCCACTGACATATTTATACAGATTCCTCGTACACAAGTCGCTAATATAAAGCACATTATCATTTCAAGACGTGTCCAATATAAATTTGGAGGTTAAAGGACGATAAATTGGCAACAAATAAGGTAATAAACAAATCTGGAAAATGATACCAAAATCACGCATTGCTTTTATAAATATGTTTATAGTTAAATGTAATAAATTATGCAATTTTACTTTCTCTAGCCATGTGCACAATGTACATAGTGGATGGAGAAGGTATTGTACTCCACCCAAAAATTATATTTCGATATTTCACCGTAAATATATGTTTTTGAGGTCCCCTGAGTCGTAAAAAATAGAAAAAGGTCCGTGTGTGAATCTTTGGACAGCTTAGATCAAAAACGAAAATACCGTCAAATACCAAACTTGGTATTTAAGTTTAGTATCTTCCAAGCGACACAAAGATTTTCAAGAAAATCCCCCTACTGAAAACTACCCTTTACATGCAAAATATTTTGAAATTTGTGTTTTTTTTCAAAAATGACCCTACGCTTTTGATTCAAATTTCGGATATTAAAGACATTTACATTACAAATAAACTGTATATTTTGAATTTTCTGGGACTAGCCTCTGAAGACCTCTTTATTCTGGATGAGTTTTGCAAAAGTTTACATAACAGTTAAACCGTAAGAGTTAGACAAAAATTTACTACACAAAAAATGTAGATATCGTAAAAACACGTTACGTAGAGCTTACTGATTCTGAGATATTCCTTGTTACTGGTTTAATTTCAAACTAGATTGTAATTGGTTGTTCGTCCTTCCGCCCTTCACACGCTGATTAAATGACAGATCTGAGGAAATGAGCACCTTAGCTGTCCACCTAGAAATAAGTGTTGATGCCCTGTTTTAGAACATCTTCAGTTCTTAGCTTCTATGTTTGAAGAAGAGAGAGAGAAAGAAAGAAATTGATACCGTTAGTCAGCATCGCTACTATGATTATTATTATTTCCGTCAATTATCAATTATTTAATGTATTTAAAAGTGTAAAGCTAGCTTCTAGCAAGTATAGCTCAAAGTTGTTTACCAAACTTGGCTATTGGAGAGGGGAAGGCTCTTTGTGAAAGATACTTCTATTGTTGGCCACATACTCTTGTGCATGTGCGTGCAATACAGGAATCAGTGAAGACGTAATCTGGTAAAGAACCGAATTGCAGAGAAATCTTCATTGTGTGGTGATGATCACGAGTTTATGATGCATTCTCGGTAAAGAAAGATGCATTATGCGATATCTAGACGCCAAGTTCGCGGTCTTTCTGACCAATCAGAATGAAGCAGAATTGACTATATAAGTAGCAGATTGTAGAAGTCTCTACTAAATGACCACGTCCTTTCTCTTACAGGGCTGAACACAATAACTAATGACTTCGCCAGACAGGGCAGCAATAGTTGTAAATATATAATTAGCTAAGAATATATATCAAATGAAATATCTTAAATGACTACGTCTTTATATTACAGGGCTGCAGACACAACGAAATACACCAACGACCTTACCCGAAAGGGCAGCAAATGTTATACTATGTCCTTTTTGTTACAGGGCTGCAGATATATACACATGTAATATGTATCTGTTCCTCGCCACAAATCTTCCAAGGGCGCAATCAGGGCTCCGGTCATGTTTGCGTCCTGGCTCTCTCTCCTGGCTATGGCCTCTGGCCAGCCATAACACCCGCTCCCTGAATCCGCAGGTGCAACAAGCGGTACTGCTGCATTCCTACACCCGAATTCTCTCCGGTGGAGTGGTATTTTAGTGGGTATTGCCAGCTTGTGGCGACCCCCACACTTGACAGAGTTATCCCCTCTGTCGCCTGTAGATTGGGTTTTTCCACTCCACTCGAAAAAAAAAATGTCAAAACATACTCACACGCAGTTGCTCAGTCTCTTTAGGTCATGTACGCGTAATCGCTGTTGGGCAGTCAGTCACTTAAGATCATGTACGCGTAATTACTATTGAGAACACTTACCGCTAAGTTTAAGTCACTTACTCGTTGTCAGATTATTATTGGATGTGAAAGTAATAAGCGAGAAAGTAATCAGTTCTGTGAGAGAAGTTAAGTTACGTCGTTAAAGAAGGTAAGCTCTTAGAAATAATCATAATTAATTATCCTATAAAACAAAGTGCTTGTCTACATCTGTCTTACTTTTAGTCAAGAATAAAACGAATAGATGGAAGCGAAAGTGTGTTAACTATTTTGCAAGACCACTCCTCATGTCGTTACCACCCGGGTGAGGCTAAATTACGCCGGAGGCAGCATCTGCAGTAGTGCATCTTCAAAATCAGGTACGTTGGAGATAGTCGAGTGAGTCCAGAGACACACACACGTTCACGTGTGAGTAAAACGCTTCATACTTGGCTCCCGGCACCACAATAAATACCCTGCAAAATCTAGAAATAAGTACATATCGCTTGCCTATCTTGTATACAATTAAGGCTTAGGAAGCACAGCCGTAAGTATTCTCTACAAACAGATCAGGAGCGTCTGCATTGGAAAGCTGAGGGCTGAAGCAGCAAAGACTGAAACACACGGTGCAAGTCGAACATTCATTTCTTGATCATTTGTAGAGATCTGTCCAGGTGAGAAGTATACCATCTGAATTACTGAGCAGCAATATTGACTAAATAAAGCATTTTATGGATCACCATCGACAACGACCACACGCATTGCAGAGACTAAGCTCTCCAGTCAGGACTTACAGTCACGTTAGGTTAACCCCTTATTATTGTAATTAACATTTAAATCAATTAATGCAACACGAACGTTTTCAGGAAAATCCCCCACTCTAAACTACTTTTACATGGAATTTTCTAAATACCTATTTTCTTAAAAATGACTCTAAGGATTATGATTAAAATACATGAATTAAAGATACATGACAAAATGTATATGCTGAGTTTCACGAAATAAGAGATAAAGAAAATATTATTACACAAAATATGCAGATTTGGTAAAGATGTAATTTATATCAGATATATACATATGTATATTAACTAATTACTTTATTTGTATAGAGCCAACTGCTACCGAGATATTCCTTGTTATTGATTTCAATTTTAACATAGTTACATTTATATCACGAGATGTCGTCATTAATTTTTATAATTTTCTCTATACGTACTATGTACATAGCGTATAGAGAAGACATTGCACTCCACCTAAAAATTCCATACCGAGATTTCACCGGAAATATATGTTTTAGGGTGCCCTGTAACAAAAAAAAAAAAAAAAGCATTTTCAGAAAAAGGTCCGTGTGAGTGTCTATGAACACGATAACTCAAAAACGAAAAGTCGCTAAAATACCAAAATTGGTATTTAGGTTTAGTATCTTCCAGGAATAAGGCACAAAGATTTTGTGAAGAATCCCCCCACCCCAAACTACCCTTTACATGAAAATTTTTATTTTCTTAAAAATGGCTCTAAAGATTTTGATTAAAATACTGTATATTAAAGATATTTACCTGACAAATGAAATGTATATCTTGCATTTTCTGGGAAGAGCTTCTGAAGACTACTTTATTCTGGATGAATTTTACGGAATTAGGCATAACTGCTAAACCGTAAGAGATGGACAAAAACTTATCACACAGAAAATGTAGAGCACGTTAAAGCACACAATATATGTTATATACATTTTTTTTTTTTTTTTTTTTTTTTTTTTTTTTTGTGGAGTTGATCGTTTTTTATATCCCTTGTTTTTGGTTTCAGATTTGAAAAACTTATACTTTCCTCATACAGGAATGTGTCAACTCCTGTCCATACAAACAAAGGAACTTCAGTCAGATAGCAACCAGCTTTTGACTATCACTTTAACCTAAGTTACTCCCTTATTTCGCTTCTAATTACAAGGAAGCAAATAATAAGGCTATTTCTACTAATTTTTTCTCGATTAGCATGAAATAAATAAAGTATACGTTTTTTAATAATATTTGTTGAACAGATGTAGAGAAATTCATATGAATGGAACACATGAGATTTTTTTTATTCAGGGGTTTCAAAACGTATTTTTCCAGTGAAATACCGTCACTAAATTTTTGATAGAATGCAGTACGACTTCCCCACTTAAGTACGCGGGAGAGAAAGAATAAACGTTATGTCATGGATCTACCGCTTTAATCGTTTAGCAACAAAGTGCACTTTACGACAGTGAAATTGCAAGGGGGAAAGTTAATAGTTTTTGCTGGCTTTGCTTCGAGAAGAGTCGCTAGATGTAAACACCACCACCACGTGGATCAAAACCAAGTCTATATTCATGATAGAGTCAAAAGCTATTCATGCAGCACTTCTCTCCAACACACCTCGTTCATTTTTACTTTCTCTACACGTACTATGTACATAGTGTATAAAGAAGGTATTGCACTCCACCAAAAAATTCGATACCGAGATTTCACCGGAAATATATGTTTTAGGGTCCCCTGTATAAAAAAAATTTCATAAAAAGGTCCCTGTGTGTGTATGTGTGTGTGTGTGTGTATGTGTGTCCCGTACCTGTGAACACGATAACTCAAAAACAAAAAGTCGGTAAAATACCAAAGTTGATATTTAAATTAAGTATCTTCCAGAAATAAGACACGAAGATTTTGAGAAAATCCCCCACCCCAAACTACCCTTTACATGGAACGTTTTTCGAAAATTTGGATTTTCTTAAAAATGGCTAACGATTTTGATTAAAATATCGTATATTAAAGATATTTCCTGACAAAATGTATATTTGGACTCTGAAGACTACTTTATTCTGGATCAATTTTACGGAATTTTGAATTACTGCTAAACCGTAAAACTTATATAAAAACTTACTACACAAAAAATTGTAGAGCACGTTAAAACACATTTATGTTGTATACATTTTTTCGTGGAGTTGATCGTTTTTTAGATATTCCTTGTTTTTGGTTTCAGCTTTGAAAAACTTACTTTTCTCATTCAGGAATTTGTCAACTCCTGTCCATACAAACAAAGGAACTTCAGTCACATAGCAACCAACTTTTGTCTATCACTTTAACCTATGGTACTCCCTTATTTCGCTTCTACTTACAAGGAAGCAAGTAATAAGACTATTTCTACTAATTTTTTCTCAATTAGCATGAAGTAAATACATGCATAACCTTTTCAACAATAATTTGATCTGCAGAGATGTAGAGAAAGTCATGTGAATGGAACACATCAGATTGTTTACTTCACACACATCCCACAAACAGATCTAACATACCCTTTATTGGTAATTAAACTGAAGTAATATTAAAATATTATCAGTATTTAAAGAATGTATAAAATGATATATTTAAGAGTAACTACCTTTTGTTTGGAGATTTTTCCCAATGTTCAATTTTCAATAGTTCTAAATATTTTGATTACAGACATTTACTTGACAAAATGTATATCTTGAAGTCAGGGTGACATTCGTTGAACTGGTAAACCGCAACAGACAGATACAAGCTTGCTATACCAAATATATAGATCTCAGAAGAACTTGCAGTGTACATCAATTATTATTATTATTATTATTATTATTATTATTATTATCTCCGAGATATTCCTTGTTTATGGTTTTAATTTCCAAATACTTTTATACTTTCATCGAATGAGAAGTCATCATTAATAAAAATGGCAACCAGTTCTTGAAAGATTTGACTATCGCCTTAGCGTAGTGTGTTCCCTTATTCCTCTTGAATCTACAAGCATATGTGTAATAAAACCATTTCTGCTGAAGTTTATCTTGATTAGCATGAAGTACAGGTGTAAGGTTTTCTAAGAATAGACAGAGAAAGTTGTGTGAATAAACACATTTTTATATCTAACTCTTGTTAATCTAGATAAAAGCTGAATTCATGTTTACACATTTCTTTGTTCCGAGCAGTAGTTAGAGCGTTAGTCAGGCTTAAGGAGCATTCGCTATGTGATTCTAAAAGCCCGTGCTAAATACATAATCACAAGAAGAAAAAGAATGATGACTTCCAAAAATGAATAATGACAGACACGCACGTGCAAGTAATCCAAATCAAAGAGTATATGGAAAATTATAAAATAATGAATATACTGTTTGATTGTTATAAGCACTATCATATTTATTTACGTTTTTGTAGAGTAAAAAATTGTTTTTTACTGTTTCATTTTAACATGTAAGGTCATGTCGGGGGCTTTGCACTTGAAACAACTCGTTGTCTGAGACTCTTTACATTGTTTTCCTCAAACGCACACATTCACTCTCACATACGTACTTCCAGACTCTGTGGGGGGATAGGGAATAATTCTGGCTAAAGAAACATTCCCGCCCCAGTCGGGAATCCAACCCGAAACCTCCGGGTGAGAAGTCAGCTCGCTGACCACTCGAAGTAAAATTTTGTATCTCTAGCAATTATACAAGATATTCAGAATAGAAATTTCAAGTAATACATTTTATTTTTCATGTACAATCCTAAGTATATTATGGTATTTCAATTAAAATCGTTAGAGCCGCCTTTGAGAAAATAAAATATACGGAAAATGTTACCATGTTAAGAGTAATTATGTAATTCTTGAAAGCTTTGATGTCACGTACTTGTACGATACTGAACTTAACACCAACTGTTTTAAACAAATACAACAGATATTTACACAAATGTTCACATACAGTTTTAAAGTAAATATTAAATTTTAGCTTTGTACGGGAACTACCATTAGAAGTCATTAGAGGTGAATTTAAGCTTTATTATTACGTTGTTGCAATATTTTCCTTTTATAAATACGCTGAAAATGGGACAAGCTGTGTAGCAGTAAAATGGCACTTAGTTGTACATAATTCATTCGCTGGAGGTGGGTGCACACTGTTAAGAGGCGAATGGGGTTGTTTTAGAGGTACTAAAAATATAAAATCAATTTCGAAGGGAGAGGCTTGACTTTCATCCCTTCTTATCGAAGTGGAGCATCAGGTAATAGGATTATTTCAAACTCCGCTATCTACTGTTCGCGGCATCATGAAACGATATGGCTTAAGAGAACTCTGTGGTTTTGCAAAATCACCGCGGTTTTAGGGATTCTGGTTTTGTACCATGTAACTGCAAGAAGTGAGCGTAGGCATGTACATAACTCTCGCTTTCATACCTACAGCAAGGAAACACCTTTTTCACGAGCTGCGGTTACCTTAACAATTATTGATTTCTCTGTCTCTTTTAATTCCATGCAAACATTAATGGCCAGCTTTCATTGAAAACATGACTTGTATAATTTTCTGAAACTCAAAATAGGCATTTTACTTTATCTACACATACTACGTACATAGTGTATAGAGAAGTTATTGTATTCCACCCAAAATTCGATACCAAGATTTCACCGGAAATATGTGATTTGGGTCCCTCTGAATCCAAAAGAAGCGTTTTTAGAAAAACGTCTGTGTATGTGTGTGTGTGGGTCTATATCTGTGGACACCTTAACTCAGAAACGAAAAGACCGTTGAATACTTGGTGTTTAAGTTTGGTATCTTCCAAGGATGCAATACGAAAAATTTCAAGAAAATTCCCCCACTCCCAACTACCTTTACATGGATTTTTTTTCTCGAAAATTTGGCCTACCGCCCGGCCGCTGCGTCCCCCATGGATGGGGTGCAGTGTTGGGGGGTGAGACGTGGTCAGCGCTTCAATCCCCCCGACCAGTTAATGCGGTCCTCACGACCTTGAGCCGCTACTTCTCCATCAAGTAGCTCCTCAATTGGCCCCTCCAGGGACCTTACGAGGCTGAGATTCAGGTTTCCCACAGGGGGAAAGATCCTCACGCCGGTTATGGGAATCGAACCCAGGTCTTCCGCTTGGCAAGCAACACTGCGCTAAGGAGACGACCTAACAAGTATATAGTTCATATAAAACAGCTCACATGTCTGAATTTCACCTCTCTAACGGAAACGTTACGCCTTTTTCTTTTTTTTCTGGGTACAAATATTTGAAGTTATTTAGAGGCTACTAAACACTACCCAAAAAATTAGCATTAGATTTTATTTATAAAAAGAACATCATTAGTTTTGATTTCCCACTCTGGTCTGCTTTAATATTTCGTGTACCTTTATACCCAATACATTAGCATTGGCTTAATTTTGCTCAGAGGCCTCTCTATCAGGCTTGAAGTTCTTTTACGTGCCGTAAATCTACGACACGGGACCCACAGCTTTAATTCCCTTCCCAAGGAAGCCATGCTAAAGATTTTTACTCCCGAAAAAGTCCATCGTCCTCCGCCGGGTTTGATTCCGCAACCTTGAGTACAACAAGTTAGCATGTTAACCATTACACCATGCAGGGCGCCTGCCCCCTTGATCGGTTAACATCTAACTATAATTGTATAGTATGATCGATCCTTAACGAAAATCTACCAAGAATAAACTGCAGTAAAGAACATTATTTTGTTAAACACTAAGAACTTGTGTAATTCTTTTCTCAAACTGTCATTTATAATGAAAATTCAGATTAGAAGCTGCGATTGCGATTAAAGACCGTCCTCACTGCTAATACCTGCAAAAAGTCTACCTCAGATTTCTCATATTGTCTGTTAAATATCGTTTTGCGTGTTGAAAGTGAATACTAATCCCGCTATAGTAGGGCACATTTATGTAATGAAATTCATGCTCTTGAGGTAAAGCAATTTCATTAAGTTTTTATGAGACTGCAGCAGACCCTAATGTTTTCCCTTTGACAATATTTGCGCTATTCAATGACTTTTATACCTTTTCTAATATTCTCTGTTGAAGTAAATAGTGATTTAATTTGCATCAAGGTATTTGTTTATTTTTACTTTCTCCATACGCACTATGTACATAGTGTATAGAGAAAGTATTCCACTCCGCCAAAAATTCGATACCGAGATTTCACCGGAAATATATGTTTTAGGGTCCCCAATATCCAAAAAAAGCATTTTCACAAAAAGGTCCGTGTGTGTGTGTGTGTGTGTGTGTGTGTGTGTGTGTGTGTGTGTGTGTGTCCGTGTGTCTGTGAACACGATAACTCAAAAACGAAAAGTCGGTAAAATATCAAACTTGGTTTAGTATCTTGCAGGGATGCGACACGAAGATTTTGAGAAAATTTCCCCCACCCCCAACTACCCTTTACATGGAACTTTTTTCGAAAATTTTGATTTTCTCAAAAATGGCTCTAACGATTTTGATTAAAATTTCGGATATTAAACATATTTAACTGACAAATGAAATGTATATCTTGAATTTTCTGGGAATAGCCTCTGAAGAGTAGTTTATTCTGGGTGAATTTTACTAAATTTTGAATGACTGCTAAACCGTAAGAGATGGACAAAAACTTACTACACAAAAAATGTAGAGCACTTTAAAAAACACAATTTATGTTGTATACATTTTTCTCGTGGAGTTCGTCGTTTTTGTGACATCACTTATTTTTGGTTTCTGCTATGAAAAACGTATACTTTTCTCATACAGGAACTTGTCAACTCCTATCCATATAAACAAAGGAACTTCATTGACATAGCAAGCAGCTTTTGGCTATCACTTTAACCTACGGTTGTCCCTTATTTCGCTTCTACTTACAAGGAAGCGAGTAATAAGACTATTTCTGCTATTTTTTTCTGATTAGCATAAAGTAAATAGAAGTATAAGCTTTTTAAGAATTATTTGTTGCAGGAATATGGAGAAAGTCATGTGAATGATACACATCAGATTTTTTATAGTTGTTACCTTCTCTACAGGTAATGTGTACAACATGTATAGAGAACATATAGTATTCCACTAAAAATTTGATACTGGGATATCACCGGAAATTATGTTTTGAGGTCCCCCGAGTCTAAAAAAGGACCATCTTGTGTATATCAATAGCAGGAGCAAGTCTTCTATGTTAGAATGTTCAGAAGAATGAAACGAAGAAAAATACTTCTGAAACAATGAAAAGGATTATTCCTCATCGTAATCCTATTATTACTTCTCTAGTTTCTTGAACTACACCATAGACCCAACTCCAAACTTGGTATTTAAGTGTACTATTTCCAGGGATGCGACACAAAAGATTTTCAAGAATATCCCCTAGCCCCAAACTCCCTTTATATGAGAAAACATTTTGAAGCTTTCGATTTCCTCAAAAATGGCTCTAAAGATTTTGATTAAAATAGTGTATATCAGAGATATTTACGTCACACATAAAATGTATAGCTTGAATTTCCTCGAAATACCATCTGAACACTCTTCATTCTGGATGAATTTTGAATCACTGGTAAACCGAGAGAGAAAGAGAGAGAAAGAGACAGAAACTTACTACAAAAAATGTAGATCTTGAATAAAAGTTAGTAAACTCTTTTACTTACATTAGTTAATATTTATCCGATGTGATTAATTGATGAGAAAGAAAATTTTACGAATGGAAATTTGACCAAGCCTACCAATGGCTCCAATAAATGCAGAGAAAATAATTATGAATTGAATGAAATAATTATTGGTTAATATACAGGAAATTAATATTAATGGGGCAGTTTTTTGAATTGATAAAATATTAAAACAATTATTTTATTTATTAAAATATATGAAATTCTCAGCCGGCAGTATTCACCAAACAGCAACCACCATCTTGTGAACATTGCAGCCAGAGACTATCAGTCAAGCACATCCTAAAGGAATGTGTCCAAAGTACAGAACCAGCCGCCACATTCCTCCAGATCTGCAGGCAGCACTCGACAAACCAACCAAATTATTATCATTGTTTAAATACATAAAATATTACAAACTTACAACTGCACTGTAAAATATTATATACTTTTAATACACTGTGGTATGAAACATTACATAATATATAAGTATTATTATTATTATTATTATTATTATTAGAATTCCAATAAATAATGTTACAAGCTAGATACAATTATCAATTTAATATGTAAATATTGTATTCAAAGTTGTTATTGTTACATGCTGTTTAGCTATAAGACCTATGTAGTTAGGCGACATTGAATAAAATTATATTATATAAACTATTATTTTAAGTCAATAACAAACTGGTAACAAATTGAACAAAACATTAGTGATTACTTACGGTTGAGCCTTTACTGATTACTGATAAATTATTACTTTTAATTGTTCAGTAATTACTATTTTTCCAGCTAATACTTAAAATTTGTTTGACTAACATTCAGTGATTACTTGTTAAGTATTTGCTGTAATATTTTTAAGTTTGCTGTCGAGTTGACTTGCTAACTATGACAGCATTTTCACCCATACACCAGGTAAAGAGCTGCAATAAGAGAAGGGATATTAGTCCCAGTGATTTAAAAACGTTTCTGAGGTTTGAAAGTGAAAGTGTAAACTTTTTAACAAATTGTTTTCCAGATGGTATGGATGAAACAAAGGATGGAGCAGTGAGTTCACATCAGAGAATGAGCCTTTTTTACGCTATTTAGTTGACCCAGTTGCAGGAGCTTTTGATATTCTCCATTCCACGGTGACCATAGTCTTCAGGGTAAACAGAACTGAAGCAAAGGCAGGTGACTGGATAAAGTTTCCAACCTCAAATTTGAAATTCAACAAGCATGCGAAAAATGGCCTTCTCGCTTTAGATTTCCTTCAGATGTTGGTGCACTTGATTGTACACACGTACTTACTGCTATATGCTCCTCCATAACAAGGCATCCTATCCAGCTATGCATTTGTTTATTCAGTTTATACTGAACATTTTGCAAAGCATTGCTTATCAGTAAAAGTAAACTGTTATTCCATTAAACACCAGTAATTACTTTTACTGGTCAGTCTTGACTTCCTTGTCAAGTAATTACTTATAAGAGTTTACTGAGTTTTATTCAACTAACCCAATGTCTCTGATACTAACGTAGAAAACAGATACGAGCTATTTTTACTTTCTCTATACGTATTATGTACACAGTGCGGTGATTATAGTACAAGGTATAGCAACAACTTCATTGAAACTCAACAAATAATAATCATTCACGTAGTTTGATCCACAAATACTCAAAGTTAAAAAATCCGATGTGTTCCATTCATGTGACTTCTTCTAAATCTCTACAATAAATTATTTTTAAAAAGCTTATTCTTCGTATTACTTAATACTAATTATTACTTACAAGGGAATGCCATAAGTTAAATCGATAGTCACATGTTTTAACAGTTGGTTGCCATGTGATTTAAGTAACTTTGTTTGTATGCACAGCAGTTGGCAAATTCCCGTATGAGAAAGGTATATCTTTTTTAAAGAGGAAACTAATTACAAGGAATATCTAAAAAACGATCAGCTCCACGAAAAAAAAAAAAAAAAAAAAAAAAAAGGTATATAACATAAATTGTGTTTTAACGAGATCTACATTTTGTGTATGGTCAGTTTTTGTCCATGTCTTACGGTTTAACAGTTATGCAAAATTTCGTAAAATTCATCCAGAATAAAGTAGTCTTTAGAGGATATTCCCACAAAATTCAAGATATACATTTTATTTCGCAGGTAAATAAATATCTTTAATATACGATATTTTAATCAAAATTATCATTTTTTAGAAAATCAAAAATTTCCAAAAAAAGTTCCATGTAAGAGGTATTTGGGAGTGGAGGGATTTTCTTGAAAAGTCTTCGTGTTGCACCCTTGGAAGATACCAAATCTAAATACCAAGTTCGGTTTTTAACGGACTTTTCGTTTTTGAGCAATGCTGCCCCACCCCCACACACACACGCGCGGACATTTTTCTGAAAATGCATTTTTTGGATCCAGGGAACCCAAAACATGTATTCCCGGTGAAATCTCGGTATCGAATTTTTGGGTGCATTACAATACCTTCTCTATACACTAGTACATAGTATGTGTAGAGAAAGTAAAAAAGAGACAACACAAGGCAGTGGAAAATGTACTAATTAGACTTTCTATAAACATCTAAAGAAGAAAAGGAGGATGGGTGCATTTTTAAAGGGGAGATGTATTAGGCATTGTGAAAGAGTTAAGAAAGTAGGCTTGAATTAAAAGCCGAACGCCTTGTTTTTCTGTTGCTCCCCCCATCTAGACGTTGATTACAATGCGGGATATGCAGTGTTAAGTTGTTGCCTGCGAGCGTTTTCATTGCAAGTAATCATTACTCTACCGAGGGTTACCATAGAAACAGAAGCTTTTGTGAGCCTTTAATGAGGAAAAGATAAAGGGGTAGGCTAGCGACTTTTTATTCTTCTTCTTCCTTGAGCAGGGAAGAAGGAAAGGCGTGCGCCACGACAAAAGATTCGCTATTAAATACATCTTACACATGCTGCCTTTCTCTTAAGACTCGGTGCTCAAGAAGTCGCAACATTCCTATAAATAATAATACGAAGGAAATAAAATAAAAGACGTGAGAAAAATGCGACAGAAACAAAAACCTTGAAATATTTTGCCTCCTTAACAGTAGCTTCACGATGTTGGTTTGTTTTGTGGCGTTTTAGGCTTTGAGAAATTATAGGGACATTGATATTTTTGAAGCCGACTTCAGTAAATGTCTTCTGCAGACCTCTTTTAGTTTTGTTCCCTCACTATACAGGGTTACATAAAAATGCCAGGAAATCTTTGCAAGAACAAGTGCAGGGGTTCTAGACCGAGAGAATTGTTATATGATTTTTTACTTTCTCTACACGTACTATGCATATAGTGTATAGAGAAGGTATTGCACTCACCCCAAAATTCGATACGAAATTGGAAATGTACCTTTTAGGGTCCCCTATATATAAAAAAAAGCATTTTTAGAAAAAGGTCCGTGAAAATCTCCCAGCCAAGAACTACCGTTTACATGGAAACTTTTTCGAAAATTTTGATTTTCTCATATATGGCTGTAACGATTTTGATTAAAATATGCTATATTAAAGATATTTACCCGACAGATAAAATGTATATCATGAATTTTTTTTTTTTTTTGACATTCTTTATTATTGGTTTCAGCTATAAAACTTATACTTTTGTCATGTGTATATTTTTCAACTCCTGTCCATAGAGACAACAGAGTTTCATTCACATAACAACCAGCTTTTGACTAATACTTCCTTATTTTCCTTCTACTTTCGTGCAGGCAAATAATAAGATTATTTCTGCTATTTTTTTCTCAATTAACATAAAGTAAAAATAAAAATAAACTTTTCAACAATAATTTGTTGCAAAGATGTAGAGAAAGTCATGTAAATGGAAGACATCCGATACGGAATTTTGCTAAACGGTAAGAGATGGACAAAAACTTACCACCCAAAAAATGTAGAGCACGTTAAAACACACAGTTTATGTTATATACATTTTCTTCGTGGAGTTGATAGTTTTTTTTTAGATATTCCTTGTTTTTGGTTTCAGCTTTGAAAAACTTGTACATTTCTCATACAGGAATTTGTGAACTTTTGTCTATACAAACAAAGGAACTTCAGTCAGATAACAATCAGCTTTTGACTATCACTTTAACCTATAGTACTCGCTTATTTCGCTTCTAGTTACAAGGACGCAAGTAATCAGACTATTTCTGCTAATTTTCTTTCAATTAGCCTGAAGTAAACAGAAGCATAAGATTTTTAACAATAATTTGTTGCAGAGTTGTAGAGAAAGTCATGTGAATGGAACACATCAGATTTTTTTTAATATTGCCACATATGTTCGCGTATACAGGGATTACAGAATGGGAATTGTATTATTTTCCATTCTTTCCTTCAACACACGACACGCTAAGTTAAAATACACAAGTAGGCCGAAAACAAAATGCCTGAAGGTTCTTCTAGCATTTTCCAAGGACTGCTAGAAGCTTGAGCCCTTCTGCCTTCTCATCCTCTTCCTTCATCTCTTTGTCTGCTCTTCATTTCCCTCCCACTCACATTCCATCGCCCAGAAAAGTGTACTCCAGAGCACTTTTTTCCTTCTCTCTCTCTCTACTTCCCCGAGATGCGGTATGCAAGAGCATGCACGTGCTTGTGCAGCACAAAACATCAATACGGACATGTACATCACATCGCTTTCTAGATTCTCTTACAAGGAAAAAGGCCTTGTCTCAACAGCCCTCATGAAGCGCTATAACACGTACCTAAGTCCAAGTATCTAATTTAAAATTCCAAAAGCAATCACGAAAGGTAACGACGAGATAGCTTTAGTGTTTTTTTCAAAAGATAAGTTAATTAGAACATCTTGAGCAATAACGGCAATATTTCATCATCATCAACTCTTCATGGATTAGGAGAATTCTCCT
The DNA here is from genome assembly GCA_030762935.1 of Hymenopus coronatus. Classification (NCBI taxonomy): domain Eukaryota; kingdom Metazoa; phylum Arthropoda; class Insecta; order Mantodea; family Hymenopodidae; genus Hymenopus; species Hymenopus coronatus. The sequence continues at coordinate 135,079,012 of CM060888.1, read as the reverse complement.
GTTCCGACCTCATATTTCTTCATCTTCATCATCATCATCATCATCAACTCTCCGTGGATTAGAAGAATTCTCCTATTCCGGCCTCATATTCCATCATCATCAACTCTTCGTGGATTAGGAGAATTCTCCTGTTCCGACCTCATATTTCATCATCATCATCATCATCATCATCATCATCATCAACAACTCTCCGTAGATTAGAAGAATTCTCCTGTTCCGGCCTCATATTTCATCATAAACTCTTCGTGGGTTAGGAGAATTCTCCTGTTCCGGCCTCATATTTCAGCATCATCATCAACTCTTCATGGATTAGGAGAATTCTCCTGTTCCGGCCTCATATTTCATCATTATTATCATCATCAACTCTTCGTGGATTAGGAGAATTCTCCTGTTCCGGCCTCATATTACATCATCATTATCAACTCTTTGTGGATTAGGAGAATTCTCCTATTCCGGCCTCATATTCCATCATCATCATCAACTCTTCGTGGATTAGGAGAATTCTCCTGTTCCGGCCTCATTCCATCATCATCATCATCAACTCTTCGTGGATTAGGAGAATTCTCCTGTTCCGGCCTCATGTTTGATCATCATCAACTCTTCGTGGATTAGGAGAATTCTCCTGTTCCGGCCTCATATTTCATCATGATCAACTCCGGCTTCATATTTCTTCCCATCTTTTAACTGGTCTTCCTATTGTTGTGTATCCTATTTGTGTGACTGAAATGGAATGCGAGAGTTATCCATTCTTTGTAAATGCCTTTTCCATTTTTGCTATTTATCTGTATCTTTCTTTTAACGAAAAAATGTCTAATTCTTTCCTTCTGTCTTCATTTCTAATATTATCTTGTCTGGTACTTCCTTTTACTGCTCGGAGATATTTTATTTCTGCTGCTTGCATTTGTATCCAATCTTTCTTTTTAAGTGTCCATGTCTCCGAACCATATAGTAAAACTGGAAAGTTATTGCCTTATAGAATTTTAGGTTTGTATCTTTTCAAGGTACGAGCTTTTAGTCCACAAATATATTGAAACTTACTCACTTTATTATTTATTTCTTCATTGTTTGTTTTAAATGTTACATTACAACCCAAGTAATTAAATTTTCCCACCTGTTCTAAAATTTATTATTTAACACTATCTTCGATCTTTTTATGCTTTCCTATAAATGTCAAAACCTTTAATTTTTATACTGATACACTTAAACCATTTTCCCGGATCAATTCTTGTTACTTGTAGATACTTATTTGCAGCTTATTCTCTCTGTCTTGCATTAACATCATGTCATCTGCAAAGAGTAGCATTTTAAGGCATTATTTTTATTTCTAATGGTATTTCATCTTTTAATTTTCTGAGAATATCGTCCATATAGATATTAAATAATAGCGGAGTTAAACTATTTCCTTGTCTTAAACAATTGATTATCATATCCTGTGATAATCGTCCATTTCAGAAAACTATTTTTATTTTTGTTACTTGATATATATTCCTGAGTGCATGTATCAATTGTTTCGGATAGCCTTTGTTGTCTAATATAATTCCACATAAAATACTAAAATGTATTATAATGCGATGAAATATGTAAGTTATATAGGTATCCGAGATCCACAATCTCTGTCACGGATTTTTTCTAATTGAAATTCAATTTATAACTAAAACTATACGATCTTTACATTCACTATTTTATGTATACCATCTTAAAATTCCACAAACAGCTTTTAGCAGCTGTACTTTTAATTTGTACTGCTCTACCATCCATTCGAATTCTATATATTCCGATCAGTTCTTAGCATGTAGGGTAAAAATGCAATTAAGGGATTTTCAGAGGTAAATGTTTATCCCTCATTAAACTATATTGCTACTGCAATTGTTATAATTAAACTTTGTTTCCTTTCTCCGGTTTAAATACATAACTACTCTATCCGATACAGTCTGACATTCTGGTTTCTACGCTTTTATTATGTAATTTAAAATGTGATATCAACAAATTCTTTTCATAGTATACATAGCGAACTAATGCGTTATATAGAAATATTCTTTGATGTTTTTCATAATTCTATTACCCTTCAATTTCCATTCGTGTAATTTCTAAGCAAAATTGTATTAATTGTATTAAACAACAGTATATAAAAATTGAATTAAATGAACAATCTTAATATTGCTTACTTTTGGTTAAAAAGAATATATATACAGTACACTCACATGACTTTCTCCAACCTCTACGCTTATTACTTTCTCTACACGTACTATGTACATAGTTTATTGAGAAGGTATTGTAATGCACCCAAAAGTTCAATACCGAGATTTTACCGAAAATACATGTTTTGAGTCCCCCGGAAACCAGAAAAAGCATTTGTGAAAAAAGTTCCTTGGTATTTAAGTTTGATATCTCTCAAGGATGCGACAGGAAGATTTTCAAGTTGGGGGACGCCAACTACCCTTTACATAGAACTTTTTTTGAAAATTTTAAGTTTCTCAAAAATGGCTCTAAAGATTTTGATTAAAATATCGTATATTAAATGAATTTACATGACAAATGAGATGTATATCTTGAATTTTCTGGGAATAGCCTCTGAAGACAATTTTATTCTGGATGAATTTTACGGAATTTTGCACAACCGTAAGAGATGGACAATAACAGCACATAAAAATGTAGAGCATGTTAAAACGCACAATTTATGTTATATAATTTTTTTTTCGTGGAGTTGATCGTTTTTGAGATATTCCTTGTTTTTAGTTTCAGCTTTGAAAAACATACTTTTCTCATACGGAATTTGCCAACTCCTGTCCATACAAACAATGGAACTTCAGTCACATAGCAACCAGCTTTTGGCTTTCACTTTAACCTATGGTACTCCCGTATTTCCCTTCTACTTACAAGGAAGCAACTAATTAGAATATTTCTGCTGATTTTTTCTCAATTAGCATTAAGTAAAGAGAAGCAATTAGCTTCAACGATAATTTGTTACAGAGATGTAGAGAAAATCATGTGAATGGAACACATCAGATTTTTTTCTAACTTGAGACCACTTTGCTAGTTTGGTTTCAAAGCTCTAGAAGCTGTAATCCTCGACAATGACAGTGCAGCAGTTGTGAAACATCAAGTAAGTTCCATGTTACGTAATGCTTGTCCCAGGAGGGTAACGTGCCAAGACAGATCTGGTCTCTTGTTAACCCAAACATCAATAATGCCACTTAACCCTGTAACTCAGCTGTGTATTTGTTGCGAGCAGACGCCAGCAACTTCCCGCTCGTTAAGGCTTTACAATCATCTTATTTTTCTCCTTTGTTTCCGCTGTTATCCCTAGGGTCTATAACCCATCACCCTGTACGATTGAGCGACAGAAGAATTCAAGAGTATTATTCATCTTCTAACATTACTTAAAAACAAAATTATACTCTAACTTCTAAAATTCATCAAATTATTCTTGCATAAGCGTATTTTTCTACCATCATCAAGTTAAACGTTTAAATAAATACCTAAATTACACATTTAATTACAGGTACAAAGGGAATAGCGATAGACAAATGGTTAAAAAGCTAATGTGTTCCATTCACATGACTTTCTCTGCATCAAATTATTGTTAAAATGCTTAGACTACTATTTACTTCATGCTAATCGAGAAAAAATTAGCAGAAATAGTCTTATTACTTGCTTTCCTGTAAGTAGAAGCATTGGAATTGGAAAGTTTAAGACCTCATTACTCTCTCCACAACGTTTTTCTCTCTCACTCTCAATGCAATGCACTACCATAAGCGATATATTTCTTACGGGAAATTGTAAAATTCATTTACCAGGCAGACCCCACCTCAAATCTTGTTTCGATTGTCGTGGAAATGGGTTTTATTTTATTTTCGTCCCTTCTTTTTCAGCATTTGCACTGTATTTTAAATAGACTAGTCAAGCTGCGGGGACATCTACTCCATTTATCGCCTCTACAGTCCTGATGTGTTTACTCTCCCTCTCCCTCTCTGTAAAGCAAAGGGAAAAATCTGACGTGATCCATCACATGACTTTCTCTACATTTCTGCATCAAATTATTGTTATAAAGCTTGTGCTTATATTTACTTCATGCTAATCGAGAAAAAATTAGCAGAAACAGTCTTAGTACTTTCTTCCTTGTAAGTAGAAGCGAAATAAGGGAGTACCATAAGTTGAAGTGATAGTCAAAAATGGTTGGTGTGTTACTGAACTTCTTTTGTTTGTATGGACACAAGTTGACAAATTCCTATATGAGAAAAGAATGGATAACACAAAAACAATTTACTCCACTAAAAAGTGTAAATAACATAAATTTTCTATTTTAACGTGCGCTACATTTTTTGTGTGGTTCTCTTACAGTTTAGCAGTTACTCAAAATTCCGTAAAATTCATCCTGGATAAGCTAGTCTTCAGAGGCTATTCCCAAAAAATTCAAGATATACTTTGGTTTTTTTTTTTGTTTTTTTTTTGGTTAGGTAAATATGTGTAATATACGATATTTTAATCAAAATCGTTGCAGCCATTTTTGAGACGATCAAAATATTCGAAAAAAGGTCCATGTAAACAGTAGTTTGTTGCATTCCTGGGAAATACTAAACTTAAATACCAAGTTTGGTATTTTACTCTAAAACATATCTTTTCTGTGAAATCTTGGAATCGAATTTTTGGGTAGAGCGCAATACCTTCTCTATGCACTATGTACATAGTACGTGTAGAGAAAGTAAAAATACAGGACTTTTCTGTAGGATCCATTATTATCAGCAATATTCTGACAATCGTGTGCATGGATTTTCTTCTTTAGTAAACGTCGATATATGCGTCTTTCTGGAAGGAAATCTTCTGGGCGTGGAGGTCCGGGAGACGTACCTTTTGGTGCTGGGCTGCGCAGCGACGAATGGTCCTGTCTCCGGCGTTGCAGTGCTGAAATCCATTCTCGACGCTCCTCGGCTATTGGTGGACTCGGCGACGAGTAATTGAGAGCTCTTTATATCTAGCCCAGGTATTGAGTGGCGATGATCTCAAGGAGATGGTGCGGGAAATTAACTTAAAATAAGCGTCGGCACGTTTCGTTCAGTCAAAGGTTTATTTCCTTTCACCAGCGTTCCCGAGAAAGTTCCAGTAATTTCCATCGAACAAGGGCGTAACGCGCACAAAGGTAACTAAGGTTTACGCGGCGACGAGTGCAACTGTTACGTGCAGAATAATTGTAGACACCTTAACTTTCTACCGTGGCTTCCTTGATTCCGGCGTCGCAGGTTACGCGTGACATTACGTTTCCACTGCGTGAATCACTGTAAGAACTTACCTATACTTGCGCGGATTCTTGTTTCGAGCGTCACAGGTTTCGTGTGGAGTTACATTCCAACTGCCTGAATCACAATAATAACTTTGCTGTGTGGCACGGATTCTTGTTTTGGGCGTCACAGTTCCTCGTGTAGTTACATTCCGAAGGACGAATACTCTGCATTTATACCGAATTCTACCCACGCGCAAAACTCTCAACTTGTAATCTCATTGGCCCATTTTTGGCGCCGAAAGTAGCTTGGGGTGCGCTTCTGCCGTGACGTGTTTAATTCTAATTGCGTCTTTCACGTAATTCTTGACCTAAATTTCCTTGGTTCCCCTGTTTATATGTCACCTTCACTTTCTCTTACGGAGACGTGACCACATAATAACGTCTTCCCCGTCTTGCAATATACAAAAAAATAGCGTAAACAACTGAATTCGTCGCTTGAGAACTCTCGGGTTAAGTTAGAAATAATCTCTCTGAGCATTCAATATACAATAAATACATGCTACCTTACTTAGTATTTAACCTAAACAATTTAACCAATTTAAGGCTTTACGCTTATTCACCTGGGCGACAATCCGTCTCAAACTTCGGTAAAGTTGCTGCCTGAATGTTAAAAGTAGGGATAATGATTGAATTACAAGCTTCTTTGGCACCGAGTGACATCGGAAATAACGTGTTGTATCAAGTAGAAGAATATGTGTTGAGAAGAAACAAGATGCAGGAGCACGAGAAGCTTTGGCTTTGTTGCTGAAACTCAATCCATTTTGTAATTAGTGCCACAACTCATCTATTTTTACATTCTCTACACGTGCTATGTACATAGTGTACAGAGGAAGTATTGCATTCCACCCTAAAATTCGATACCCAGATTTCACCAGAAATATACGTTTTAGGGTCCCCTGTATCCAAATAAAGGTATTTTCAGAAACAGGTCCGTGTGTGTCCGTGTATCAGTGCGTCTGTGAACACGGTAACTCAAAAACGAAAAGTTGGTAAAATACCAAACTTGGTATTAAGTATCTTCCAGGGGTGCAACACGAAGATTTTGAGAAAAATGCCCCCACCCAAAATTACCCTTTACATGGAAAAAAATTCGAAAATTTTGATTTTCTCAAAACTGGCTCTAACGATTTTGATTAAAAGGCCATACGTTTAAGATATTTTTGTTACACACGAAGTGTATAGCCTAAATTTTCTGGGAGTAGCCTCTGAAGACTGTTCATTCTGGATAACTTTTGTATAATTGGTAAACGATAAGACAAGAGACAAAAACTTGCTATTCAAAAAATGTAGATCTCGTTAGCGATCACAACTTGTGTCGTATACATTTTTTGTATAGTTAACCGTTTACGAACTATTCAGTGTTATTAGTTTCAGTTTAAAGCTACTTAAACTTCTCTCAAACAGAAAAGAAAGTATTTTTCTTTTCGTTTCTCTTTTGTTTATTCCTAACAAGCAAAGAGAACGGAATATCAATTTCACACAGCGACCGGCTTATAAAACATCGATTTAGCCTAAGCATTCCGTCATATCCCTTCTTAGGGATAAAAAAAAAAAAAAAAATTACAAATCATGTGACTAATTTTGGTAATGCTTATACTGATTAGCATAACATACATAAAAGAGTAATCTTTTGTAAAAATAGCTTCTTTGTGGAACAGCAAGAGAAAGACATGTGAATGGATTTATCAGGATTTTTTTTCTTTGTCATGTTAGTCATTCTCCTTAAGTATTTACCCTGAACTAATTGCAGATGAGAGAATAATTCAACATTCTAGAAGGAGAGAGTGAGAATAGATAATAATAAATTAGGGAGTTTAACAAACACACACACACACACTGTCATTGGCGAGAGTTTGACTTATATTGTTTTATTAATGTTTTAATAATTAGGAATTAATTAATTAATCTGAGTTTATTGGGATTTCATTCTTACATATTCTTGGGAAAATACAATCTTTGTTATAAGCTGGTTAAGTAACAAGATGGAAGTGACTAGCCTCTTCCTAGTGGACTTTTCGACGACACCAACTTCCGTTGGGCTCCATGCACATTCGCACTTTGACGTCACACCGGATCTAGAACATTTAAACATTCGGTGCTGATTGGCTAAGACTACCCACTATCAGAGTGTTGGTAATCCATATTAGGAGAACGGCCACTATGTTGGAATACCCTTCCGGGATGCCGCTAAATCTATTTAAGGGACTGTAGACCCGACTGCCAAGTCTTGATCGTCGGGGAACCTCGTTGGTGCGTCTTGAGGCGTCGCTCCGGGCTCAACCACTTCATTTCTCGGCTCGCCTAGACACACCATGACATATTTCTAGGTAAGGCTTTGTATTAGTAAACTCACTAATCAGAATGATATTGGCCAGGATTAATGGAATGTATTGCAAACCAAGCACGCGCAACCAACAAATTATTTAATCTTTCTCAATATATTAGGTTAATTTAAGTCATTACTGTTATCACTGCTCTACCATCTGCCTTCCTTTCACCACCCTCACATAGCTATCCCCCGCGTCGCAGAACCTTGTTCGCTACACTATATATAGTGTTTAGCGGTGGCATCGTTATGAAGAATGTTTAGTATATCTCGGACACGCGAGGGAGTATCCGTAATTGTTTGTATCGGGAGAGAATTAGTTAGAAACATTAGCCGAAAGGAAAGTTTGTAAACACGCAGTAATTCTCAAATAAATCTTGCAAAGATGAAATAGCAAAACGCATTCATTATTAGTATACGATGGTTCCACCACTTGGCATTACTTCTATACGTGGGCACTTTTGTTATTTCGTCATTGTAGTTACTTACTGGTCTGTTATAAACATTTAGGGCCTTAAGCAGGAAAGCGTAGCCCAGCGTGGAGGACCCTAAGCCGTAAAGCGTAGCCGAGGGATACTTTTTATAAGTTGAGGAGTGTAGCCGAGAGATCTGTGAAGCTAAGACCCCAATGATCCCAAGAAGAAGTCAAAATTTCGGCGATCTGGTAATTTTCACATCTGAAATGTTTTAAACACTTTCAAGTATGGATTGCCAGTAAAGGTCTTAAGACCGTTTGTGTGTGTGTGTGTGTGTGAGTGGTGTGTGCATGCCTCGCGCATGTCTGTATGTGTGGTGGAACCATCGTATAGCTTTTTCACGCATTCTTATTTAAAGAGTTGTAAAGCAATCCGGTGGCTAAAATAATAATTGTTAACCGACAACTCAGAAAACCCAGACAACATAACGTCATCACAACCAACAACTTTACCACATCATCCAAACATTCTATTAACCGAAAGGTTTACATTTTTCTGAAGTGCGTAACGCGTTATTATTACTATAGCCTGTATTATTACCATTAATGTTACTATTACTTTTCTACCAACCAGAAAGGATATTGCATGCCATCAAAAATTCGAGATTTCACCGAAAATATGTTGAGAACCCCTGTATTCAAAGCAGTAGTTACCGCCCGTGCTTGTGTGTAACCCAAAATCGAAGTTCTGTTTAAATAACTTTTTATGGAATCAGCTGTCGCTTTTCAGTTGTTTCTAGATATCGTTGAAAGCACATGAAATTGAAGTCCCAGGTTGTAAAGCGACTATCGATTCGGTTTCCTCGAGCGACATTGTACCCTGAACAAAATGAGTAATTTATATATTACGGCAGAAATGTATCTCTAGTAAGATAAAGTAGATAAAAAAATGAGCTTTAGTATGAGTCGTTTGCAGAAGCTACGTAAAATAAAGTCACGTGAATGTAACCCATCACTTGGTTGAAGAACGAGACAAATATTTAAGGCGGTGTGCCACCCACGTATCACGAACCAGACGTTTTCATTGCTTTCCGAGAAACTGTTATGTTTACATTCAGCTGTAAAAGAAAAAGCCATACGCTATTAGTCCATGTCGTACAAAGCTTCCAAAACAAGTACATTAATCATTCCGAACTATCAATTGCAAAACTGCTCTTGAATAATGGGAGTTTAACCTAAGGGGTTGAACCATCCTCATCGATATTCAAACAAATTCGCTGACCACCAGTATTTTCCCTCTTCCTTGATTTACATTTCGAGCTGCCCAGCTCGTCTTCTCTGGCCACTGTTTATTGGAATGCACAAGGATGTCAGAATTTTGCATTGTCAATGGAATAAATCTATACACTGAAATCCTGATATAATACATTCATAATCCACCAAAAACTTTTGCTTGTGTGCATTTAGCTATTTGCTGATTCACCGCTTGCAGAGAATTGATGTAACATACTATTCCTTTAACGTTTATGACATGATTCCTCTAGAGTGCCAAACTTAATACTTAAATTCAGTTTTAACTTATAAATATTTGGCAAAGATAAAATGACAACAAAATTCAGAAAGACTAGCCGGAAAATCTCCTGGTGAAGCTGACTCCAAATTTATAGCTAGAACGCGAAGCCTATACATACAGGCTGTTTAAAACACCGATGGTATCACTAGCCGTCGTCGTCGTCGTAGTAGTAGTTTATTAAGTTTACAATAATACAATATTTGCGTCACACAGTCGCAAATGCTGTCGAAAAATACTTAAGATTTATATTTTATATATCTTAATATTGTAAACACACACACACACTTGCACTCACAACTACACCACGTATTCATACATATGGATTACTCAAACACCAAACAAGTCTATACAATATTTACACAAATATTTTATCTCTTAGTGCACGAACTTCCATTAAGTATGTGCCCAGGCTTGGCTGTTTAGAATAATCCCAGAATGCTGTCCTTCGTCCGTTTGAAGCTAAAAATACTTCCGGCAATATTTTTTTTCCTAGCATCCTCCATCTGCACGCGATCTGCCAAAATATGCGTCCCGTCTTCCTAATACCCGCATAATGGGAAAATCCGCCTACCAGCTTCATCAACCACCTTACGTGTTTTCCACCCTCCCAACCTGAGCCAAGCTATTCCCGTTCTTTGTTTCATACCCAATTTTAAAATATATGTTTCTTTACCCCATCCAATTTTTATTTCGTTTTGTAATAGCAATGAGGATTTTTTTACAGTCAGATTCTATTTCCTGCCTGTTTATATCGCATAGTCGTATTTTTACTTTATTCACAACGTTATATCTATTTTCGCTGCCCCTTTGCCAAATATCGTTTAAGCAAATCTTTGATAATCCCCGTTGTAGCCCCGCCGCCCACCATGTTGTATGCTCTATGTTATTCATCTGATGCCGATAACATATTGCTCTTAGGGTTGTTTGATCACCTTTAATTATTCGCAGGCAGTATCTAACTCATGAAGAACACCGTTATTAGAAGTACCCCTCCCCAACCCCAGAAGACGTTTCCAGAAACGACATTATATTTTATTTAGATTATCTCACTTCAATATAGTAATGAAGACGTAACCATTGACTCATACATGGTTTATAACATAACTAGTATCGTAGTAGTCTTATACTTGAACTAGTTCCGACTTTAATGTCACAGTTTCGAAACCTTAGATATGTTTTTATGTAACATTAAAAATGGCATCATTTTGAGATTAGACGGGGTACGAAGCAGAATTGTGTGATGCCCACATACCCACACCTCAGAGGCTGTTCCTGGTAAGCACATGCCTGGAAAACAAACGGGTTTCTCCTTATCGGCAAACCTGTCCTAACTTTTACGTAAACGACAAAGGCCAGTTACTTCCTTAAAAGACTAGTTAAGATTCAGAAGTTTCAAAGTTATTGAATGTGAAATGTAAGCACTTTGTTCTACCCACTTGTATCTTGTACTTAATATACTAATTAGTTTACCATTATCCTAATACCTAATTCTAAACATATACTGTAATTAACAAGAACTTGTTAAATGTACAAATGTTTCATTTAATATTACGAGTTAAAGACACTAAAATAAATTTGTCTCATCTGAAAAAGTATTATTTTTAACTTATCTGCAGTCATTTGGTAGTATTCTAATAATATTTTTTACCGCTGTTGTCTTTATTCTTCCTTGCATTCTTAAGATCACTGATGTTAAATTGTCTCTAAAAGATAACATTAGCGGTATTCACTGCCTTATGATGAAGCTGTACGTTGGAAGAATAAACAAATAACTAAAGGTGTTTAGCAGGCTTTTGTTGGCTATTCACTCTACAGCATGTCGATACGATTAAGAAAATATTGTAAAGCATGCGACTCGGAGCTTCCCACTATATACCGCTACTTCAATAACGTAGGCCATGCATGCGACTTTATTCTTGAGATGCGTAATCCCGCTGAGTCAGATGTTTTGTTTATGCAACAATGTCCACATTTTGGTTCGATGTCGTTCGATGAAATACCTCTATAATAAAGCACAAAAACACGGAGTTATATAAAACAGAGAAAATGTTAAAATTACTTACTATAAGAGGGGATTATTTAAAGTTCCATCTTGCAATTTTGGGACACCTGTCACGGTTTTTTTCTTGATCAGAGAATTTATCGTTCACGAGTTCGCTACATAGATGGTAGTACCATAGGGGAAATCACGATTTGTCTCACGTGAAACATGGCGATTAGCCCAAGCACCTTTTCTTTTGCATACAAATAAATACTACAGGCATTACTTCATAAGGTTTTAATATATTTCACAGGAACAGCTATTGCTCTTATTAATAACAGCTTAATGAATACAGTGTTATTGAAATGCATCTTTATATATTACTTATTTATTAAATTTCCAGCATATAATGAGCGCTATTTTATAAACGTGTATTAGGAATATACAGTTGAAACTCGCTTATACGTTATTCACTTCAGCATTTTTCGCACATGTACGCTAACATTTTAGAGACCAGTCGTTCTCCAATAAAATTTAGCTCAATTATACGTTTCTCGGTAATGCGTCACTTTTTGTGATCCCCATACACAAAATGTATCCATTTACACATTAAAAAAAACAAACTATGGTGGTATGCTTGCTGTGTATAGCTTTTGCCTGGTTTACGGTTTCCATTGACGCTTATCGTTTCATTGTCGTCATATCGTTCCAACAATCTATTAACCTTGGTTCCAACAGTCACTTATCTATTTTATGTGGAGTTTCGAGTTACAAACAGGAGAATAAGCATGTGTGAATATCAACGAGCAAGGAAGAAAACAAGAAAATCCTTAACTCTTGGTGAAAAATTAAAAATTCTGGATGAGGTCCTTACCAGAACAGAAAAGCGGTTACACGTTTTCTTGTTTATACAGTATTTAGTAGTCTCCCTTGAAACAAGTATAAGCGAGGTTCCACTGTAGTTTAAACACATTTGCTTATAAACAAAAGGATAAGATTAAAAGTAAGTGTAATTGTTAACATAAATATTAGGCAAGAGCTAATGTAGTACAGCTTTAGTAGTAATAATATATGTGAAATAAAATATTCAAATATTCTACTGACAAAGATTTGGAATTGCGAGTGAACAACAGCGTATGCAAATACTTGATTTAATTATGTTATAAATAGCGTTTGACATAAACCTTTATTTATAAATAACGACCGTTCTTACTGAATAAGGCACCACAGATGGTGGCAAATTTTGGGAAAGGAAGCTTAAGAAGGAAACGTTTGTACTCTCTGTCAGTACTTTGGGTGATTTCGCCCGACAACTCACATTTAAGAAAAATGGAGAACAGGCCAAATTTGCAATACAGGATCAAGACGGTAACAGTAGACAAATTATATATGTGTTGCCCCGCTAACTACAATAAACAAAATGAGAAACTGTATAAATTTTTTAACAATCATTTTTTCATGAATAAACTATGAATACTTTAACATAACAATGCATAATAAAATAGTAACGTGTGTAATATAGTTACATTCCTATTCACTAGAAAAGTGATTACAGAGTTCCCTATAATTTAACTTTTAACAAAGATGAAAATCGGCGAAGTGCACTGTAGAACGTAATGTGGCATATTTTTCACATAACCGGCAACGAAATAACTAGATGAGAAATCAAGACAGTTGACCTTTTCACAAAGCCCAAATGAATTTAAATATTAGTTTCACCAAGCAATCATGTCCACGTAACACAAAGGGGATCAGTTTAGTTCTTGCAATAAAGAATTAACAGCGAATTACGCCATATAAAAACACTTACCGCTCCACTCTGAGAAGGCCTGTGCGTGTAAAGCACCCCAACCTTTTACCTCTTTAGCCCCGAAAGAAAAACATGAAATACACGCGGCAGAAGACCGAACTACTTAACAAGTATCTCTAAATGTAGTGTGGAGCGTAAGTAAACAGTGTTGCCACATTATATTGTATACACCTCAAGCATCGGCAGTTGTCAATAAGGACTGAGGAAAATCTCGAGCAGACTCAGTCCTGCTGGAGGTTGTGGAAGGGTTTAACCGCTCAGCCTACCACGTCGGTATAGGTAAGCTTGTAAAATTAAGGTTGCCATTTAATAAAATTGCCCGGTTTATAAGATAGTCTATTTAAAGCTGCAATGTAACATTTTGATAAATTCATTTGTTTGTCGATCCACCATCTCTCATTAGGTATGTATAAAAGAAAGTTCATGAATAACCAAAGGAAAGCATGTAGAGGGGCGGACCTTAACATGTAATTATACTATATAGATACATACGAGGCCCTAAGCCAAACATGACTCGTTCCAAATTCAAAATTGTCATTATTCATATTAGAATAAACAAGCGAAACTTGGAATAATCTGCAATTCAAACCGAATATCCTGCATACATACGTTCGTTCATTTGCTTAAAATTTTAGAGCGACTGAATGCAAAGCTTAAGAGCAAAGTGGAATATTTCAATGCAAACGTTATTAAAATGTAGCCATTATTATCAACATGAAAAGTTGCTATATTTCCGTAAGTGAGACGTCTGTATTTTTTATTTGTTTTGACCCTTCGCTTGCACATGGTTGCCGTTTCCTGGTGTCGTATCTAATGGCTGCAAGCGATGATGGATGCCGTATTTAACCATTCTCTTTTTTCGGAAGCTCCGCTGTTAATGGCAACGCTAGAGAGCAACATTGGCACAAGACGCTTTGCTATATCATTCGCTCTTCATTTTGTAACAGAGTGGTTTTAGAGCGTTTATGAGCAAACCAACACTCGGCATTTCGTAATGGATTAACATGCGGGAATGTCGTTGATAAAGCCATTATCCTGCAATTTAAGGCTCTAAAATGACAAAACCCGACTGTCGCATCATTTTCCGTTAAGATATGACACTATGATGAGTTAACGCTATGACGATTTTAGAACGAGCATTTAAATTTTCCTCGTAATTTTGTTATTTACAGACACACACTTCTTAACAGATAAATCCTGTGTTCCATTCACATGACTTTCTCTACCTCTCTCCAATAAATTATTCTATGCTTGTATTTACTCCATGCTAATCGAGAGAAAAAAATAGCAGAAATAGACGTATTACTTGCTTACTTGTAAGTAGAAGCGAAATAAGCGAGTACCATAGGTTAAAGCCATAGTCAAAAGCTAGTTGCTATGTGACTGAAGTTCCTTTCTTTGTATGGACAGGAGTATTCTTGTATGAGAAAGGTATAAGTTTTTAAAAGCTGAAACCAAAAACAAGGAATAACTCAAAACCATTAACTCGACGAAAAAAATGTATACACCATAAATTGTGTTTTAAAGTGCTCTACATTTTTTGTGTGGTAAGGTTTTGTCCATCTGTTACGGTTTAGCAGTTATGCAAAATTCCGTAAAATTCATCCAGAATACAGTGTTCTTCAGGGGCTATTCCCAGAAAATTGAGGATATACATTTTATGCATCAGGTAAGTATATTTAGTATACGATATTTTAATCAAAATCGTAGGAGCCATTTTGGAGAAAATCGAAATTTTCGAAAAAAGTTCCATGTAAAGTGTAGTTTGAGTGATTTTTTCTCAAAATCTTCGTGTCGCATCCCTGAAGGATACTAAACTTAAATACCAAGTTTGGTATTTTACGGACTTTTCGTTTTTGAGTTATCGTGTTCACAGGCACATGGACACACACAGACTTTTTTCTGGGATACAGGGGACCCTAAAACATGTATTTCCGGTGAAATCTCGGTATCGAATTTTTGGGTGGAGCACAATACCTTCTCTGTGCACTATGTACATAGTACGTGTAGAGAGAGTAAAAGTCTAATGCCTTAACAACGACGTGACTTACTCTATCAAATTATTATGTTCACATAAAGCGTGTAACGCAATTACGTTCTATCCAAAAGAAAAGTTAAGTTATCCAATTCCTCTGTACAGAGAATACACATAACAAAAAGGAAAATCCACGCTACTGCAGCCAAATGTAACCCCGTCATCTTCCACGCGTGCCATTACACCGGTTATCTTACGTGGGTCCTCCCCAGTCACAGACACATTTAGCTGCAGTCACTGGGATTCGAACTCACGACGTTCGGCTTTGAATAAATGGCCAATCCAATACATATGCCTTGACGATCACAGCATCGCTTTCAAAGTTGCTGGTTATAGGGATATCTGAACCAGTTCAAGAATTAGCAAAATAACTGGCGCAGTAGAGGGTTAACACAAACATCTGAAGTATAACAACCACGCGACTTTATCTATCAAATTGTTGTGTTCATATGAAGCGTGTAACACAAAAGAAGAGCTACGTCATCCAGAGAACAACAACCTTATTCAGGATACGAAAAACCAATCATGTCAAAGTGGCTTGAATCACCAGAGAAACTAGTTACAAAAGCAGTAATATTTCGGATTTCTACTGTAATTATGTGATTATTATATATCTAAATGAATGTATGTACGCGCATCACTTACGAACTGCACCAAATTCAACAATTCTTTGTTGTTGTTATTGTTGTTGTAAGTCTCTTAATATGAATCAGCATACAATGCCAAGGGAACGCATTTCGCATTAGCAGCCGCCAGATGGCAGTGGTACCACGGTTATTTGTTGCTAAATGGCCGTAGTATTACTATATTTCCCCTTCCCACTCATGGTAAATGTAACGCACCAGTTTATCGAGACAACACAACAATGAAATTCAAATACATTTTTATGTATTAACGGTCATTTCCTCACTCCTATAGATTGAAGCAAAGTAGCTTTCCTGGAGACGAACACGCTAGATACTTATTCATTGGCCGCTACATGGCCGTAGTACTGCTCAATTTTCCTTCCCCATTCAATATTAAAGTAACCCAAGAGTTTATCGAGATAATGACGCAACGTAGCAGTGAAATTCAAATAAGTTTTTATGTATTAACTGTTCATACTTTACTCCTATCGTTTAAAATAAAGAAGCCAAGACGCTTTCCTGGCGACGAACACCTAGAGTAAGTACTTATATTTGCCGCTAAATGGCCGCAGTACTGCTCAAATTTCAACGATTTTGATTAAAATATCGTATATTAAAGATATTTACCTGACAAATAATATGTATATCTGAATTTTCTGAGAATAGCCTCTGAAGACTGCTTTATTTTGGATGAATTTTACAGAATTTTACATAATGCTAAACCGTAATAGATAGACCTAAACTTACCACACAAAACCTGTAGAGCACATTAAAACACACAATTTATGTTACACACATTTTTTTTCGTGGAGTTGATCGTGTTTGAGATATTCCTTGTTTTTGGTTTCAGCTTTATTGCATCAACTCCTGTCCATACAAACAAAGGAACTTGTCACATAGCAACCAGCTTTTGACTATTACTTTAACCTATGGTACTCCCTTATTTTTCTTACAAGGAAGCAAGTCGTAAGACTATTTCTGCTAATTTTTTCTCGATTAGCATTAAGTAAATAGAAGCATTAGTTTTTTAAGAATAATTTGTTACACAAATGTAGAGAAAGTCAAGTGAATGGAACACCTCAGATTTTTTTGGACCTAAACACGTATTTCCGGTGAAATCACGGTATGGAATTTTTGGGTGCAATACAATACCTTCTCTATACACTACGTACATAGTACGTGTAGAGAAAGTAAAAACAACTGAGAACCCTACAAAACTAAAGGATCTTATACTGCCTCATTGCGTGAATTTGAACACTAATGTGATATTAATGGCAAAGGAGACTGAGTGTTAGAAGTGGCAGTCACAGGTGATGACTAGTGTAAAGAAAAGCTATAAATTGTCGGTGCACCCAGAGTGAGTGCCGTGACCATTCTCAATTCTTTCTGCTTTCCAGCGGCACACCTGGGCTTCACTGCAGTCTATTCTGTTGTAAGCTTTTCGCATCATGATGGTCATTCTTTAGTAACAAACAAAAGAAAAACTAACCATTTGACAGTACAGATAAACAAACAAGCTGCTTTACAAGCCTCTACTTTAATGATACGGAAATTGGTTGTAAAATATTAATTCGGTAGGATTCTCATGCTGAAATATACATTTAACCAACTTTACCTAGATTATAATACGCCACACACATACGTAGCGGTTGGCCTGGAATCGATTGCCGGTATAGGCGTGGGGATTTTTCCCTCGCTGGGAGACTTGGTCCGGGGCGCACTCAGCCTTGGGAGGTTCCTGGGAGCCGATTCAGGAGCTACTTGATGGAGAAGTAGCGGCTCCAGGTCAAGAGGACCGCATTAACCGGCCGCATCTGTCCTGGATCGAGATGGGGGACGCAGCGGTCGGGCGGTAGGCCAAGGTTCCTTGTGAGCTGTCGTGCCATTAAGTTATTATTACATACATATATGTGCGCGCATGCTCATAACATCATTGCTTATTACTGGCATCTTCGGCATTGAGGTCGTCACCATTCTCATCGGCACATTCTATGCCTAATCAATTTCCAACTGGCAAAAATGCCCCTTACAATATTTACTACTTGCAAGTGTTACACTCACATGACTTTCTCTAACTGCTCTACAAACAAACGATTATTCTTCTTTCTACACAATGCTAATCGAGATAAACATCAGCAGAATGGTTTTATTACTTAGTTCCTTATAAGAAGAAGGAACTAAAGGAATGCACTAAAGTGATGGTCATATGTTTTAAAAGCTCTCGTTATGCGATTGTCATTGCAAATAGCTTCTTTGCTTGACAAGGAGTAGAACTAAAGAAAAACGGAATCTATAAGCACTTTACAATTGAAACTAATAACAAGCAATACCTTGAAAACGGCAAACTCCAAGAAAAAAATGTATATGACATAAATTGTGTATTTTAACAACATCTAAATGTTTTGTGTTGTAAGTTTTTGTTCATCTTTTAAGGTTAACTACTTATGCAAAATTCAGCAAAATTCATCCAGAATAAACAGATCTTCAGAAGCTATTATCAGAAAATTCAAGATACACATTTTATTTATGATAGAAATGGCTTTAATATATGGTATTTTAATCAAAATCATTTCAGCCATTTTTAAGAAAAACTAATTTTTCGAACATTTTTCCATGTAAAGAATAGTTAGGACAGGGGAGAACTTTCTTGAAAATCTTCGTGTCCATCCTTGGAAGATACCAAACTTAAATACCAAGTTTGGTATTTAACGGTCTTTTCGTATTTGAGCTATGCTCTCCACACACACACACACACACACACACACACACACACACGCACACACCCACGAACGAACGCACGCGCACACACACACACACACACACATGGCCTGTTTCTGAAAATGGTTCTTTTTGGATTCAGGGGTCCTAAAACATGTATTTCCGGTGAAATCTCGACATCGAATGTTTGGGTGGAATACTTCTCTATCCCTACGTACATTGTACATACGGGGCTAGAGAAAGTAAAAAAATCTGATGTGTTCCATTCACATGACTTTCTCTACATCTTTACAACAAATTTTGTTAAAAATATATTTACTCAATGCTAATCGAAAAAAAAAAAATCTGATTTTACATTCACATAACTTTTTCTACATCTTTGCAACAATTTATTATTAAAAAGCTTATCTATGCTTCTATTTATTTCATGCTAATCGAGAAAAAAATTGGCAGAAACAGTCTTATTACTTGCTTCCTTGTAAGTATAAATGAAATAAGGGAGTATCATAGGTTAAAGTGACAGTCAAAAGCTGGTTGCTATGTGACTGAAGTTCCTTTGTTTCTATGGACAGAAGCTGGCAAATTCCTGTATGAGAAAAGTAAAAGTTTTTTAAAGCTGAAAGCAGAAACAAGGAATATCTCAAAAACGATTAACACGAGGAAAAAAATGTAAATAACATAAATTAACGTGTTCTACATTTTTTGTGTGGTAAGCTTTTGTCCATCTCTTACAGTTTAACAGTTAGGCAAAGTTCCCTAAAATTCATCCAGAATAAAGTAGTCTTCATAGGCTATTCCCAGAAAATTCAGAACATACATTTTATTTGTCAGGTAAATATCTTTAATATACGCTATTTTAATCAAAATCGTTAGAGCCATTTTTGTAAACGGTAGTTTGGGGTGGGGGAATTTTCTTGAAAATCCTTGACATCTTGGAAGATACCAAACTTAAATACCAAGTTTGGTATTTAACGCTCTTTTCGTTTTTGAGCTACGCTGCCCCACAAACACAGACGCACACACATGTTTCTAAAAATGCTTTTTCTGAATTCAGGGGGACCCAAAACAAGTATTTCCGGTGAAATATCGGTATATTCTCTATACATTCTGTACATAGTACGTATAGAGAAAGTAAAAAAAAGTTAGAAACGTTTGTAATTTCTGTTTCACGATAAAGATGCGTTAACCTGTATAGTTATAAATCCAGATAAACAACTGACAAACATAGATATCGAGCATCTTCTGACGTAATCGAACCGTCACAAAGACCACTAAATAAATACTTAGATTTAAATTTCAATACTCCTAAAGCCTTCAGCAAGTATTATCCGTTTTTTCAATCCAAAATCCACGATTTGATTGCATTTGAAGAAATATTTCAAAATGCCTTATAATCAAATTACACAATTACAAATTTTTGCATTTTAGTACACTGTCTCTGAGATTAATAGGTCTTTTATATTTCCTGGTATCAATAATCATTATTTAAATTACTAAAACTGCTGTTAAAGAGATGTATGTAGTTTTCAATGATATTTTGCTTTGTTCTTAACAAAAAAACATTTGAAATATTTTTATGTTTTGTATTAGGCTAATATATTATTAGATTAGAAATCTTAAGCCATTTGCTTACTTTACAAATGCATTATAGAAATGTGAGGGGGAGAAATCAGTTGTGAATTGTATAAAATTTAATTTATAAATATTTCAGCTTGTTTATTGGATTCACTATTAGATATTCCACATATTGTTACAAATTACCAACAATTTTTACACTTATAAAGATTGTAAACATTATGATCATTAATCGCTGTGTCAAATTTGAGACATTGGTAAAATGAAAAGGCAATCTTCTTTGGATTCTCGCCCACAGACTATGTCAGCAGTTTACTTTATGTACAGTGTGTGCATCCAAAATATACCTATTCAACTCCTACGTTTATATTTTCTGTTAAAAAGTGTTCACACACACAGACACACATAAAATTATTTCATTGCCTATCTGGATTAGGTTTCACTGCTAAATGCATCACTATACTTAAAATATCACACGAACGAGGAGAAGCTTAACAGATGCAGTGAGAATTACACAACACACTGTATTATAAGCAGTAGTTAATATTAGAGACATTTTTACTTTCTCTAGCCCCGATGTACAGTGCACATAATGGATAGAGAAGGTCTTGTAATGCACCCAAAAATTCGATATCGGAAACACATGTTTTAGGTCCCCCAGAATCCAGAAAACGCGTTTTTGGAAAAAGGTGCGTGCGTGCATGTGTGTGTGTGTGTGTGTGTGTGTGTGTGTGTGTGTGTGGACAGCATATCTCAAAAACAAAAGATACCGTTTAGTTCCCTACTTAGTATTTAAGTTTGGTATCTTGCAAGGATGCAACAGAATATTTTTAAGAAAATCCCCCCCCCCAACCCAACTACCCTTTTCATGGAATTCTTTTTCGAAAATTTTGATTTTCTCAAAAATGGCTCTAAAGATTTTGATTAAAATATCGTAAATTAAAGACAAATGAAATGTATGTCTTTAATTTTCTGGGAATAGTCTCTGAAGACTACTTTATTCTGGATGAATTTTACGGAATTTTGCAGAATTGCTAAACCGTAAGAGATGGACAAAAACTTACCATACAAAAAAAATGTAGAGCACGTTAAAACACACACTTTATGTTATATACATTTATTTCGTGGAGTTGATCGTTTTTTATATATTCCTTGTTTTTGGTTTCAGCTTTAAAAAACGCATACTTTTCTCATACAGGAATTTATCAAGTCGTGTCCATACAAACAAAGGAAATTCAGTCTCGTAGCAACCAGCTTTTAACTATCACCTTAAGCGATGGTAGTCCCTTTGTCCCTTCTAATTACAAGGAAGCAAGTAATAAGATTATTTCTGTAATTTTTTCTCAATTAGAATGAAGTAAATAGAAGCACAAGCTTTTTAGTAATAATTTGTTGTAGAGCTGTAGAGAAAGTCATGTGAATGGAGCACATTAGATTTTCTGTTTTATTCTTCATGTGATTTAGAATTTCTTCATCTAAAAGTGATTCACATATGAGTGCATACTTTTGTCATTGAATCTCCTATTGCAATAATTTCGTTAACTCAAAAAATGATTTAGTGCTAATTCTGACATGTTTAATACAAACCCACAAAAAATATATAAATACGTATATACCTACTACAAAAGTGGTTCATTTAATCATATCAGCAAAATTAATGTCAAAATGGTATGAGTGGCAAAGAAATAAGGCTAATATATTTGATCAAGAGACCAACAGATCCAGGATTTCATCGTTACGCTATTAGTTAGCCCTTGTCTCTTCATCCTCAGGTTCGTTGATGCCATGCTGAAGTTCATCACAGCACGAACTACTACAGAATATAGTTTATCAAAAGCCACTTTTATCAATAATATTAATGTGTTTCTTCACATGACTTTCTCTTCTATTTTGTAGCAAACTATTTTTACAAAAGTCGGATATGTAGAGTCAGACTGAAAAATTCAATGCCATAGCTGGGATTTGAACCACAGATCTCCCGATCTCTAGCCGGTTGCTCTTCCACTGAGCTACCATGGCAACATGCCGGCATAGCACTGAATTTCTCAACTCACTCGCTTCTTTTCCGGTAAACCACATGGTGTTCTCAAATTATTTTGAGATGGCAACCTCAATGGCGACTTACAATGTGGTAAGTACTTAAGTCCCAGGATTCATAGTATAGCCAACTATTATGGTATTGGATTAATTCTTTTTTTCACATAAACCGTGTGTAGGACAGGAGTTGGATAGGTATTGGGATTTGAACCACGGCTATGGCATTGACTTTTTCAGTCTGACTCTACCCATCCAACTCCTGTCCTACACGCGGCTTTTGTGAAAAGAAACAACAAACAATTAATCCATTATTTTTACAAAAGCTTATTCGTCTATCTACTTCACGTTAATCAAAATAGACATTAGCAGAACTGGTCGTATTAGTTGGTTCCTTACATTACAAGTTGGAGGGAATACACTAGGCTAAAGGGACAGTCAAATCTTTTAAAAACTGGTTGTTATGTGATTGAAATTCGGCTCTCTTTGCATGGCCATCAGTAAAAACAACACAAATAGGAATGCCAAATTCCGTTTGAAAAACGTTTAAGTATTTTAATATTGAACCAATAAAAGGAAAGTATCGGAAATGGAGGGTAACTACACAATAAATGTATACCTACGACATAAATTCTGTGCTTTAAAAATATCCATATTTTTCCTTGTCTATCTCTTACGGTTTACGAGCTATACAAAAGTCACTGAGAATGAGGACTTCAGTGGCTATTCCCAGAAAAGTCCATACATATTTTATTTGTTATCTTTAATATACCTACGGCATATTAATTAAAATCTTTTGAAAAAATTTTCCTGTAAAGGGTAGTTTGGCGTGAAGGGATTTTCTGGAAAATCTTCGTTACACATTTTTGGAAGCTGCAGAACTTGATACGTCTGGCATCTAACCGACTCATTTTTTACTTTCTCTACACATACTATGTACATAGTGTATAGAGAAGGTATTGCACTCCGCCCAAAAATTCGATACCGAGATTTCCCGGAAATATACGTTTTAGATCCCCTGTGTCCAAAAAAAAAAGCATTTTCAGAAAAAGGTCCGTGTGTGTGTGTTTGTGTGTGTCAGTGTGTCTGTGAAGACGATAACTCATAACGAAAAATCGGTAAAATACCAAACTTGGTATTTACGTTCAGCATCTTCCAGAAATGCGACAAAGATTTTGTGAAAAATCCTCCACCCCAAACTACCTTCCACATGGAACTTTTTTCGAAAATTTTGCTTTTCTCAAAAATGGCTCTAACGATTTGGACTAAAATATCGTACATTAAAGATATTTACCTCACAAATATTATGTATATCTTGAATTTTCTGGGAATAGCCTCTGAAGACTACTTTGTTCTGGATAAATTTTACGGAATTTTGCATAACTGCTAAACCATATGAGATACACAAACATTTCCCACCCAAAAAATGTAGAGCACATTAAAGCACACAAATTGAGTCATATAGATTTTTTCCTGGAGTTGATCGTTTTTTAGATATTCTTTGTTTTTGGTTTCAGCTTTAAAAAACTTATACTTTTCTCATATAATATTTTCTCAACTCGTGTCCATACAAACAAAGGAACATCAACCACATAGCAACCAGCTTTTAACTATCACTTTAACCTATGGTATTCCCTTATTTCGCTTCTACTTACAAGGAAACAAGTAATAACACTATTTCTGCTAATTTGTTCTCGAGTAGCATGAAGTAAATAGAGGCATATGTTTTTAACAACTATTTGTTGCAGAGATGTAGAGAAAGTATGTGAATGGTGCACATCAGATTTTTCTAATGATGTTTTTTATCCAGGAGGCTCTAAAACTTGTATTTCCAGTGAAACGCTGGTATCGATTTTTGGCAAAATACATTACTTTTATCTACCCATGTCTATGTACGCTGTAAAGAAAATAAAAATGCATAAACGCGAGTTACTTATACACGTTTTCTGGCACATTCTGTGAATTTATTGTTTCAAGAAAACTACATGCCTTAGTGCAGAAAAATTTGGCATTAGGCTGCTAGAGTTGGGTTTCACAGCAGAAAAAGGTAATTAAAGTAAGGTTCCCCTTATCCGGCATTAATCAAAATGGAGTTTGAAAAATGTTTCGAACGATCTGAACGAGTAGCAAAGTAATTTCCTGGCAGAGATAACGTGCGACGCTGATGTGAACTTCCGGTCTTATTCCGGACCTCTTAGATCATCATCAGTCAAAATCGTATTACAGGGCGACGTAATTACCTTCCATCCCTCACCTCGTGCTTCAGTTCGCACCTCCATAATTATATTAAACTTTGGCCCATCTTCGAGAGTCAATAAATGTCAAGCTACGTGGGTATTAATATATATCACAAGTACTCCACTTCCACAAATTTATGGACCTGTGCAAGGCGCCGAGGGAAGCCATACGAGAAATCGATATGACCCTGCTCGACTTGTCCAAGTTGAGGAATGCGTGCACGATTCTTAAGTTGTTGGGTTCCTCGCAAGGCTTGTACAATGGCGGAAGGGGGAAATAATTATATATAATTGCCCACAAGTTGCGGAACATGTTCACATAAAATTATCATTTGCCCGTATAGAACTTTCTACATAATTACAAAGGAACAACATAAAAATATATCAACTGCCAGAGCTGCTAAGATGATGTACAGAAGCTCTTGTATTTCATTCGAGTTATTAGGGGAGTCAACTGCCTTGCTTATTCTTCTTCTGGTAAAGGTCGTAGGTAATCATCAAGTTCACTTGCACGTGCATTTCTTTAAATCACTGCTTGGCATGAACCCGACATATGTGTGTATTCATGAATCCTGGAAATGTATGTTCTATGTTCTGGTGACACTTTACCGTCTCTTTTTCTCCAGAATTTAACAACTGATATGTGAAAATACGTCTGCGGATATTTTAAAAATCTTCAAATCTTTCGGAGACTAATATACAGATAAAAACAAATTCTCTGTATACTAGATTTTTTTTTTATTGTTTCATTTGTAGAGCCCCTTTTAACTTCAATGGTCATATCGGGGGCTTTGACTTGTTCAGAACATTAGGTTTAACTTTATATTACCAAACACACGCACATTCATACTTACAAACTCTATGGGGGATAGGGTATACGTTTGGGTAAAGAAAAATTCCCCGCCCCAATTGGGAATCGAAACCGGGACCTGCGGGTGATAAACAAAATTTGTTTTCACAACATTTATTCATTTTAATCATGGTCCTCTTTTCGTAAATTGAAAAGAAAACTGGCTTTAGAATTCATTGTTAAGTTTTAAACTCATATCACTTTTTTTCAGTATTTTTAAAAGCGAAGTTGATGGTACAATAAACCATGGTCCACGTGACTTCATAAAATATTAAAAAAACAAACAAAAAACATGGTCCCATTTATGGCGGAAGCTGCGTTTGATGCCATCTATGTGTGCACTGATACAATCACGCGATACTTACCTTTCCTATTTTAAGCCTACATTTCCCAACGTTATAAAACAATGTACGAAACCTGCCAATACATTTTTGTTACCGAGTTCATGAGGAGACGTGTTAACAAGTTTATGGTAGATGTGAATGCTTCCAAAAAGTGTGAATTTGCTTTGTGTAGAGTATATTTAATTTGCCCTAAGATAAAACGTATACATCCTTACAAATATAATTCCAAAAAATTGCATTTTTTTAGATAGATAGATAGATAGATAGATAGATAGATAGATAGATAGATAGATAGATAGATAGATAGATAGATAGATAGATAGATAGATAGATACTTTATTTCACTGCTTAGGCCGTGGCCCGGTGGCAGCGCTGTCAATGTAATAATACAATGAATTAAATAAACAATAATCTGAATAATACACTGTTAAAATGCCAATGACATCATAGTATCCTAATACATACTTAATTGTAACAACAGTAATAATAACGCAATATTTTTATTTACTATCCTGACTATAAATCACTCTTCTTTAGTCTCTTTTTAACACTTTGAGGCAAAGTCTCCAGTAAATCTGCAGGTATTTTGTTCCATTCGTTTATTGTTCTATTTGTGAAGGAGAATTTACCTATGTCTGTTTTCTGTTCCCTATTTCTTATTCTTTCCGACTGATCATTCCTCCCACAGTATAATGGCTTTAATAATCGTTTGGATATGTCTTTCCTTGCAGGTTGCCCCTTATAGGCTCTAAAAATTGCACATAGCCTTGCTCGTCTCCTACGTTTTTCTAGTGTTTCCCTGGAAGTAGCAGTGCTGGTATGATTTTCTAATCGTTTACTTCTGTCTACAAATTTAGCTGCTCTTTTTTGAACTCTCTCTAGTGCCAATTTTTGCCCCACCCGATACGGATCGCAGCATGCAGCACTATATTCTAATATTGGTCGAACTAAAGAAGTGTATGCCAAATTTCGCGACTTTCCATTGCTGCGTTTTAAGATCCTCATTACGAAATGCAACGCTTTCCACGCCTTCCCAGTGATCGAGTTTACATGTTCCCCCCACTCCAATCTTTGATTTAGTATTACCCCTAAATATCTTATTTATATATTACGTTTTCTACTATTCTTGCCCTTGAAAATATAATTGTTTTACATTTGTTTGGATTTATCTCCATTTTATTATATTTTGCCCAGAGTTGAATTTTGTTTAAATCTTCTTGTAGATCTATTGTGTCACATTTGCCGCTAATATTTTTATAGATTATACAATCGTCTGCAAGTAGGCGAATCTGAGATGTTATCCCTTCCCGTAAATCATTTATATATGCTAAGAAAAGCTTCCCTGGGGCACACCAGAAGTTACATTTGTAGGAGACGATAATTTATTTCCCACCCGCACTCTTTGGGTTCGTTCGCTCAAGAATTCCCGAATCCAAGTTATCACTCTGCTGTCTATTTGCAGATTACAAAGTTTTTCTATTAGTCGTCCATGAGGTACAAGGTCAAACGCTTTAGAAAAATCAATTATTATTGCATGTACTTTTCCACCCGCGTCAAGTGTATCGGCTACATCCTGACAAACAGCTACTAGTTGACTCTCACAAGAATGTCCGTTCCGGAAACCATGTTGGCCTTCGAAGAGCCAATGCGTTTTATCCCATTCGCGTCTTAAATATTGTGCTATAAGATGCTCAACTTGTTTGCTTACTGCTGATGTCAAACTAACTGGTCTATAGTTTGTCGCATTTGTTCGATCCCCTGATCATTCACTAAAAAGAATAAAGCATGGATTCATTTGCGTGGACCACAATCTAATGTCGTTTCGAAGTAATCAGATGTGAACTATACATAAAATACGTAATGTGAATTAGATGTATCACGTATGAAATAGGAAACAAAACATACCATAGACTGCCTCCGCGGTCGAGTGGTCAGCGAGCTCACTTCTCACCCGAAGGTCCCGGGTTCGATTCCCGGCTGGGGGAATAATTCTTTAGCCAGAATTATTTCTTCTCCCCCACAGAGTCTGGATGTACGTGAGTGTAAATGAGTGTGTGTTTGTATTTGAGGAAAAATAAAACATGATTTAAAGCAAAATTAAGGAACATACAGACAACGAGTGCAAAGCCCCCGATATGACCTTAGATGTTATAAATGAAACAATAAAAACATATCATACCTAACAAGTGAATCAAACTTGGCCAATTGGTTACATGCAGACAGCTAAAGGCATATACCGTTTTATGCTTCGGGCAACAGCAGGACGCACGTATTGTAAAAACATTATAACTTACATTCACTGTTCTTTGGCTTTTTTCTTACCATTTGAAGGGAGATACAAGGCTCCATTCTCTAATTCAAATGTCATTATCTCAGAAACTATCTAGCCTATCAAACTAAAATATAGCCACTATTTATCGGAAGTAGTACACAATAATATGGTTTGGTTAAAGAAGATATCAATTACTTAATTGCACAATGTTTTTATTAAAACCTAGCACCAAATGATTATTTAAATCATCACCAACGCATTAACACTAACATAGATCAAAACCATTATTATGATAACGCGTTATCGTCAAAAAAAATAATTTAGTTATGATCTTAAATGTTCCTGAGAAAATGATTCACTTTATCAGAAATGTTCTAAAAGGGAAAACACAGCTCAAAGTAAAAATGGCAAATATTGAGAAAAATAACTCATATATTTACAAAGAACATACTTAGAAGTGGTATTGAGAAGTTGCACCATAAAAAATGAGTTAAAATGTTCCTCTGTAATCCCAACAATTAGGAGCTGTTAATTTGCTGAAAAGTAGTGAAGTATTATCACCACACAATCTCAGATGCACTGCTATTTCTAAAAAATATAATTAAAAAATCGTTAATTCCTTAGAGAAATAAAAAGGAAGACACCATTAGGAATCGGAATAACTACGAATCACATTACAATACTCTTCGCTGTCGATACTACACTCATCCAAGAAACAGAGAATGACTTGCAGAAATAATTTTATATCAGGAAATGTGCTAGCATAACATGGGCTCCAGATACCAATTAATAAAAATCTGATGTGTTCCATTCACATGACTTGCTCTTCATCTCTGCAACAAATTATTGTTAAAAAGCTTATTCTTCTATTTACTTCATGATAATCGAAAAAAAAAAATAGTAGAAATAGTCGTACTACTTGCTTCCTTGTAAGTAGAAGGGAAATAACAGAGTACCATAGGTTAAAGTGATAGTCAAAAGCTGGTTGCTATTTGACTGAAGTTTCTTTGTTTGTATGGACAGGAGTTGACAAATTCCTGTATGAGAAAAGCATAAGTTTTTTAAAGCTGAAACCAATAACAAGGAATATCTAAAAATGATCATATCCACGAAAAAAAAAATGTAATATAAATTTTGTGTTTTAACGTGCTCCACATGTTTTGTGTAGTAAGGTTTTGTCTATCTCTTACGGTTTAGCAGTTATGCTTTATCATCCAGGATAAAGTAGTCTTCAGAGGCTATTCCCAGGAAATTCCAAATATACATTTTAATTGTCAGGTAAATATCTTTATATACGATATTTTAATCAAAATCATTAGAGACATTTTTGAGAAAATCAAAATTTTCGAAAAAAGTTCCATGTAAAGGGCAGTTGGGGGAAGGGGGGGATTTTCTTGAAAATCTTCGTGTCTCATTCTTGGAACATACCAAGTTAACTTAAATACCAATTTTGGTATTTAACGGTCTTTTCGTTTTTGAGCTATGCTGTCCACAGGCACACAAACATACACATACGTGGGTCTTTTTCCAAAAATGTTTATTTTTGGATTCGGGGGATCCGAAACATGTATTTCCAGTGAAATCCCGGTATCGAATTTTTGGGTGGAATGCAAATGCTCTATGTACATGTACATAGTACGTGTAGAGAAAGTAAAAATATTGTTATAGATGAGAAATGTAAAACCTAACGAAGTGTAAAGGCGTTTGATATTGCTACAAGACTGATAATGTGTACAGATATAACAACCATCTTTCATAAAATCTAACACAACGTTATTAGTAATTACTAATTATACTTTATTTTTGTATTTACACGTTACGCCGTGTTATTTAGGCAACTTCTCCGACACAGTTCTACTCCCGTTTTGTAAGCTCGTAGGAAACAAAACCTGCTTGAGAAGGTTGACGTAACCTTATTGAATTAGAGACAGACTTAATCAGTGACCGGCCTGCTAAGGTCGAGTGTTTGAGCAATTGTAAGTCTTAGAATTTCATATTCTCCTGTTGCAGTTTTTAAACCAGTTATATCTCACAGACTGCTCCCGAGTAATATGTTACTCAAGGGAAAACGCAAGTCATTTGGTCCGAGTCAAGCTGCACTCCACCGTCAAAACAGTCTCTATTTCACGAAGCTGGTGGGGTGTGGGGTGCTCTATTTTGCCTGTGGTTAAGGATGGGGAGGGTCTAGGTTAAATAATCGGTGATATGACATGCCTGGATGATGACGGGGCAGGTAGAAGCACCCGCTGTGAGACCTCTTTTGTAAATTTTGAAACATATTACTACACTCACTTTTTACTTTCTCTATACCTACTACATATGTACGCAGAGTGTAGAGAAGGTATTGTAATGCAAACAAAAATTCAATGCTGAGATTTCACCTTAAATATGTTTTGAGAGCCCCTTATTCCAAAAATGCATTTTTAGAAAAGTGTCTATTTGTGTGTGTGTGTGTGTGTGTGTATGGGGGAGGGCAGCATAGCTAAAAAACGAAAAGTACGTTAAAAACCAAACTTGATAATTAGGTTTGGTATCTTCCAAGGATGCGACACGAAGATTTTCAAGAAAATCCCCCCAACCCCAACTATCCTTTATATGGAACTTTTTTCGAAAATGTTGTTTTTCTCAAAAATTGCTCCGACGATTATCATTAAAATATCGTATATTAAAGATATATACCTGACAAATAAAATGCATATTTGAATTTTCTGGGAATACCTCTGCAGACTACTTTTTTCTGAATGAATTTTACGGAATTCTGCATAACTACTAAACCGTAAGAAATGGACAAAGACTTACCACATAAACAATGTAGAGCACGTTAAAACACACTTTTAATACTATACATTTATTTTCGTGTAGTTGATCGTTTTTGAGATATTCCGTTTCACTGGTATCAGCTTTGAAAGACTTATATTTTTCTCCATACAAACAAAGGAACTTCAGTCACATAGCAACCAGCTTTTGACTATCACTTTAACCTATGGTACTCCCTTATTTCTCTTGTAATTACAAGGAAGCAAGTAATAAGACTATTTCTACTAATTTTTTGTCGACTAGCATGAAATAAATAGAAGCATAAGATTTTTAACAATAATTTGTTGCAGAGATGTAGAGAAAGTCATGTGAATGCAACACGTCACATGTTTCACAATAGTGTCGTCTTAACTCAGCAAGAAGGCATTTCTCGCGCAAAAAATATAATACCGCGAAGGGCTAAAATGATTACCATAAATAAGATAGAATTCTAGGTCCTTCTAAAACAGTTTTTGCCTCCACATCCTTTAAGGTAGATGATACTATAATCAGCTTTCTTCGAACGCTTCATTTGTTAATTGTGCGAGGTAAAGGGAGTTTGTCACGTAAGACAAACCGTAACATTTGTCTAATATAGGTAGTGTGTTCGATCCTGGACAGAAGCGAATCACACCAGTCTCATTTTCGAAGTTTCATTAACAGTGCCCTAATAATTTACTACAGCTTAGCACGAAATGTTCTAGGAGTACCAAAATGACCACAGAGTATCCTGACCACAAGTTAGGATCACTAATCTGCCCCCACCACAACCGATGCAACAGTACATATGTGGTGACCCCGTTTGAAACAATAGACTGTGCCAAACCAATCTTCCTACTTCTTGTTCACTAGTTTCCCCTCGGGAAATTACGTACGCCCTGAAATCCAGGCTTCATAGAAATACGCTTCAAAACAGCCTCTTTTGAAATTCCATGTTGCCGCGCGCTAAGCATTCTTAATTTTCCTACCACTGCGCAGCGTGCATATAATTCAATGACCCCCCCCCAACCCTACCAGAGTGTGGGTTTAGAGCAAAAAACTAACATTGGGTTTAGAGCAAAATGCTAGCGTTTTCGTCAGATGAAAAGACGCTGAAATGGGTGCAAATGTAATTCAGAAATACAGGTTTCATCAAAGCGTTTTTCTAGGAGTAAACAAGATTTTACACAAAAACATATGGGACTAGGACATAAGCAATTTAGAGAGAATATTTTTACTTTCTCTACACGTACTATGTACATAATGTATAGAGAAGATGACCTCCATCCAAAAATTCACCGGAGATAAACGTTTTAGAGTCCTCTGTATCCAAAAAAGCATTTTCAGAAAAATTCCTTGTGTGTGTGTATGTGTGTGTGTGCGCGCGCGCGTGTCCGTGTGCCTGTGAACACGATAACTCAAAAACGAAAAGTCGGTAAAATACCAAACTTAGTATTCAAGTTCAGTCTCTTCCAGGGATGCGACACGAAGATTTTGAGAAAAATCCCCCCACACCAAACTACCCTTTACATGGCACTTTTTTTTGAAAATTGTAATTTTCTCAAAAATGGCTCTAACGATTTTATTAAAATATCGTATAATAGAGATATTTACTTTCAAATAAAATGTATATCTTGAATACTACTCTGAAGACTACTTTATCCTGGATGAATTTTATGGATTTTTGCATTAACTACTAAACCGTAAGAGATGGACAAAAACTTACAAGACAGAAAATATAGAGCACATTAAAACGCACAATTTATGTTATATACAGTTTTTTCGTGGAGTTGATCGTTTTTAAGATATCCCTTATTTTTGTTTTTAGCTATTAAAAACCTATACTTTTCTAATACACCAATTTGTCAACTCCTGTGCGTACAAACAAAGGAGCTTCAGTCACATAGCAACCAGCTTTTGACTGTCACTTTAACCTATGGTACTCCTTATTTCGCTTCTACTTACAAGGAAGCAAGTAATAAGACTATTTCTGCTTATTTTTTTCTGATTAGCATGAAGTAAATAGAAATAAGAGCTTCTACCAAAAATTGGTTGCAGAGATGCAGAGAAAGTCATGTGAATGGAATACATCAGACTTTTTTTTTAATTTGGCGTCTGTAAATCGTAAAAACTCGACAAATTATATTTTTATTCAGCAAACAATTGGTTAGATATTTTCGGATTTTATGATGAAACGCTTTCACGAAAACAGATAAAATAACGACCTTCCTACATGCAACCAAGGCGAAAGATCAAAATTAAGCAATCAACGAGACATGGAATATTAAATCGTAGAGTTGCTGATAAACTGTTTCACTTATTACATACTGTGATTAACGAAGCAAAATACATTACTTGCATTATAAATAGCGCTAAAGCATAGAAAAAAGAGTTCCATGTAATCTTAGAGAAGTTGTGTTTCCTCGTGGAACTTTTTTGATAGGGTTTAAGGAATTTGGTTTGAATATATAAGGAGTTACATGAATTTTCAAATTCCTATTATTCGTGTACGAAACCAGGTATCGATTGATATATTACAATTGTGGATTTAGTGTCTTATGGATCAATCAAACTTTGTGCCTCCGTGGTCGGGTGGTCAGAGAGCCGACTTCTCACCCGGTCACGGGTTCGATTCCCGGCTGGGGCGCTGAATTTTTCTGTAGCTAGAATTATTCCCTATCCTCCACAGAGTCTGAAGTATGTATGTGTGTTTGAGGCAAATAAAATTATTTAAACCTACAGACAACGAGTTGTTTCAAGTGCAAAGCCCCCGATATGACCTTAAATGTTAAAGGGGCTATATAAATGAAGGAAAAAAAAAAAAAAAACTTTGTGCGCTATTAAGTGTATAACCAATTTTTTAAATGTTACTAGCATTGGAGATCACACGAACATATAGCAAAGGGACTAATCTGAGGGAGAATGACAGGAGGGGAGACAAGATGAAGTCTGAGAACAGAGGGAGAGAGAATGAGCATGAGTAGCATGAGAGAAGACGAAACTTCGAAGTGAAAGAGCGCAAGATATATTGAGATAAACAGAGTAGGCGAATATTTTTTTAGGTTTAACGTGCGATATTCTACATACGGTACACAGGCGTAATACATAATAGTATACATCAAATTAAATGTTAATTGCGGAAGAAATTTTAAGAATCAAACTATTGAGAACTTTAGCTACCTCCAAGCGTTGAGAAGATTAAGGAAAACCTGAAAAAAAAGAAAAAAAAACTTCTACAAAGAGAACAGTGCTGGCGAGATTTAAACCGCAGATTCCCGGCCACGAATCGGTGCCTTAATGACCTCGACCAATTTTGTCGGCAATAGGCGAGATGAGATAACAGACAATGACAGCGGTTTCAATAGCAACAGAACAGAAATAAGGATTTGCTTAGCACAGTTATTTATTCTACGTAAATGCTGCAGATTATGTTATAATTCAGAGCTAGGAAGCTCGTACCGTTCGCCGTTCCGCATACAGGTTGCGACCGACCGTCTCGCCGCATCAAAACAAGTCATTGACGAGAACGCAGGAGGGACATTATGAGGCATTCGTAAAAGCACATTATTTAGATCATTATGTATAACACACAAATTGTTACATATATTCAGGCTGACTGATTGAGTTCCTTCTTCACATATGTACATTATGAAAACACCCAAGCAATTATAACAGGGATTATAATATTTACTCACTGAATGTAAAATAATACCCAAATAATGTAATTACTTTCTTAAATATCTTCAGATTCTTGCCAGCTAACAACGAAAGCAGGAACTAAACAAAACTTTACTCATCTGTGTAATACTGAAAACTATATTTACTTCGGAAGCCTTTCAAATGAAACCTCATTCTACATTCCGACAAACAAGATTTTTAAAGCGAAAAAGTTCGTTTCACTTCGCATGATGTATCAATATCACCAAGCAAATATCATTTTTTGGGATCTAAAATTGCAGCTTGTATGCGATACATCACACTGAACCCTGCATTCTTTTCAGGTACACATTTAATTTTTGTCTTTATTTCAGGTAGAAAGCTCGTGGATCCGTCATGAAAATTCTTCTAAATGCCGCACAGACTCAACTTAGATCCATACCTCAAGACTTATAACAGTGTGATAGTTGTGGGTAACTTCTGAACAAATTTGTAGTCAATATGTTTCTGTGATGCTGTTCTGTTACTAGACGTTTGACAATTTGTTTATTAGAACTGCCATCCGTTTTTGAATAAGTACATGCCTTAGTGCACTGCTAGAAAAATTACTATGATTGTAAAATAAATTAATTTTGCTCACATTTGAGCAGAACAAGGATGTTATTAGAACGCCTTCCTTCCTACCGACGTGGTTCTGTGTTTGCATAATAGCTGTGATAGCTGTTTTGCAGTAATGGGTTGCACTCTACGTTGACATTTGCTCGCGCGAGTAGCACCGCATGGTATTGCCAAACCTGGCCACTCTTATGCTACATTCACAATTAAATGCAATGTAAGCGCACGAGTTTGGACTCATATTATTTAATGTAAGCATTCACATAGAAACACGCAAGACGCGCCGCAATGCAATGCAACGCAAGAGTTTGCAAACTCCAAACTTTATATTTGAATTGCATGCAAAGAGGAAGAATTCTGCTTCTTTTCTCTATGCATTGCCTATGAATTCAATAACAAACGATCGCACTGCAAGATTTTGCAGTGTACATGCATGTTCTTCTATTTGGCCGTGCCGAGACATCTCAAATTTCCCTCAAGAGGTTATGACAGTCTCCTTGCGAATCCTTTTTTGATTTAATGGATGTAATTAGCATGTGCGTATAGATTTATTAGTTCTCATAAATCGAAGACGCAGAGATATAATTCTTAGTTCATTAAATGTGTAATTTAATTATCACTTTCTGCAGCCTCTGTGCTCGTACTATTTTCAATACTTTTGAATGAGCAATTATTATGACGTCACTGCCGCGAGCGTCAGTTGTTAGCATGTAATGTATTTATTTTGTAAAATATTGAGTGAATTTCTTATGTGGTATTGTTGGTTATTGTAACTTGCGGAGCGCTTGGAAGATATTCGCATGTAACTTGCGGATCTAGAAACCCTTGACAGCTTATTGCGTTGTGTTTCCTTGCGTCTGCGCTGATGCTACGTTACGTCTGCTCTCATAGCATTACTCTGCGAACTTCCTAGCTCTGGTTATAATATTCAGTATTTCTAGGGAAAGAAGCACAGAAAGGTTAGGAAGCAAGCACCCAAGCCTCGACAGCGATGGGAAGGTCGTGGTTATGCATTATTGAGTAAGTGTGTGTGGAACTTGTGCCTCACTGGAATACTGGTTTGAACAGGTTTACTTACCTACAGCAGGATCAACTCTTTATAGGGTTTGTCGCGGGCTGCCTTCCTTTGTGCAGGAGGGACGAGGAACTAATTGCAGAATATTTTATAGCACGGTGACGTGTGGGCTTCAGCTTCTTTCCTTTTATTGGAATATACCCGCTCGTTTCTCTGTCAGCCGCTGAATTCTATTAGCTCCACTCCTACACCGAGACATACGCTAAGCCCTCAGGCGTCAGAGTTAGATTCGGTCCTGGGCCGAGTGCCCACCCCTCAACGATTAAAGAGCAATCAGCGTTTCGAGTCAGGTCCCCTTTCATTTCAACATATCATCCTAAACCTCCTTCGCCTGGTGCTATCTCGAAATAAAGAAAATCTTGTCATTTTTACTTTCTCTACGCGTACTATGTACATAGTGTATGGAGAAGGTATTGTAATGCACCTAAAAATTCGATATAGAGATTTCACCAGAAATACATGTTTTGAGACCCCCTGAATCCAAAAACAGCATTTTTAGAAAAATATCCGTGTGTATGTCTGTGCATGTGTGTGTGTGTGTGTGTGTGTGTGTGTCTGGGCAGTATAACTCAAAAAAGAAAAGTCCGTTCAAAACGAAATTTGGTATTTAGGTTTGGCATCTTCCAAGGATGCGAAACGAAGATTTTCAAGAAAATCCCCCCAACTACCCTTTACATGGCATTTTTTCTCGAAATTTTGATTTTCTAAACAATTGCTCTAACGACTTTGATTAATATATCAAAAACAAATAAAATGTATATCTTGAATTTTCTGGGAACAGCCTCTGATGGCTACTTTATTCTGGAATTGCATAACTGCTAAACCGTAAGAGGAGGGCAAAAACTTACCACTCAAAACATGTAGAGCACGTTAAAGCACACAATTTATGTAATGTACATTTTTTCTTTGAGTTAATCGTTTTTTAGATATTCTTGTTATTGGTTTCAGCTTTGAAAAACTTAGACTTTTCTCATCCAGGGATTTGTCAACTCCTGTCCATACAAACAAAGGAACTTCAGTAACATAGCAACCAGCTTTTGACTATCATTTTAACCTATGGTACTCCATTATTTCGCTTCCACTTACAAGAAGGCAAGTAATAAGTAATTTCTGCTATTTTTTTTTCTCGATTAACATGAAGTAAATAGAAGCTTAAGCTTTTTAATAATATTTTTTTTGCAGAGATGTAGAGAAAGTAATGTGAATGTAACATCAGGTTTTTTCCAAAATAATAAAACTAATTTAGAGTCCCAGTACACTTCAAATCTTATCATCAGCTTTTGTTCTTGAGTAAACTAAAATCCCCATGCTGCCAATTATATATCTGATAACTGCACGAGCCATTGAAACTAATTCAGATATGAGACTAAAATTTACAAGTTGCAGGTGCATATCTTCTAAGCTCACTTTGCTTTTCTGCAATAAGTTCGTTTATTATTCGTATTATATAAATATTATGGTATGATTAGATACCCTATTATTTTTATTGTAAATGTTTAATACTAGAATTTAATAGTTATGTTTTTGAACTTAAAGAATTTAGTCTATTTAGAGGAAAGATGTGTTTATTTTCTTAATTATACTATCGTTTGGTTAAAATTTATCACCATTTTTAAATAGCCAACCATATTATTAACACCAGAACAGATCCACAACATCACTACACTATTGTTTTTATTATTCTGAAATGTATTTAGCTAACTTCAATAGTTCGTGAGAAAATGTAGTTCACAAATAAATGTAGTTCATAGCAACAATGGATAAATAGCCTCGCATGTATTTGCAAAGAAAGAAATGCGATGATTTGAGTATACAGGAGTGTGTGTGTGTATGTGTGTGTATGTGTGTGTGTTTGTGTGTGTGTATGTGTGTGTTTGGACAGCATAGCTCAAAAACGAAAAGACTTAACCAAACTTGGTATTAAAGTTTGGTATATCTTCCAAGGATGCGACACGAAGATTAAAAATAGAAATCCCCCCACCCCAAACTACCCTTTAAATGGAAAAAATTTCGAAAATTTTGATTTTCTCAAAAATGGCTCTAATGATTTTGATTAAAATCTCTTATAATTAAGATATTTACATGCCAAATAAAATGTATATATTGAAGTTTTGGGAATAGCATCTAAAGACCTCTTTATTCTGAATCATTCTTATTGAATTTTGCATAACTGGTAAACCCTAAAACAAAAATTTGCCGCACAAAAAATGTAGAGCACGATAAAATACACCATTTACTCATATACATTTTTTTTCTCGTGGAGTTGATTGTTTTTCAGATATTCCTTGTTTTTGGTTTCAGCTTTAAAAAGAACGTATACTTTTCTCATACAGGAATTTGTCAACTCCTGTCCATACAAACAAAGGAACTTCAGTCACATAGCAACCAGCTTTTGACTATCACTTTAACCTATGATCCCTTCTACTTACAAGAAAGCAAGTAATTACTATGAAGTAAATAGAAGCATAAGCTTTTTTAACAATCATTTGTTGCAGAGAGGTAGAGAAAATCATGTGAATGGAACACATCAGATTTTTGTTTTTTTTGTTTCTGTTTTTAGTTTAACTTAGAAGTTTCATGTCGGTTGTTAAATACGGAAGAGCTGCAAGATAGGCGAAAGTATTCCCAAATGAGACCTGAAGTTTGTAGTACTGAAGTGAAAGGGTCGCGTTGTATATCGCCACACAATCTAAATACTGTTTCGATAGATTGAATGCCCCAACCATTTTCTGTTTTCAATTGTTTGTGTAGCCATTAACAGGCTACATGGCAGGTGGAACATGTTTATTGGCCTGGCAATAATTAAGCTAGATAAATTAGAACGATAATGGGGTTTGCTGTGTATTTCTAATGCCAACAGTGCCACATTAAACTTCTACCATTCAACGTACGCTAGTAATTATTGACAAATGTTGGTGCATTCACGTTAAAGAAAAGAAGGGTGAGCTCAAACATGGATTGCTTTTTCAACGTTTTAGTTACCAACTAACTGCATATTGCGACATGAAATTCATTCTCGCGTACCGTATTTCTTTACTTTCAAACCTTATATAGTAGCCGACGTTCCTACACATCATTTTGGTGCTTGAAAATCGCCTCAAATTTTGATACAGAATGCAAATTTTTTAATGTTATGCAACCTCTGGTTAACTATAGAAAAAGTAAAACGAGAGAATCACATCAAGGAGCACCATTAATATCAAATGCTGAGTTACAAAACGAAATCTAACCTTAAAAGCAAAAGTAAAACATTACTGTAACATAATAAGATGACAAATCACCTATAAAAGCAACAATTATGTTAAAGTAAGTGACACTATCATTTTGTAATAAAAAAAAATCTGATGTCTTCCATTTACATGACTTTCTCTACATCTTACCAACAAATTATTGTTAGAGAGTTTATGCTTCTATTTACTTCATGCTGATCCAGAAAAAATTGGCAGAAATAGTCTTACTACTTGCTTCCTTGTAAGTAGAAGAGAAATAAGGGAGTACCATAGGTTAAAGTGACAGCCAAAAGCTGGTTGCTACGTGACTGAAGTTCCTTTGTTTGTATGGGCAGGAGTTGACAAATTCCTGTATCAGAAAAGTATTACGTTTTTTTAAGCTGAAAACAAAACAAGGAGTATCTAAAAAAAAAAAAAAAAAAAAAAAAAAAAAAAAAAAAAAAAAAAAAAAAAACCGGCCATCTCCACGAAAAAAATGTATATAACATAAATTGTGTGTTTTCACGTGCCCTACATTTTTTGTGTGGTAAGTTTTTGTCCATCTCTTACGGTTATGCAAAATTCATCCAGAAAAAAGAAGTCTTTTGGGACTATTCCCCGAAAATTCAAGATATACAATTTATTTGGCAAGTAAGTATCTTGAATATAAGAGATTTTAATCAAAATCGTTATAGCCATTCTTAAGAAAATCAAAATTTTCGAAATTTTTTCCATTTAAAGGGTAGTTTGGGGTGGGGAATTTTTCTTGAACATCTGCATGTCGTATCCTTGGAAGATACCAAATTTAAATACCAAGTTTGGTTTTAACGGTCTTTTCGTTTTTGAGCTATGCTGCCCATACACACAGACAGAAAGACAAACACACATGAACTTTTTTTTTTTAAAAGAAATCCTTTTTTTGGATTCAGGGGGTCTCAAAACATATATTTCCGGTGAAATCTCGGTATCTAATTTTTGGGTGCAATACAACACCTTCTCTATACACTCTGTACATAGTACGAATAGAGAAAGTAATAACTGATGGATGATGTGCCTGCATTAAGGTGCGCTGGGTTGGTATACAAGGCATTTTAAATACTACTCTTTAGTGTCAGGCTAACATACAATACCATATAAGACAGACACAGTCTATCGCAGAGGAGCAGTTATGACTTAGGAGCTGAACATACCAAAAGTTTGTATATTTAATATTGTAGTTAGTACATTTTGTAATGCAAAAAGCGCAAAATATAAAACCTGCTTGTAATATAATGTTAATTTTCTTTTCAGGATATTCTGATAATGGAAACTTTTAATTGAGAATGCTCTATACCGCAGCAACTTAATGAAAGAGTTAAGAAGAAGCTTAACTTGAAGTGCAATTTTGCAAAAGGCAATGCTGAAATGCTTTCACGTTTACTGCTCTAAATGACTCAATTAACATCTCGTTTTATTTTTATTCACATCAGCACATCCAAGTGGTGCTTGTAAATGGCAGAAACTATAATGCTGAAAATTATCCTGTTCACATTTTCCCTTAGAAATTAATCTCATATTCAAATATTTTGTACCTGCACTAA
Organism: Hymenopus coronatus; assembly: GCA_030762935.1. Lineage (NCBI taxonomy): Eukaryota > Metazoa > Arthropoda > Insecta > Mantodea > Hymenopodidae > Hymenopus > Hymenopus coronatus. Next base: position 135,038,027 of record CM060888.1, on the reverse strand, counting down.
ATATAAATTGTGTTATATTGTATTAAAACCCATCAAACTCAGTCAATATCATCAAAATGAGCATGCCTCTTCCTGACAGGTGGTAGTCCTAAAAAGACAAACAAGATTGCGCCAAAATTCCTTGCGCATGCTCAAATTCTGCCATATTGGGACCCAGTAAACAAATATGTTGTTGAAGTTAGACACTTCATTATATACATTTTGTATTTTAGCTGCTGGGCTTATATGCTACTCAACAGTTATATTCTACACTGTACAAGTTGGATCATTTGTTGACTCTTGAAGCTTTAATGTTCTTATAATTGAGCAGTAATAAGAGAAATCTCTTGTGTTCCATTCACACGACTTTCTCCACATCTCTGCAACAAATTATTGTTAAAAAGCTTATGCTTCTCTTTACTTCATACTAATCGGGGGGGGGGGGAAATAGCAGAAATAGTCTTATTACTTGCTTCCTTGTAAGTAGAAGCGAAATAAGGGAGTACCATAGGTTAAAGTGATAGTCAAAAGCTATGTGACAGAAGTTCATTTGACAGGAGTTCACAAATTCCTGTATAAGAAAAGAAAATGTATATAATAAAATTGTGTATTTTAACGTGCTCTACATTTTTGTGTGGTAACTTTTTTCCATCTCTTACGGTTTAGCAATTATGCAAAATTCCGTAAAATTCATTCAGAATAAAGTAGTCTTCAGAGGCTATCCCCAGAAAATTTAAGATATATATTTTATTTGTCAGGTAAATATTTTTAATATATGATATTTTTATCAACATTGTAAGAGCCATTTTTAAGAAAATCAACATTTTCGAAAAAAGTTTCATGTAAATGGTAGTTTGGGGTGGGTGATTTTTCTCAAAATCTTCGAGTCTCATCACTAGAAGGTGCTTAACTTAAATACCAAGCGTGGTATTTTCCGACTTTTCGTTTTTGTGTTATCGTGTTCACAGACACACACATACACACACGCACACGGACCTTTTTGTGAAAATGCTTTATTTGGATACAGGTGACCCTAAAACATATATTTCCGGTTAAATCTCGGTATCGAATTTTTTGGTGGAGTGCAATACCTTCTCTATACACTATCGTGTGTTTTTGCATCAAATTTCAGTTCTGGGTGGTTTTTTTTTTTTTTTTTTTGTTTTTTATTAATTTGTTTGTATATATATTTATTTATTATATTTTTATATAACAGGAATTATTCACTGTCTAACCGTAATTACTCACCTTTCTAATTCAATTCTTAAGGTTAATTATTATTCTGTTACATGAAACTAGGCAAGTCATTGAATCAATTGGTTATTTACCCTTACCTACATATTTTTCTAACCATCATTGGATGTTGCTAGGGTTTGTTTTGTAGTTATGAGTAGCAAACAAAAGTCTCAAAAATCTAAAGTATTCCATTCACATGACTTTCTCCAGCTGTTCCACAAACAAAATTTTCTTACAAAAGATTATTCTTTTATTTACATCATGCGAATTAGTCTTATTGCTTGCTTCTTTGTAAATAGAAGGGAAATAAGAGAATGGACAGGCTAAAGCGCTAGTCAATCTTTTAAAAGACGCTCGCTATGTGAAACAATTTAAATTCTGTTCCCTTTGCTTGCTAGGAATGACTTCCTATTTGAGAAAAGTTTAGGTATCTTAAACTGTAACCAATAACTCGGAATGTATCCAAAAGGTTCAATTCTTACAAAAAAATGTATATGACATTAATTGTATTTTTTAATGAATTCCACATTTTTTTGTGTAGTAAGTTGTTGTCTATCTCTTACAGTTTACCAGTTACATAAAGTCACACAGAATGAAGAGATATTTAGACGCTATTCCCAGAAAATTCAAGCTATACATTTAATGCCATAAAAATACCTTAAATATATGTAGTTTTAATAAAAATCGTTAATCATTTTTGAGAAAATCAAAATTTTCGAACATAGTGAACATAGTTTGGGCTGGAAGGGATTCCCTTGAAAACCTTCGTTTCCTATTCGAAGATACTGAACTTAAACACCAAGTTTGGTGTTTCACCGACTTTTTTGAGCTATGCTGTCCACAGAGACACGCACACAGGCGGACCTTTTTCTAAAAGTACTTTTCTCGGACTGAGGGAACCTCAAAGCATATATTTCCGGTGAAATCTCGGTATCGAATTTTTGGGTATCTACTACGTATATTGTACATACGGGCTAGTGGAAGTAAAAACGGCTCAAACGATTTCTATTAAAGTGGCAAACGTTTAAAATTTTGCTTGACAAATGAAAAATATATATCTTGAAATCTCTGGCCATGTGCATTGAAGTTCGCTTCAAGCTGGATGATTTTATTACAACTGGTAAAACAAAAGAAATAGATAAAATCCTGCTACACAAAAAACGTAGATCCTGTTACACCTATATTTTTGGTGGACTTAACAATTTTCGAGATAGTGTTTAAAGGTTTCAAATACATACACACTTTCTCAACTGGAAATTACCATTCCGGCTTTCTTGTTTCAAGTTAATGCAAATAGAATGTGACTTTAAAGCATAACTTAGCGGTTTGCATCAAAAAGATTTGACTGGTTTCTACCTATAACGAAATGCGCAATTAAAGTTTATCTTTAATGACAAGAAACACAAGAATAAGCATCCGAATAAATAGTTTGTAGAAGAGCAAGCAGAGCAAGTCATGTATGTGCCACACATAAGATTTTTATTACATCTGTTCGTGTTTTATTGTTTTAAAAGTTTGAATTTGCTTAAAATGCTATGTAATAAATAACTTCTCACTTTTCGTTTGCTAGGTCTCAATATGGCGTCTAACGCAGAGCTTAGCTTCATGCATCAAAGGAGCCGCTCGTTTCTGTATGCTCTCTATTCTGTAGTTCCGGTCTGCATACAATTCTCCCGTCATCTGTCTGTTAGTCTCTCTCACTATTTTTTTTTTTTTTTATTCATATGTATAGTCCCTTTTAACGTCTATGATGATATCGGGGACTTTAAACTTGTGAAACAAGGATATATTCGCTGAAGATTATTGACTTTAAGTTAATAGTTTTATATCAATAAACACAAGCACATTCACTTTCCATTCATTTTTTCCAGACTATGTGAGAGATATGGAATAAATCTGGTTGAAGAGATCGCCCTCCGTGATGTAATGGTTACCATGCTAATTTCATATATGCAAGGTTGCGGGTTCAAACCCGGCGGAGGACAATGGATTTTTTTCGGGTGTAAAAATCCTTAGCATGGCTTCCTTCGGAAGGGAAGTAAAGCTGCTGGTCCCGTGTTGTAGATTTCCGGCACGGTAAAGAAGCTCAAGCCTGATAGAAAAGTCTCTGAGCAAAATTAAACGGTCTTTCACGCCAAATTTAGAATGGGACGCTGAGAACCACAGCAGTTAAAGAGCGTCCACAAATAACACGCCATTAACATTTCTGGTTAAAGAAAACTTCCCCACCCCAGCCGAGAACCAAACCTGGGACGCCCAGGTGTCTGTGATATTTTCCCCTGATGGTCTGTAGTTCGATGTCGCTGTGAGAATCCTACTTCTGGAACAATTATTAATGTTCCGATATCACGCAGTCGACTTACCTCCCCGTATGTAGAACTGTCACTCCCCTAGGACTTACAAGCGGGTGCCTAGGGGTCAGTGGCCTGTCGGGGAAACAACGGCACGTAACCACAGAATGTAGAAGCTGCAACGAGTGGTCGGATCGTAATCAGGCATGAGCGTGGGGAGGGGATGATATGATATGAAAGCAAATGGATGATAGCAAAGGCGACGATGGAGCAATTGGGGAATAAATGGCGGGGGATAGGGGGGGGGAGTTCTTCCCAGTTCTTGTAGGATGTCTTCATTTCGTTGATGGTATCATTTAATGTTCGGTACATAAAGTTTATTCGCTGGCAATAATTCTGTTTCCGTTACACTTTCAACTCAAACCAAATATGTAAGTAAATCTATATACGAGTACATACCATGGCCTAGTCAATACTCCACGCTGTAAACTTAGAAGAATAAATATTCGACGCTGGATAACATGCTTGCTTCTACAGCATGTCAGTGTTCTTACCTGCAACAAAGAAAGACAAAGGGTTTAGTTAACTAATGTTTGTGAAATTATACTCAAGAATTACATAGGTATCATAAACTATTCCTTTATTGGACAGTCTTTTCATTTCATAGAATACAACAGAAGAATTCCCGCACAATGTTCATGGCGGTTTATAAGCATATACGTCTTACAAAATATTATAATTATTTAAAAAAAAAAATTATGTCGAATGTTGCTTGTGGAGAATTCGTATTAAAGTATTAAAAACACAGTATTGAAGAACTCATTTATTTCTAAAACAGACATAACATGAAACCACTCATTATCTTTTCAGATACAACTATGCATCTATGTTAATTATCTTAGTACGGATTTAAGCATAACTATAATTCATAGAAGCTATGTGAAGATTATTAATTCAATTAAATATCATTTATTGTAATTTTTACTTTCTCTACACGTACTATGTACATAGTTTATAGAGAAGGTATTGTATTGCATCCAAAAATTCTATACCCAGATTTCACCGGAAATATATGTTTTGACGTCCCCTGAAATTAAAAAAAGCTTTTTTTTAGAAAATTATCCGTGCGTGTGTGTGTGGTTCTGTGGGCAGCATAGCTAAAATCGAATAGACGTTAAAAACTAAACATGGTATTTAAGTTTGGTATCTTCCAAAGATGCGACACGAAAATTCACCCTAAACTAACTACCCTTTACATGGAAAACATTTCGAAAGTTTTGATTTTCTTAAAAAAATAGCTGTAATGATTTTGATTAAAATATCGTATATTAAAGACATTGATCTGACAAATAAAATGTATATTTTGAATTTTCTGGGAATAGCCTCTGAAGACTACATTATTCTGGATGAATTTTATGGAATATTAAATAACTGCTAAACCGTAAGAGATGGACAAAAACTTACCACACAAAAACTGTAGAGCACGTTAAAACACACAATTTATGTTATGCACATATTATTTCGTGGAGTTGATCGTTTTTGACATATCCCTTATTTTTAGTTTCAGCTTTGAAAACCTTATAGTTTTCTCAGACAGAAATTTGTAAACTGCTCTTCATACAAACAAAGGAACTTCAGTCACATAGCAACCATCTTTTGACTATCACTTTAACCTATGGTACTCCCTTATTTCACTTCTACTTTCAAGGAAGCAGGTAATAATACTACTACTGCCTATTTTTTCTCGATTAGCATGAAGTAAATAGAAGCATAAGCTTTTTAACAATAATTTGTTGCAGAGCTGTAGAGAAAGCCATGTGAATGGAACACATCACACTTTTTTCGCATATTCGAAATATTAACTGCTAATGCTACCTTTATACCTATTTCCAAAGCAGGAATCCTGAATTTTACAAATAGCAGAATCCCAATATGGGCCTGGATGGCGTCTGGTTACCGAAATGATTAATTTTACGGAAACAAGTTTTTCAAACAAATGTTTCTGCTACACACACACATGCACATTATTAACGGCAACTTTTGATTTCATGACAATGGTCTACCGGCTGCTTAGTTATGTTCTGACAATATCTAAGGTCAATACTTTTTCAAAACAGCCCTTTTGTTTGTGAAGGACAATACAATAGTTTGCATTTCCACTAAAATAACAAAACCTTTACCAAATCAGTGTCATAAATAAACTGCAAAATCTAAAAACACCATACCATACCAAATACCTGAACGTATCAGTAAAAACATGGGAATTTATATGTATAAATATGTACACGAGTTTGTACACTAATTAAAATGTACCTCGGGGAGATGCAAGGAATGGCAGTCAGCAGGGAATGACGGTCATCGCTGTAATATCGCTTCGTAAGGACATGGACATATCTATCGTGTTCTGCGCTCTCTTCGCAAACAGATAGAACCATTTCAATAGTAACTTCATTGCTGAGTTGTAAGTTTACGAGGTTAGAAGTGTTTTTCTGTAGTTGGCAGTTTTCTTATAATTTCGTCCAGAAAATCAAGACATCGTACGTATATTTCATTGTTTTAAATTTGCTCAATCTTTTTATAAAACGAGTAGTGTATTTTTTGCTGATGATTGGAATAATTTTTGCTTTGAGAGAGAACACACTATTTGTTGGTTATGAAGCATTTTCTGTAAGGTTGTTCGTGAAGGTAATGGCGGTCTATGTGACCGTAACTCCCTGCGTGTGACCTTCATTCCCTTCAAATTCAATTCAGCACTTATTGTTATTGTTATTATTATTATTATTATTATTTGTGTAAACAATCTTACAATATTAGTACAGTGCTCATGCTGATGAAAAATATCAGTTAAAGACCCTAAAAGTAATTTAAATCATTACATTGCAATGAACCTCGCAGGCTATACAGTCTGATGTAACTAAAAAGTGAACAAGAACGGTGTGGGCAATAGCACGATTAATTCTGTCGGCTGCTGCAGTTGGTTAGCGCACCTACACGGCAAACAGGAAATTCAATAATTTAATTTTCAAGATTTAGTACTTTTAAACTTGTAGAGGCCCCTTTTTTTATTCAACTTTATTTCTTAAAGAAATGTTATAATAATAGAAGAACGATAAGGTTTAAATGTTAACTTCTCATTTTTACGTTACTGTATCTTAGCGACCGTGATTACCTACACATGCTGGAAATAACGGCCAGTGCAATTTATATTTTGAATTATTAACACTACTGAGCAATAACTTAGAATCTTAAATTTATGTACACAGTTAGTAAATACTTCTACTGACAACATATCAATTTACAGAAAAAATCCAACCTCTGCTTGGATTTGGGGAGGACTGCAACTCTTAAGCGACCGTCATTCCCTGCATCTCCCCTATGCTATGGATTATAGAACTCATTACACACAAGTTTAGCGATAAAAAGAAAAAAAAATCTGTGTTCCATTCACATAACTTTCTCTACTTCTGTGTAACAAATTATTGTTAGTAAGCTTATTCTTCTATTTACTTCATGCTAATCGAGAAAAAATTAGCAGAAATAGTCTTATTACTCGCTTCCTTGTCTGTATAAGCGAAATAAGGGAGTACCATAGGTTAAAGTGAAGTCAAAAGCTGGTTGCTATGTGATTAAAGTTCCTTAGTTTGGACACGAGTTGACAAATTCCTGTATGAGAAAAATACAAGTTTTTCAAAGCTGAAACCAAAAAACAAGGAATATCTCTAAAACGATCAACTCCTCGAAAAAAATTGTATAACACAAATTGTGTGTTTTAATGTGCTCTACATTTTTTGTGTGGTAAGTTTTTGTTCGTTTCTTACGGTTTAGCAGTTATGCAAAATTTCGTAAAATTCATCCATAATAAAGTAGTCTTCAGAGGCTATTCCTAGAAAATTCAAGATATACATATTATTTGTCAGGAAATATCTTTAATATACGATATTTTAATAAAAATCGTTAGAGCCATTTTTGAGAAAATCAAGGGTAGTTGGGGATGGGGGATTTTCTTGAAAATCTTCGTGTCACATCCTTGGTAAGTACCAAACTTAAATACCAAGTTTGGTATTTAACGGTCTTTTCGTTTTTGAGCTATGCTGTCCACACACACACAAACACACACACATACACACGGACCTTTTTCCAAATATCTTTTTCTGGATTCAGGGGGACACAAAACATGCATTTCCGGTGAAATCTCGGTATCGAATTTTTGGGTGGAATACCCATTGTGAAGAACTATGCAAAGAAAGTTTCTGAAAATAATTAAGATCAAGACAGTTATGATAAACAGTAGAGAAAATATTTAAAAAAAAAAAAAAAAAAGTTGGATGTAGCAAATGAAGGCATTTATCTCAAAAACCCTTTCCGAAGAATAAGAATAAATGAAATAAACACGCCCAAGGCATGCAAACCTAGAAATTTCGGTCCAAGAGCATCTTTGTTATCAAGGAAAAATCGACGTCGCTCGTTTTTTGTGGAGGCAATAAAGTAACAAGTATGTCGAGAAGTTTTTAAAGTCGTGAACAAATTAGGTCAAATGTTTTGCGATTCTTGGCAAGTGGCAAGGTTCTAGAAAATGTGAAAATATCGCCAGGAATTGCGTATCCACGTCCCATCGCATATTATTTCTTTCTGCGCCGAGACGTGACACAGGCAAATAATTGCGAGCAACAAGGACATACGTGTCTGTGTTGAGAAGGAATCTTAATAACAAGAACATAGAAATCTGCAGAATCCTGAAATTAGAAAGGTAAACTAGACACGTACGAAGAGTGAATCACTTAAGGAGTGAATTAAAATACCTAACCAGGTGGCTTGACTCAATTGAAATTCCACCCTAGACGATATACTTGTTTTTACACTATAACTGTGCTGTTCTTTCAAATACTGGCTGCTATAATATTTATAGAGTAGAACTTTTTATTTATGCATTGATTTTTTTCACTTAACGTAGACATGAAGATTTACCTTAAATAGTTAACATTTAAAACAGGTCTATTAGTAATAAGTTGTTAATTTTGATTATGCTGTTTCTTAAATTAGAGATGTGAAAACCTACTGTCGGGAATGTGAGGTTTACAGGATGGCGGGTGTAAATGAGGTTGGGGAGTAACAGGAGGTATCAAGTTGTGCTCCTCAACGGTTGCTAGTCATGGTGCAACGGCCCTTGTAAACCGCTCGCGTAATTGTTTTACAAAATGTTTATTTTGGTGTTGTAAATGTTGATGTCCAAGCAACACTTGAATGATTGTAAGGAGATTAGCCGTAGCAGCTGTTAGGGTGGTGCTCCTTCGTTACCGGGGATGCCCGCAAGCCATGCGGTGAAGCGGCGTTTTCTGGGATTATAATCCCCAAGAGATCTAACGAGGGCGCTCCGATGGAATGGTAACCCTTTGTTGAGTTTTGCCACCCGACGCCTAATCTTGGCCTCCAGGTATGGCAGACCAGAGGCTTTGTGCAGGAGTCTCATTGGAAATCCTCGAGGCAAAGAATAGATGGCCCGAAGGCCATGATGTTCTGTACCCGTTGAAGCAACAGTAGGCTAGAGTCTGCCTCCATGCCCCTGAATTCGAAGGCGTAGATTAGAAAACCTACAATTAATTTACCTGGTAAATTCAACAATTTTCAAAAGAAAGAAGGTAACAATTTTGTATAACTCCCTAAAAATGTTCAGTTAAGTTAAGTTTTTATAAAAGTACAAGCTGCAATTGAGTAGCAACTACCCCCGCCCCCTCCAAAAAAAAGAAATGCAAGCGAGTTCTTTAGGGTACAGCAAGAAGTTTGTGATCGAGATCCTGACCTCACTTAATTTTGCTCAGAGGTCTCTTTATCAGGCTCTTTAATTGCTATAGTTCTCAGCGTCCCATTTGTATTCAGTGTGAAAAACAGTTTAATTTTGCTCAGAGGGTTTTCTATCAGGCTTGAGATTCTTTAACGTATTGCAAGGTGATCCAAAATGCAAATTTCGCTTTCAGTCAAGAGCTGCTTTTAGTTTCCTTTTCGATTGCTATACAATGAAAACTGTCGATATATCATTATCTTTATAGAAGAGTTTCAAGTTTTTTTCTGTTTTTTTGTGTTTTTTTTTAGTTTTTTACTTTCTCTACACGTACTATGTACATGGTGTATAGAGAAGGTATTGCACTCCACCAAAAAATTAGACACCGAGATTTCACCGGAAATATATGTTTTAGGGTCCCTGTATTCAAAATAAGTATTTTCAGAAAAAGGTTCGAGTGTGTGTGTGTGTCCGTATGTCCGTGTGTCCGTGAACACGATAACTCAAAAATGAAAAGTCAGTAAAATACCAAACTTGGTATTTAAGTTTAGTATCTTCCAGGGATGCAACACGAAGATTTTGAGAAAACTCCCCCCACCCCAAACTACCCTTTACATGGAACTTTTTTTGAAAATTTTGATTTTCTATAAAATGGCTCTAACAATTTTGATTAAAACATCGTATATTACAGATATTTACCTGACAAATAAAATGTATATTTTGAATTTTCTGGGAATAGCCTCTGAAGACTATTCTGAGTGAATTTTACGGAATTTTGCAAAATTGCTAAACCGTAAGAGATAGTCAAAAACTTACCATGCCAAACATGTAGAGAACATTAAAACACACAATTTATGTTGCATACTTTTTTTTCCTGGAGTTGATCGTTTTTGACATATTCCTTGTTTTTGTTTTCAGGTTCGGAAAACTTAACTTTTCTCATACAGGAATTTGTCAACTCCTGTCCATACAACTACAGGAACTTCAGTCTCATAGCAACCAGCTTTTGACTATCACTTTAACCTATGGTACTCCCTTATTTCTCTTCTACTTATAAGGAAGCAAGTACTAAGCCTATTTCTGCTAATTTACTGTCGATTAGCATGAAATAAATAGAAACATAAGCTTTTAACAATAATTTGTTGCAGAGATGTAGAGAAAGTCATGCGAATGGAACACATCATATTTTTTGGATAGTTAATTTATAATTTGTCTGTTTTACTCTGTCCTTGTTGGCAGACCATAAATATGGGGAGTTGTTATAGTTTCAATAAATAAATATAAAAATCTTTGGAACGATCAACGCACACACAAACACACATCTGTATTACAGATGAAATGCATCATTTTCAAGGATTTTTAAACGTATAGTTGAGAGTGGCAGGGAGCTACAGTACTAAAAATAAAATTAGTATGAGACAACAACTCTTTTCAAACTGCTAAGGCTAGTCGCCACATTACCGTTCTGAGTACATTTAATTCTGTTTAATTTTGCTAATTTCAATGTACCTAAAGTTAAATCCAGTTGTGAATACTTAATAACTTAGCCATAAGCCTTACCCTAAAATTAATGCTAACCTCAAGGACTATCAAAGGCAAAGGAAATATGAAAGAATGAGAAAAAAAAATCAGATTAAGTATATCAAAAAGTTGAAATGGAGAAACACCATTAAGGGAAAGCAGAAAGGAGAAACAGAAAATAAAAACATAGAAGAACAGGAAAAGCAACGCCCTATAGAGATGGAATGTGAAGCTTCGCAGCGAACGAAGGAGAAAAATAATATTACAAAAGGATTTAATAAAAAAGAAAAGCGGGTGAATTGGGATAACGGTTCAAAAAAGAAAATAAGAATGCTGGAATATGGAAAACACGATGCAAGAAAACGAGGCAGATAATGAAGTCGAAGCAAATAAGAAAAAAAAAAACATATAGAAGAAGAAAAGAGAATTGCATTTTTCCACTAAATATCACAGTAGAAACATCAGCACTTGACCGCAGACCTCAGAAGCCAACTTGTGGTATTTTCAGACTTAACGAGACAAAAGCCCTCCAGAGTTTGGTATAGCGAAATTATTAGCGAACAAAGGAAGCAAGAAGATTATAGGAGGAGAGAGAGAGAGAGAGAGAGAGAGAGAGAGAGAGAGAGAGAGAGAGAGAGAGAAGGAGGGGGGCACGATCATTTCGTTAAAGAAACACTTGAGTGAACGTGTAGGAAAAAAGAGCGAATCCTGACCCGACAGATCCACTCAAAAGGAACTCGACTCGACTCAGCTTGGTTCTTGCTACTGTTGAGGACTGCGTATTTAGGTGCAAGTAGGGATTCAGTTCACTCTAAAATGACTCAACTCTCTTGTACATTGAATCAAGTGTGCCATTGGTTCTAAAATTAACCTCGTGTACTATAAGACACGAAAAAAATCTGATGTGTTCCATTCACATGACTTTCTCTCCATCTCTGCAACAAATTCATGCTAATCCAGAAAAAAATACCTTCCTAGGTATCTAGGTGAATTCTGGGGAGGTATCTTCATTCCCCGAGCTTCCTGTCCCATCGTTTCATCTTCATTTCATTCAACCATCAAGTTTCTTTCAGAGTTTTAAGTGTCGGATAGGACTGCTGTGATGAGCAAGGTAGCGTTGGAGTTCTCTGTAGGACCCAGAGGGTTTAGCCAGAAGAGAGGCGCAGGCTCCGAGCGCTCCCCGCGGCGAGTTGAACTACTTAACTATATTAGGGACTCTATACGAGAATCTTCCTTGCGGCCACCCGTCGATAATACTCATCCTATCATATTGTGTCTGTCGCCCAATAAGACCATAGAGTGGGAATGGCTACACTGTGGAACCTCTCCGGACTGATTCACTGACTCACACCGACAGACTCACACAGACACACTCACACACCGACACACTCACACACCGACACACTCACACACCGAGACTCACACACCGACAGACTCACACACAGACAGACATACACAGACACACACACCGACACACTCACACACCAACACACACACACACACACACAGACACACTCACACACAGACACACTCACACACAGACACACTCACACACCGACAGACTCATACACCGACAGACTCACACACAGACAGACTCACACACAGACACACTCACACACAGACACACTCACACACCGACAGACTCACACACAGACACACTCACACACCGACAGACTCACACACCGACAGACTCACACACCGACAGACTCACACACAGACACACTCACACACAGACACACTCACACACCGACAGACTCATACACCGACAGACTCACACAGACACACTCACACACCGACAGACTCACACACCGACACACTCACACACAGATACACTCACACACCGACAGACTCACACACTCACACACAGACACACTCACACACCGACAGACTCACACACAGACACACTCACACACAGACACACAGACACACTCACACACAGACACACTCACACACTCACACACCGACAGACTCACACACAGACACACTCACACACCGACAGACTCACACACTCACACACAGACACACTCACACACAGACACACTCACACACAGACACACTCACACACAGACACACTCACACACAGACACACTCACACACAGACACACTCACACACAGACACACTCACACACAGACACACTCACACACTCACACACCGACAGACTCACACACCGACACACTCACACACCGACACACTCACACACAGACACACTCACACACAGACACACTCACACACAGACACACTCACACACAGACAGACTCACACACCGACACACTTACACACCGACAGACTCACACACTCACACACAGACACACTCACACACAGACACACTCACACACAGACACACTCACACACCGACAGACTCACACACAGACACACTCACACTCACACACAGACAGACTCACACACAGACACACTCACACACCGACAGACTCACACACCGACACACTCACACACAGACACACTCCCACAGAGACACACACACACCGACAGACTCACACACAGACACACTCACACACAGACACACTCACACACCGACAGACTCACACACCGACAGACTCACACACAGACAGACTCACACACAGACAGACTCACACACCGACACACTCCCACAGAGACACACACACCGACAGACTCACACACCGACACACTCACACACAGACACACTCACACACAGACACACTCACACACAGACACACTCACACACAGACAAACTCACACACAGACACACTCACACACCGACAAACTCACACACAGACACACTCCCACAGAGACACACTCACACACACACACACAGACACACTCACACACAGACACACTCACACACAGACACACTCACACACAGACAAACTCACACACAGACACACTCACACACAGACACACTCACACACAGACAGACTCACACACAGACACACTCCCACAGAGACACACTCACACACCGACAGACTCACACACCGACAAACTCACACACAGACACACTCACACACCGACAAACTCACACACAGACACACTCACACACCGACAGACTCACACACAGACAGACTCACACACAGACACACTCACACACAGACACACTCACACACCGACAGACTCACACACAGACACACTCACACACAGACACACTCACACACAGACAGACTCACACACAGACACACTCACACACCGACACACTCACACACAGACACACTCACACACCGACAGACTCACACACAGACACACTCACACACAGACACACTCACACACAGACACACTCACACACCGACAGACTCACACACAGACACACTCACACACAGACACACTCACACACAGACAGACTCACACACAGACACACTCACACACAGACACACTCCCACAGAGACACACTCACACACCGACAGACTCACACACCGACAAACTCACACACAGACACACTCACACACAGACACACTCACACACAGACACACTCACACACAGACACACTCACACACAGACACACTCACACACCGACAAACTCACACACAGACACACTCCCACAGAGACACACTCACACACCGACAAACTCACACACAGACACACTCACACACCGACAAACTCACACACAGACACACTCACACACCGACAGACTCACACACAGACACACTCCCACAGAGACACACTCACACACAGACACACTCACACACAGACACACTCACACACAGACACACTCACACACAGACACACTCACACACAGACACACTCACACACAGACACACTCACACACTCACACACTCACACACCGACAGACTCACACACAGACACACTCCCACAGAGACACACTCACACACAGACACACTCACACACTCACACACTCACACACAGACACACTCACACACAGACACACTCCCACAGAGACACACTCACACACAGACACACTCACACACCGACACACTCACACACCGACAGACTCACACACAGACACACTCCCACAGAGACACACTCACACACCGACAGACTCACACACAGACACACTCACACACCGACAGACTCACACACAGACAGACTCACACACAGACACACTCACACACCGACAGACTCACACACAGACACACTCCCACAGAGACACACTCACACACCGACAGACTCACACACCGACAGACTCACACACAGACACACTCACACACAGACACACTCACACACAGACACACTCCCACAGAGACACACTCACACACCGACAGACTCACACACCGACAAACTCACACACAGACACACTCACACACAGACACACTCACACACAGACACACTCCCACAGAGACACACTCACACACCGACAGACTCACACACAGACACACTCACACACCGACAGACTCACACACCGACACACTCCCACAGAGACACACTCACACACCGACAGACTCACACACAGACACACTCACACAGAGACACACTCACACACAGACACACTCACACACCGACACACTCACACACCGACAGACTCACACACAGACACACTCCCACAGAGACACACTCACACACAGACACACTCACACACCGACACACTCACACACCGACAGACTCACACACCGACAAACTCACACACAGACACACTCACACACAGACACACTCACACACAGACACACTCACACACAGACACACTCACACACAGACACACTCACACACCGACAGACTCACACACCGACAAACTCACACACAGACACACTCACACACAGACACACTCACACACAGACACACTCACACACAGACACACTCACACACCGACACACTCACACACCGACAGACTCACACACCGACAGACTCACACACAGACACACTCCCACAGAGACACACTCACACACCGACAGACTCACACACAGACACACTCACACACCGACAGACTCACACACCGACAGACTCACACACAGACACACTCCCACAGAGACACACTCACACACCGACAGACTCACACACCGACAAACTCACACACAGACACACTCACACACAGACACACTCACACACAGACACACTCACACACCGACACACTCACACACAGACAAACTCACACACAGACACACTCACACACAGACACACTCACACACCGACACACTCACACACCGACACACTCACACACCGACAGACTCACACACCGACAAACTCACACACAGACACACTCACACACAGACACACTCACACACCGACAGACTCACACACAGACACACTCACACACAGACACCCAGACACATATACAGGCACACAAAGCCACATTGACACACACAAATACTCAAGACACACACAAACACAGATAGACACATACAGACACAGACTTTCTTCAACACACACACAGACACACTCACACACCGACAGACACACAGTCTCACACATACACACCTACACACACACTCACACCGGCGAATAAAGGTGGCTGAGAACACATAACGTTTCTGGGTTTTCCCAAACAATCATGAACAAGGGTTGAGGTGTGAACAGGAGCACTAGCCATAAGTGGTTTTTGCGAAAATTCTGGTCGTTTTCTTCGGAATACTGCATGCAAACGGCGAATAACTTCTAGGTGGTATTCCCTAATGACGGTGTAACCATATTGCGGAACCATTTCTTTGCATCTTGCACATTGTCGTCAGTAATGTGTGTGTTAGGACGGGATCGTTGTCTTCAGTCTTCTCGACTCTTTGAAAACGTTGATTCCACTCGAAGCTCCTACTCATAGTAGATTCGTCAAAAGTCACAGCCAACATTTACAGCACTTTACTCTAATTTTCCAGCGAAATTTAATACAAATTTTCTGAGCCTTCGAAAACACATATAACCCTTTTAACTGTCATCAATAAACTAACAACTGAAAATGTAAACATGCATCAGGAACATGTGCACCTTCAAGATAAAAAAAAAATTTGAAACTCCGGTGTATATGGCTTGCGATATTAAAAAACTCCCGTTATTATTTTCTCTACAATTACTATGTACATAGTGTATAGAGAAGGTATTGTAATACACCCAAAAAGTTGATACCGATATTTCACTGGAAAAACATGCTTTGGGTCCCCTGAATCCAAAAAAAAAAAAAAATGTTTTTACAAAAAGGTCGTGTGGGTGTGTGTGTGTGTGTGTGTGTGTGTGTGTGTGTGTGTGTGTGTGTGACTGGACAGTCTAGCTCAAAAACGAAAAGACCGTTGAATACCAAACTTGGTATTTAAGTTTGGTTTCTTCAAAGGATACGACACGAAGATTTTCAAGAAAATCCCCCCACCCCAACTACCATTTACATGGAACTTTTTTCGAAAATGTTTATTTTCTCAAAAATGGCTGTGACCATTTTGATTAAAACATCGTATATTAAGGACATTTACCTGACAAATAATATGTATATCTTGAATTTTCTGGGAATAGCCTGAAGACTATTTTATTCTGGATGAATGTTACGGAATTTTGCATATCTACTAAACCGTATGAGATACACAAAAACTTAACATACAAAAAATGAAGAGCACGTTAAAACACACAATTTATGTTATATACATTTTTTTTTCATGGAGTTGATCGTTTTTGAGATATTCCTTGTTTTTGGTTTCAACTTTAAAAAAGTTTTCTCACACAAGAATTTGTCAACTAGTGCCCATACACACAAAGGAACTTCAATCATATAGCAACCAGCTTTTGGCTATCACTTTAACCTATGGTACTCCATTATTGTGCTTCTACTTATAAGGAAGCAAGTAATAAGACTGTTTCTGCTAAATTTTTCACGATTAGCATGAAATAAATAGAAACATTAGCTTTTTAACATTAATTTGTTGCAGAGATGTAGAGAAAGTCGTGTGAAGGAACACATCAGATTTTTTTTTTTTTTTGATCTCATCTCGTATGTAATATATGCATTCCGAAGCTAGAGCTTCTCCAAGTAAATTTACTGGAGAATTACTTAATAAATCTTTGGAAGCTCGAGAAGTTGAAGGATTTACAAAAACGTAATTACAAATAAGGAAGGGGAGCAGAAATGCCTCCCCAAGGGAGGAAATGCCAATCAAATCGCCCCGTGGGAGGTCACTTGCCCTCTGTTGATAACAAAGGAAGTTGCAGCCAAGAGAAGATAATGTATGCCTATTAATCACGTTTATCACGAGGTCATCCATCACGTGTGGAGGACCGTCAGCTAAGATTCAGCCACAGGAAACACTGATCTCACCTGGTGTTCGCGAATCTTATCAGACAGGAAACAGGGGCCTTTCGTCCACGGAACAGGAAATTAAAACGAATATGCAACATAGTCGCTGGTTTTCTGTATCAACTAAGCCAACACCATTCATATTCAATGCTCTCAGAAGGTGACGCAAAATTAAGAGAAATCGCATGTTTGACTATCAATATGTAAATTGTAACGTTGCAAACATCAGCAATATTAATGCTTCTGTGAAAGTAAATTTGCATTTGCCAGATATCCGAACTATCAAAGTGATACAAGCCAATAAACATTTAACTTTCAATAGAATTTTGACTCCACTAAAGCGACGTCGAAGTCTCGTTCTGTTAGTTTGAATAGAACTCTGATTAGAATCTGACAAATTACTTTATTTAAAACGTCTCGTGAAATAGTTTTTTACTTGGATGCTTACGCTCTTAGATCATAAATATTACACAAAATACTTTATTTTAAAATAAATATTTATTAAAATATTACAATACCATTGTAATGTATTTGTGTAGAATATTCAAGTTAACATGTTTAAAATTTATCTTTTAGCATACTCGATTCGCTAGACACATACTGTCAGAAATATTTATAAATACATTCAAGGATACACATTAATTTATCCAAAATGAATAAACAAACAACCCGCCTGTGTAGTGCGGTGGTAGCGTGCCTGCCTCATATTCAACAGATCGTTAGTTCGAATCTCGCTTAGGGTGAGTTATACTGATAAGGTTTTTTTTCGGGGTTTTCCCTTATCCTGAGAAGACGAATGTCGAGTAACTAAGCTCCATGGACCCTGAGATCATTTGAGCATCATTTCATCAATTTCATTCGTCAGATATGACCAACCACGTTTAAGGACCTTAAATAAAATAAATAAATAAAAAATAAGAAAGAAAAAAAAAAAAAAGAAAACTCTTGACTGCCTATGTGGTCGAGTGGTCAGCGAGCTGACTTCTCACCCGGAGGTCCTGGGTTCGATTCGCGGCAGGGGTGGAGAATTTTTCTTTAAGCAGAATTATTCCCTATCCCACACAGAGTCTGGAAGTCTGAATGTGAGAGTAAATGTGTGTGTGTGTGTGTGTTTTTAGTAATATAAAGTTCATTAACCTCATTTTCTGAATTTACAGTTTCACAAGTCAAAGCCATTGGTGTTAAAGAGGGCTATACAAATGAAACAATCTGATGTGTTCCATTCACATGACTTTTTGTACATCTGTGAAAAAAATTATTGTTAAAAAACTTATGCTTCTATTAACTTCATACCAATCGAGAAAAAATTAGCAGAAACCTTCTTATTACTTGTTTCCTTGTAAGTAGAAGCGAAAAAAAGGAGTCCCATATGTTAAAGACATAGTCAAAAGCTGGTTGCTATGTGACTGAAGTTCCTTTGTTTGTATGAACAGGAGTTGACAAATTCCTGTATGAAAAAAGTAGGTTTTTCAAGGCTGAAACAAAAAACAAGGATTATCCACAAAAAAAAAAACGATGAACCCCACGAAAATAATGCATCTAATATAAATTGTGTGTTTTACATTTTTTGTGTAGGAAGTTTTTGTCCATCTCCTACGGTTTACCAGTTATACAAAATTCCGTAAAATTTATCCAGAATAAAGTAGTTTTCAGAGATATTCCCAGAGAATTCAAGATATACATTATATTTGTCAGGTATATATCTTTAATACACGATATTTTAATCAAAATTGTTAGAGCCATTTTTTAGAAAATCAAAATTATCGAAAATTTTTCCATGTGAAGGGTAGTTGGGGGTGGGGGATTTTGTTGAAAATCTTCGTGTTGCATCTTTGGAAGATACTGAACTTAAATACCTAGTTTGGTATTTAACGGTCATTTCATTTTTGAGCTATGCTACACACAGACAGAACACACACACATACACGGGCATTTATTTAAAAATCTGTGTGCTGCATTCACATGACTTTCTCTATATCACTGCAACAAATTATTCTATTTACTTCATCTAATGGAGCAAAAATTAGCAGAAATAGTCTTATTACTTGCTTCCTTGTTAGTAGAAGCGAAATAAGAGGGTACCATAGGTTAAAGTCATAGTCCAAAGCTGGTTGCTCTGCGACTGAAGTTCCTTTGTTTGTACGGACACGAGTTCACAAAGTCCTGTATGAGGAAAGTATAAGTTTTTATAGCTGAAATCAAAAACAAGGAATATTATAAAAACAATCAACTCCACAAAAAAAAAATGTATATAACATAAATTGTGTGTTTTAAGGTGCTCTACATTTGTTGTGTGGTAAGTTTTTGTTCATCTCTTACGGTTTAGCAGTTATGCAAAATTCCGTAAAATTGGCCCTTCGGAGGCTATTCCCAGAAAATTCAAAATATACAGTTTATTTGTCAGGTAAATATCTTTAATATAAGACATTTATATCAAAATTGTTAGAACCATTTTTTAGAAAATCAAAAATTTCGAAAAACATTCCATGTAAAGGGTATTTGGGGGTGGGGGGATTTTTCTCAAAATCTTCGTGTCGCACCCCTGGAAGATACTTAACTTAAATACCAAGTTTGGTATTTTACCGACTTTTCGTTTTTGAGTTATCGTGTTCACAGACACACTGGCACACACGGACCTTTTTCTGAAAATACTTTTTTTGGAGACAGGGGACCCTAAAACATATATTTCCAGTGAAATCTCGAGATTGAATTTTTTGGTGGAGTGCAATACCTTTTCTGTACACTATGTACATAGCACGTGTAGAAAAGTAAAACAGAAAACTCTTAAAACCTTTAGATTTAATTACTTATTCTAGTTTAGCTGTTGGAGCCCTTTAAGCCGTAATTACGATTATCTTAACGTAACGACTGAAGGCGACTTTACGTGAGCATATAGCTCACTATATTAAATGGAGCTAATTAAGTTTACGTTAACGTAATGCGACGCAACTTAGTTTGGCAATAACAAAGTGTTTATGGCCGCTTCGTTATGTTTCATATCATGTGGTTCGACTACAGGTACTACAAAATAAATTCATTCGAATTGCCACAAATTCTCCTTGGTACGTAAGAAACAATCAACTGCATCAAGAATTCTCCCGTTACAACAATACATCAGGGAACTATCAGTCTTTCTAAAGTTAACTTCCTCAAGTCTCTGGAACTCAGGCAAATCTCATAGGAACAAAAACCAGAAAGAGAACAAGGTTAAAAATCTGATGTGTTCCATTCGCATGACTTTCTCTACATCTATGCTACAAATTATTGTTAAAAAGCTTATGCTTCTATTTACTTCCTGCTAACCAAGAAAAAGTAGTAGAAATATTATTATTACTTGTTTCCTTGTACGCAGAAGCGAAATTAGGGAGTACCATAGGTTAAAGTGAAAGCCAAAAGCTGGCTGCTATGTGACTGAAGTTCCTTTGTTTGTATGGGCAGGAGTTGACAAATTCTTGTATGAGAAAAGTATGTTTTTAGAGCTGAAATCGATAACAAGGAATATCTCAAAAACGACCAACTACACGAAAAAATGTATACGACATAAATTGTGAGTTTTATCGTGATCCAAAATTCTGTGTAGTAAGTAAATACCTTTAATATACGATATTTTAATCAAAGTCGTTACGGCCATTTTTAAGAAAATCAAAATTTTCGAAAAAATTTCCATGTAAAGGGTGGTTGGGGGTGAAGCGATTTTCTTGAAAATCTTCGTGTCGTTCTTGGAAGATACAAAATTAAATACCAAGTTTGGTATTTCACGGTCTTTTCGTTTTTGAGCTATGCTGTGCACCCACCCTCCCACCCACACACACCACAGAAGACACAGCCATTTTTCTAATATTTTTTTTTTTTCAGGGGGGCATCCAAAACACGTATTTCCGGCGAAATCTCGGTATGGAATTTTTGGGTGGGGTGCAATACCTTCTCTGTACACTATGTACATAGTACGTATGGAGAAAGTAAAAAAGAAGTGTATGCAAACCTCTCTCCCCCTGATAAACTAACACTGCTCATTGAACAATAAAGCGTCTGTTTCTTCTACAAACAGTAGTGTCTCCACTTGCTTGTGGGGAATATTAATTACATGTCTGCTTGAGTTCGGAAGCAGGATTGGTTAGAGTTGCTTTTGTGTCGCATGGCCTTTGAGCACCAAAAGCGATAGCGTGTGTGTATCGTAAGGTATACCGCCAGTATTCGTGCACTAAGCAGCAAAGGCTAATGCAATTAGCTGATTGTTCGTTTTCATGACATTCGCACGATTTCTGTAGATAAAGGTTTTAATCAAGAGTAGTAGGTTGCCACAGTTAGGCTTTGCTCCACATAATATTATGCTCATTACCGGTCCACTACAGTGTCCTGCATGGCTGCTTAATGGCGCAGGGGATCGCGGGTTCGAGTCCCACTTTGATATACGTGTTCAAGGTGTGATTTTGTTTGTATCTAAGTTATTCTCCCCTGATGACCAATTGACCCCGGCTGAAGGCCAATACGTGTGCAAATGAAATTAAGAAAAATAAAAGCCATGCTCATTATCAAAGGTACTAAGTTTTGAAGTGATTGCTACGTTGTGAATCACAATGAGAAAGAGGAAAATTCAATGAACTCTTCACATTTGTATTTATGTGCTATTTCAGTTTCAATTAGCTCTGAGTTACACTCTAGCCCTGATTTAATTCAAAATGTAACCTTTTGATTTATAACACAAAAGCTAACCGATACTTATCCTGTAAGTTCTTCTAACATGGAAAAACTAAATTCTCTCTCTCTCTCTCTCTCTCTCCCTCTCTCTCTCTCTCTAGGTTTACCAGTTATGCAAATACCCTTCAGAATGAACAGGACTCCATTGCTATTCCCAGAAAATTCAAGATATACACTCCACGTAGCATAAAAAACACTATTTTAATAAAAATCGTTAGAGCCATGTTTGAGAAAATCAAAAACTTCACTACCTACTATGTGCATTATATACGTGGTAGAGAAAGGAAAAAAGAATAGGTAGTAATAAGGGGAATCAAGTATAGTTAAAGCAATATTAAAATATTCAATTTTCACGAAGTAACAGGAACAGAAAGCCGAAGACTGTTAGAGACATAATTAATTTTCTCAAGTAATGAATCATTTGGTTTGGTGCGCATGAGCAAACCAGACAGACAGCATGCTCTCATCAAATCTCTCATTGCGTTACCATGACGACGGTTGGGCGGGGGTGTGGTCACATGACGTGTCGGTCGATGCCCTTGACCCACAAGGACCCTCCCCCCTCTTCGTCAACTCGGTCGTCCTTGGAGAGGGGAATGCGATGTTGCCCCCCTTTCTCCCTACCTACCAACAGCAACACCGCGCACAGACGAAAAGGAGGAGAGGTTAAATTATTCCATTCTCCATACTGTATCCATGTGTCAGCTGATCCTTCGTTCAATCAGCTGATCGGGGACGTGCTGCAAGGCCAGGTGAGCAACATCTTTAGCAACTTTGCTCATCTGCATTGCGACCTGTGCATCTTTTGTCCCAGTCATTACGAAAGCCTGCACAGTCACAATAATAATAATAATAATAATAATAATAATAATAATAATAATAATAATAATAATAATAATAATATTATTATATTTACTTTCTCTAGCCCGATACTGAGATTTCACCGGAAATATATGTTTTTGGGGTCCCCTGAGTCCGAAAAAAGCATTTTTAAAAAAAAGTCCGTGGGTGTGTGTCTGTCTGTGTGTCTGTGGACAGCATAGCCCCAAAACGAAAGGACCATTAAATACCAAACTTGGTATATAATTTTATTATCTTCCTAGGATGCGACACAAAGATTTTCAAGAAAATCCTCCCACCACAAACTATCCTTTACATGGAAAATTTTTCGAAAATTTTTATTTTCTCAAAAATGGCTGTAACGATTTTGATTAACATCCCGTATATTAAAACTATTTATATCCGAAATAAAATATATATCTCGAATTTTCTGGGAATAGGTTCTAGACAACTGTTTATTCTGAATGAATTTTCCCAAATTTTGCTTATATATATATATATATATATATATATATATAAGCAAAAATAAAGAAAAATTTCCCGCCCCAGCCGGGAATCGAAACCGGGACCTTCGGGTGAGAAGTCAGCTCACTGGCCACTCGACCACGGAGGCAGTCAAAATACCATTGTGTATAATTTATTTAAATAAACTGTGTATTTTCTAGTATGAAAAGGCGTGCACAGTTAGCAAGTAATACCTCCTTTCATATTTCTAAATTCTGCTCTACTGGTCTTCAGAGCCTTGACGGAGAACTAAGCATCAGGAAGCGCATTATTCAAAACAACCCCTCCCCCGAACATGTTACCTAACAAGTGACACTACTTAGTAGTGACATAAGGTGCAGTTAGCCACCAAATAACTTTTCTCAGGACTCGCTGAAACAAATACTGCATTGATCCGATTGTTTCAGAGCTGAGCTAATATTCAGCAGAATGCTCATATGTTGATAGAAACTTTTTTTCCCCAAGTACAAGGAATAAAGGAAAATCATAATTATTTGTGTAACACAAAAGGACATCGGATTATTGGGTAGTCTACAATGTTTCCTCCGCAGTAGAGAAAATAATGAAAGATGTTAGTAACATGTACACGGGAGTGATGACGATATGGCAAACGGGTGGAGTTGATTGCAATTGTCATAATTTCTGGCAGATTATAAGCTTTGCCTGTCTTAAATTTCAATCTTTTCTCTGTTTGGAATATATATCATCCAATATGCGCAAATGTACAAATAAAATATTACAAAGAGAAACAATTCTATGTGTGGGTAAAATTCCTGCATACGTTTTGGATGTTTATTTTCTCCTTTACGTTAATGCTTTCCTTCCATTCTTTTGGGACTTATACTATTGTAGATATTTTCAAAAACAGTAAAAACATCTCTTATGCCAACTATTCTCCTCCACATTTACCCATTTCAATGTGTATTTTATCAACGTAATATTTATAGCGTTGCAATTTCTCTTTAATAATTTCTATAGAGATAGGTTCACTGCTTTTTCATCTTTATTTTCTATGTTTGATTATTTTCAATCTCGCATAACCCTTTGAAACGCGCTGTGAATAGTTGCAAACGTACATTTGGTCTCTTTTTGTTACGAGCTGTTTTCGAAATCTTATTCCGTCCACTACATAATATAGGTCTTTTGACCTATCCCAATTGACCTTTCCTTTGCATTAACTTTATTTCCTATTAGTATGCATTCTACAATAGTTTTCGTTTTATTTTTATATCTATTCAATTAGTTATGCCTCTTTTTACTTTCTCTACACGTACTAGGTACATAGTGAATAGAGAAGGTATTGCATTCCACCCAAACCTACGATACCCAGATATCACCGGAAATATATGTTTTAGGGTCCCATGTATCCGAAAAAAGCATTTTCACAAGAAGCTCAGCGCGCGCGCGAGTGTGTGTGTTTGCGTGTGTGTATGTGACCGTGTGTCGTCAGTATCTTCCAGGGAAGCGACAGGAAGATTTTGAGAAAAAAATCCCCCCACCCCTTTACATGGAACTTTTTTCAAACATTTTTATGTTCTCAAAAATGGCTATAACGATTTTGATTAAAATATCATATATAAAGATATTTACCTGAAAAATAAAATGCATATCTTGAATTTTCTGGGAATAGCCTCTGAAGGCTACTTTATTCTGAACGAATTTTACGGAATTTTGCATAACTGCAAAACCGTAAGAGATGGGAAAAAAGATACCCCACAAAAAATGTAGAGCACTTTAAAACACAAAATTTATGATACATACAATTTTTCATGGAGTTGGGCGTTTTTAAGATATTCCCTGTTTTTTGTTTCAGCTTTAAAAATTGTACTTTTCTCACACAGGACTTTGTCAATTCCTGTCTATACAAACGAAGGAACTTTAGTCACATAGTAACCAGCTTTTGTCTATCACTTAAACCTATGGTACTCCCTTATTTCGCTTGTACTTAGAGGAAACAAGTAATAAGACTATTTCTGCAAAATGTTTTTCGTTTAGCATTAAGTAAATAGAACAATAAGGTTTTTTTAACAACAATTTGTTGCAGAGATGTAGGAAAAGTCATGTCAGTGCAAAATTTGTATTTCTTCACCGACCATGGTATCACGTATTGTATTTTATTGCAAATATTAAATTGATACCACATGCTTAAATAGTTATATACAAAGACTAAGTAAGTCTCCTGCACCGTCTAGCGATAGGTGTACAATAAATCAGCAAGTCTCTGAATATCGCCAACAATATTAACTTGTTATTGATGTTTGTCAAAAGTAGACACTTTTCTTAAATTAAAAGAAAAAAAAGTTAAAACGCGGCTATCAAGAGAGGTAAACCGAATATAAAAAAACCCGGTGTTCCATTCACATTACTTTCTCTGGCTGTTCCACAAACAAATTTATCTTACAAAAGATAATTATTTTATCTACATCATACTATTGAGGTAAACATTAGCTGAATTGGTTTTATTACTTGCTTCTTGTAAGTAGGAGGTAAATAATGGAATGCACTAGTCTAAAGTGATAATGAATTCCTTTAAAGGTTGGTAGCAATGAAACAATTTAAATTCTGTTATCTTTGTCTTAGGAATAAACAAAATATAAACGAAAAGAAACATAGAAGGCTTCCCGGTTGAGAAAACCTTATTAGGTTCACACTGAAATCAATAACACGGAAAGTTTTGGAAACAATAAACTCTACAACAAAAATGTATATGACATGTGTGTTTTAATGAGATTTACATTTTTTATGCAGCAAGTTTTTATCCCTCTTATGGCTCACCAGTTATATAAAAGATATAAAATAGTCGTCCAGAAGGAAGAGGTCTTCAGAGGCTATTCACAGAAAATTCAAGATATGTATTACGTTTGTCATAAAAATATATTGGAAATAAAATATTTACCTTTTCAAAATCGTTACAGCCATTTTGAACAAAATTAAAATGATAAAACAAAATCTTCCATGTTAGGGGTAGTTGGGTGTGGGAAATCTCCCTATCGCATTCTGGGAAAATAGTGAACTTAAGTTTTGGTGTTTAACCGATATTTCGTCTTTGAGTTATGCTGCGCGCACACAGGGACCTATTTTAAAACTGATTTTCTTTTATTCAAAGGACCCAAAACATCCATTTCAGATGAAATCTCAGTATAGAATTTTTGGGTGCAATACACTACCTTCCCTGTTCACTGTGTACCTTGTACATACGGGCTAGAGAAAGTAGTACTAATAAACGTGTGCGTATTTGTATATAATAACTAAATGTAATGACAAAATATTAATTAAAAACCTTGTAAGGAGTTTGTTTCTTCCTGTCACTGTTTAGTTAGGGAATGCGGTATCGGCTATGAGCTTCTTACATATTGGGTGAAGTGAATAAAAGCAAGTATTTGCTTGTACTACCCAGTTTTTAAGCATTTACTAGAGTTTGGTGTGAATAAGTACCTAAGTATATACTATGCCCAGTAAAACCTAACATTTTTCCGGGAACTAGCATTTACTAGGCATACCTGGTGAATAAACCTTAGGTAATATAAACGGGGTAGTAAAAGCTAAGTTTTTCTCAAGTCTCCCATCAGGCAAGTTCATGCAAGTTCGCAATAGGTATTTTGTGGAAAATTGGATCTTTGCGGATTTATCAATAATTTCCAATATCAGCCTTTCCCATGGCTTCAAATTAATTGCTTTGTTACCAGTAGCCTGTAAATTTGTTGTTTTCTTCAGGGTCGATTTCGTGTTGTTTAATGGTTTCTTAAGTTGGCCAACATCCATTTTCTTTCCATTGAGCTCGAGTACTCGTCAGCCAGCATACTCCAGGCTCTTTCTTGTTTTTGTTAAACAACAGCAGGTATCTGTGTTTAGATAGTATAAATCAACCAGTGTCATCAACAAAGCCTTATGCAGATGTTTTGCATTTCCAACTTGTGTATCAACAGTCTCCTCAACAGATGATGCCATTGCTCCAACTGACACGTGTCACTCAGTTTGAGGTTCCTGCTGTTAGGTGTAGTGTTAACATTAACCAAGATGACATTGTTACACTAGTTTTGTGGAAGGTAACGACAATAGTCCCTGCCTATTTTAATGAGGAGAAGGTGTAATTTATTTGTAACACAAAAGTGAAATATGTACTATATTTTAAAACCTACACGTTACTATACATTTGTGAGGGGAAGAGGAGGAGCTTGCTGGCTCAGCATAATTTGGGAGGGAATTTAGCAAATGCTATGGCTAGCAAATCCTAGGGCTTAGTACTTGCTAAGTTTTTTTCCGTGTAGCCTAGCATTTACTACCTGCTTTTAGTAAAAATTATTCACCTCGTTTTTAGCAAATTCTAAAACTACCTAGTACTTACTAGCTAGCATTTATTTCTTTTATACACTTCACCCATTATATAAAATATTATAATATGTAATATTAATTAACAATATATTATTAAATATCGAAACCCATTCATGCAGCGAGCTCAACCCACTCAAATTAAAACATCTAGTTTATTTGTATTAATCATCGTTAGTCAGCATTACAGCCACATTATCTAAGGTTTATGAACTCTTCCAGAACATCATTAGAGCAGTTACTTGCACACATTGGAATTTGTTAGCTTCACTTGATAATAGCAAATATAATTGTCTCTCTCTCTCTCTCTCTCTCTCTCTCTCTCTCTCTCTCCTCCAGTACTAAAATCTTTCTACCTTCCGAACATAACGCGTTTTGGTGCCACAAATAGCGCAACAGTAACTTGAAGGTGTAATAATTAAATACACAGTCGTGGAAAGTTAACACATCAGCTGCTCTACTATACTAAGGATTTAAAATCATTTGAGTAAATATTCATAGCGTTTAAGTTCATGTGCGTTGTTTTTTGATGAAAATAATGAGATTACAATTTTGCAATTATCCTCAAAATCTAGCTTCTCTACATAATCTTTATTAAATGTTAAATATGCCACAAATGTCCTTAAAATGTTCTTGCTTCTACTATGCCCAAGCATAAATAATAGAAATAAAATAGACGGCACAGGATGACGACTACACGATTTACAACATTTATCCTGCATCATATGGATTACCTGCATGAACCAACATAACAGCAACCTTCAGTCATAGGCTTTTGCTGTCGATTAAATCAATAGAAACAAAGTGGATAGCACAGGAAGGCGGTTAAGCAATTGTGATAATCTATCTGCATAATATGCGCTAAAGGTATAGGCACGTAACTACGCAACTAAGGATATCTTTGGGGCACACACTGAAACACGTAAATCACAGAAAGAGAGATCCGAATACCCTAAATTCTGCATGAAAAAAGCTGATGTGTTCCATTAGCATGATGTTCTCTATATTCTATAACAAATTATTGTTAATAAGCTTATTCATTTACTTATTTCATGCTAATGGAGAAAATAACAGAAATAAGTCTTATTTCTTGTTTTATTGTAAGTAGAAGCGAAATAAGGGATTATTTTAGGTTAAAGTGAAAGCCAAAAGCTGGTTGCTATGTGACTGAATTTCTTTTGTTTGTATGAGTTGGCAAATTCCTGTATGAGAAAAATATAAGTTTTTAAAGCAGAAACCAAAAACAAGGAAGATCTCAAAAACGATCAACTCCACGAAAAACTGTATATAACATAAATTGTGTGTTTTAACGTGCTCTACATTTTTTGTATGTTCAGTTTTTGTCCATCTCTTACGGTTTAGTAGTTATGCAACATTCATCCAGAATAACGTAGTCTTCAGAGGCAATTCCCAGAAAATTCAACATATACATTTTATTTGTCAGGTAAATATCTTTAATATACGATATTTTAATCAAAATCGTTAGTCATTTTTTAGAAAATCAAATTTTCGAAAAAAGATTCCATGTAAAGGGAGTTGGGAGTGGGAGGATTTTCTTGAAAATCTTCGTGTCGCATCCTTGGAAGATACTAAACCTAAATACCAAGTTTGGTTTTTAACGGACTGTTCATTTTTTAGCTATGCTGTCCTCAGCCACAAACAAACAAACACACACACACAGATAGGTAGACAGATAGACAGACAGACACACACACACGGACATTTTTCTAAAAATGCTCTTTTTTGGATTCAGGTCTCAAAACATATATTTCCGGTGAAATCTCGGTATCGAATTTTTGGGTGCATTACAATACCTTCTCTATACACTATGTACATAGTACGTGTAGAGAAAGTAAAAATATGATGAGTACCATTAACATGACTTTCTCTACATCTCTGTAACAAATTATTGTTAATAATCTGATGTGTTACACTTACATGAGCTACACCCTAGCTGCTCTACAAAACTTCTACAAAAGATTCTTCTTCTTTGTACACAATGCTAATCAAGATAAATGTTAGCAGAATGTTATTACTTAGTTCCTTATAAGTAGAAGAGAATAAGGGAATACGCTATGCTAAAGTGATTGTCAAATGTTTTAAAAGCTATCGTTATGCGATTGTCATTGCAAATCACTTCTTTGCTTGGCCAGGAGTAGAACAAAAGAAAAACAGACACTTCCTGTGTGAGAAAACTTTAGTACTTAACAATTGAAATCAATGACAAGGAATATCTTGAAAACGGTTACCTCCTCAACAAAAACGTAAAGGACAAAAATTGTGTGTTTATTTATGAGGTACATTTTTTGTGCAGTACGTTTTTTTCTATCTCTTACGGTTTAGCAAAATTCAGCAAAATTCATCCAGAATAAAGAGGTCTTCAGAAGCTATTCCCAAACAATTCGAGGTATACATTTTATTTCGGACATAAATAGTTTTAATATACGGGATTTTAGAGCCATTTTTAAGAAAATCAAAATTTTCGAAATTTTTTCCATATAAAGGGTAGTTTGGTATTTAACGGTATTTTTGTTTTGGGGCTTGGATCACATAACCAACCATAATTTTAAATCTTAAAAAAAGTTTTATTTATCTTTTAATATAGCAGCTCCTCCTTCATTAAATTTACTAGGGGAAATTGGTAAGAATTTATATCAATAAAAATTATTCTATAAATTTAAACGAAAATCTAGAAAATAGACAGACACACAGACACACACACACACACATGGACCTCTATTTTTTTTTAAATGCTTTTTTCGGACTCAGGGGACCCCAAAACATATATTTCCGGTGAAATCTCGGTATAGAATTTTTGGGTGCATTACAATACCTTCTCTATCCCTAATTTTTGGGTGCATTACAATACCTTCTCTATCCCTATGTACATTGTACATATGGGGCTAGAGAATGTAAAAAGCTTATGCTTCAATTTACTTCATATTAATTGAGAAAAATTCAGCAAAAATGGTCTTATTACTTGCTTCCTTATAAGTAGAAACGAAATAAGCGAGTAGCATAGCCTAAAGTGAATAATCAAAAGCTGGTTGCTATGTGACTGAAGTTCCTTTGTTTGTAGGGACAGGAGTTGACAAATTTCTGTGTGAGAAAAGTATAAGTTCTGCAAAGCTGAAACCAATAACAAAGAATATCTCAAAAACGATCAACTTCAGGAAAAAATGTATATGACATGAATTGCGTGTTTTATTGTGCTCTACATTTTTTGTGCCATAACTTTTTGTCCATCTCTTACGGTTTAGCAATTATGCAAAATTCCATAAAATTCATCCAGAATAAAGTACTCTTCAGAGGCTATTCTCAGAAAACTCAAGATATACATTTTATTTGTCAGGAAAATATTTTAATATACGATATTTTAATCAAAACCGTTAGCCATTTTTGTGAAAATCAACGTTTTCCAAAAAAAGTTCCATGTAAAGGGTAGTTAAGGGATTTTCTTGAAAATCTTCGTGTCGCATCCTTGGAAGATACCAAACTTAAATACCAAGTATGGTATTTAACGGTGTTTTCGTTTTTGAGCAATGCTGTCCAAAGACACACACACGGACCTTTTTCCAAAAATGCTTTTTTGGATTCAGGGGGATCCAAAACATGTATTTCCAGTGAAATCTCGGTATCAAATTTTTGGGTGGAATGCAATACCTTTTATGCACTATGTCCATAGTACGGGAAGAGAAAGTAAAAAGTGTAGCAAGCTTTCTGTTTATCTTATTTGAAAACATTATATTCAACACTATGTCGAGGACGATTTTTATGTCAAAAACTGCGAACAATTCAATTTTATACGTACTTCCAGATCACCTATTTACATACTCCAGAAAAAATACAATTTTGACACATTTCAGTTATTTCAAGAGACAAGAGTCGCACAAACCGCATTGGTGAGTTGTAGCCTAATCGAATTCTCAAGCATGTAAAAACCATTTATTAACAAAGCATTTTTTTAATTGAATGCAATGAACGATAATACATGCATTTACAACTCTAAACATACATTAAAATCTTAATCGAAATAATGTGATTTCCATATAGTGAGGGGAAGTAGGTATTTGCTTTATTAGCTGGAAAATAATGTTTTACGCACGAGTTGAAATGCTTCCAAGTTGAAGCCGGGAAATGATCAATTCATAGGTAAACCATTTTCACCCTTGTTTGTGTTTATTTAAACAAGTATTAAAATGACGCCTACCACTATTCAGATCAAACAGTCTATGCTGTACTATTTATCATACATTCGATAAATGGACATAAAACCGGGGAGAGATTCAAATTTAGACGACTGTTTCACACCAAAAACAAAAAACAACGGATAAACGGATCAGCGATACGAATGTGAAGACCCATCCACATTAGAAGTGAACTACAAGAAATATGAAATATCTAGTTTATGAAATCTATAAGTAATATAAGCTGATGTGTCCCATTCACATGCCTTTCTCTGCAGCTCTATAAAAATTATTGTTAAAAAGCTAATGCTTCTTTTTACTTTATGTTAATCGAGAAAAAATTAGCACAAGTAGTCTTATTACTTGCTTCCATGCAAGTATAAGGGAACTGAGGGAGTACCATAAGTTAAAGTGATAGTCAAAAGTTGGTTGCTATGTAACTGAAGCTCCTTTGTTTGTATGTGCAAGAGATAATAAATCCTGTATGAGAAAAGTGCTCTTTAAAGCTGAAACCAAAAACAAGGAATATCTCAAAAACGATCAACTCCACGAAAAAGTGTATAAAACATATATTATGTGTTTTAACGAGTTCTACATTTTCTGTTACGCAAGTTCCTGTCTATCTCTTACGGTTTGCCAGTAATACAAAATTCCGTAAAATTCATCCAGAATAAGCTAGTCTTCAGAGGATATTCCCAGAAAATTCAAGATATAAATTTTATTTGTCTAGTATATATCTTTTAATATTTTTGATAAAATAATAATTTTTGAAAAAAGTTCCACGTAAAGGGAGTGGGGAAATATTCTTGAAAATCTTCGTGTCGCATTCTTGGAAGATACCAAGTTTGGTATTTAACAGACTTTTCGTTTTTGAGCGATGCTGCTCACCAAACACACACACACACACACACACACACACACACACACACACACACACACACACACACACACACACAGACGGACCTTTTTCGAAAGACTGTTTTTTTATTTCAGGGGAACCCAAAACATATATTGCCGGTGAAATCTCGGTATCGAATGTTTGGGTGCCTTACAATACCTTCTCTATACACTATGTGCATAGTACATGTAGAGAAAGTAAAAATGAAAGGGTCGTGTTAACTCGTCAATAGTATCTGATAGTAGTATTCCATTTCCAATTACGTATTATAATATTAAAAACCAGCATTTCTGCTGGTTATTTTGTTCCAGTACAAAAAGCTGCATTTTCCTACTCGTGAAATCTGTAAATAACGATAAGGAGAAAAGTGGATATGTACAACATAAATAGTGAAGGCGCTTCGGGAGGGAAAATACTGAAAGGAAAAGGAAAGTAAAATTAGTTGGATCAAATCCAACAGTTGTATTTATATCCGAGTCTTAATCCGAGTCCAAATATAAACAAATTGGAAAACTGACTATTGTGGAGCTTTTTGAAGGTATTTTAAGACTTAAGATTTAGACCTCTATAACTTTTATTTCTCTATACGCACTATGTACATATTGTATAGAGAATGTATTGCACTCCACCAAAAAATTCGATACCGAGATTTCACCGGAAATAAATGCTTTATGGTTCCCTGTATCCAAAAAAAAGGATTTTCAGAAAAAGGTCCGTGTTTGTGTCCGTGTGTCTGTGAACACGATGACTCAAAAACGAAAATTCGGTAAAATACCAAACTTCGTATTTAAGTGTAGTACCTTTCGGGGATGTGACACGAAGATTTTGAGAAAAATCCCCCCCTCCTAACTACCTTTTACATGGATCCTTTTTTCGAAAATTTTGATTTTCTAAAAAATGGCTCTAACGATTTTGATTAAAATGTCGTATATTAAAGATATTTACCTTACAAATAAAATGTACATTTTGATTTTTCTGGGAATAGCCTCTGAAGACTACTTTATTCTGAGTGAATTTTACGAAATTTTGCATAAAAGCTAAACCGTAAGAGAGAGACAAAAACTTACCACACAAAATATGTAGAGCACATTAAAACACACAATTTATGTTGTATACATTTTTTTCGGGGAGTTGATTGTTTTTGAGATATTCCTTGTTTTTGGTTTAAGCTATAAGAACTTATATTTTTCTCGTGCAGGACTTTGTAAACTCGTGTCCATAAAACAAAGGAACTTCAGTCACAAAGCAACCAGCTTTTGACTATCACTTTAACCTATAGTACTCCCTTATTTCGCTTCTACTTACAAGGAAGCAAGAAATAAGACTATTTCTGCTAATTTTTTCTTGTTTAGCAGGAAGTAAATAGAAGCATAAGCTTTTTAAAAATAATGTATTGCAGAGATATAGAGAAAGTCATGTGAATGGAACACATCAGATTTTTTTTACAGAATAATGTGTTATTAAGTCCCAAAATAATAGTTGATTAAGATTCTTTGTGACCTGATCTGAGTACTCATAAGTTAAGCATCACGCTGTCAGTTAGAGACCATTGTTCAGTTATTTCGTGTGCATTGTAAACCCAGCTTTTGCGAAATTACACGATCTTCGATCGATACATGGAATCTAGGTAGAGAGGGTCAATGGTTTACAAACTGAGGCGCGTATCTATTTTCGGACACAGAAACGATTGCTTGGCACGTGAGCCTGCAAAGCGTCGCTCATTTTGGTCAAACTCTACTACTTAATTATGTTTCTAACACTACAGTAAATGATTCCTTTTGTCAAGAGAGAGAGAAATTGCAATGGATTCATGACCCGCAAATAGTTTCTTAATGGTGTCAACTAAACGCTGGAAACGTGAGATTCACTAGAGATCAAATAACAGCGCAGTTGGCATTCATTTCCATTGCCGGAGAATGTGTGTTTACCAGACTGCGATGGAAAGAGAGCAGACTCTGTAATCCTCTGTAAAGGGATGCTGCTGTCTGGATTGATACTTGCTATAAATATGAAATATAAGCGTCAAGCAGGATTTAGAAAAAGCAAGCCCTGACTGAGCCTAGTTTGCATATTTTGCCGGGATGTTAGCGTTAAACATTTAACACAGGATCAGCAAGCCCTCCATTTAGATTCACTTAACTCTATAGGTATTAGCTATCAAACGCATTTCACAGCCTACAGGGATTCTCTATCCATATTATCACGTTGTATAAAAAGGGCTCAGCAACATTGCATGACGTTTTATGGTTTTACTACCAGCTTAATGCTAAACATTCAGCTTTGTAAGACACTGTAATGTGGCGTAATTGCTATTTCTAATATACAGTGATCATTTTACTTGTTTACTCTCTCTACACGTACTATGTACATAGTGTATAGAGAAGGTATTGTATTGCACCCAAAAATTCGATACCGAGATTTCACCGGAAATATATGTTATATGGTCCCCTGTATCCAAAAAAAGTAATTTCAGAAAAAGGTCCGTGTGTGTGTGTGTGTGTGTCCGTGTGTCTGTGAACGCGATAACTCAAAAACGCAAAGTCGGTAAAATACCAAACTTGGTATTCAAGTTTAGTATCTTCCTGGGATGCGACACGAAGATTTTCAAGAACATCCTCCCACCCCAAACTACCCCTTACACGGAATTTTTTTCGAAAATTTTTATTTTCTTAAAAATGGCACCAACGATTTTGATTAAAATATTGTATATGAAATACCTGACAAATAAAATGTATATAGCACAAATAATCTTATTATTTACTTCCTTGTAAATAGAAGAGAAATAAGGGAGTACCGTAGATTCAAGTGATAGTCAATAGCTGGTTGCTATGTGACTGAAGTTCCTTTGTTTGTATATAAGGACAGGAGTTGACAAATTTCTATATGAGAAAAATATAAGCTTTTCAAAGCTGAAACAAAAAACAAGGAATATCTCAAAAACGATCAACTCCATGAAAAAAATGTATATAACATAATTTGTGTGTTTTAACGCGCTCTACATTTTTATGTGGTAAGTTTCTGTCCATCTGTTACGCTTTAACAGCTATGCAAAATACCGTAAAAGTCATCCTGTCTTCAGAGGCTATTCCCGGAAAATTCAAGATATACATTTTATTTGTCAGGTAAATATCTTTATATACTATATTGTAATCAAAATCGTTAGAGCCATTTTTGAAAAAATCAAAATTTTCGAAAAAAGTTCCATATAAATGGAGGTTTGAGGGGGGAGTGATTTTTCTCAAAATCTTCGTGACATATCCCTGGAAGATACTGAACTTAAATACCAAGTTTGGTATTTTACCGAATTTTCGTTTCGGAGTGTTCACAGATACACGGACACACACACACGGAGCTTTTTCTAACAATGTTTTTTTTTTTTTTTTTGTTTTTTTTGTTTTGATACAGGGGACCCTAACACATATATTTCCGGTGAAATCTCGGTATCGAATTTTTGGATGGAGTGCAATACCTTCTCTATACATTATGTACATAGTACGTATAGAGGAGGTAATAATGAATTTATCCAGATTTGGAGACCAAAGGAGTAAACTCAATATTTCATTTGCACATATTATTTCGACAGGCTATCTCTCTTGAATTTTAGGTAATTGACAACATGAGGAAAATCCTAATAAAATAATCTGAAGAATACTCGATCACTCAGCCCTCTGCAGAAAGCCCGTCGAATTCAATCAACTGGCACACTCACAGATCCCGGTATTGGCCTCCGAGGAAGCTCGTAAAGCAAATGTTGCGGTATATTGTCACACATGTTCTTCCAATTTGGAAAAACATTATAACCAATCTCTTATTGATGTCATGACCATACTCCTGACAACAATCAGATACGACGAAACTTCGAAACGAATATACTATTAAAGATACTTCTGAAAAGCATACTATTTTATACCACACCTACTGTGAATAATTTTATTTACACTTACAATATTAAAATGAAAGTTTTGTGGTCAGATAACTGTGTTGACTTCATTGTTAGTATTCATGAGAAAATTGCAACATAACACAAAGCAATCAACGGATGAAATAATTATGCCCGGGGATTTTGAAGCAGTAATAGATATTTCAAATACCTTGAACGAGTAGCTGAGCAATTAATCCTCCTGTTATCAAGAGTTCAACCAATTAGTTTTTGAAAAATAACGAACAAAAATTGCAGTATTAGTTTAGATTTGGAAAGTGTTGCAACTTTGCAAAATTGCATTACAATCTGTTGGTCAGGGTTAATAGGCAGCTCAAAAGGAGATCCCTCCAGAACATTAGAGCAATACAGAATATCGTCTAGAATAGTAAGTAAATGTTTGCATTTCTAAACTGGCGTTTTGGTATCACGTTTTTATGTTGTTAGAGACAAATAACATTTTGTGTTGTATGTGGGGAATCTCACGAGAAGACAGTGCAATAAGTGGAAAGGATGGGCTCGTGAAGACTGTACTCACATACACGATTACATGTATTACCTTTGTGCATTGTGAAGAGAACAGTGAAATCCCCCTTTAATTTCGAACAAAACCCCGAAAGTATTAAGTTTTCACAAAACTTTGGATGAAATTGATGTAAGATAGTATTAATTTTGTTAAACTTGATCTGCTTCACTGCGACATTTTGAATAATAATAATAATAATAATAATATACATAATGATTATTCCAGGACTAAATTAATTGCTATTGTGAATTTCAATCTTTAAAAGTGAATATAAAGTTATACGAATCGATTATAAATGTATTATATAGTGGCCCAATTTACAATCCCTCTCGGACTAAGCTAAACGCCTCTGGTTCAAAATACACGCCTTAGAAATAATACTATAATTATAATTTACAAATTATATTCCAGGGACTAAACCTTGAAAACTCTCATAATGCTATGAGTTCATCTCATTAACACATTAAAGCAAGTTGTGGACTTAGACGAAGGCTTTCTGTCCAGATATTAGCACTTAAAGTTAGGTGGTCCAAATTACATGGACTTCCCCTAAATAAGCATAATATATTTCAGTTGAGCGGAAGAGTTTAGTATATACCCCCGCCGATGAATCCTTGCACCTGTTTGGAGTTAAGTTGATACACCCGCTAAAACAGATGAAAAATTTTACCTGTTTGACTTTCTGAACCAATCACAAAGCAGTATTTCGGTCGGTCGGCCAGACAACGGAAACGGATCTAGATGCCGCACCGTTGCAATGTCTGTCTGATTCCAACCGCGTGCTCAGTTTGTGAACTCCTAACACGTGCGTTGAGCTGTTCTGTGCAAGTTATTTATATTTGTTGTTATTGTTTGAACGTGAGGGAACATAACAAGACTTTCACAATTATAAAGGTGGATAGACTTTTGCGGGAAGGTGTGGTGAGAGTGGACGCGGCTTCATGGAAGAAGAAAGTGAATCATGTGCTTAAAATAATACGAATTAAACGGAATCATCAGTGAATGTGAACCACCAACGTATGTCTTGGTGACGACGACGATGTTGATGGCATCGTCATGATGATGCTTCCACGAATGATGACGACTGAGACTTGAATGGAATTGATCCATTAAAACTCTAAACTGGTGAAAATCACTCTGTTATACCTCTCTCTCATTGTAACAAGCTATTTTACATTAATTTGTTCTATATTGTAAATACGTAATTTAGGCTTCATACGTCATAGTATCACTGTTATTTTTAATTAACATCAATAATAACGAATTAGTTTTATTATTCATCGGCATTCATTTACTATGTTCACTTTTATATTCGTCGTTACACACGATAGAGACATTTGCAACCAGATGTTGTTTGCTAGTTACTCTGGCAACACCGCTAAGGCAGCATAGCCAACCTTACGCGAAACCACCGAACTGTCAAGTGCAGGGATTCAGCGGCGGGGGTATAGCATGCTCATACCATGTTTTTGTAATGAAGTTTTTTACATCCTATGCAGGTTTCTGCGTCGGCGTTTTAACACCCTTTAGTAAGCAAAACAATCATTTTAGTTTTTGTTGGCTAGCAATGAACAGTTTTACAGTGGATACAGTCGAAGTTTGTCACTCACAGGATCTTATATTTAGCTAATCGCATCACGTGTTCCTAAAAAGAGAAAGGGAGTCAGGAAATATTTTTGAAACGTGATGTTTGTTCTGCTCACACGCATGGCATTCGTTTCACGCGGGTAAAACATATTTCGTGAGCTGGGATAAAGCGGCATACTTAATAAATGAAGCACTGGGACTACGGGCTAAAATACATTTCCATGCAAATTCTGAAACCTATTTTGCATATGTATGTAATGACTTTTGAAGCAACGGAGAAAGCATCACGAGGGTTTGGAATTACAAATACATCCGGCAATACCGCCAGTTTAAATCTGAGCTATCTACTTGTAAATTGTTATTGCTGCTCTTAGGGGAGCCATTCTAACACCACCACGAAACATAAACAGCTACCGATCGGGGCAAACTCGCATCTGAGCTACATAATATGCATTCACTGGACCAGCATCTCACACCTGTTAACGTAAATAAGAAGTATACTTGCTGCTCTGTGCATCCAACTTTGGTGTTCTGGCTGTACAATCCAGAGTGTTTTATTATTTGCAAGAAATCTTAAAATGTACACATTAACGTGAAAATTACAGAAAATGCATGTTTTTATTGGCATTTACAATCTAGCTGTAATTATTGGCGATTCTTTGCTGCTTTAGCCGTAATAACAAGACAAATACAAAAATCTGATGTGTTACACCCACATGACTTTCTCTAGCTATTCTACAAACTTCTTACATAATATTATTATTCTTTCTATACCTATCTAATCGAGATAAACATTAGCAGAATGTTATTAATATATCCTTATAAGCGGAACGAATATAAGGGAATACA
Source organism: Hymenopus coronatus (assembly GCA_030762935.1). Taxonomy (NCBI): domain Eukaryota; kingdom Metazoa; phylum Arthropoda; class Insecta; order Mantodea; family Hymenopodidae; genus Hymenopus; species Hymenopus coronatus. The sequence goes on along the minus strand of CM060888.1, from coordinate 134,997,757 downwards.
CTAGGCTAATCCGATAGTCAAATGTTTTAAAAGCTGTCGTTATGCGATTGTCATTGCAAATCGGTTCTTTGCTTGGCCAGGAGTAGAACAAAAGAAAAACTGACACTGTCTGAGAAAAATATAAATACTTCACATCTGAAACCAATAACAAGGAATATCTTGGAAACCTCCACAACAAAAATGTAAAGAACATAAATTGTGTGTTTTGACGAGATACATTTTCAGTATTGTAAGTTTTTGTCTATCCCCTACGGTTTAGTAGTTAAGCAAAATTCGTCAAAATCCATCCAGAATAAACAACTCTTCAGAGGCTATTCCCTGAAATTCAAGATGTACGAGGGCCTTTTTTTTCAACCTCCGATAGGCTATAAATAAAAGACTAGTTCATAGAAAACAATCATGTTATTACTAAAAGTTCTGTACACTTATGGTTGCTTTTCAACATTGAGACATTTATCTATTTGTGCACAAGCTTTGCAATGCCCGCTTCAAAAATGTTGCCGCCAATGATTTCAAATGAACATTGACGTTTCGAAGATCTTCGTTGGTTTGAAAGTGCTGCCCTCCTAGCCACGTCTTCAGTTCAGGGAAAAGGTGAAAGTCGCTGGGTGCCAGCCCAGGATGATGATCGAAAATGTCCCATTGAAATTGTTCAAGCAGCCGATGGGTTGTGCCAGCTGTGTGATTGTCATGGATCAACACAATTCCTGAAGTCAGCATTCCTCTTCGTTTGTTTGAATGGCTCTCCGCAAACGTCGTAAAGTACGTTTACGATTACACCATTTTGAAATTAGGCACCGAACGAAGCACTAGTGTGTGATGCCTATATATTTATGCCTCAGAAGATACACTTGGCAACCACGTGTCATAAAAACAAACGAGTTTCTCTTGTGCATTATTAGAAAGCCTATGGCAACTTTCAAATAACAGTAACCTGCGCAATAAATTACTTATGGATCGGGACAGTTCCTTGCCTTCATCTTCAAGATCACCAACTATTATTCCTCTAAATAATAAAATTAGCGGCGTATGTGTCCCAGCTTATTTTCTTAGATATTTCCTTTTAATCGTTGTCTGTTAGAAGAATAACAAGTAACCAAAAGTATTGATTCTTTAGCGGGGTTTCGTAAGATAAGAAATTCCTTAATATTACATAGCCACTCTGCAGCATTTCGGATGTTTAGTTAAACACCATTAAAGCGCGCGCTTCCTAACCTACCTGCGACAGCATCAGCCAGACATGCGGCTTTGTTGTTGGGTAACTGCTTAATCCATGCTCACCATAAGACATTTTGTTTATGTACCTTTATTGGCGTTGGAAAATACATTTTCGTATCACATAGAATCTAAGCAACAAAGTCCACATCTTAGTTCGGAATCAATTTGAAATACTGTGTGCAGTCACTGGAATTTTCCAAACAATTATAAAATGTTCGCGGGAGGGGGAGAGAAATAAGTTTCCAGAAGAAGAATCTTGATAACACCTCTGGTATTTACAGCGAGCGAGAGCGTTACTCCATTAGTTTTCTCTCCTTATCTGTTTAACTTTAGATAATGTGATGGGCAAAGCTATGAATAGAAAAAGAGGTATACAATGGGGATTATATGACAAATTGGAAGATCTAGATTTTGCTGATGATATATGTATAATGACACAAAGTTTAAAGATACTGAAATGAAACTACAGGATTTAAAAGTTGAGGCTAAGGATATTGGTATGAAAATAAATACGACAAAACAAAAGAAATGAGAATAATATAAAAATATATAGATTGTGCATGGACAACCACGAAATAGATAGAAGCGAATATTTTAGATATTTGGGATGTATTGTATCCCAAAACGGAGGAACGGACGAAGATATAGATAACAAAATAAACAAAGAAACATTTTTTTCTCACAACGGAGAACATTATGGGATTCACCGAATATTCAAAGAAATGCTGAAATTAGAATTTTTAAATCAAATGTATTATCTACATTGTTGTATGTATGTGAAACCTGAAAAACGGCACAAGAAATAAATAAAAAAATTGCAAACGTTTTTAATCGATGTCTAAGACACATACTGAAAAGTTGGTGGCCAAAAATCATTTGCAACACTACATTATGGGAAATAAACAAACCAGTTACCAATTGATCGAGAAATAAAGAAACGTAAATGGAACATGGGTTGGACATATACTGAAAAAGGATCGTGGAAATATAGCTAGACAGGTATTGGAATGAAATCCACTGGGAGAAAGAAGGATTGGAAAACTTGAGTAACTTGGAGAAGAATAGTTGAAGCTGAATAGAGAGAAATGAATAGATCATGAAAGGCGAAACAAGTCTTGTCAAGGAATAGAGTTTGATGGCGAAGATTTGTTACGGCCCTATGTTCCACCTAGCAATTAAAAGAAATCACCATCCCCATTGGTTGGTCGGCGCCTTTTTCGAGATAAATTTAGCTCTGATTGCAACTTCCACTTTTGTTGGTACACATTCTGAAAATTGTTTTGAAATAATTGATTTTTAAGGAATCAAAACAGGTTAAAAAAAAGTCATGGTGACAGAGCATTAACTGAATATCTATCAGAGTTCATTTTTGTACCGCGAATATTATTAAATCCCGCTATAGATGCTTGCAATGCATATTCCTGCTACTAAGTATTTAGTATATTTGACATGCGATGGCTAATGATAAAAATCAAAACCTTTGCATTAAATAAATAAATAAATATATTTCACATGCGAAAGAGATATTCTTCGATTATAAACAAGCAGCGACTTTACTGAGTTTTGGTTGTTTTCGCTCTTAACTTAGTACTCCTTATCAAAATTAATCTGGGTTTCTCGAAAAATGTCCAATTTTTCCAAACATTCTTACAATAACTACATTTGTAGTAAAATTAAGTATAAACTGATTTATTTCTTGGACAAAAAGAGCACGTTTCTAACATATATATGGCGAAATAAAAACGGTACATTTACAGTTAATAATATAAGTTGAAGAGAACAGCAGCCCATATTAATTGCATTACAGCACAGTGTCTTGTGCAACTCATCCTACCTGAGCTACCCAATTATTTTTGTATAGTTTCCTTTGAAGGTAGACAGCCTGTGCCCTACATTAATTATGTCGGGCCATGGTGCGATAAAACTCCGGGCTTATTGTTCTGAAAGAATAAAGAAAACCTGCCTGCATTATATATGCCATTGCTGCTGCTGCTGAAATATTCTCGTTGCCTTTGTTGGAACCAACTTCCGTGACCCGTTTTCACATCAAAGCATTAAGACTATCTTAAGTCTTTATTTTGGCCTCAACACAAGGACGCGGCTGGCTCTAACGAAGCTCCTAGCTGGCTGTAATGGTATGTCTTTAGCTCCAACTTAGTTTCAACTTCTTTTATGTCTTTCTTTTTGTTTGTTTGACGTAAAAGGTCAAGAAAAGAGGGGGAGATATAAGGCCTTTTCCATGCTACAGTTCTTTTGAGGTTTTACGTGAAATAAAGGTCGGTTGGAAAGCTTAATAATAGAATGGTACAAGCTTTCGATGATGAATGATTAACTCAAAACGGTGAACCTTATAAAAGGTTAATATTTCAAAATAATGGGAGAAGAAATGAAAGGGAATTGTATTTCTCATTCTCGAACAGTAAAACAATGATTATATTTTCATTATCACTGAATAGAGGACAAGAACATCATTAACTGGTTTGCAAAGACTTCCTGAATAAAGTTATTCTTCACTTGGGTGAAATTCACAGTCGTTTCAAATGCTACGACTGCAATAGTTTGTGGGTAATACCAATAGGTAGCCGGACCCGGTAGCCGAAGTCGTTTGAGGTTGACGTTCGGGTTCGAATCCCACTATGGGCATGGATGTTTTGTGTTGTGTCTTCCTGTGTTTGTGTACGATCTAAAATCATTCTGCTGGCCACGTAGGTTACGCCTGAAGGCGAATATAAGTAAAAGAAAACAAAATAATTAAAACCAAAACTAGCAATACTTCAAATGAGCATCTATTCGTACGTTCCATCAGACAAACCACAGAATCAAGGGTAGGCAGGTACATTGTGGGTATATATTCGCGATTATCAAAGTTAAGTTAAACATCCAGCGATAATAAGGATTACCATAAATACAAAACAACAAATCTAAACCATTTTAATATAGATTTTGAGAATCTCAAAATTTTGCAAACTTTGGTGCATGGAAAGCCACAAAATTTATTCGCAGTTTTCTACGAGCCATGTGAACTGCTGAACTTATAATCCAAAAGCAATTTTCAATCGACGTAATCGGTTATATTAACATTGTAATTTCTGAAACGGCGGTAGGGCCCTGGAGAGAATGGGGAGAGAGAATGGGGGAGGGGACATGTAGGTAGACTTTGAGGTAATATTATACCTCGTGGTCAGGGTGATTGGTTCTTCGTGGCATGGAGCGGTAGGCCCAAGTTGGAGCTTCAGAAGTTACAGCAGTTGAGAAGTATGTGTCAGCAATCGGCGGTAAATTTGTGAACCGAAAGCAGCGAAGACTGTTAAGTTGAAATAGTGGCTTTGTTGTTCTGTATTTAGATAAGCTATATATTGACAATAGCAGATGGTGGCCCAATCGGCTACAAATACCGCATATTTCTTAAGGGTTGTTTATCGTGCATGTCTTGACAGCTCATTCATCTCATGAATTGGCGTCGTCATTTAAAGAGAAATTCTGCTTGGAGAGCTATTGACATATTAAAAATGACACAGTCACAAAAGAAGGTAACCTAGAGACGTGCCTCTCAAAGTTATCAGTTGAACATGGAGACTTTATAGACTTACTGGGAATGTTGACAGACCACCTCATCAAGGTTGTCCAAGATCGACAACAGCATTTAATGATCGTTACTTTGGTCATTTGGTTTGCCACATCGCCATCTCAACGCCACCTACTTCAATGGGAGTTTGTTTTGGCAACGGCAATGCGCATCGTTTTATTGGACCTCGCTCCCGTCGACTGAGTAGAACTTCCTCTTACATCAGTAGCTCGGAAACATCGAGAATGGGCTTTCTCAGGCGAATCTTGCTTCTGTTTTCATCTCAACAGTGACCCGCATATGGAGAGAGCGAGGAGACTGAAATAACCTCGATTTAAATACAGAAATATATGCTAATAGTGAAGGACAGGCATACAATTGGTTGGGTGGAGTGCGTTACCTGAAAGTGCAAACCTTACGGAGGTAAAAAGCACTTGCAACCTAGAATAATGTGCCCCTTTGTTCAGATTGGTCAAGTACTGAAAATTTGTAGCTTTGTTCAAACTGACCAAGTGCTGCAAATATGCAGTCTTGTTCAGATTGGTCACGGATGCAAATATGTACTTTTTCAGATCGCTCAAGATACTTGCAATTTTGTTCAGATTGGTCAAGTGCGCAAATTTGTATTGTTGTTCAGATTAGTCAAGGATACAAATACGTAGTTTTCCACAAATAGTTCAAATGCTGCAAATCTGTAGTTTTGTTCAGATTGGACGTGCTGCAAATTTGTAGGTTTTTCAGATTGATTAAGGTTTCAAATAAGTATTTTGTTCAGAATGGTCCAATGCCGCAAATTTGTAGTTTTTTACAGACTAGTAAAAAGCCACAAATTTGTAGTTTTGTTCAGATTGGCCAAGTGTTGCTGATTTGTAGTTTTGTTCCGTTGGGTAAAAAGCAACAAATTTGTAATTTTTTCAGAATCTGTTCCGTGTTGAAAATTCTCAGCGGTAGATTTTGTTTGTTTTAATAATAATAATAATAATAATAATAATAATGTACAATATATTTTCAGCAGCTCTTGAGTAAGAATCACAGGCATAGTTTTGTCTATAAAGTGTGGAAAACACATACTAAAGGTAATTATCTGGAATGAGTTTTGCTAAGTCTTACAGTATAATTGTTAAATATTTCGTTTGGTTGAATTAAACAGTCGAGATTTGGGATTTAAATTTAGGGTTTTAGTATTACAATGTAGTCTTTAACTTTCCTAAGTCCTATAGCACAAGCGTGCAACATTTTACATTGATAGGCAAAATCTACTTGCCTTGATGTTGGGTTTGAAAAAAGGCGACCGAAAATAAAAGAGTTGGGGAAGGTTTTTAAAGATCTGGGGTTGCTTATAAGAGATTTTATAACCCTAATTATCCTTGTGATACCAACAACTGATAACAGTTTATCGAAATTAGGGGGGGATTTAGTATCTGCACAAATTACACATCCCACCCTCTAATAACAAAACTAAAATAAAAAAAAAAAAAAAAAAAAGAATAAAGCTTCTCCAATTACATCTATGGGCTGTAAGTATATAAGACCTTTTCAAACACACTTTCTAAATTGTTTGTAAATATTTCATTGGTGATTTCCGTCCATGAACCGCGTTTTAGAATGTAAAAATATTATCAAAATCGCCGAGTGCTTTCTGACATTACTATACATCCTCCCCACTCACTCTCACTCACTCACTCACTCTCTCTCTCTCTCTCTCTCTCTCTACCCATATCTATGTATAATTTTCAATCCTGCACATTAAAAAAGACAATATTATTGAAACGTTGAGAGTTTAGCTTTTATTGAATGAACATTACTCAGTTTATATTACTAAATATTATCATCATCAAAATCGATTGACTATTTACAAGTTTCAAATGGACAATACTCATATTTACAAATTGTAACAAAAGGCGAGCAGTCCTATCTACACATTCAGAAAGGGCATTGACTCATATTCAGTCGGTGTGATATCTAACTCTAACGCAGTATTTACCTAAATACTCTCAAGGAATTTGAAGCAGGATGGGATAATGCGACCGAGTGGGCCGCTTGTTGCAAACATAAATATGTTATACATTGTCACACACACAGACACACATGAAAAATAATGTTTGTATCAGTTTATCATCCTTTTATTTAATAAAAAAATCTGATGTGCTCCTTTCACATCACTTTTTCTATATCTCTACAACAATTATTGTTAAAAAGCTTACGATTCTATTTACTTCATGTTAATTGAGAAAAAATAGCAGAAATTGTCTTATTACTTGCTTCCTTGTAAGTAGAAGGGAAACAAGGGAGTACCATAGGTTAAAGTGATAGCCAAAACCTGGTTGCTATGTGATTGAACTTCCTTTGTTTGTATGGGCACGAGTTGACACATACCTGTATGAGAGAAGTACACTTTTTCAGAACTGAAACCAATAAGAAGGAATATCTGAAAAACGATCAACTCCACGAAAAAAATGTACATAACATAAATTGTGTGTTTTAACGTGCTCTACATTTTTGTGTGGTAAGTTTTTGTACATCTCTTACGGTTTAACAGTTATGCAAGGTTCCATAAAATTCATCCAGAATAGTCTTCAGAGGTAATCCCAGAAATTTCAAGATATAAATTTCATTTGGCATAAAAATATCTTAAGCATTAGAGAATTTAATCAAAATCGTTAGAGCCATTTTTGAGAAAATCGACATTTTCGAAGAAGAAAGTTCCATGCAAATGATAGATGGGAGTGGGGAGATTTTCTTGAAAATCTTCATAAGATACCAAACTTAAATACCAATCTTTTCGTTTTTTGAGCTATGCTGTCCAGAGAGAGATAGAGATAGAGAAAGAGAGAGAGAGAGAGAGAGAGAGGGAGCGAGAGAGATAGAAAGAGAACGAGACACACACCTTTTTCCAAAAAAAAAATCGGATTCTAGGGGACCCAAAGCATATATTTCTGGTGAAACCTTGGTATCGAATTTTTGAGTGGAATACAACACGTTCTCCATACACGATCTACATAGTACGTATAAATTAAAAATCTTATGTGTTCCATTCACATGACTTTCTCTACATCACTGCAACAAATTATTCTATTTACTTCATATAACGGAGCAAAAATTAGCAGAAATAGTCTTATTACTTGCTTCCTTGTTAGTAGAAGCGAAATAAGGGGGTACCATAGGTTAAAGTGATAGTCAAAAGCTGGTTGCTCTGCGACTGAACTTCCTTTGTTTGTATGGACACGAGTTCACAAAGGCCTGTATGAGAAAAGTATGTCTTTATAGCTGAAAAAAACAACAAGGAATATCTCAAAAACAATGAACTCCACGAAAAAAATGTATATAACATAAATTGTGTGTTTTAAGATACTCATCATTTGTTGTGTGGTAAGCTTTTGTCAATCTCTTACGGTTTAGCAGTTATGCAAAATTCCGTAAATTTGACCAAGAATAAAGTAGTCTTCAGAGGCTATTCCCAGAAAATTCAAAATATACATTTTATTTGTCATGTAAATATGTTTAATATACGATACTTTAATCAAAATCGTTGAGCCATTTTTTTAGAAAATCAAAATTTTCGAAAAAAATTCCACGTAAAGGGTAGCTTGGGGTGGGGGGATTTTTCTCAAAATCTTCGTGTCGCATCCCTGGAAGATACTAAACTTAAATACCAAGTTTGGTATTTTACCGACTTATCGTTTTTGAGTTATCGTGTTCACAGACACACGGCCCTTTTTCTGAAAATACTTTTTTTTGGATACAGGGGACCCTATAACATATATTTCCGGTGAATTCTCGGTATCGAAATTTTTAGTGGAGTGCAATACTTTCTATATACACTATCTATATAGCACGTATAGAGAAAGTAAAAATATATGAATTACTTGTAATTTAGTGTTTGCGAGATGTAAAACTGAAGATTTGTTTTAAAATCAGCATAACTGAAAGCATCACATTTACCGAATAAGCCTTCCAAAATTAGCATACCACCGCAGACAAGAAAATATGCAAAAAGGTTCTGTGGAATACGGAACAGGCGCAATACCTAAACCGTTCAGTGAAGTTGTTAAAATTAAATCACACCCTCATTCGTTCCTCGCGAATGCTAAAATGCCCATCCACCAACCGGGAATCAAATACGTAACCACCAGACCACAGGGACATGTTCCCTATACGAACAGGGAGCATGTTGCGAGGTATTGTACTAACAAGAAGTCAACCTTGTATAGATTCATGCTGTATAGGAGGGCGTTATGACCTCTTAGTTGATCACCACCACCACTACTACCACCACCACCACCACCACCATCATTATCATCATCATCAGCAGCAGCAGCATCAGCATCAGCATCATCATTATCATACTGTCGAGAATGGATTAAAATATTAATGAGATCTTACGAAAAAAAAAAAAAAAAAAACGCAAAACTGGATGATTTTATTTTTACTTTCTCTATACGTACTATGTACATAGTGTATAGAGAAGTTATTGCACCCTACCCAAAAATTCGAAACCGAGATGTCACCGGAAATATATGTTTTAGCGTCCCCTGTATAAAAAAAAAAAAAAATCAATAAAAGAAAAGTGTGTGTGTGTGTGTGTGTGTGTGAACACGATAACTTAAAACTAAAAGTCGGGAAAATACCAAACTGAGAAAAAATTCCCCCCCCCCAAAACTAACCTTTACATGGAACTGTTTTCGAATTTTTTTTTTTTTATTTTCTAAAAAATGACTAAGGATTTTGATTAAAATATCGTATATTAAAGATATTTACCCGGCAAATAAAATATATATCATGAATTTTCTGGTAATAGCCTTTGAAGACTACTTTATTCAGGATGAATTCTACAGAATTTTGTATAACTGCTAAACCGTAAGAGATGGACAAAAATCTACCACACAAAAAATGTAGAGCACGTTAAAGCACACAATTTATTTTATAAACATTTTTTTCGTGGAGTTCGTTAGTTATTCCTTGTTTTTGGATTCACCTTTAAAAAACATACTTTTCTCATACAGGAATTTGTCAACTCCTGTCCATACAAACAAAGGAACTTCAGTCACATAGCAACCAGCTTTTGACTATTAGTTTAACCTATGGTACTCCCTTATTTCACTTCTACTTACAAGGAAGCAAGCATGAAGGCTATTTCTGCTAATTTTTATTCGATTAACATGAAGTAAATAGACGCACAAGCTTTTTAACAATAATTGTTGCAGAGAAGTAGAGAAAGTCATGTGAATGGATCACATCGGATTTTGTTTATGAATTTTCGTAAAAATCAGAAAAGATTGTACGACTGTCCAATCGCACTGGCTCCTGGAAAATTCTGAAGGACACCTGAGTGGTTTCCTTATATTATTTTACCTTGGATGGTTTGTTGACATCATCAAAACCAAACTAAAAACACATATGAGGAGCCGCAAGCGAAGGATAAAGTGACATCGATAACACTGACGAGGAATATCAGAAACATTTTGTGTTCTTATTTTAACACTTTTAAGATGTTTTATTCGGGAAAAGATTAAGGAATCTTCACATTTCTTTCAAAAGTGACACTGACCTCGAAAATACTAACTAGTGGATGACAAATACAAAAATCTGATGTTCCATTCACATGACTTTCTCTATATCTGTGCAACAAATTATTGTTAAAAAGCTAATGCTTCTATTTATTTCAAGCTAATCGAGAAAAAATAGTAGAAATAGTCTTATTACTTGTTTCCTTGCAAGTAGAAGCCAAATAAGGGAGTACCATAGATTAAAGTGATAGTCAAATGCTGGTTGCTATGTGATTGAAGTTCCTTTATTTGTATAGACAGCAGCTGACAAATTCCTGTATGAGAAATGTATAAGTTTTTTCAAAGCTGAAACAAAAATTAAGGAATATCTCAAAAACGATCAACTCCACGAAAAAAAAAAATGTATACAACACAAATTGTGTGTTTTAACGTGATCTACATTTTCTGTGTGGTAAGTTTTTGTCCATCTATTACGGTTTGGCAGTTATGCAAAATTCCGTAAAATTCATCCAGAATAAAGTAGTCTTCAGAGGCTGTTCCTAGAAAATTCAAGATAGGTATACATTTTATTTGGCATGTAAATATCGTAAATATAAGACGTTTTAATCGAAATCGTTAGACCCATTTTTGAGAAAATCACCTTTTTCGAAAAATTTTTCATGTAAAGGGTAGTTGGGGTTGGGGGGATTTTGTTGAAAATCTTCGTATCGCATCCTTGGAAGATACCAAACTTGAATACCAAGTTTGGTATTTAACCGGCTTTTCGTTTTTGAGTTATCGTGTTCACGGACACACGGACCTTTTTCTGAAAATCCTTTTTTTGGATACAGGGGACCCTAAAACACATTTCCGGTGAAATCTCGGTATCGAATTTTTGGGTGGAGTGCAATATCTTCTCTATACACTATGTACATAGTTCGTATAGAGAAACTAAAAATTATTACAGTATCTGACCTACTTCAATGTTCATTATTGTAGTTTTCTGTCTACCAGGGATGAGGGAAGTCCGTTGTACTAGCTTCCAGCTTTAAATACGGCTACTAACGTCAAAATCAATTGCCTTCGTGGCATACTTGAAAGTGAAATCATTGTTACAATAGTGGTTTTCGACTGTGACAGAAGTGACTTTTATAAGAGTGTAAATGATAAATCAACAACCTTTCAAATAAATTTTGGAAATGTTTTCAGATTTTGTGAATTTTGAGTTTGCTGCTTTGAATGTATTCGAAATATTATAGCCGTGTTTGAAAGAAAGGCAAACCACAACATAAAATGATAGGAAAGAGATATTTAATCTGCAGTTTAATAATGAATGTGAAGCCTCGAAATGCGGTGAGGACTACAGGTGTGTCGCACATGTTAAAAGGATTCTATAAAACAAAATTAAGTTAGTGCAAGTGATAGCCTTTTGGCTATCAGGAAAATAACGTCCCAAAGCAGTATCTAAAACTACTCTGTTTAGCAATGGAGATTAGAAGAATACTCTTCATTGTGCAAGTCAGAAAATAAATTAATTTAGACGATATGAAGAGGACATGAAGAAGAAAGCAATCTGTGTCATTGTCACATTGACTTTATAGAAATACCCGAGTCTGGGTTTGCCCTTCAATAGGCCTAAGATTGACACGCATTTACAATACGATATACGTATAAATTCCTTGCATATATCGATGCTTAGAAAGTACTTACCCGGAGAACTTATTAACATGCGCAATTTTTTTTTCTTCAGTTTATTTTTCTTAAAGGCGCCCAGCACCAGGGAAAAAATGGTAATTGCAACCGATTTTGTCTTCACAATATGAATTGTTGGGCGCAGGTTATCGTTAGTGCGGACTTTCAGCGGGCGGACAAAACTCACTCATTTCAGCTCCTGGCAATCGTTGGGCGGCAGACAATTATTATTGTTATTATTATTATTATTATTATTATTATTACTACTGTTGTTATTTTCATTAACTGAGCAAGGAAGCTCAGGCATTTCATCTGAGACTGGCAATCGATAGGTCGTGGGATCGGTTCCCGCGGCTGACCTCTCTGACCCTTGGGTTGTAAGTGTCGGCGATGACTGCCGTGGTGGCGTCCACTGGTGGAGATGACTGCGCTTTCGAAATTGAGCTCTCGATGGCGGCGGGATGGCGTTGAAATCCGTCCTAGACTCAGGGCGTTTGGACAGACCTGAGGCGCGGGTTCCTAGCGCTCACCGTCCAGATGCAGAATTGTTTGGAAATTGTTAGCGACCCTCCACGGTGGCTCCCTCCCGCCGTGCTGTTCCAATTTACTCTCATCTCATCCTATCCTACTGGGGTCTGATGTACAAAAAGCTAATAAATGGCTGACGTATGGAAACCCTAGGGATGGTAAACCGCTACTACACTACCACTGTCACGACTAAAATCCCAGTTCAATCTGCGACATCAATGTGACAATGGTCTTTTGCAAGAAACATTTTGAGGAATCGAAATTTCAGATTTGTGAAAAACGGAAACGAAAGAAAATTCTTAGTGAAAATACCCAACGTTGTTTCGAAATCAATTGTGTCGGACAATAAAGCATTTGAGGTCCACCAGTCTCCAATAATAAGTCCTTTTGGATAGGTAGAGTTAGACTGAAAAATTCAATGCCATAGCCGGGATTTGAACCACGGATCTCCCGATCTCTAGCCGGTTGCACTACCACTGAGCTACCATGGCAACACATCGGCATAGCAATGAATTTCTCAACTGACTCGCATGTTTTCTGGTAAATCACAAGGGGATCTCAACCTATCCAACTCCTGTCCTACACACGGTTTTTGTGAGAAAGAAATTAAAATTATCAAAATAAGTCCTTTTACCCACAATGAACTTTGTTTCTGTCTAATGGGCGCATTACTTTTTTCGTTCGAATGGAATTATTTAAACCATTATTTTTCTTAAAACAAACATTAATATATTTGCCCTTTGTCTTTATAATCCCCAATAACTGTGATGCTGATTTTACAATAATGGGACCAAAGACGTTACCTCGCAGCAAACGAGAGTTTTGAATCCAACTGCTCAAATGAAGGTATCGGAATTTGTGTAATTAGAATACATGCTTACGTCGATCATCTTTCAGATGCGTACGTTTTCATTTTCCTCTAGGCTTGTTATCGGTTTCTGATTTCTTGAATGGAGGCTGTAAAAATATAGAAAAAGGTTATAAAAACCATCTCAACGTTAATACTCTTGAGATGAGAAACCTTGCCTCAAAAATCCAGAAAGGCAATGCACTTTTCTTCTTATTAACACATCCCCCATTACTCATTTTTATCCTGGCTACCACACTGCGAAAGGGAAAGTTCAAACATGTCAAGTTTTGGCTGATTGATGGAGTCACGTGATGAGGTGTCGACGCCCCTGACTTTTTCCTTCCGTCTTCCGTCCAGAGTCAACATGGCGACATCGAAATGAACCCCTCAGGCGATGGCTCAGAAGGAGAAGAGCAAACAAAATTAAGAAGCCTTGCAGATGTCGAGGCGGTAGGTCGCGCGAAAACTGTTTTCCAGGTGTCCGATGTGTCAAATGCAAATATTGCTCTAGAACCAGCATTTTCTGCGAATTATTCGACTCTTATACGAACTTTTTGTATTGTTGCAAGCAGCTTCAAATAAGAGTGTATTTGAAATCTTTTATTTTCCCTACTACTTACTTATAATAAGTAAGGAGGAAGCATAAGATCCTCTTCGTGTGCGCGCTAAACTGAACTAAAAGTCTACTCAAGCTTATGCTTGGTTCGGAGTAGCAATCGACTCTTCTCAGGGCGTTTTAACGGGCTTGTTGGGCTTCACAGACTCAGACTACCTGACGACTTCTTAAATAATACACCAGTGGGGTTTTCTTTGTAGAATTTTAGTTTATTTTGTAATCATTTTGTACAATTCTAAAGTGAAACTGCAAACGCTCGATGCAATTTATGTGCTTTGTTGAATGCTGCGAATATATTAATTATATGCGCGTAATCTCCTAGTGGCCTTTTCCATACTTGTGAAAAAAACTCTTTCTTTTTCAATAACTGGCTTCACAACCAAGAAAATCAACACGTAACTATGATACTTATTGTTGAAAAACAAAATCACATAGAGAAAATCAAAACACTTATACGCGACGAAAGCACAAGGAATAATAAACATTTGCTTCAGCGATTTCAACTTCGGAATGCGACAGAACAAAAACATTTGAACATCAAATATTACAAAAATGTCATGAAACACACAAAATGTCGGCAGATTTTGTGGTTAGGATATAAATACTGCCTCAAGGATATATTGTATTTCATTCATAAATTCAATATCGCTATTTCACCAGAAATACATGTTCTAAACTCTCTGATCACAAAATCTGATTCTTCAATTCACCTGACTTTCTCTAACTGTTCCGCATACAAAGTATTCTTACTGCAAGTCAGATGAGAAATTTAATGTCATGCCAGCATGTTGCCATGATAGCTCAGTGGGTACAGTAACTGGCTAGAGACGGGAGATCTATGGCTCAAATTCCAGAGTAATGCATTACATTTTTCAGCTTGATTTTGACTATGGAACTCCTGCCCAACACACGGCTTGTGTGGAAAGAAAATTAAATTAACTCTAATTGACCAGAACTTAAAGTACTTACGAGATAGGAAGTCGCCATTGGGATAATAAATAATTTGAGAACACCTATTGGTTTACCGGGAAACATGCGAGTCAGTTGAGGAATTTATTGCCGTGCCGGCATCTTGTCATGGTAGCTCAGTGGTTAGAGCAACCGACTAGACCCGGCTATGACATTGAGTTTTTCTATCCTGTTCTTTGTAGTAGCTTACCCTCCCAGTATTTAGGACTAACACCCTCCTGGGACTTACAAGCGGATGCCTAGGGGAGCCAACGGCACGAAACCACAGAATGAAAAACCTGAAACAAATGGTTAGCCAGGTATGAGCGTGAGGAAGTGGATGATATGAAATGCAAGGGAAACGAATGATGAAGAAATTGGTGGAGTGAGTGGCGGGGGAAACCGGATAACCCGGAGAAAAACCGCTTCGTCCACCACAAAACATACATGAGAGCGATTGAGTCGAACCCGGCCGCCTAGGAGGGATGCGAGTGGTCTAACCACTCGGTCACGTCGCCGCATCTACCATATTATCACAATATTAAAATTTATATAAATATTAACTAACTGGTCTTATTACTTGCTTCCTTCCACTAGAAGGGAATATACTAGGCTAAAGTGATAATTTCTGATCACCATGTGAAACAACTGAAGTTCGGTTCGTTTTGCAAGGCAAGAAATAAAACAAGATAGACGAAACGAAAGGGACTTCCCATTTGAGAAAAGTTGCGTAGTGTAAGACTGGAACCAACAACAAAGAATATCTCAGAAAGAGTCAACTCTAGAGAAACAAATACATATATGATATAAATAATTTTTTTAACTCCTTATTTTATTTGTTTACCTTTAGTTATAAAAATAATGCCTATTTTAGTCAGTATTTTAGGGTTATGATTATGTTTCAGTTCTACAAAAGTAGCAATGAAGAGTTCTTTAGAGGCTATTCTCGGAAAATTCAAGATATGCATTTATTTGTGCTGTAAATATCTTTAATATTTTGTATTTAATTAAAATCGTTAGAGCAATTTTTGAGAAAAACAACATTTCAAAAAAAATTTCCATGTAAACGGTATTTACGCGTTGGGGGGGGGGGGAGGATTTTCCTGAAAATCATTGAGTCGCATCCTTGTGAGATATTAAACATAAACACCAATTTTGAAACTTAACGATTTTTTCGTAGTACTTTTGAAGCTGGTTGCGATAGTAGTAGTGGCGTGGTGGTAGAATTATGATTTATATTGATTCTACCGAAATATTTAGCATAATTATTCGTCATGTATTCAACCACAAATTTCATTTTCAAATGAAATGTTGAAGGATTTCGTAAATTTGTACAATAATTTCGTATATTTACAAATTTTGTAAAGTAAAATTTGCAAAAAATAAAATGTTTGCCAAAATATAAATATGAAGAAAAATCCTAAAACATAAAGAACAGTAAATATTTGAAAACAAAGGTATCTTTTAACCTAAGAGTTTGGAGCAGGTACAAATTAAAACAGGCTTTGCAGATATGTGTCCAAATTTAAAATTCTGATCTGTTCCATTCTCATAACTTTCTACATTTCTGTAAGAAATAAATGTATACATTTTTTAAATCCGAAACCAAAAACAAGAAATATCTCAAAAAACGATCAATTTCACGAAATAAAAGTATATAATATAAATTGTCTGTTTTAATGTGCTCTACATTTTTCGTGAGATAATTGTTTTCTATGGCTTACGGTTTTACTAGCTATGCAAAATTGCGTAAAATTCATCCAGAATAAAGTAGTCTTCAGAGGCTATTCCCAGAAAATTCAAGATATACATATTATATGTTATAAAATTTGTCTTTAAAATACGATAATTTAATCAAAAGTGTTATACATATTTGAGAAAATCAAAATTTTCGAAAAAAGTTCCATATAAAGTGTAGTTGGGGGTAGGGGAATTTTTTTTGAAAATCTTTTTGTAGCATTCTTGGAAGATACCAAATCTAAATACCAAGTTTGTTTTTTAACAGACTTTTCGTTTTTGAGCTATGCTGTTCACAGACACACACACACATACACACATATGGGCATTTTTCTAAAAATCGCTTTTTGAATTCTGGTGGTCTCAAAACATGTATTTTCGGTGAAAACTCGGTATCGAATTTTTGGGTGCATTAAAATACCTTCTCTATACACTATGTACATAGTACGTGTAGAGGAAGTAAACATGAGGTCAAATGGAATACGACAAAATACATGCATTTATGGATATCGATATGTTTCCGGAGTAGCTCAGTTGTTTCTTATGCGGCTTTTATTGCGAGGGTCCGTGGTTCGATTATCGGATCCGGGGTGGCGAATTTAAGACGGGCTTTTTCAAGCCCTCACATCTGACTACCTTATGTGGAGTATTACCAAACCCCAGTGTGGTTCGGAATTCACGGTAAAAGCTTTAGGCTCTCCTACACTGCCACCAACCATATCACCTCTAACCATTGCGACCGCTGCGCTGTGCGCCTCGATCTCAGGCACTGCTATGTGGAATGAAGTAACACAGAAGGTCAATGAATGACATTAGGGTGAGTTGGAAAACAACAAAAATCTGCGTGTTCTATTCACATGACTTTCCCTACATCTCTGCAACAAATTATTGTTAAAAAGCTAATGCTTCTTTACTTCATGCTAATCGAGAAAAAATTAGCAGAAATAGTCTTATTACTTATTTCCTTGTAAGTAGAAGCGAAATAAGGGAGTACCATAGGTTAAAGTGATAGTCAAAAGATGGTTACTATGTGACTGAAGTTCCTTTGTTTGTATGGACACGAGTTGACAAATTCCTGTATTAGAAAAGTGTAAGTTTTTCAAAGCTGATACAAAAAATAAGGAATATCTCAAAAACGATAAACTCTACGAAATAAATGTCTATAACATAAATTGTGTGTTATATCATGGTATACATGTTTTGTGTAGTAACTTTTGGTCCATCTCTTACGGTTTAGCTGTTATGGAAAATTCCGTAAAACTCGTCCAGAATAAAGTACTCTTCAGAGGCTGTTCCCAGATAATTCAAAATATACATTTTATTTATCAGGTATTTTAATCAAAATCGTTACAGCCATTTTTGAGAAAATCAAATTTTCGAATTTTTTTCCATGTAAAGGGTAGTTGGGGTGAGGAGGTTTTCTTGAAAATCCTCGTGTCGCAACCTTGGAAGATACTAAACTTAAATACAAAGTTTGTTTTTTAACGGTCTTTTTGTTTTTGAGCTACGCTGCCCACTGACACAGACAGAGACACACTCACAGAGTGACAGACACACACGGACATTTTTCTAAAAATGGTTTTTTTTTTTTGGATTCAGGGAAACCCAAAACATATATTTCCGGTGAAATCTCGGTATCGAATTTTTGGGTGGAATGCAATACCTTCTCTAAACACTATGTACATATTACGTGTAGAGAAAGTAAAAACGAAATTATTGTTTGTATTTTTCTTGTTTAGTTCTACCTAAATATATTATGCCACAGTCTGCGAAAATAGGAACAGAGGGGTTTATCATATTGGAAATCTGTGATGGGATTTTTGTAGACGCCTTTTCTGGAAAGAGTAGCTTAGGTTTTCAAAATGTGCTTCATAGATAGTTTCCCTAATAGAATATCTGGAAATTTCGATTTGTTCCTACCGGAGATTATTTTAAAGCCAAAATGTAGCAAACCTTACTAAATGTTTAAAATTTTGAATGTTTTACCAAAACATATGATATATGAAGTTACCGTCACATGTGTTAAATTATACGCAACGCAAAACGTAAAAATGAATGTTCCCATAATAACAGCAATTATGGTTTAGAATATGAAGTTTCATATTTTGCCTGTCTCTAATTATAACAAGCAGGACATTGTAAACATTGCTTTATTCACGATAAACGACAAATCATCTGCAGCGTTCTAAATAATATATTGAGCTACACCAGTTTGCCAGCAAAACAATTTAAAATGCAATAACCAGTAAACTGAACAGAGCTTGTTAGCACGTGCACATACTTGAAATTAAATTGGTAGTAAATATGTTTTATGCATTTCGAGACAATAGATTCGAATTTAGCATTTGCTTATTCTGCGATTTAACCAACCAGCAAGGAGGAATGAAGCAGTGTGTGTAGTAGAAACGAAGCCAGTAAACAAATCAGACTGGAAGAAAACAAAAGTTTAATCACAAAATAAACAATAAATAGTTGTGCTAAGCGATGCAAGTGAATTTTTATAAACTTTGAAATGTTCTATAATAGCTCAATTTATTTTCAATTATCACAATACACATAAAATTACCAAGCTTTGTCACATGTAAAAGGTCATTTAGATAGATGCTACATGATTGACAGAGCATCAAGAAGGGACATTAAAGCTGTTCCGAGTGTGTGTATGTATGTATGTATGTATGTATGTATGTATGTATGTATGTATGTATGTATGTATGTATGTATGTATGTATGTATGTATGTATGTATGTATGTATGTATGTATGTATGTATGTATGTATGTATGTATGTATGTATGTATGTATGTATGTATGTATGTATGTATGTATGTATGTATGTATGTATGTATGTATGTATGTATGTATGTATGTATGTATGTATGTATGTATGTATGTATGTATGTATGTATGTATGTATGTATGTATGTATGCATGCATGCATGCATGCATGCATGCATGCATGCATGCATGCATGTATGTATGTATGTATGTATGTATGTATGTATGTATGTATGTATGTATGTATGTATGTATGTATGTGTGTGTATGTATGTATGTATGTGTGTATGTATGTATTATGTATGTATGTGTGTATGTTTGTATGTATTATGTGTGTATGTATGTGTACGTATGTATGTATGTATGTATGTATGTGTGTATTTATGTATGTATGTGTGTATGTATGTATGTATGTATGTATGTATGTGTGTGTGTATGTATGTATGTATGTATGTGTGTGTATGTATGTATGTATGTATGTATGTATGTATGTATGTATGTATGTATGTATGTATGTGTGTATGTATGTATGTATGTATGTATGTATGTATGTATGTATGTATGTGTGTATGTATGTATGTATGTATGTATGTATGTATGTATGTGTGTATGTATGTGTGTATGTATGTATGTATGTATGTATGTATGTATGTATGTATGTATGTATGTATGTATGTATGTATGTATGTATGTATACATGTGAGTTACCCATGTTGCCACAGCTAGCTGTTACGATAGGTATAATTGTACATTTCTAGGTTCTTATTGTTAGCGAGCGAGTTATCTGAAATGATTTTTTATTTAATCAAGGAACTCATTATTATGTAGCTGTTGCTCGTCTCTTCTGTAGGTCAGACATTAAAGTGATAGTGACTTGCTGTCTGGAGAACACACGACACACCCGCGAGTAAAAGGAGAAAAGAAAGGTCCTAGCAAAAACTCTACTCCCTTCTTCACTTCGCTGACAAGTTCCTTCTACTACCCAAATCACTCTTCCCTTATTTGGTTCCTTAAACCATCTACCAAACTGGGTAGAGAGTGTTAACAGCTACTCATTGCTCCAGCACTGTGGTACAGTTGAATTGCTCAACATCCTCTGTTATATGAGGTTTAACCTGGCAAATTTCTAAACGCAATTTCTATTTCTTCCTGCTTTTTTTTTTTTTTATCTTTATTTTGTTTGCTTAATTTATTTTACTGAAAAGACCGCGGAACTTTAGTACTTGCTATAAGGAGTACAAGTTGTCAAAAACTGCCCTGGACAGAAAGGTTTGTAATATCTCGGAGGAGTACCTCAGGTATTCTATACACAATTTAAATCGCGTCGTATACGAGTTTATTACATGGTTAAATAAGCTTAACTTGAGAGTTCCGGGAATTACCAAACATACTGTGCATTTATGTTAAAAAGAGACAACTTCCATTGTCACTCTCTCTATACGTACTATGTACAGAGTGTATAGAGAAGGTATCGCACTCCACCCAAAAATTCGATACACATTTCATCGGAAATATATATTTTAGGCTTCCCTGTATCCAAAAAAGCATTTTCAGAAAAAGGTCCGTGTGTGTCCGTGAGTCTGTGAATACGATAACTCAAAAACGAAAAGTCAGTAAAATACCAAACTTGGTATTTAAGTTCAGTATCTTCCAAGATGCGACACGAAGACTTTGAGAAAAATCCCCCTACACCAAACTACCCTTTAGATGGGAATTTTTTCGAAAATTTTGATTTTCTCAAGAATTGATCTAGCGATTTTGATTAAGTGAAAAATAACAGGTATATGTTGAATTTTCTGGGAATAGCCTCTGAAGCGTACTTTATTCTGGATGATCTTTACGGAATTTTGCATTACTGCTAAACCGTAAGGGATGGACAAAAGCTTATCACAGAGAAAATATAGAGCACATTAAAACACACAATTCATGTTATGTTTTTTTCGTGGAGTTGTTCGTTTTTAAGATTTCCCTTGTTTTTACTTTCACCTTTAGAAACTTATACTTTTCTCATACAGGAATTTGTCAACTCCTGTCCATACAAACAAGGAACTTCGGTCACATAGCAACCAGCTTTTGAATATCACTTAAACCTATGGTACTCCCTTATTTCGCTTCAACTAACAAGGAAGCAAGTAATGAGACTATTTCTGCTAATGTTTTCTCAATTAGCATGAAGTAAATAGAAGCCTAAAAGTTTTAACAATACTTTTTAGCAGAGATGTAGAGAAAGACATGTGAATGGAACACATCAGATTTTTAAAAGTCAAAACACATCTCATCAGGACCTGAAAGTAAATTTGTCGAATCTCAACTTTCATTCATTTATAGACAAATACTTGAATTTGTGTTTCAAATTGCTCGCTTCCGCGTGATCAATATGTGAAAATAAAAATAAATATTTAAAAATTAAATATAGAAAAAATCTCACATAAGCTTTTATTCGTAGTGAATCTAAAACGTAACTTTTCGAAACACGTTATAGTAGTTAAATATTGTTAGTGGTCCTTTATCAGATCTATTTGATAGCTTTCGGTCGACTTACTCATTCAAAACGGATTGATTTCATTACATGACTGCCCTTAATGGTTTTAAAGTCCGTATCAATAGTGCGTGAATGAACATTTTACAGCAATTGTGTGCTAACAAAGAGTTATGGACGTACATTTTGTGATAACTGACACAGTGCACCGCTTGACCGCATATTATTTATCTCAAACATCACATTTAAGATCATTAATTACGGTGATAAGGCTGCTTAGATGGAACCACTTGTGCCAAGATTAGAATGGGAGTCCACTAGTTCGTCTTAAACGAATAGTTTGTTTAAAACAAACAAACAATGATAATTTTAATTGTTTTCTCACAGAAACCGTGTGTAGGACAGCAGTTGGATAGGTAGAGTCAGCCTGTAAAATTCAACGCCATAGCTGGGATTGAACCACGGATCTCCCGGTCTCTAGCTGGTTGCTCTACCACTGAGTAACCATGGCAACATGCCGGCATAGCATTGAATTTCTTAACTGACTCGCATGTTTCCCGGTAAACCACAAGGTGATCTCAAATTATTTTGCGATGACAACCCCAATGGCGACTTACAATGTTGTAAGTACTTTAATTATATTGATATGAATATAATTAAATTATATTCTATTGTGAACAACTGTGATAAATTTAATTGTTTTCTCACAGAAACCGTGTGAAAGACAGGAGTTGGATAAGTAAAGTCAGACTGAAAAATTCTGACTCTTCCTATCCTACTCTTGTCCTACACAGAATGAATCCTGGGACTTGAAGTACTTCAACATTGTAAATCGCCATTGGGGTTGTCATCTCAAAATAATTTGAGATCACCTTGTGGTTTACCGGGAAACATGCGAGTCAGTTGAGAAATTCAATGCTCTGCCGGCATGTTGCCATGTTAGGTCCATGGAAGAGGAACCGGCTAGAGATCGGAAGGTTCGTGGTTCATATCCCGGCTATGGCATTGAATTTTTCAGTCTGACTCAATCACAAAGATGTTAGTTACATGTATTCCACAAATTATAAATGTTAGGATCATATAATTACATTTCTGATGCTTATACCACTCACTAATGTAAACTACCAAAAATATTAATATCAGACTCTTTATTTTAATTCTCGTCTGTATATATATTGAAATTCTGCAAAATGGATTGCTACTAAATAGTATATTCAGATACTAATGGATATCAGATTTGGTGAAACTGAAAGAATTTTACGGAGGGAAATTTGATTAAGACAACCAGCTCCAATAAAAGCGGAGATTCACCGTATTAGAGAAGAAAGTACCTAGTTTAAAATACGAGATGAAGTCGGTTATTTTCACATCCGTGTTTATGGAAAGGATTTAGCACACGTATATTACAGCCCTATTTGGCGAATAGTGAATAACAGAAATATTCACGCGAAAATAAATTTAATTACTGTTAGCTATTCAAAAATAGACTCGAGGTGTACCACGATAGCTTCTGTGAACTAATTATCGATTAGTAATGCCTGGTCGAAAACTGAAGGTGAGAAGGGTGCCTACGCCGAAAACTTATACTTGAATGTTCCACGAATTATATCGTAAGTAAATATTAACAAATACATAGTTTCATATTAGCATTGACCCTCAAAATTCAAAGGATACGTAGCCAGGAATTTAGCTTTACACGCATAATAGGATGAACAGGAAACGGATAGAAAGACATTAACGTCGAAGCAGGTTTTTCTTCTTGCATGCTGCCAATTGATCTTCAACTACTCGTTTTACTTTTCTTCTTGCGTGCTGCCAATTGATCTTCAACTACTCGTTTTACTTTTCTTCTTGCGTGCTGCCAATTGATCTTCAACCACTCGTTTTACTATGTTTTCTTATTTATTTACCAAGAAAAAAATGTGATGTCTTCAATTAATATGACTTTCTCTACATTTCTGAGACAAATTATAGTTAACAAGCTTATGCTTCTATTTACTTCACACACACAGATACACGCGGAAATTTCTCTAAAAATGCTTTTTTAGATACAAGGAGTCTCAAAATATGTATTTCCGGTGAAAACTCGGTATCGTATTTTTGGGTGCATTACAATATCTTCTCTATACACTATGTACGTAGTACGTGTAGACAAAGTAAACAGATGGTCTTTCCTAAAGACAAGAAGATTATATTAATAATTGAAATTGTTGCATTTTAATGACTAAATATAGGCGCAATGGCATTTATTGAAGTTAATTTTCAATTTTAGATGAAATACACGTTGTATAGTTTTAATAACGTTGGAAGTAGAACAAGAATGCAAGCCGGAAAACCTTAAAATTGCAATAACAATGTGAAAACAGTAGCCTCCTCCTGGCCCTCAAATATTCATTTTGCGTATTTCACAGCACACAGTGAAAGAAAGAAAGAAAAATGACTGCGAAGATGATTCGCAGTTTCACCCAACGGTCTACGAGTTGCATTTTGGAATGTGTGTACGTAAATCTTGCGAAAAAAAAAAGTGGAGTGAAGGGAGGGGGAAGGATTTAAAAAGCACACAGCGACAACGAAAGCATTAGCTGGGCGACGAAACCTCCCAACGCTTTTCGCTCCGAATAATGTGGTGTTTGGAAATACGGGATGATAGGAAGGGAGGCTCGCAGACAATACCCCGACTCCTATGGCTGCTGGCACATGAAAATCTTTCATAACCCTTTCAGCGAGTGGGCGTGGTTCCCTGATATCGCATATAGCGTGTTTAAAACCCGAGAGCTAGCGGGCAGATGCCCCACCTTTACTTTTTTATTCAAAATATGTACCTTTTAACCTGCAGACCAAGTCACCCGCGCATATCCAAATACACGTGCAAAAAATAACAAGAGCGGTACCCAGCTGTGTTCAACATTTAGTGCCTCTTTTTACTTTCTCTAAACGTACATAGTGTATAGCAACGGTTCCCAACCGGTGTGCCCCGGCACCCTAGGATGCCGTGAGATTGGCTAAGGGGTGCCGCGAGATATTGAGATAAACAAAAAAAAAAAAAAAAACCTTCTACTGAAGCCTTAAGTCTTGTAAGGTCTTGGAATAAAATAAGTCAAATCAATTACTATAATGCACGGCAGATGGTGATAGTGGCCTATTCATTTCAATAATTCAGTTATACTAGTATCCCACAGATGGCATTACAGCTATACCCTGCCGAACATTCCCGAGACTACTCGCTTCCTCACAAACATTCCCGAGACTTCGACAGATGAATATATAAAAGTGTACGCCGCTTGGTGCTTTCAGTTGTCTTCCTCGCGTTGATTCGCAGTGTTTAGCTATGGATAAGTTCATTGATAAACGTAAACGCCAGGACAGTGAAAGTGAACAGTCGGCTCCTACTGCTTGCTTTAAGAAGCCAAATCTTACAGTTTCTCCCGGACCGTCGAATTCACCACATAAAGAAGACAAACGAAAGAAAAGAACATACCAGGACAGTTACTTAGCGTATGGATTTAAGTGGAATAACAACGAGGAAAACCCTATCCCTGTGTGTTTAGTTTGTGGCGAAACACTTAGCAACGAGGCCATGGTACCTAGCAAACTGAAGCGGCATCTTACAACAAAGCATCCTAGTGTGTCACAGAAAAGTGTAATGTATTTTTCACATATATTAGAAGGGGAGAAGAAAACAGCTGTGCGAATGGTAAAGAGAATGACCATTGGTGATACTGCTCTTGAAGCCTCATTTAAAGTAATAGAACTGATAGCTAAAAAAAAGAAACCTCATACTCTTGGAGAGGAAATCATTGGCCATGCATGTCAAGTTATAGTTTCAACAATACTTGGCGAAGGAGCAGCTAATCAAATTTCGAAAGTTCCTCTGTCCAACAACACAATCAGCCGCAGGATATCTGAAATGTTATGCAATATCAACGAACAGGTCACGGAGAAAATAAAAACTTATAGAACATTTGCTTTGCAAGTAGATGAGAGTCTCGATATTGGTGACAAACCGCAACTCCTTGGTTTTATCAGATATATTGATGAAAAAGATATTAGTGAACAGTTTCTGTTGTGTAGACCGCTGGAGACTACAACCACAGGCCAAGATATTTTCGTTTCTATTAATTCCTATCTCAATGACCGTGATCTTTCATGGAAAATCTGTTGTGGTATATGTACAGATGGTGCACCATCTATGTCTGGGAAAATTAAAGGTTTTACTGCCAGAGCTCTCAATGAAAATCCATCCATTATTATAACTCACTGTTTTCTGCATAGAGAGGCATTAGTCGTGAAAGCGTGTAATGAAGATTTTGCTGAAGTGTTTAACCAAGTTGTGAAAATGGTGAACTATATGAAGTCTCGACCTTTAAAGTGCAGAATTTTTGAACAGTTATGTCGCACTCATACCTCTTTGTTACTTCACACAGAAGTAAGGTGGTTGTCGCGGGGTCGTGTATTGAACCGGTTTCTCGAACTTAAAGAACAGCTAAAAACTTTTTTTAAGCATGAAAATCAAGACACATTTCATGAGCTCTTACTAAGCGATTCTTGGTGTTTTGAACTGTCGTATCTGACAGATATTTTTCATAAGCTGAATGAACTGAATGTTTCGATGCAGGGTCGACATGAAACAATAATCTCCTCAACCAATAAAATGAAAGGTTTTAAAAGAAAACATAGTTCTTGGAAGTCTGCAGTTCAAAAAGGAGATTTGTCGAACTGTCCATCTCTTCTTAATGTGGCAGGAGATAAAGATCTGGGTAAACTGAAAGACCGCATTTGTGATCATTTATCAAGATTGCAAGATGCAATAGATGCGTACTTTCCAACTATTTCCACTACGAATCTCAACTGGGTTGTCTCACCATTTGATTTCGTAGATAGTGTAGAGGAAATAGATTTCACTGCTTGCGAACGAGATGAATTTATTGACCTTTGCGCTGATTCCACACTCAAAGGTAAGTTCAACAAGAGTGAGGCGTCGGTGGCTAGTTTTTGGCTTCAACGGAGAGAGGAGTAACCTAACCTAATGAAGAAAGCAATTAACGCACTTTTGCCCTTTTCAACATTCTATCTATGCGAGCAAGCCTTCTCTGCTATGGTGACAATAAAATGCAAAGCAAGAAATAGACTGAATAACCTTGAGGATGATTTGTGTGTTTCACTGTCAACTGTAAGACCCGACATCACATATCTGTGCTCTAAGCATCAATCACAAGTTTCACATTAATCATTAATCGAACAAAATTTATTGATGTATTTTTACTCAGTGATTGTAGTAAAGTTTACTGTATTATGTTATGGTGTACGTTATTATTATATAATATTTCAATAAATTAACATATTAAGTTTAATTTTCTTTTAATTCAAGGAAGGGTGCCCCTGGTGTTTAATGTTATTCCCAAGGGTGCCGTGAACTTCAAAAGGTTGGGAAACACTGGTGTATTGCGAAGGTATTCATTCCACCCAAAAATCCGGTACCGAGATTTCATCAGAAATACATGTTTTGGGTCCCTCTGAATCCAAAAAACAAAAAAGCATTTCCAGAAAAAGTTCCGCGTGTTTGTGCGTGTGTGTCAACAGACAGCATAGCTCAAAAAAATAAAATACTGTTGAATACCAAACTTGGTATTTAAGTTTGGCATCTTCCAAGAATGCGACATGAAGATTTTCAAGAAAATGTCCCCACGCCAAACTACCCTTTACATGTAACTTTTTTCGAAAACTTTGATTTTCTTAAAAATGGCTCTAACGATTATGATTAAAATATCGTACATTAAATATATTTACCTGACAATGTATATCTTGAATTTTCTGGGAATATCCTCTGAAGACTACTTTACTCTGAATGAATTTTACGGAATTTTACATGAATGCTAAACCATAAGAGATGGACAAAAACTTACCACACAAAAATGTAGAGCACGTTAAAACACAAAACTTATGTTATATACATCTTTTTGGTGAAGTTGATCGTTTTAAGGTATTCCATGATTCCTTATACTTTTCTCACACAGGAATTTGTCAACTCGTGTCCATACTAACAAAGGAACTTCAGTCACATACCACCCAGCTTTCCTCCATCACTTTAACCCACGTGCTGTGTTGCAGAGATGAAGAGAAAGTCATGTGAATGGAACACAACAGATTTTTCCTGTACTATTTATAGTTTCATGGTGGAAGAAGAGAGGTTAAAGCAATGTGTTTGCATGTGAGTGGAGCAAGGACAGAAGAAATGCGGACCTTGAAACCGACCGAAGTTGAGGTTCGTCTGGAGTTAACACGCCCGGAGCAAGACAGACAACTCGTTTTTATCGTCATTATTATTATCATCTGTGGGGGACTTGATGGGCTTCCTTTTTCGTTTTCTCTTTGCTTCTCTCCTCATCATCGCCGTGTTCATCTTCATTTCCAGACCACTTGTCTGGTGGGATGGGCTGCGTCATGGTCCGCAGAGCTTTAAATTCTCTCGTCAAGACTTGGCTACCGTATTACTGCTGCGAATAATTATTAATGTGCTTGGTTCACGCCACTCTATCTGCCACTCCTCTTTTTACTTTCTCTACACGTACTATGTACATAGGGTATAGAGAAGCTATTGTATTGCACCCAAAAATTCGATACCGAGATTTCACCGGAAATATATGACTTAGGTTCCCCTTTATCCAAAAATCTTATGGGTTACATTCACACGAATTTCTCTACATCTCTGCAAACAATTATTGTTAAAACTCTTATGCTTCTATTTACTTCATGCTAAACGAGAGAAAAATAGCAGAAATAGTCTTATTATTTGCTGTCTTGTACGGTTAAAGTGATAGTCAAAAGCTGGTTGCTATGTGACTGAAGTTCCTTTGTTATATGGACAGGAGTTGACAAATTCCTGTGTGAAAAAAGTATAAGGAATCAAGGAATCATGCAATATCTTAAAAACTATCAACTTCACGAAAAAAGTTTATATAACATAAATTTTGGGTTTTAATGTGCTCTGTATTTCTAGTTTGGTAAGTTTTTGTCTATTTCTTACGGTTTACCAGTTACACAAAATTCCGTAAAATTCATCCAGAATAAAGTAGTCTTCAGAGGCTATTCCCAGAAAATTCAAGATATACATATTATTAGTCAGGTAATAAATCTTTAACATACATATTTTAATCAAAATCGTTAGAACAATTTTTTAGAAAATCAAAATTATCGAAAAATTTTCCATGTGAAGGGCAGTTCGGGGTGCAGGGATTTTCTTGAAAATCTTCGTGTCGCATCCTTGGAAGAAACTGAACTTTAAATACCAGGTTTGGTATTTAACGGTCTTTTCGTTTTTGAGCTATGCTGCTCACAGACACACACAAACACACATACATATACACAGACAGACAGACACACATGGAGATTTTTCTAAAAACGTTTTTTTTTTTTTTTTTTTTTTGGATTCAGGTGGTTTCAAAACATGTATTTCCGGTGAAATCCCGGTATCGAATTTTTGGGTACAATGCAATACCTTCTCTATACACCATGTACATGGTACGTACAGAGAAAGTAAAAAATCTGATGTGCTACACTCACATAACTTTCTCTAGCTAAACTTCTTACAAAAGATTCTTTCAGCACCATGCTAATCGAGACAAACATTAGCAGAACTTTATTATTTAGTTCCTTATAAGTAGACTGGAACTAAGAGAATGCACTAGGTTAAAGTAACAATCAAATGCTTTAAAAATTGTCGTTATGCGATTGTCATTGCTAATAGCTTCTTTGCTTGGCCAGTAGTAGAACAAAAAAAAAAAAAAAAACGGACATTCCCGTCTGAGAAAAGTATAAGTACTTCACAATTGAAAGCAATAACAAGGAATATCTCGGAAACAGTTACCTCCACAACAAAAACGTAAAGGACATAAATTGTGTGTTTTGTCGTGATGTACATTTTTTGTATTGTAAATTTTATTCTATCTCTTATGACTTAGCAGTTAAGCATAATTCGGCAAAATTAATCCGGAATAAAGAGGTCTTCAGAGATCATTCCCAAAAAATTCGAGATATACATTTAATTTCGGACATAAATAGCTTTATTATATGGGATTTTAATTAAAATCGTTACAGTCATTTTTAAGAAAATGAAAATTTTCGATATTTTTCCATGTAAAGGGTAGTTTGTAGTGTTTTTTTTTTTTTTTTATTTTTGTTTTGTTTAGAAAACCTTCGTGTCGCATCCCTGGAAGATACTAAACCTAAATGCCAAGTTTGGTATTTAACGGTCTTTTCATTTTGGGGCTATGCTGACCACAGACACATACACAGACAGAGACACACACACGCGGACCTTTTTTTTTAAAATGCCTTTTTCGGACTCAGGGGACCCCAAAACATATATTTTCGGTGAAATCTCGGTATCGAATTTTTGGGTGCATTACAATACCTACTCTATCCCTATGTAGATTGTACATATGCGGCTAGAGAAAGTAAAAATGCTTTTTTTTTATTCAGGGGGACTCAAAACATGTATTAACAGTGAAATCTGGGTATAGAATTTTTGGGTGGAATGCAATACCTTCTCTATACACTATGTACATAGTACGTATAGAGAAAGTAAAAAGGACTAAAACGCCAATTAAAATTCAAAACAAATAAAACTTCCCATGGTAAAATACCAAAGAGAACTTAAAACAATTAATACATGGGAGTTGCGAAAAAATCACAGTCTTAAAACAATAGGGAGCTAAAAGGTGTAACTAAAACTAAATGCTTAAACCAATAGGCACATGTAGCTTAAATCGAAAATATTAAAATAACTGCAGCTACCAAACCAACATCATACCAGAAGAAATAAAATAAAACTAAACACTATACACCAAATCCAAAAAATAGGGATAATACAAATTTAAAAACCGATCCACCGTTCTGGTATCGTGGTAGAGTGGCTCGTAAACGTGCTAGGCGTGTGCGAGTGTGTGTGTGTGTGTGTGTGTGCGTGTGGGCGCGTGCTGTGTTTGGGTTTGTGTGTGTGTGGACAGCGTAGCTCAAAAACAAAAAGACGATTAAATACCAAACTTGCTATTTAAGTTTGGTATCTTCCAAGGATGAGACACGAAGATTTTGAAAAAAATCGTCCCACCCAAACTACCCATTATATGGCCAAAATTCGAAAATTGTTCTCAAAAATGGCTCTCACAATTTTTATTAAATAATAAGTATATCTTTAATTCTCTGGGAATAGCCTCTAAAGACCTCTTTACTCTGGCCGATTTGTATTGAATTTTGAATAACTGGTTAACTGTAAGAGATTGACAAAAACTTACTGTACAAAAAATGTAGATATCGATAAAACACAGAATTTATGTACAACATTTTTACTTTCTCTACACGTACTATGTACATGGTGTGTAGAAGAAATATTGTATTCCACCCAAAAATTCGACACCGAGATTTCACCGGAAATACAGGTTTTAGGACCCCCGGAATACAAAAAAAACATTTTTACAAAAAGGTCCGTGTGTGTGCGAGTGTCTGTCTGCCTGTCTCTGTGTGTATCTGTCAATAGCAACCAGCTTTTGACTATTACTTTAACCTATGATACTCCCTTATTTCGCTTCTACTTACAAGGAAGCAAGTAATAAGGCTATTTCTGCTATTTTTTTCTCGATTAGCATGAAGTAAATAGAAGCATAAGCTTTTTAACAATAATTTATTACAGAGATGTAAAGAAAGTCATGTGAATGGAAGACATCAGATTTTTTTTTTTAATTGTGCTCCTAACATGTATTGTATATTATCTTAACACCATATCTAGTAAACAGCAAACGCAGATGAAGAAAATGCAAATTCACGTGAAACATCTTAACACGATTTTGGTTATCAACACTTAATGGAGCACGCAAATAACACGTTGTGCAACATTTTTACTTTCTCTAGCCGTATATACAAAGTACATAGTAGCTAGAGCAGGTTTTGCATTCCACCCAAGAATTTGATGTCGAGATTTCACCGGAGGTTCTTGAGTCCGAAAAAACAATGTTTAGAAAAACAATCCGCGTGTGAACAGATTAGCTAAAAATCTGATGTTTACTATGCACATGACTTTCTCTATATCTCTGCAACAAAGTATTCTTAAAAAGCTTATATTTCTATTTACTTCATGCTAATCAGAAAAAATTAGCATAAATAGTCTCATTACTTGCTTCCTTGTAAGTAGAAGTGAAATAAGAGAGTGCCATAGGTTAAAGTGATAATCAAAAGCTGGTTGCTATGTTCCTTTGTTTGTAGGGAAAGCAGTTGACAAATTCCTGTATGAGAAAAGATAAGTTTTTCATAACAGAAACAAAAAACAAGGAATGTCTCAAAAACGATGAACTCTAAGAAAAAATAATATATAACATAAATTGGGCGCTTTAACGTGCTCTACATGTTTTGTTTAGAAAGTTTTTGTCCATCTCTTACGGTTTATCAGTAATTCAAAACTCCGTAAAATTCATCCAGAATAAACCACTCTTCAGAGGCTATTCCCAGAAATTTCAAGATATTCATTTTATTTGTCAGATAAATGTCTTTAATATATGATATTTTAATCAAAATCATTAGAGCCATTGTTGAGAAAATCGAAATTTTCGAAAAAAATTCCATGTAAAGGGTAGTTTGGGGTGGGGGGATTGTTCTCAAAATCTTCGTGTCGCATCCCTGAAAGATACTAAACTTAAATACCGAGTTTGGTATTTTACCGACTTTTGCTTTTTGAGTTATCGTGTTCACGGACACACACACACACACACACACACACACACACACACACACACACACACACACACACACAGACCTTTTTGCAAAAATGTTTTTTTTTTTTATATATAGGGGACCCTAAAACATTTTTCGGTGAAATCTCGATATCGAATTTTTGGGTGGAGTGCAATACCTTCTCTATACGCTATGTACATAGTAAGTGTAGATAAAATAAAAAGCTGATGTGTACGATTCACATGACTTTCTCTACATCTCTGCAACAAATTATTCTTAAAAGCTTATACTTCTATTTACTTCAGGCTAATCAGTAAAAAAAATAGCAGAAATAGCTATATTGCTTGCTTCCTTGTAAGTAGAAGCGAAATAAGGAAGTACCATAGGTTAAAGTGATAATCAAAAGCTGGTTGCTATGTCACTGAAGTTCCTTTGTTTGTATGGACCGCAGTTGACACATTCCTGTATGAGAAAAGTATAACTTTTTCATAGCAGAAATCAAAAATAAGGAATGTCTCAAAAACGACAAACTCTACGAAAAAATGTAAATAACATAAACTGTGTGTTTTAACGTGTTCTACATTTTTTGTTTAGTAAGTTTTTGTCCACCTCTTACGGTTTAGCAGTTATTCAAAATTCATCCAGAATAAACTACTCTTCAGAGGCTATTCCCAGAAAATTCAAAATATAATTTTATTTGTCAGGTAAATATCTTTAATATACGAAAATGTTAATCAAAATCGTTAGAGCTATTTTTGAGAAAATTGAAATTTTTTAAAAAAGTTCCATGTAAAGGGTAGTTTGGGGTGGGAGTATTTTTCTCAAAATTTTCGTGTCGCATCCCTAGAAGATACTAAACTTAGAGATAAAAGCCCGTTAAATACGAAACATGGTATTTATATTTAGTATATTACTAGGATGCGACACGAAGATTGCAAGCAAATCCCCTCAACACAAACTATACATGACATAATACGTATTTACAAAATGTTATTTTCTCAAAAATAGCTATCAGTTTTGATTAAAATGTACATTAAAGATATATTTATATGACAAATTATATGCATATCTTGAATATGCTGAGAATAGCCTCTGAATCCCTCTGTATTCTGAATGAATTTTGCAGAATTTTGTATAACGGTTAAGCCTTAAAACTTACTACACAAAAAAATGCAGATCTCGATAAAACACATAATTTATGTGATGTATGTTTTTTTGTAGAGTTGACCATTTTCAAGATACTCCTTGTTATTGGTTTCATTTTTAAGCCACCTAACTTTTCTCAAACCGTACATCAATTGTTACACATAGCGACTAGCTCTTAAAGGATTTGACTATTGCTTTAGCATAATTGTTCCCTTATGTCTCTTTTACTTACAAGAAAGCAATAATAAGTCTAATTGTGCTAATTTTTATGTTTTTTTTTTTTTTAAGAATAGTTTTACATGGAACAGCTAGAGAAAGTTATGCGAATGTAACACATCAACTGATACCAAAGCAAAGATCTGCCTTAGCTTTACCATATTCAAGTGGCGCATTTTGGCACAGTTTAGCACGTCTAATTCGAAATTGTAATTAATGCTGACTGACTTAGTTCATCTTCCGGCACATAGAGTATTGTGCGCAATGGGAAGCATTATAAATACCACATTTTTTTTTTTACTATCTCTAGCACTAAGTACAATGTTTATAGTAGACATAAAAGGTATTCCATCCAAATATTCAGTATTGATATTTTACCGGAAATATATGTTTTTAGATCCCTTGAGTCCGAAAAAATATTTTTAGAAAAAGTCCGCGCGCGCGTGTGTGTGTGTGTGGATCATAGCTCAAAAACAAAAAATACCAAAATTGGTATTTAAATTCAATATCTTTCAAGGATGCGTCACGAAAATTTTAAAGATAATTACCGCACACCAAATACCCATTACATGGAAACATTTTTTAAAATATTGTTTTTCTCAAAAATGGCTCTAACAGTTTTGATTAAACTGCCGTATATTAGAGCTATTTACATCATAAATAAAATGTATATTTTAAATTTTCTCGAAATAGTTTCTGAAGACTATTTATTTCGGATGAATTTTGCCGAAATTTGTGTAACTGGTAAAGCGAAAGAAATAGACAAAAACTACCACACAAAAAGGTAACACATAATTTATGTCATATATGTTTGTTGTTGAGCTGACCGAATATGACCGTATTCGGGATATTTCGTACTATTGGTTTCAATTTTAAGCTATTTAAATTTTTCACAAACGGTAGGTGATCTTTCCTTGTCTGCAGCAAGAACGGAATTTCATTGTTTCACATAGCGACCGGCTTTTAAAGGAACTGATTATCGCTTTAGCCTAATGTATTCCCTATTTCCCTTTTGCTTACAAAGACTCCAAGTAATAAGTTCAATTCTGCTCAGGTATATCTGAATTAGCAAGATGAAGATAAGAGATTAATCTTTAGTATGAACAGCTTGCTTGTGGAATAGTTAGAGAAAGTCATGTGAACGGAGCACATCAGATAATTATATTATATTACATTTTATTACATTTCTAAAGACATTTGCACTTGCTTATAAAATATTAATGTCCTCTACTCAGGTCATCTTGTATTTTCTTTGAGCTTCACTCTCTAGAAGGTATTTTTTAACACTTTTTGCAGCAGAGGTTTTGGAATCGGCTATGATTGGCCAGCAAATAATCCGTTCTCCCATAATATCTTATGTTCATTTGGATAATTTTATATGGATGTACATTATCGTACGAGGAAATTTCAAAATGTGCTGTCATATTTCTTTGGTCTAAGAATAAATTGTGGATCCAATCATAGCATAGAAATACAACAGCTTTTTGCCTTTTAATTTCCTGTGACGCTTGATGAAGATATCCGAGCCGTTCTTAATACTATATTCAGTTGAAATAATTGATGAGGAATTGAACTGTTTCGTGTACCTAAGCACAACTGCGACGTATTAAATCGCCGAACTTCCAGAGCATTGAGATTTGTCAATAAAGTGTTCTCCATCGTACAGTAAAGAGTTTAAATAGCGTAAACAGAATCACCTTGTAATCATTGCTAAAAGGCAAGTCTTGTAGCGCGAAAATGTCACTTGAAGCGCAAGAGAAAACAGAGTAGCTACATTTTCGAGATATGTCTACTTATACATATTAACCTAAGTCCTTCTTAATACAGCCGATCCCGGTGGCCGCGCTGGTTAAAGTGTCTCGCTTTGGCGCTTCGTGGTGCACAGGATCGTGGGTTCGAGTCCCGCCTTGAGCATGGGTGTTTCTGTGTTTGTAAAGATGTCTATGTTTGTGTCTGTATATGTAAAAGGAAGACGTTAAGAGTAATAATGTCTACTAAGGAAATGTAGGAAACTGGAGAGAAAAAAAGGAATACAGCGCCGCAGTCCTGACAAGCCTCCGGAACTGTATTTTTATAAAAAACAAACTGACTATCCCAGCATAGTTCCTACATTCTACAGTATCAAATTATATACTTACTATTACACTTTTCCTGGTAATCCTAAATATTATTCTAATTAGCTATTTCTTAACATTCTTACGTATGTGTCCCTTAATTTGCGTACACACTTTCCAGGAATTTAGCCTTGATTCAGCTTAATGGTGTTCTTGTTTCCTCCAACGTAACTTTACTGATGCCTTCTTACGTAGCAACAACATTCTAATTTTTTCACGTTTAACTTTATGCCTATAGGCTTGCCCAAAGCAGAATTATAACTTATGGACTCTTGTATTATTTGTTGATCCCAATGTATAAATTGTTAATACGGTTACAAATAAGCATGGTTATCGTTTGCGGTGACGTAGATGTACGTTTAACCGCACAAACTTGCGTATTTAGTTGAAGTGACATACAAAAAATTCTGATTATTTTACATGTTTATTGAGAGTCGTTTTGAACCCCCTCACGTTTAGTACACCGGCGGTGTATAGGAGAATTCCAGAATGGTCACATTAAAGCGTTTTCATGAGACAATATCTGTTTTTCAGAATCAATTAAAGATGTATGTTTTTCTTCAAAATGCTATAAAATGTTAAATTGAAAAGGTATTAATGCTATAAAATGCCAAATACTAAAAATCATCACCCTAGGTATATCTCCTAAAATAAACGATCTCGCCTTCTCCTGATCAACATTACCAGGCATGACTAATGTTCATCAATTCCCATAGGCTAAAGCAGTCGAACATGATATTCATTTTTTGTTTGTTTTTTTTTTTGTTTGGTAGTTTAACGTCCTTTAACCTGGTTTGGTCAATTCGGACGATGAATGAAACTAGTGAAATGATGCTCAAATAATCTCGGAGTCCATGGAGCTTAAAGTTACTCGACATTCGTCTTCTCAGGATAAGGGAAACCCCCCCCCCCCCAAAAGAAAACTTATCCGAACTTATTCGAACTCACGACCTTTTGAATGTGGGGCAGACACGCTACCACCATAATACCCAGGCGGGTAATATTAATTTTGAACTTGTAATTTAACACTCGCATAAGTATTTATATCGTCGCAAAATAGTGTGTAATACATAATATGCGTTAGGTATTTTGTAGCAATTGAGAGGTAAAATTACTCGACTTGGTCTCGTAGTTTCAAACTTCTTCCTCGTTATACCACACTTTTATCGCAGTATAACTTTCTATTTGAGATACTGCTTTCATCATGCCAGTCTTCCAGTTTCAATGCCAGAAAGTTTTCTACTTTTTCAAAAGTAACATAATGTAGAAATGGCTTATTTAATCCTCGTGAGGATGGGCATTATGTTGACCAAGTGATTATCCATTTTATTAAGCGGAATACTGAAACTATTTATAACTGGCATACGGTAACATGCTAGCCTTAAGGTCGTGGGTTGAAACCCGGAGGACGGTGAATGGAAGTAAAGCCGTTGGTATCCTGTCGTAGATTTAATGCACGTAAAAAACCTCGAGTCTGATAAAAAGTCATCTGAGCAAAGTTAACCGCTTTTTCACGACCAATATAGCATGGGACGCTAAGAACATCAGGAGTTAAAGAACGTCCATAAATAAAACTCAATTTAAATTTCATAATTAGGGTTTAAAAACATTTAATTCATATTATTAATATATGCGATAAAATGAATAACGCACACAGTGCAGAAAGATGCAGAGAAGTGGATAAAACACCTATCACTGGAAAATTTAATTAGCTCAAGAGTGCACATGTGCATACATTCGAAATATACCATAACGCCTCCCTACGCCAAATAAAATAGATGGGAACATTCAGTCAGAACGGCCGAATAATTTGTATCGAAAAGTATATCGTGCATGCACCCAACATACACTTGAGAATACTGATAACGTTTATTCCATATTTTAAAACACCAATCTGTAAGCATTTCTTAAAAATCTTATATGTTCCATTCACATGACTTGCTCTACATCTCTGAAATAAATTATTGTTAAAAAGCTTATGCTTCCATTTACTTCATGCTAACTGAGAAAAAATTAGAAGAAATAGTCTTACTACTTGCTTCCTTGTAAGCAGAAGTGGAATAATGGATTACCATAGGTTAAAGTGATAGTCAAAAGCTGGTTGCTATGTAACTGAAGTTCCTTTGTTTGTATGGACACGAGTTGACAAATTCCTGTATGAGAAAAGTATATTTTTTTCAAATCTGAAACCAGTAACAAGAAATATCTCAGAAACGATGAACTACAAGAAAAAAAAAAATATATATATAAAAAAGTTATATAACCTCCCCCACCCCAAACTACGCTTTACATGGAACTTTTTTGCGAAAAATTTGATTTTCTCAAAAATGGCTAACGATTTTGATTAAAAGTTTGTATATTAAAAGATATTTACCTGAAAAATAAAATATATATCTTGAATTTTCTGGGAATAGCCTCTGAAGACTACTTTATTCTGGATGAATTTTAATGTGCTCTCCATTTTTTATGTGGTAGGTTTTTGTCCATCTCGTACGGTTTGGCAGTTATGCAAAATTTCGCAAAATTCATCCAGAAAATTCAAGATATACATATTATTTGTCAGGTAAATATATTTAATATAGGATACTTTAATCAAAATCGTTAGAGCCATTTTTAAAAAAATCAAAATTTTCGAAAAAAGTTCCATATAGAGGGTAGTTGGGAATGGGGGGATTTTCTTGAAAATGTCCGTGTCGCATCCTTGGAAGAAGCCAAACGTAAATACTAGGTTTGGTATTCAACGGTCTTTTCGTTTTTGAGCTATGCTGTCCACAGACACAGACACGCACGGACCTTTTTGTAAAAATACTTTTTTTGGATACAGGGGACCCTAAAACGCATATTTCCGGTAAAATCACGGTATCGAATTTTTGTGTGGAATGCAATACCTTCTCTATACACTATGTACATAGTACGTGTAGAGAAAGTAAAAAGGAATATCTCGATTTCGGCTGTTTATATAAAATGGCGAAACAAGCTGCTGACGAAGGAGAATAAAATTGCACGTGGCTTTTATACCTCCCCCGGACCGTTATACAATACGAATTATGATATCGGAGCGCCAGACCATCCCTATAGAGCAGTGATCGAACCTATCGATATAATGTAATCGATATTCCTGATAGGGTACATTTTTATTCGTTATTGTGTAACTTTGCGCTGAAAGCATTGTCATCCCGCTGGGCAGACAATTAGTTTGTTATCGTCCATTTCCGCGAAACGAATATCTACACGAATGGCTGTTTTCCTATCCATATCCGGCTTTACCTTACATAATTAAACTTTACAAACAATTAATATTTACTAGTGAGCGGAAATGTGTCCGCATTAACTTCAGTTTGATAAAATACCAAATACCCAGAATGGTTTCTCTAAACGTGCAGTTTAGCGTAACATGGAAATAAAGGTAAACAATTTCCAACTTGAGGATATCAGGAATCTAAAGGTTTTTGCCAGAGCAATATGTATATTAAGTAAAACTAAACACACCCACAAATAGTAACTTATTTCGATTATATTATTGACGAAGGGTTAAGCTACCTAATACAGCCCAGATTTATATACGAAATGTATACATACATACATATATGTATATATTTATATAGGTGTTTAAAGATATGTGGAAATGATATAAAATTGATCAGTGATAGATAATGCATTAAAATACACATTCCAGAAGAAAATACATAATTACATTTTAACGCAAAATCCATGTTTTCTCTTGAATGTGCTATTACTTTATATTTTTTTTTACCTTTAGCTAATTAGTAATTATTGGTATTTAAAAGTCTCTGCAATCAGAATATAATATGAAAATGAA
Source organism: Hymenopus coronatus (assembly GCA_030762935.1). Taxonomy (NCBI): domain Eukaryota; kingdom Metazoa; phylum Arthropoda; class Insecta; order Mantodea; family Hymenopodidae; genus Hymenopus; species Hymenopus coronatus. The sequence continues at coordinate 134,957,849 of CM060888.1, read as the reverse complement.
AACAGATGTGTGTATGTGTGTGTGTGTGTGTGTGTGTGTGTGTGTGTGTGTGTGTAAATACTCTGGAACACCTGTACAGCTTCAGCTAAATTCTGCCCAAATATGACTTTACAATCTGGAAAATTATATGTGGGATCGGTAAGGGGTGACAAACAATACAATATAAAAACAGAAACAATAGAGCTACAATAAATAATAACAATAATAAACGTCATATATTAGTGCCTTTCCGCAGTTTTAAGGGTCGCTGAGGATCATAGTAACACTCCGATTTCATTTCAGCCTCCAAGTCAGAAGGGGTGAAAAAATGTACCTCATTATCGAAAATTAATGTTCAAAACATCCCTGACCGATTGTGCTGCACTTTCTCGCGCCCAGTTTGAATCCAATTCACATGCGCGCACACACACACACACATACGCACGCATGCACACACGCACGTACACATCAGAATAATCGTGAATTAGGGGAACCTTACTCATTTGATAAGGCATTATCAAAAAAAAAGTTTATTTGATTTTTGTTAATTTTTTATACATCTTGAATATATGTGCGCAGTTACATGCACGTTTTACTAGTTGATTGTGCATACAACCCGGGCTTTATACATTAGTTTTGGAACCTATACATTTTTAAGTGAGAAGCAAGTTAAACCCTAGATAGCCCACAGATATCATGATGCACACAACTATCATAAGCTGGGAAAACATGTAGCTTCAACCTTCTCCCTCCCTCCCTTAAAATAGTCGCCCTCCATGGAGTAATGGTTACCATGCCAGCTTCATATACCCAAGATCAGGGGTTCAAATCCGGCGAAGGACGATGGATTTTTTCAAAATCCTTACCATGGCTTCCTTCGGAAGGGAAGTAAAGCCGTTGGTCCCGTGTCGTAGATTTTCGGTACATAAAAGATCCTCAAGCCTGATAGAGAGGCCTCTGAGGAAAATTAAGCGGTCTTTCACGCCCAGTATAGAATGGGACGCTGAGAACCATAGCAGTTAAAGTTATTTACGTTTGCTATCTTCCAAGAATGTAACACGAAGATTTTCAAGAAAATCCCCCACCCCAACTACCCTTTAAGTGGAACTTTTTTCGAAAATTTTGGTATTCTCAAAAATGGCTCCAAAGATTTTGATTAAAATATCGTTTATTAAATATATTTACCTGACAAATAAAATGTATATCTTGAATTTTCTGAGAATAGCCTCTGAAGACTACTTTATTCTGGATGAATACAAAAAATGTTTGCAGGGATTCTACTTGTCGGAAGTTAATTACGCCATCCATGCACCGAACACGCTTCAAAATGTGTTGGTGACTCAGTCGCCTCTTATCTACTTTAGAAGTGTACCGCAGTAGATTTAAATGCTGCATTTTAAATTACCGCTTAAAAGTTAAATTTAACAGCACAAAAGCTAACCCATAAATCCGAAATGGATCAAAAGTTAGTGTGTTCTTGAGCTCTTATGCAATAGAACTGTGCATATTAGATTAGAGCAGGCGTAGCTTTGCGTGACACTGGATTGACGGTTACCCGAGGATCGATATGAAACAACAAAACGGACATAAAATGGATCCTACGGTCAGATTTGAAACCTGTGAGCAACAGCCTAAGAGGTGCTTCGGGAATCAGAGGAAGAACATCTATGGGCCTACCGTAGCCTATTACGTACAGAAATACAACTTTGCTTCTATAGAAAAACGATCAGCTCCACGAAAAAAATGCATATAACATAAATTGTGTGTTTTAAAGTGCTCTACGTTTTTTCTGTGATAATTTTTGTCCACTCTATTCCCAGAAAATTCAAGATATGCATTTTATTTGTCGTGTAAATATCTTTAATATATGACACTTGAATCAAAATCGTTAGAGCCACTTTTTAGAGAAAAAAAATCGAAAAAGTTTCATGTAAAGGGTAGTTGGGCGGGGGGATTTTCTTGAAAATCTTCGTGTCGCATCCTTGGAAGATACCAAACCTAAATACCAAGTTTAGTTTCTAACGGTCTTTTCGTTTTTTAGCTATGCTGCCCACTGGCGCGCGCGCGCGCACACACACACACACACACACACACACACACACAGACATGTTTCTAAAAATGCTTTTTTGGATTCAGGAGGTCTCAAAACATGTATTTCCGGTAAAATTTCGGCATCAAATTTTTGGGTGCATTACAATACCTTTTCTATACACTATGTACATAGTACGTGTAGAGAAAGTAACAAACAAAACAGTTCTGCACCTATTATGAAGACACTAATTTCCTCTCAGAATTTCCCATTTTCATGGAACGGGTTGCACAACCGAGCCACTTGATTCTCGATTAATAATCACATCTTTGTGCTAGATGTCAAGCAAAGGACAGAATAGACTCATATTTTATGGATCGATGGCAGTTTGTATGACTTTTGTTATAGCAACTTGGCTGAATTGCTGTACTGTGTTCTCCGAAGCAGGACCTAACCTCAAAGTAATCAAGCTGAAGCCGAGATGGTACCGCCGCTGTAATAGGGTGGAGGTGACGTATTTATTGGACTACCGAGACCGGAACGTCCCACCGGACGTGTGGGTGTGTTGACCTAATTTACAATTTCAATGTAATTACCGTATAATCAAAAGAGGCGGTTCCAACTAGGGTCTCCTATACATACTGCTCTCGATCACTCAAGTGTGAGCGAAGAACGGCCGGCCGCTCCGGATTGTCACTGAAGGACATTTCAATCAACGGCTTCTTTACTTTTTTCTCTCTATTCCTGCTTATTTATTGGTCGCTTTAGGGGCCGGAGGTCATGCCGTTTCCGCTTCTACTATCGGGTTCCTACAACTCCCCATGAAATCTGACAATCGTTCGACCACTGAATGCAGAAACTTCTAGAACCATTGACATACTATTGCATCCAGTACAGGACCAATCAGCAACGAGGGCAATGCATACTTGGTAATAGGAAAAAATAAACTTTCTCTGCATTTATAACAACAGTGATTTGGATTAATTGTTTTTTTTTTTCCACACAAGCCGTGTGTAGAACAGGAGTTGGATAGGTAGAGTGAGACTGAAAATTCAATGCCATAGCCGGGATTAGAACCACGGATCTCCCAATCTCTAGACGGTTGTTCTTCGACTGAGCCACCATGGCAACATGCCAGCATAGCGTTGAATTTCTCAACTGACTCGCATGTTGCCCGGTAAACCACAAGGTGATCTCAACTTATTTTGAGATGACAACCCCAATGGCGACTTACAATGTTTTAAGAACTTTTAAGTCCCTGGATGGGTATTCACAGCTTGTGTGAAAAAAACAATTAAACCAATACCAATTGACATAATAGTTGGTTATACTATGAATCCTGGGACTTAAGTATTTACAACATTGTAAGTCGCCATTGGGGTTGTCATTTCAAAATAATTTGAGAACACATTGTGGTTTACCGGGAAGCATGCGAATCAGTTGAGAAATTCAATGCTATGTTGCCATGGTAGCTCAGTGGAAGAACAACCGGCTAGAGATCGGGAGATCCGTGTCTCAAATCCCGGCTATGGCATTGCATTTTTCAGTCTGACTCTACCTATCCAATAGTGATTTGTTTAGTTATTCCTTTATACAGTATTTTAGAGTTTTGTATTTCAATTTCTAGTTCACGGACTTAGGCCACAGCCCGAGAGAAATCTCTATCAATTGGTCTTCTTATATTCCACAATCCTTTCGATTTATACGAGGGCCACCCAGAAAGTGACAGACAATTTGGCATAACTAAATAATAAAGAAAGTTATCTACACAAACCTTTACTTACAAAGTTACAGTACCTTACCCTGTTTTACAACGTAATCGTTATTACTATCAAGCTGTTTATTGTCACGTGGTAATGGTTTTCAACGCAGTCTTTCACCGCTAAAGATCAGAGCCACAGCCACTTATGGCTGGCAAATCTTTTCCATCCAAAAGTCATGTAAGGTGTCCAGAGTGAAACACCGGCTTTTCTTAATTACATTTGCTTTCAACTAATCCATAACGATTGACGAATTTCCACGTAATTTTCCCACACACTGGTTCATCCTTGATTGCTCGTAAATTAGGCGTCCTTTACTTGTTCATTGCATTATACTTATACACTTGCGTTATTTGCCTATAAAATTAGATTGACCGTTCATTTTGTGCATTCAAAAAACGGATGTTTTTGGCGGTAGAAAAGTATAACATTGGCATTGAAAAATTGGTATCACGTGGCAATAAACAAGTTGACAGAATGGAGATTACGTTGACAAATATAGTGAAGTACTGTAAGTGTGTAAGTAAAGTTATATGTTGATATCTTTCGTTATCATTTAGTTACGCCAAATCGTTCGTTTCTTTCTGGATGACCTCGTAGTTAATTAAAGCATGTAGTAAGTAATATGCAGAGTCCGTTCTTCTTCTGGGTTCAAATGAATTAATCACACCGTTAAACATAGCTAAGTACTTCCGAATTTGCTTTCTTCTTTGTCCACAATATTCACTCCTGTGACTAAATGCCGCTTCTTCCAGCGATAATGTCCAATTTTTGCAAGCACTTGGATATAATAATCAGTCCCTCTATTCTATTGTTTGTAGCCATTCCTGATCGCCCACGTTAAAGTGATGCATCAGTGAAATTTGGAAAATGCACAATATGTAAGATATCTTATTAAAATTTAAATCAGTTATTATGCCTAATAATAATAATAATAATAATAATAATCAGTTCACCCTGAAGACGAGGAAGATGCACTTCTTCGAAACGTTGGTGTCAAGCCAAGTTTTTACCTGGCTAGAAGCCCGTGAAGATTTTGAATTAACACGTCGCCAGGAAAGCTTCAGTTCTTATTTTAATAATAATAATAATAATAAACTTTCACCACGTATCATAATTCTAACTTTCATGCTTACTTAAATATCACTTTTTTACTCTCTAAATTAATTGTTCTAATAAATATGAGACATGCGATGAATTTTTCAAAATACCTTTATAAAAAAAATATAGTTTTATAATAAACGAGTACACAAGTGCATTTGCCATATTAAAATGTTTATGTTTATTTACACACCCACAATCCCATTCTTCTAGACAAAATACGATCTAAACATCATAGAGGTAATTGTTCTGATGGTCAGAGCTCGGGACACCATTCCTTTACATTTTTTCAGTACCTGGAAGAAGTCTGCACTGAAGAAGAAGGGAAAAATAAAAGAAATTGCCAAATCTGCAATAAGAGGTTCCATTTCTCTTCTTCGAAATCATTGTATAATAACCATTTTTAGTATTTCCACGGTCTATATTTCTTTGATATAAATTATTCATTGTAATTTTATATTATCTAAGTTTAATAATCATTTTGGTGCTTTTAATTTCCTTTTCGATTGCTATACAATGAAAACTGTCGATATTTCATTATCTTTATAGAAGAGTTTCAAGTTTTTTTCGTTTTTTTTTTTTAAATAGTTAATTTATAATTTGTCTGTTTTACTCTGTCCTTGTCGGCAGCCCATAAATATGGGGAGTTGTTATTGTTTCAATAAATAAATATAAATAATGCAGAAAAAATATTATTTTTCGTACTCTCCAAATCTCATTTTTCAAAATTTAATAATTTATCGAAATTGGAGCATTATTTTGAAAACATTGATATGACCATTTTCTTTGATGTGCTTTTTATTGAAAGTATAAACATTTTGAAATAAATGAGTGAAAAATTGCATCGTGTGGAACATTTTGAGTGTTGAAAAATTAAGGTTTAAACCTGGGAGTGCCTATTAATGAACATGCGCCTTCCCATCTATAACTTCAGCTAATTCTTAAAAGTCACCAAGTTGCAAAAACGGTCTTCTTTAAGTTTAGAATTAATTTCATAGGAAACAAAATAATGTTTAAAATTTTCACAATTTTTGGTTAAATTTCACCTTAAGAGTGATGCACTGGATAAATCAATTGGTGGGCCGCCTCTGGACATTGCTCTTCTGGCTATATTTATTGAGTAAAAAACTCTTCAATCTACTAGAAGAAGAAATTAAACATTAATTTTGTTAAGGTTAAACTCAAAATGAATTTGAATATGCCTTATGCTTTAGGGGAAGCTGGAAAGATAAGTCACTATACATTCTAGAGCATTTATATTGAATTTAAATAATATTTTACACAGAGGGCTTTTCATATTTATCTCTAGGGTTCTAAAATCAACTTTATTTCAAAACAAATATTAAACAGTACTAATTGCTTTTGTCCATGATGCGATGGGCTAAAGGAATCGTAAATAAAAGGTAGATGTTTTCTTAACATTATCTTTTATAACTATTTAAATTCACAACATTAAAGTTATGCCATCACTTTATGTAAAACTTTTTAAATGAACCTGCTGTAGCAAACAACTCCAACGTGCATAAATATGAATATTACTGGCTTAGTGGTATCAGCAACAAAGGTATTACTTACAATTAACTAATAGGAGTTTTACAACGCGGAACAATGTTTAAATACGAACCTGGACCTCGACTTTATACTAAGAGAAGCGAAACCGGCCAGATGTATTTTGTTTTATTGTGTTTTTTTATTTTTTTCTCTACACGTACTATGTACATAGAAAAGTATTGGCACCCCACCCAAAAATTCAATACGGATTTCATCGGTAATATATGTTTTAGTGTCCCCTGTATAAAAAACATTTTGAAAAGAAGGTCCGCGCGCGCGCGCGCGCGTGTGTGTGTGGGTATCTATAAGCACGGTAACTCAGAAACGACAAGTCGGTATAATACCAAACTTGGTATTTAACTTTAGTATCTTCCAGAGATGTGATACGAAGATTTTGAGAAAAATCTCTCCATGAATTTTGATTTTCCCAAAAATGGCTCTAACGGCTTTGATTAAAATATAGTAAATTAACGATAATTACCTGACAAATAAAACGTAGATTTTGAATTTTCTGAATACCACTTTATTTTGGATGAATTTTACGGAATTTTGCATAAGTGCTAAACCGTAAGAGTTGACAAAAACTTACCACAAAAAAAATGTGGATCACGTTAAAATACACAATTTATGTTATACACATTTTTTTTGTTTCACCTTTAAAAAGCTTACACTTTTCTCATACAGGTATTTTTCAACTCCTTTCCATACAAAGGAACTTCAGTCGCATAGCAATTAGCTTTCGGCTTTCACTTTAGCCTATAGTATTCCTTTATTTCGCTTCTACTTACAAGGAAACAAGTAATAAGACTATTTCTGCTACTTTTTTCTCGATTAGCATGAAGTAAATAGAGGCATAAGGTTTTTAACAATAATTTGTTGCAGAGATGTAGAGAAAGTCATGTGAATGGAACATATTAGATTTTTTTAAGCTGTAGCATTACATTCCTATATTTTAGCAATCATCGTACACATAATATCGTATTCCACCTTAGTAGGTAGTGTTTAACGCCCGCTTTAACTACTAATGGCACCGCAGGCGGTGACACTTACGATACATGAATGATGATGGAGCACCGGTGGAATGCGATGGCGGGGGAAACCGGAGTACCCGGAGAAAACCCGCCCCAGCGCCGTTTTGTCCACCACAAATCTCACATGCGGTCGCTTGGGATCGAACCCCGGCCGTCTAGGTGAGAGTCGAGTGGTCTAACCACTCGGCCACGGCGCGGCCTTTCCACCTTAGTATACTAACAGTTTAAAGTCCACATTATATGTTGCACTGAATCTGTATTTCTGCTGCTCTTGGTTCAGATTATGGTTAATCATAATCCTCCAATATGGCACTTAAACTCATTTTTGTTCTGGAAGACACGTATGCTCAGTCTCTAAATATATAACATTTAAAGTGTAGGTACATATCCTTGACCTTTTCTTGACTGCGGTAAAAATAATAATATGAAGAGAAACTGCATAACGTTAAGCTTAGGTTCCTCTTGTCGAGGACTAATATTAGTAGCAATAAAGCAAACTAGCACCAAAACACGCAAACATCTCAGAGGCAATGAACGCAACTAGTGTAATGTTTCATTACCATGTTCTACGCCTGCGAAGTGTGGGGCATGGCAGCAGACTCTTGGCTTCTCTGGTTACACAAGATACAGAATTAAGACTCCGGTCCATGTATTCTGTATGTCGACGTTTCCCTTTGAGGCTACTACATGAAGCTTCGGTCCTCCCATATGTGGAAGATGTCATTAGGCGTCGGGCTCAGAAATTCTAAACCATGAGAACGCCCTTGTCAGATCGCTGGGGGAGTACTTACCCACTGAACGCCGATACAGGCGGCATCGGGTTCCCCGCATGGCTAGCGGGAACCACCCGTAACAACGGCTTCAAACCAGCCAACAGCAAAATAGGTGAACTAAGTACTCCTCCGTCCCATTGGGAGTGGTCTATCAAAATTCTCCAACAAAAACAATTTTTCACAAATTAAACACCAGCGGAACAGAGGAAAAGGATGCTGCTCCTGAAAAATGCAACCGTTCGAGGAGCCTAACGAGCCTAACATCATCACCCGAAACCTCAAAATACAAAACCTCAACCTTCACCTCATTCCTGTGGTTAAACCCTTACCAGGGTAGGTACACAGCAGCAACACCCAGGCTCACCACGAGCCTACCAGATCTCGCTCGCACGCACGCACACACGCACGCTCGCACGCTCGCTCGCACGCACCATATAAACAGTAACTCCGACTTACATTATTGGTTACATCAGCAGTGCAGAAATTACTTCGTACATCTCAACAACGGCAGGGACCTGGAACGAGGGTTCTGCCCATATGAGAGTGAGATATAAAACGAAGGCGAAACGGAAGAACGAAAGGTGATGAAGCAATTGGTGGAAGGAACGACGTGGGAAACCGGAGAAAACGGCCAACGGTTTCCTGGAATTGAACCCGACTGATTCAATTCGTTTTGGTGAGAGACGAATTACCAAAATAAATATCTATACAAATAAATCATCGTACTCATTTCGACTTCCATAAATCGCTTTCAACTAACACTATCCACTGTTGGCTCTTCAGATAAATAATTTTCAATTTATTTAGGCGATCGCTTTTGCCCATAAATGAATACCTATAGCCTGCCCTTCGCTTCTGGAAACGCGCAATTCAATAGGAGAATTTAATATCGTGTTGGCATTATTGTTCGGTTGCTCAGAGCAACTGAGTTCCATGGTTGAAATGCCGGCTATGGCAGTGAATGTACATTTCAAACAGTTATTTAACTGCACTGCTTTCTTAATGTGTCTCGCAGTTAACAAACACAACAAAACAATAAATTTTCCATTCTCGTAGAATTGAATTTTATACGTCATCACACAGAAGTTTCTAAGGTAATTAAACAAAATCTATTGTTTCCGTTTAGTTATGGAAGAATTAATTTTTTTAACAAAACAAATATTAATTTATTCTATTTGTTAAAATGTTGATGTGCCACCCGGCAGTAGCTCACATACCACATGCTGAGAACCTCTGTTCTAGAATATTCAGTATATGAGAAAGCTATCCAGAACAGGGAAAAGGCGTGCTCTGTCTGTATATTTGCAAAACGAAGTGTCTGTATGCCTCTCCACCCCCCCCCCCCGCTCCCTCTCTCTGTCACGCTCTCTCTCTCGCCCTCCCATTCGTGCTGTCTCTGTGCCTGCCAGTCTTTTGGACATGAAGTTAGAAGTAGTGCAGAAAGAGCAGGAGGTTGTAGCTAATATGAATAGAAACTTAAGTGTCTCCAGTACGTTAAAAATTTTAAGTAATGATAGCCAATTCACTTTTGTAATATATAATAAATTATTGTTAAAACGCTTATGCTTCTGTTTACCTCATGCTAATCGAGAAAAAATTAGCAGAAATAGTCTTATTGCTTGCTTCCTTGTAAGTAGAAGCGAAATAAGCGAGTAGCATAAGTTAAAGTTATAGCCAAAAGCTGGTTGCTATGTGACTGAAGTTTCTTTGTTTGTATGGACTCCTGTATGAGAAAAGTGTAAGTTTTGCAAAGCTGACACATAAAAAAAAAAAAAAAAGAATATTTAAAAACCGATCAACTCCAGGAAAAAAAAAATGTATATGACATAAATTATGTGGTTTAATGTGCTCTACATTTCTTGTGTGGTAAGCTTTTGTTTATATCTTACGGTTTAGCAGTTATACAAAATTCCGTAAAATTGATCCAGAATAAAGTAGTCTTCTTAGGCTATTCACAGAAAATTCAAGATATTCATTTTATTTGTCAGGTAAATGTCTTTAATACACGATATTTTAATCAAAATCGTTAGAGCCATTTTTAAGAAAATCAAACTTTTCGAAAAAAGTTCCATGTAAAGGGTAGTTGGGGGTGGGGGAATTTTCTTGAAAATCTTCGTGTCGCATTCTTGGAAGATACCAAACTTAAAAACCAAGTTAGATATTTAATAGTCTTTTCGTTTTTGAGCTATACTGTCTACAGGCAGACACACACACACACACACACACACACACACACACACACACACACACACACACACGGACTTTTTTTCTGAAAATGCTTTTTTTTTTTTTTTTTTTTGGATTCAGGGGGACCCAAAACATTTCTGATGAAATCTCGGTATCGAATTTCTGGGTGGAATGCAATACCTTCTCTATACACCATACACTATGTAAATAGTACGTGTAGAGAAAGTAAAAGGTTAATGCTTCCTTGTGGGAAGAACTCGGGCTGAGAAATAAATGGAAGTAGGCAAGCTTTTATTCATGCGGTAAACCATTAGAATACATCTTCCAAAACAAGAAAGATCCTAAACCACGGCGTTTTGAAATAAAGCAACACTCTTGATATAATTCATTATGAGCATCTTAATTTATTTAAACGACAAATTAATGTACCTTATTAACGTTACTAAGAAATTGTTATGACTGGTTGGGTAGAGATTGCTCTTTCGAACCACCCGGCTTCGATTCCTGACTGGGCTAGGGACTTTTTCTATAATGATGGTTCTTCTATATTCTAGTATGTGAATGTGTGTTGAACTGCTGTGTTTCGGTCATTATAAACCAGTAAGCTCCTATTACGGACTGTTGTTTGAGCACACGTTTCACAGGCATCTATACTGGCGCAACAGCTCTGGACATGTGAAAATCTTAATGAGAGCTGGGGAGCGAGTTGTACTTTCAGATAAGCAGTTCACCAGTCGATTCATGCCTGTCAGCGTCAAATATCTATCACCTGCACTATTCGGCGCTGCACTGATAAACATGTGTTTTCCTATGTATTTTCACATCTACAAAACATCTATACACATGACCTACTATATAAACAATGTCAATCGTCTGCCTCTAATTCTTCCACACCTGACAGTCCTTCGTCTTCGCTCACGTCATTGTCATCAATTCATCATCAACGTTAACGCTACTTTCTGCACCATTATCCTGAATTAAAGTTCTTTTTTATTTTCTACAATTCTTTCCAATGATTTTCAATGTTCTCAAGATGACGACATACATTCTCCCATTCTGGCCTTTTAGTTTAAAAGTGCCGGTCCCCATGGCCGCGCTCGCCAAGGCGCATGTTTCTCGAGTGGGATTGTCTTCTCAAAATAATTTGAGATCACCTTGTGGTTTACCGGGAAACATCCGAGTCAGTTGAGAAACTCAACGCTATGCTAGCATGTTGCCATGGTATCTCAGTGGCAGAGCAACCGGCTAGACATCGGGAGGCCCGTGGTTCAAATTCAAGCTATGGCAATGACTTTTTCAGTCTGACTCTACCTATCCAACTCCTGTCCTACACACGGCTTGTGGAAAAAACAATTAATCCAATACCAGGAGGTGAATATGCTATTAAATACAAAACGCAAATATTAAGAAACTATATAAAATAAAGGTTTAATGGCAATAACTTAAATATGGACACCTAGTAAAACCACGTCTTATAATTGAGTAGAAACATATGTTCAACTATTATGGATTTTTTTCTTTCTTTTCTTTTCCAGGTATTCACATCTCTGGACAAGATTTCAACCTCGAATCTCCAGGATGACAACTTAATTCTCCACTGTTCTCGTTAGTTTACCGAATTCTTATACATACACAATTAATGTATCCTATCATTTATAAAAATGTATTACTCGTATTACATTATCTTGGAAACAAAGTTTAAACGAACTAAATATTGTGTCGTGATCTTTGGTCAGGATATTTAAGGCACCTGTCGCAAAAGAATCCTAAGGCATTAAAAAAACTACAAATTGTTAGTGGCGAAAATGTGTATTTTTCGGTAAATTCTAACCTGTGCCGTTCCGTCATTTTAAAATTACTGCGCATGCGACGTAGGAGGTAAAACGATTAACCTTGGTAAAAGTCCTCGATAAACTTGTACCGTCTTCGATGCACTACAAGTGAGCACATGTCGCGCTAACGTTAGCATTTTTCCTTGATAAAGTAATATTTTACAACGGTAACATCTTGCTCCATACTGCTGTAACTGAGAGGATAAATGAGGAAAGGAGTAAAATTGCTTTTATAGAAATTGTAAGCCAAAACAAGTTCTGTCGTGGACACCAGTGAGTCATGTCTTGAAGTTCCATACAGGGTTGCCAGATTGGGCGAAAAATCGCGGATTGGGCTAATAAATTAATAACTTTGCTACCGAATTTAAATTGAGGCGATTTGCGAATTTTTGGGCTGTTTCTTTAATCATGAAAATACTTTAAATTTATTCCTGAATGTTTCACAAATTAAATAATATATCAAAATGTATAGTTATAGTATATTCGTTTAGTGACTGCTATGAAAATACTGCAATATGCAATCACACAAGAGAAATTAGATGCTATACTGTTTTCCTTGTACCCTTTTTTGTTAACTCGCTATTACCGCTGTCGCACGATTTCAACAGAACTTTTTTAATCAAATGCAGCAGGTCAGTGCAAACACATCTTAATATTTTATGTAGTGGTTTTGATGTTTGAATAACAAACTGTTACTGTAAATACAGTTTAAAACAGTCCTTATACAGTAATATGAGTAAATAATACTATAAATAATGGGTAAGTGGGGAAAACGTGACAAACATTTTAACAAGAGCTGACGTTCCTGCTTTGCGGAAAGTCCCGGGTTTGATTCCGGTCTGGGGGTGTAGCCAAAATTATTCCCTATCTTCCCCAGAGTCTGAAAGTATGCATGAGAATCTGAATGTGTGTGTAATCCAATTAATAAAATCCAAAGAGAAATAGAAACCCAATGATAAAACACGAGTTCCAAAGGAAAATGCCGCCCATATCACCATGCAGTTAAATGAAACATTAATAAGAAGCGAAGTTGGTTTGTGGTCCTGAACTAAATAAATGGCTTTAGAAGGCTCTCAAATTATATTACTTTTCTTTTTTGCAACTGAAGAGCCCATTAGTCTGACCTTAAAGAACTTGCGCCCCCCCCCCAAATCAACAGCAATAACCCTACAACAAATCAATATCAATTTTGGGATTTTTACTTTCTCTACACGTGCCATGTACATAGTGTATAAAGAAGGTATTGCATTCCACCCAAATATTCGATTCCGAGATTTCATCGGAAACGCATGTTTTGGGTCCCCCTGAATCCAGAAAAACATTTTTACAAAAAGGTCCGTGTATGTGTGTGTGCGTGCGTGTGTGTGTGTGTGTGTGTCTGTCTGTCTGTGTGTGTGGACAGCATATCTCAAAAACGAAAAGACTGTTAAATACCAAACTTGGTATTTAAGTTTGGTATCTTTCAAGGATGCGACACGAAGATTTTCAAGAAAATACCCCACCCCCAACTGCCCTTTACATGGAACTTTTTTCAAAAATTTTGATTTTCTCAAAAATGGCTCTAACAATTTTGATTAAAATGTCATATATTAAAAATATTTAACTGACAAAATATATATCTTGAATTTTCTGGGAATAGCCTCTGAAGATTACTTTTTTCTGGATGAATTTTAGGGAATTTTACATAACTGCTAAACCGTAAGAGACGGACAAAACTTTACCACACAAAAAATGTAGAGCGTATTAAAATACACAATTTATATCACATACATTTTTTTTTTTTTTTTTTTGTGGAGTTGATTGTTTTTGAGATATTCCTTGCTTTTGGTTTCAGCTTTGAGAAGCGTAAACTTTTCTCATGCAGAATTTGTCAACTCGTATCCACACAAACAAAGGAAGTTCAGTCACATAGCAATCAGTTGTTGATTATCACTTTAACCTATGGTACTCCAATATTTTGCTTCTACTTACAAGGAAGCAAGTAATAAGACTATTTCTGTTATTTTTTCTCGATTAGCATGAAGTAAATAGAAGCATAAGCTTTTTAACAATAATTTGTTGCAGAGGTGTGGAGAATGTCATGTGAATGGAACACATCAGATTTTCAAAATAATTGCGGCGATATTATGTGAAATAAATCTGGCAAGCCTGGTTCTACACCGCATAGCACATTGTTTACTCCATACGCTGCAGTAAGTTGATGTATACGGCATTATTATTTTAGTGGCCTACCCCGCTTGCGTCTTCGCTGCAGCAAAGCATAGCAAATCTGTGGTTGAGATCGCAGATATGGGAAACTTGTTATTTTATGTTAATATTCAAACGACAAATATCGGCTACTGCATTTCAACATTCGGTTAAGTTAAAATAAAATAGTTATAATAGTTTATTCTACCTTAACTACACACGAAACCACGTGATGCACACAAGGGTGAATCCTACCGCGTTTGACAACGGCAGAAAGCGCGCAATAAAACATAGGCATATGCAAGTCTCTCCTTGAAATGTACTGGGCTTTTCTGCCCATAATTTTGCAGCCCATACTGAAGTCCTTGGAACAACGGCGTAGAAGTAAATAGAGTTATCCAGGGAAGACACTGTATGCTGTCGCAATATTTTGAATGAAGGACTTCACAATCCCCAGCTCTGCGATGTGTAAATGTATTGCACAAATAGCAGCTAAAAGCAGCATCTGACATACTGCTTCACCTCGCATTTGCAGAGGAAAGAGTCAACCACGACTGATATGATATTCTCAGACGAGGAGAAATTTTGTTCCACACGTAAGGGAAGATTCTCTATGTCCAAATTGTCCCTACATAAGCAAAAAAAAAAATTTCATTTGTATATCGTATCTTATTGACGCTGGATATTAATAGACGGTCTAGGCCTACTGTGAAAGCTGGAGGATACACTGAATAGTGCGCAAACAGATTAATACCTGACAATATTTTGATCCCCTCTGTAATGACGGAATAACCTGATAGAACTGTTGAATTCGTATAAAATAATTATCCTGTCCACAGAGGTCGGAAGATTTCCAATTGGTTTTCAGTGAGACAGGATATCACAGTGATAGACTGGCCTCCCTGTTCACCAGATTTGAATCCTAAAGAAAACGGGAGGGCTGAATAACAAGGGAGCTGCGCTCGAGCTTTTCTGCAAATGCTCAAAGGACAAAAAGAGAGCTTAATAGTTACGGCAGGGATTTAATTCCATTTACACCCGAAGATTAAGGGCATTTATACGTGCCGAGGGTTTATATCAAGTTTCTTTCACGCCATATCAGTGTATAGAGACACACCCACTGGTATTTTCCTGATCGATTGGAATTCGTCGCAATGTATGGTTACCACAAGACAAAACCACAACTTGTAGAAGGTGAAAATTACTAAATTTTTCCGTCTTTTTCAAGATATTTGTTTTTTTTTTTTTATGTGCAAGTAAACATTACACACCATCACCAGCTTTTCTTTCCTTCCGAAGGAAGCTGTGCTAAAGATTTTTTCGTACGAAAAAGATCCATCAACTCTCGTCGGGTTTTAACCCGCAATCTTGGTTATTGGACACTAGCATGGTACCCACTACACTACGGAAGTTAATTTATTTATTTTTTTTTTTTTATGGTTTAGTTTTAAAACTTGATAGTTAATTTACAACTACTTCTTTAGTTATTTAAAACCACTATTTTAGTAGCACTATATTTTCGTGTTCATAGATATGCCCAAAATTTCAAATGCTAAAGTTATATCAATTCAACACGATGTTCTACACATCCAGTCACAAAATTAATATAAAATTTTCCAAGTAAGTATGTTTAATGTTGTAAATATTTTAAATATATTTTAATAAAGAAAGTTAAACAACCATTTATAAAAAAATACAAATTTTCTGAAAAATATTTCATGTAAAGGGGAGGAGGATTTTTTCTGAGAACCTTCAATAGAGTCTTTGCACAATATTGAACTAAAAATAGCAAGTTTGGTCTTCTTCCGATTTTTCGTTTTTGAGTTATACTGTTCACAGATACAGGCATACACGTTCACGGATCTTTTTCTAAAAATCTGATGTGTTCCATTCACATGACTTTCTCTATGTCTCTGCAACAATTTGTTAAAAAGCTTAAGCTTCTATTTACTTCATGCTAATCGAGAAAAAATTAGCAGAAATAGTCTTATTACTTGCTTCCTTGTAAGTAGAAGCGAAATACGGGAGTACCATAGATTAGTCAAGAGCTGATTGCTATGTGACTGAAGATCCTTTATTTGTATGGACAGGAGTTGACAAATTCCTGTATGAGAAAATTATGAGTTTTTTAAAGGTGAAATAAAAAATAAGAAATATCTCAAAAATGATCAACTCCACCAAAAAAAAAAAGAAAAAAGTATATAACATAAAGTGTTTTAACAAGCTGTAAGTTTTTTTGTTTTGTGTGTGGTAAGTTTTTGTCCATCTCTTACGGTTTAGCAGTTATGCAAAATTCCATAAAATTTATCCAGAATAAGGTGGTCTTCAGAGGCTATTCCCAGAAAATTCAAGATATATATTTTATTTGTGTGGTAAATATCTGTAATACGATATTTTAATTAAAATCGTTTGCGCCATTTTTGAGAAAATCAAACTTTTCGAAAAAAGTTCCACTTAAAGGGTAGTTTGGAACGGGAGGATTTTTCTTAAAACCTTCGTGTCGCATCCCTGGAAGATACTTAAATACCAAGTTTTGTATTTTACCGACTTTTCGTTTTTGAGTTATCGTGTTCACAGTCACACGGACACACACATACCACACGGACCTTTTTCTGAAAATGTGTTCTTTTTTTGTTTTTTGTTTTTGGTAATACAGGGGGCTCTAAAATATATATTTCCGGTGAAATCTCGGTATCGAATTTTTGGATGGAGTGCAATACATTCTCTATACACAATCTACATAGTACGTATAGAGAAAGTACTGCTTTGGACATATCTATAGTAACATTTCACAATGTTGCATTTTTGAGTGGAATGCATTGTATTCTGCACTTACTATGTGCATGGTTGAGAAAGCAATTTTACGGCGTTAGAGCTAAAGTTTTGTTCGTCATTGTGTCCCTTTATCGGGGACGCAACCGCAAGTTTGACAAAAGGAACATTCACCTTACTACAAAATAAAACATTTATAAAGCAAATGGAATCAGATATGCGTACTGTGACCAAGACAGAAGAATACAGGTTGGATTGGAAAAAGTTGACAATGGAGCAAATGAATGGGAACAGATTCCAGGAATTGATTGAGAATACAGACGACGACAGAACAATTCCACGAAACGATCAGAGCAAATAACGTAATTTCAGAGCAAAGATAGTATAGTGAAGCTACGCTTGATTTTTCAGTTTTGTCCGGTATCCCTGTTTAGTTTGCTTCTCTGAATTAGATATCTAATATTCATTGTAGCAGTATTCAATATAGAGGACGCTACTTGTGTTAACAGTCACGAGATCAAATCATGCTCGCAGAAAGTAATGTTAACAAAAGAAAATCTCTTTCTGGCTTGCATTTATTCCACATAGAATTCTGTCACGCTACTACCTAACCAAAGGTATGAAATGATTTAAAAAGGTTGTACAAGACCTTAAAACGAAATGCACATATTTTATATAAATGGGCAACTATAAGAAGTGTAGCACTCGTTTCATTATATAGTGTGCGGTGAATACAATTATTTCAGAGATATTTAATCTTACGAACTTTACTTTTGTAAGCAGCGCACTCAATCTGTCGTTCTTTTAGTTTTACTTTTTCCTCCACATTAGGTAGGGGAGGTATTTAAAAAATAAGAAAAGGATTTTTACTATGTACGTACGGGAAGTATTGTGTTCTACCCAAAATCCGATGTAGGTATAGATTTCACCGGAAATATTGTATATTTTGAATTTCCTGATTAAAATAAGTTTAAGAAAATGACTCACGCGTTCACCTGTGTGTGTTTCTGAGGTTAGTATAGCTCAAAAACGAAAATTCCGTTAAATACGAAACTTGGTATCTTCCAAAGATGCGACACAAAGATTTTCAATAGCATTTTCATTTTCTCAAAAATGGCTTTATCGATTCTGATTAAAAAGTTATTTCATGACAAATAAAATATATATCTTGAATTTTCTGGCTAACCTGCATAACTTTTGCGGAATTTTGTATAACCGGTAAACGATAAGAGATAGACAAAAACTTGATTAATAGAAAATGTACACAATTTATGTTATACACATTTTTTTCGTGGAGTTGATCGATTTTGAGATATTACTTGTTATTGTTCAGCTATAAAATATTTACACTTTTCTCATACAGGAATTTGTCAACTCCTGTCCATACCAACATAGGAACTTCAGTCACATAGCAATCAGCTCTTGACTAACCTATGGTACTCCCTTATTTCGCTTCTACTTACAAGGAAGCAAGTAATTAGACGATTTCTGAAAATGTTTTCTCGATTAGCATGAAATAAAAGAAGAATAAGCTTTTTAACAATAATTTGTTGTAGAAATGTATAGAAAGTCATGTGAATGGAAGACCAGATTTTTTTAAATTTATTTTTACTTTCTCTCCCATTTTTTATGTACGTACATTGACAAATAGATATATAGATAGATTATTTTCAGTCATTAGGTATAAACCATGCATAGGCTGCGTCATGAGAGGGTAAAAATCAATTAAAAAAAGTACAGTAATATTACAAGAATACATTTAAAAAAAAATGAGATTAATCTCATTTCAAGTCAGAAATTTCTGAAATATTATACGTTGTTGAGAGTTAGACAAGGCATTTTATTCCACCCGAAAATTCAATACTGATATTTCACCTGAAATACATGTTTTGAGGATCTCTGTTAGAAAGAGGTCCATGTGATATGTCTGTGGAAAGTATTCCTCGAAAACGATTTTCAGGATAGTTCTCCAACTCCAAACTATCCTTTACTGGAAAGATTTATCGAAATTTTTGATGTTCTCAAAAAATGGCTAACGATTTTGATTAAAATATGACTAATATTAACACTATTAACATTATAAATGAAACGTATATCTTGAATTTGTTGTGAATAGGCTCTGAAGTCCTCTTCATTGGGAAATGTACTCCGAAAAAACGTACGCAATTATTATATGAAGTTAACTATTTCTGCAATACTCCTTGTTATTGGTTGGTATTCTCTTATTTTCCTTCTGCTTGTATGGAACTAAGTAATAAAGCCATTTCTGCTAAGTTTATCTTCATTAACATGAAGTAGAAGAAAAAGTAAGTTTTGTAAAATAGTTTGCTGCAGAATAGGTAGAGAAAGTCATGTGAATAGAACACATACGCTTTTTTGTTCTATTTTAACCGCATACCGACTATTCTTTGATGTAAATTGCCTCTCCGAAGGTGTATTAGTATATTTAAGGAATTGTATGAACTATTTGATAGTTTTATGATGATAGTTCTCTTCGAAGAAGAATGTGCCTTCTCCCCTGATCATGTTAAGCTCAGGTCACTCTACACATTTAGCAGTTTTTAAATAAGTATCCTAATATAAGTTTCTAACAACGATAACAATAACAATAGCGCGCGCACAGTAACACAATACATTACTTTAATAATGTTTATTTGTATGCTCATCACGGCTGGGCTTTTAATTATTATGGGAAGTGGAAATGTTGAACTGAGCTCAGATAATGATACATAAACAGTAAATTATAAATCTTTGTAACGTGCATGCATATGTACATATCTATTTTGTGGAGCCATGCCACATCAAAGGTATCGGCACAGAGTTTATTCACCGTTAAATATTTGGATATGCATGGCTAGATACCATTGCATTACATTTTGATCTAGGGGATGGTGGTTAACAACTGTATGAAATTCGATTAAAATACATTCTTGTGCGTCCACATGCTCGTTATCTCTCTCACACGCTGTGTTTCCTATAATGTATGATTTCTGTAATAGAAATACCAAATGCTTTCCGCTCCCCGACCTCATTTTTGTACCAACTGTTAGCAATTAATTTCAAATTGGAAATATGCGCAAAACCTCGTTCAAAACGACCACAAAACGTTCTTCATATATATTCTTACAATTAAATGGCTATATTTTGGGCAGCTTTTCGTTTTTAATGAATTACTGATCTTATGTGAAACGCAACTTCTATTCTATATTAACGGCACATTCAGAATTTTTTCTGAAATGAAACTGCGTTTTATTTATAGACCTCTTTAACTGCTCTTCCGAAGGAAGCCATGCTAAGGATTTTTACGCCCGAAAAAATTCATCGTCCTCCGCCGGGTTTGAACCCGCGACCTTGGGTATATGATGTTAGCTTGGTAACTATTACACTACGGAGGGCGACAGAGAATTTCTTGTGACGATAGTTTAGGATCTTTCTCCACAAAATTTTAAAAACTTGAAAATTGAGACAGAACAATTTGGAGGAAATAGCCTAAAAGGGGCAACTAAATAATACATTAATACTTTTATTACATTTTGAGCCGCTATAGCTAAACAAACGTTATTATAATTAGGGAAAATACACTCAACATTTCATAATTAGCACATTTGCAATAGAAACCTGCAGAAGTATAAATGGAATAACAAAAAACAGTTTGGAAAAAAATATGTCAAATGTTAAAATAAGATTCCACAATGTGTTATCAAATCATGAATTTTGAGAGCCTAAGATAAAAATCTGAGTATTACACTCACATGACTTTCTCTAGCTGCTCTACAAACTTCTTACAAAAGCTTATTCTTCTTTCTATACAATGTTAATCGAAATAAACATTAGCAGAATATTCTTTTTACTTAGTTCCTTAAGTACAAGGGAACTAAGGAATGCGCTATTCTAAAGTGATAGTCAAATGTTTTAAAAGCTGCCGTTATGCGATTGTCAATGCAAATCGCTTCCTTGCTTGGCCAGAGGTAGAACAAAAGAAAAACGGACACATCCTGTATGAGAAAAGTATGTATTTTACAATTAAAGCCAGTAACAAGGAATATCTTGGAAACGGTTACCTCCACAACAAAAACATAAAGGACATAAATTGTGTGTTTTGACTAGATCTATATTTTCTGTGTAGTAAGTTTTTGTCTATCTCTTACGGTTTAGCAGTTAAGCAAAATTCATTCAGAATAAAGAGGTCTTCAAAGACTATTCCCAGAAAATTTAGACATACATTTTATTTGCGAAGTAAATAGCTTTAATATACGGCATTTTAATCAAAACCGTTAGAGCAAGTTTTTAGAAAATCAAAATTGTCGAAAATTTTCCATGTAAGTGTAGTTTGTGGTAAGGGGATTTTTTTTTTTTTTTAAAATCTTCGTGTCGCATCCTTGGAAGATACCGAACTTAAATACCAACCTTGGTATTTAACGGTCATTTCGTTTTTGAGCTATGCTGTGCACACACACACACTCACGGACCTTTCTCTAAAAATGCTTTCTTCGGACTCAGGGGACTCCAAAACGTATATTTCCGGTGAAATCTCGACATCGACATTTTGGGTGGAATGCATACTTCTCTATCCCTATCTGCATTGTACACACGGGGCTAGAGAAAGTAAAAAGCGAATTGAAGTTGCATAGTTGAAGTTTCTCAGATCTGTTGGCTTACTAGACAAAATTAAAAATCAGTGAAATTTTAGTAAATCAAAAAAACTCAATGTATAATGGAGGAGATTTATAATTATCAAAGAAGATGGTATAACTATATGGAACCTTTGACAGACTGCCACGGAAGGTTAATTTTCTATCCTGTTGAAAAACGTGACCTGGGTCGACCAGGAACATGCTCAGAAGAACAGCAATGACCCAACCCAAGGACTGGAAGAAGAACTATTTTACTAAGAGTTTTAAAAACATACTGATAGATAGGCAGACAGACACACACGGACATTTTTCTAAAAATGTTTTTTTTTCGGATTCAGGAGCTCTCAAAACATGTATTTCCGGTGAAATCTCGGAATCGAATTTTTGGGTGCATTATACCTTCTCTATACACTATGTACATAGTACGTGTAGAGATTTTAACAATGTATTATTTTGCTCAAAAGCTTGCAATATTGAAAAGTTTTCTGTAATGAAATTATCAAGCTATGTTTGCTTTCTCTATTAAGGGTACTTAAAGTAAGCAAAGGAAGATTGTATTTCACTAAACATTCTCTACTCATAATTCACCACTATTTGAGAGTCCAGGGGAAAAAAAAAATCTGATGTGTTCCATTCACATGGCTTTCTCTACATCTCTGTAACAAATTATTGTTTAGCTTATGCTAATACAGAAAAATTTAGCAGAAATAATCTTACTTCTTGTTTCCTTGTAAGTAGAAGCGAAATAAGGGAGTACCATAGGTTAAAGTGAAAGCCAAAAGCTGGTTGCTATGTAACTGAAGTTCCTTTGTTTGTATGGACAGGAGTTGACAAATTCCTGTACAAGAAAAGTTTGTTTTTTCAATAGCTGAAACCGAAAACAAGGAATATTTCAAAAACGATCCACTCCACGAAAAAAAATGTATTTAGCATAAATTGAGTGTTTTAATGAGCTCAGCATTTTTTGTGTGGTAAGTTGTTTAGCACTTACAGTTTAGTAGTTATGTAAAATTCCGTAAAATTCATTCAGAATAAAGTAGTCTTGACAGGCTATTCCCAGAAAATTCAAAATATACATTTTATTTGTCAGGTAAATATCTTTAGTATACGGTATTTTAATCAAAATCGTTAGAGCCATTTTAAGAAAATCAAAATTTTCGAAAAAAATTCTATGCAAAGAGTAGTTTCGGGTGGGGGGATTTTTCCCAAAATCCTCGTGTCGCATTCCTCGAAGATACTAAACTTAAATACCAAGTTTGGTATTTAACGGACTTTTCGTTTTTGAGCTATGCTGCACACAGACACACACTCACGGACATTTTTCTAAAAATGCTATTTTGGATTCAGGGGGTCCTAAGACATGTATTTCCGGTGAAACCTTGGTGTCGAATTTTTGGTGCATTAAAATGCCTTCTCTATACGGTATGCACATAGTATGTATAGAGAAAGTAAAAAACGCTTTATATCAGGTTGTTCTAACTCGATCCTCTGAGCCAGAGTGCAAGCACGTACTCAATCTCGAAGATGAACAAGGGCAGAGAGCTTTTGAGTGGAAATGATTTTGCTTTAAAGCAACTTTCTGAACAAATATTTGGATATTTTGGCATTAATAATAACTTTGAGAATGTCAGTGTATAACTAATAAACCGACGGTTTATTTTACCGCGTTTAGTTTTACCGCGTGAGAAAAGTTAAAAGTATTTTAAATCTGAAACAAATAACAAGGAATATCTAGGAAATGGTCAACTCCACGGAAAAAAAAGTATATCATATAAATTGTGTTTTACGTGATCTACATTTTTGTGCGGCAAGTTTTTGTCTATCTTTCCCGGTTTACCAGTTACGCAAAATTTAGCACAATTCATTCAAAATAAAGAATTCTTTAGAGACTATTGCCTGAAAATTCAAGATACATATTTTATTTGTCATATAAATATATTTAATATACGGTATTTCAATCAAAATCGTTAGAGCCATTTTTGACAAATACTAAATTTTTGAAATTTTTTCCAAGAAAAGGGTAGCTTGGGGTGGGGGATTTTTCTCAAAATCTTCTTTTCGCATCCCTGAAAGATACTAAACTTAAATTTACCAAGTTTGGTATTGTACCGAATTTTCGTTTTTGAATTATCGTGTTCACAGACACTCGGACACACACACAAACACCCGGACCTTTTTCTGAAAATGCCTTTTTTTTATACTGAGGACTCAAAACACATATTTCCGGTGAAATCTCGGTATCGAATTTTTGGGTGAAATGCAACACCTTCTCTATACACTATGTACATAGTACGTGTAGAGAAAGTAAAAATGGGATGTGTTATATTCACTTGACTACTTTACCAATATCGTTTGATACTTTCTCTACTACGTATAGTAGATAACAGAAGTATTATATTCCATCAAAAAATTACATGTCAAAATTTTCCTGCAAATACATGTAATCAGATCCCTGAACCCTCCGAGATGTGTGGGCCCCAACAGTTCAACTGAATAAAGAATGTGGGGTAAATACAAAACTTGGTATTTAAGTAATATATTTCAAAGAAGCAATAAGAGGCTTTAAAACAGTCTCTCGGCTCTCTTAATTTCTATTTTATTTTCTCCCAAAAATTTCATAAACAATTTTTATTAAAATACTCTATATTAAATATATTTATATTACAAATAAATGTATATATTGAGTTTTCTAGGAACAGCCTGCGTAATGCATTCATCGTTCAATTGTTTGTCTTGCATTTAAAATCCTTTCGACTTTCAGTTACTTCGGCGATTACTGGAAAGAATCTTAAAGCAGAATATAATGTTCAGTTCTTTAACATTGACTATCGCTATCACTTTGTATTTATAACGAAATGTGTAATGTATTTATATAATGAAAAGGACTTTTTTTTCTCTCGTTATATCTCTTCTCGTTTTCTCTTTAGGGTAACCTACTTGACCATCAGGAGGTCTCAGATAGTACCTACACAAGCATAGAAACAAGCACTAAACATTCATGCCCATAGCGGGATTCGAATTCGTGACTTTTTCGCGTCAGAACGACAACGCAAAACAACGAACGACCACAGCTACCGGGCCGGTAAAATAAGCTTTCGTAATGTGAATATGGCACATTTTTATGTAGTTTCCAAAATAAGTACCTTACACCAGCTTTATGCTAATTGAGATTAAAGTTTACATAATTAATTAGTTTCCTTACACATTTCGTTACGGATAAAAACGCTGTGTGATGTGTCCCATTCACATGACTTTCTCAACACCTCTGTCGCCCTCCGTGGTGTAATGGTTACCATGCTAACTTCATATACCCAAAGTCGCGGTCAAACCCGGCGGAGGACTATGCATTTTTTTTCGGGTGTAAAAATCCTTAGCATGGCTTCCTTCGGAAGGGAAGTAAAGCTGTTGATCTCGTGTCGTAGATTATTGGCACGTAAAAGAACCTCAAGCCTGATAGAGAGGCCTCTGAGCAAAATTAAGCGGTCTTTCACACCCAGTATAGAATGGGACGCTGAGAACCACACTAGTTAAAGAGCGTCCATAAATAACACGCCATTTACATTTTTTTTTCTCTACATCTCTTCAATAAATTGCTGTTAAAGGTTATGCTTCTATTTAGTTCGTGCTAATAGAGAAAAAATTAGTAGAAATAGTCTTATTACTTGCTTCCTTGTAAGTAGAAGCGAATTAAGGGAGTGCCATAGGTTAAAGTGACAGTCAAAAGCTGGTTGCTATGTGGCTGGAGTTCCTTTGTTTGTATGGACACGAGTTGACAAATTCCTGTATGAGAAAAGTGTAAGTTTTTTAAAGGTGAAATCAAAAACAAGAAATAACTTAAAAAAAAACAAAAAAAAAAAAAAAAAAAACGATCAACTCCACGAATAAAATGTATGTAACACAAATTGTGTGTATTAACGTGCTCTACATTTTTTGTGTGGAAAGTTTTTATCCATCTCTTACGATTTAGTATTTATGCAAAATTCTGTAATATTCATCCAGAATAAAGTAGTCTTCAGAGGCTATTCACAGAAAATTTTCAAGGTATTTACTTGACAAATAAAATGTATATCTTTAATATATGACATTTTAATAAAAATCGTTAGTGCCATTTCGAGAAAATAAAAAATTTCGAAAAAAGTTCCATGTAAAGGGTAGTTTGGTGTGTGGGGATTTTTCTCAAAATCTTCGTGTCGCATTCCTGGAAGATACTGAACTTAAATACCAAGTTTAGTATTTTACCAACTTTTCGTTTTCGAGTTATCGTGTATGTTTATCGTGTTCACGGACAACAATAACAACACACACACACACACACACACACACACACCTGCGCGCGCGCGGACCTTTTTGTGAAAATGATTTTTTTGCATACAGGGGACCCTAAAACATATATTTTTGGTGAAATATTGGAATCAATTTTTGGACGGAGTGCAATTCTTTATCTATACACTATGTACATAGTACGTAAGAGAAAGTAAAAACGGGTCACTATAGACTGGCCTTGGAATCCCTTCCATAAAACAACTGCAGGCCTCTGTGCTAATAATAACAAAAGTATTGCTACAAACAAATAAATAATTATTTCAAATTGTATGAAATAAATTATGCAATTGTTGGCGTAAGTGAAGGTCTCCTTGTGTTTGTAAATGAGCTGTAGCATTCCTCCGTGCATTTCATTTACTATTATCTGGGCTAAATGATAAACATGACGGCCACTTATTTGAATTCCGTTACGAGGAGAGAAGTGAGTAAGAGAAGTATGTAGCCTATGTTTTCTATATTTAATAATTCACATATGTTTTTGCATTTTTGCATATCATAAACTGTTTCATTTTCTCTCTATCACAATTTGGAATACTGGTATTACGTCACAGCTTTATGTAATACGCCGTTATTGTTAATGCCATGCGTGCCATGTAAGTCGATTAGGAGTACAATAATTACCTTTTTAGAATAGTAGGAAAGCAAAAATGCTACTGCCTGCATGCGCAGTATACAGGCTATTACAGAGTTTTTATTACTTTCTCTACACGTACTATGTACATAGTGTATAAAGAAGGTATTGCACCCCACCCAAAAATTTGATATCGTGTTTCACCGGAAATATGTTTTAGGGTCCCCTGTTCCGTGTTGTCTGTGAACACGATAACTCAAAAACCAAAATTCGGTTAAATACAAACTGGGTATTTAAGTTTAGTATCTTCCATGGATGCGACACGAAGATTTTGAGAAAAATCTCCCCACCCCAAACTACCCTTTACATGGAACTTTTTTCAAAAATTTTTATTTTCTCAAAAATGGCTCTAAAGCTTTTGAATTCAATATTGTATATTAAATATATTTACCTGACAAATAAAATGTATATCTTGAATTTTCAGGGAATAGCCTCTGAAACCCCCTTTATTCTGAATGAATTTTAAGGAATTTTGCATAACTGCTAAACCGTCAGAGATGAAAAAAAACTTACCACACAAAAATGTAGAGCACGTTATAACACACAATTTATATTATGTATATTTTTTTCGTGGAGTCAATTGCTTTTGACTCAATTGACCCAATTGGAGTCAATTGTTTACTTTTCTCATACAGGAATTTGTCAGCTCCTGTCCATACAAACAGAGGAACTTCAGTCATATAGCAACCAGGTTTTGAGTATCACTTTAACCTATGGTACCCCCTTATTTCGCTTCTACTTAACAAGTAAGCAAGTAATAAGACTATTTCTGCTGAAGTTTTCTCGATTAGCCTAAGCTTCTTAAAAATAATTTGTTGCAGAGATGTAGAGAAACTCCTGTGAATGGAACACACAAGATTTTTTAAAGCTGAAACCAAGAACAAGGAATATCTCAAAAACGATCAACTCCACAAAAAATGTATATGACATACATTGCGTGTTTTAAGGTGCTATACATTTTTGGTTGCAACTTTTTTTCTATCTCTTACGGTTTGGCAGTTATACAAAATTCCGTCAAATTCATCCAGAATGAAGTAATCTTCAGAGGCTATTCCCAGGAAATTCAAGATATACATTTTATTTGTCACGCAAATATACTAAATATACCATATTTTAATCAAAATCGTAAGACATTTTTGAGAAAATCAAAATTTGCGAAAAAAGTTGCACAAAAAGGATAGTTGTGGGTGGAGGGATGTTCTTGAAAATCTTCGTGTCGCATTCTTGGAAGATACTAAACCTAAACAGCAAGTTTGGTATTAAACGGTGTTTTCGTTTTTGAGCTAGGCTGTCCACAGACACACACAACAGAAAACACACACACACACACACACACACACACACACAGGGACCCTTTTTTACAAAAATGCTTTTTTTGGATTCAGAGTGACCCAAGACATGTTTTGCCAGTGATATCTTTGTATCGAATTTTTGGATGCATTACAATAACTTCTCTATACGCTCTGTACATAGTACGTGTAGAGAAAGTAACAAATGTTCATTGCTATTGAGATACGAAAAGTGATTCTGCAGCATTTTCTTGGCCTGCCGAGAGAGAGAGAGAGAGAGAGAGAGAGAGAGAGAGAAGAAGAAGAAGAAGAAGAAGAAGAAGAAGAAGAAGAAGAAGATTCCTGATGTGGCGACCTATTAAACTTCACCACAAGTGGCTGACTCTCCCACCCTCATGACCTTGAAGGATGCACGCAGTTTTCGCGCCACTTTGCCCTGTAAAAGTGTAGCGGCAGACAATAAAGGTAAAACAGCATCTGCTCCTTTACTAACTGCCCCAAGGTCGTTTCACGCGCAAATGCTCAGTCAAACAGCACTGCACGCTCAAGGCAGTGCATTTCTTCCATCAGAAAGGTATATTCTAGATTAGAATATTGATATTTGCATTGTTTTTAATTGAGATGTATTTAATGTTGAAAATAATAACAAGAAGAATACCTGTTATAATAAATCTGACTTTCACTACAGCTCTGCAACAAATTATTTTTAAAAAGCTTATACTTATATTTACTTCATGCTAATTGAGAAAAATTAGTAGATATAGTCTGCTTTCTGGTAAGTAGAAGCGAAATAAGGGAGTACCATAGGTTAAAGTGATAGTCAAAAACTGGTTGCTATGTGGCTGAAGTTCCTTTGTTTGTATGTATGAACAGGAGTTAAGAAATTCCTGTATGAGAAAATTATACGATTTTTAAAGCTGAAATAAATAACTAGGCATGTTTCAAAAACAATTAACTCCACGAAAAAAATGTATATAATATAAATTGTGTGTTTTAATGTGAGCTACAGTTTTTTGTGTGGTAAGTTTTTGTCCATCTCTTATAGTTTAGAAGTTATGCAAAATTTCGTAGAATTATCCAGAATAAAGTATTCTTCAGAGGTTATTCCCTGAAAAGTCAAGATAGACATTTTATTTGTCTGGTAAATATCCTTAATAATACGATATTTTAATCAAAACCGTTATAGCCATTTTTGAGAAAATCAAAATTTTCGAAAAAAGTTCCACGTAAAGGGTAGTTGAGGGTGGGGGGATTTTGTTGAAAATCTTCGTGTCCCAACCTTGGTAGATACCAAACTTATATACCAAGTTTGGTGTTCAACGGTCTTCTCGTTTTTCAGCTATGCTGCCCACAGACACAGACACATTTTCCTAAAAATGTTTTTTTTTTTTTATTCCGGGGGTCCTAAAACCTACATTTCCGGTGAAAACTCGGTGTCGAATTTTTGGATACATTACAATGCCTTCTCTACACACTATGTACAAAGTACGTGTAGAGAAAGTAAAAAACTCCTGCACCAGCCTTTCCACTGATACAGCTGAGAAAGCGTAGCGTTTCTGTGTCACCGGTCAGTGGGGAACTAGCGAGGTATACCTTCATGTTACTTACGCTTTACGAGGGGCGTTCAGTAAATCCGTAAAGATCCACGAAATTACACACATAGCATCGGAAAAAGTTTGTGTATAGTAACCATCTTCTTACTAGATGACAGTTAAAGTTCCACCTATATCCACCATGTGGTTTCGTTACCCTAGGCAACTGAATCAACAATCTTGTACTTATTTACAAAGATTAAAAAAAAAAAAAAAAAAAAAAAAAAAAAAACGAGTTTCGAGCGGTTCTATTTAAAAGGCTTAACATCGAAAGAGATAAAAGCCGAGTTGGATGAAGTTCATGGCACATCTGCTTCTTCGTTTGCAACAATTTACAATTGTATAAATAAATTTAAATGTGGCCGTATATCCACAAATGATGAACATCGTTCCGGACGTCCAATAGAAGTGATTTCCTCCGAAATAATTGTCAATATCCAAGATATGGTTTTGAGTGATCGACGAATCAAAGTTCGCGAAATAGTAGAAACCATAGGCATATCACAAGATTTAGTGTTTCCACCACTATCTTGCACTAAAAGGTTTGACAAAGGTCTGGACAAGATGGGAGCCACGTTTTCTTTTTTTTTTTTTTTTTTTGGTAGTGTTTAACGCCCGCTTTAACTACTAATGGCACCGCAGGCGGTGACACTGATGATACATGAATGATGATGGAGCACCGGTGGAATGCGATGGCGGGGGAAACCGGAGTACCCGGAGAAAACCCGCCCCAGCGCCGTTTTGTCCACCACAAATCTCACATGCGGTCGCTTGGGATCGAACCCCGGCCGTCTAGGTGAGAGTCGAGTGGTCTAACCACTCGGCCACGGCGCGGCCGCCACGTTTTCTCTCAATGAGAATAAACACATACGTGAATCGATTCGGAAGCTGGTTTTGGCCCTTTTCTATCGCAATCATAACGGTTTCTGCGTCGATACATAACTTTGAATGAAATATTGGTACACTACTACACTTCAGAGACAAAAGTACAGTCGAAACAGTGAGTTTTTAAAGGCTCCAAAGAAGGCAAAGATTGTAGACAAGGTGATGGACTTGGTTTTTTGGGATGCACGCGGAATCATCTATATTGGTTACTTGCAGACAGGAAGAACGATAAATGGAGAGATTTACGCATCGGTATTGCACCGGTTTAACGGAGAAATAATAAAAAAAAATAATAATAAAAAAAACGCCCACATCTGGCAAAGCAAAAGATTCTCTTCCATCAAGACAATGCAAGGGTGCACACCGCGCATTTTCGATGGCGAATTTGTAAAATCAAGGCTCGAATTGTTACGACATCCACCGCATTCACAAGATTTCGGCCCCAGGAACATTTTGTTTATTTCCAAACTTGAAAAAGTGCCTCGGCGGAACACCATTCACGTCTAACGAAGAGGTCATCTCCCAAACAGATGCCTTTTTGGAGGACCATTCAAATTCTTACTTTGTTGAACGCCTAAATCAATTAGAGAAACGCTGGGAAAAGTGTATCGATCTAAAATCAGACTATGTTGAAAAATAATAAAAATAATCTACCAAAAATAAATTGTTTTTCCATCTTTTACAAAGGACTTATTGAACCCCGCTCGCATTAGCTGATATTTTAAAATTATGTTTGCTCCCCAGTTCATGTAATCTTATAAGTGCTATAATAATAGAAATAACAATATTCGTATACATAATATTCTATATAATAATTATCCCCCTTGTTGGTTTTTATATACCTGATACCTACTTTATTTATACTAAATAAACCTTTGCCTCTCATACTGCAGGCTGTCATTGAGTCAAGTTGCTTTACACCGCCAAGGAGAGGTTGGATTTTTTCTGTAAAGGAATATGTTGTCATAGCTATGTACATAAATGTATGATGCTAAGTTATTGCTCAGTAGTGTTAATAATTACAAATTAATATAAATTGCACTGTTCCAGCATGTGCAGGTAATCTCGGTCGCTAAGATACAGTAACGTAAAATAGAGAAGTTAAACATTTAAACCTCATCGTTCTTCTTTTATTACAATATTTCTTAAAGAAAAAAAGTGTCTTCTAAAAGTTATGTAAATTATGAAAACGGAAAATTAAATCTTGAAAATTAAATTATTGAATCTCCTGTTTGCGCTAACCAACTGCAGCAGCCGACAGAATTAATCGTGCTATTGCCCACACCGTTCTTGTTCACATGCTAGTTACATCAGACTGTATAGCCTACGAGGCTCATTGCAATGTAATGGCTTAAATTACTTTTAGGGTCTTTAGCTGATATTTTTCATCAGCATAAGCACAATTATTATTATTATTGTTATTATTATTATTTTATTATTGTAAGAGGATTGAATTGTCGAACGAAAAATAATAATAATAACAACAATAATAATAATAATAATAATAATAATAAATGCTGAATTGAATTTGAAGGGAATGACGGTCACATAGACCGCCACGAACAACGTTACAGAAAATGCTTCATAACCAACAAATAATGTGTTCTCTCTCAAAACAAAAATTATTCCAATAATCAGCAATACATACGCTACTCATTTTATAAAAAGGTTGAGCAAATTTAAAACAATGAAATATTCTTGCGATGTCTTGATTTTCTGGACCAAATTATAAGAAAACTGCCAACTACAGAAAAACACTTCTAACCTCGCAATGACGTTACGATTGAAATGGTTCTCTCTCTTTGCGAAGAGAGCGCAGAACACGATAGACATTTGTATGTCCTTACAAAGCGATATTACAGCAATGACCGTCATTCCCTACTTGTTCCTTTAAAAGATTAGTTGTATACATATAATTTGGCCTTCTCATCTCCTCTGGATCGAATTCATTTCCAGTCTGCTGTTCTTGCTACCCTAAATGGAACACCAAGACCTTGGCATCGAGACAGACACGTGCGCCAAGATCAAGAAGAAACTCTGCCAAGATTTAAAAGTCACATGCTTACCCTGATGAAGAAAACTCCGGGGTTGGTTCTCCTTTAAAAACATTATATATCTCGAAGACATTACATGAGTATATCCAAAAACTAATGCGTAGTCCTATAATCGCTGTCAAAGCAATAATATCCCTAAAATACTCATTTCACTGCGAATTTATAACAAAACTAAATGCCAGAAAAAATAATCTGATATGTTCCATTCACATGACTTTCTCTACATCTCTGCAACAAATTATTGTTAGAAAGCTTATGCTTCTATTTACTTCATTCTAATTGAGAAAACATTAAGAGAAATAAGTCTTATTACTTGCTTCCTTGTAAGTAGAAGCGAAATAAGGGAGTACCATAGGTTAAAGCGATAGCCAAAAACTGGTTGCTATGCAACTGAAATTCCTTTGTTTGTATGGGCAGGAGTTGACAAATTCCTGTATCAGAAAAGTAAGATTTTTAAAACTGAAACCAATAACAAGGAATATCCCCAAAACTACCAACTCCACGAAGAAAAATGTATATAACACCAATTAGGTGTTTTAAAGTGCTCTATATATTTTGTGTGGTAAGTTTTTGTCCATCTCTTACGGTTTAGCAGTTATCCAGAATAAAATAGTCTTCAGAGGCTTTTCACAGAAAATTCAAGATACATATTTTATTTGTCAGGTAAATATCTTTAATATACGAATCAAATGGTAACCAAAATCGGAATCGTCAGTCATTTTGGAGAAAATAAAAAAATTCGAAAAAAGTTCCATGTAAAGGGTAGTTGGGGGAAGGGAGATTTTCTTGAAAATCTTCGTGTCGTAGCCTTGGAAGATATCAAATCTAAATACCAAGTTTTGCATTTAACGGTGTTTTCGTTTTTGAGCTACGCTGCCCACAGACACACAGGCCCTATTTCTAAACATACCTTTTTTTTGAATTCAGGGGACCCTAAAATATATATTTCTGGTAAAATCTCAGTATCGAATTTTTGGGTGGAGTGCAATACCTTCTCTACACACTATGTACATAGTACGTAGTGAAAGTAGTAAACAAAAAAGCTTTATAACAACTGCAATTTGCCCCTAGAATTGGATCCAGGAAAGATGATGTGCAAATACGCGGATATAGTGTGTATAGAAGACACAATGCTGCGATTTATGGAAGAACATTCTGAATGTGAAATGAGAAGTTACGTTCGGGATAGTAAGGTTGCCCTAGATACGGTAGGTAGGTCTGCCTTCCATCGGCGGTGATCCGCCAAACATCTAATCTTGCTATTCTCATTTATTTCTCACCATACTCGCCATGCTTTTAAACAACAGTTTTTCTTTTCCAGCTAGGAATCATGTGACTGATACAAACTATGACTATTGCCGGCGCAAAACTTCTGACCGCCAACCCGTCTACCGAGCCTAGTTTATCGGAGTTTGTTATATTATACTTTGCTTACTTAAAGTCACAGCGAGTAAACTTTGTACAGTCAGTATCGAAAGTGTTCCGCATATGTTTGTATTCAAAGTGGGCAGTAAGTAGTGTTCATTTTATTGTTTTAACCATGGCTCCTACGTTTTCAAAGTTAAGTGGCAAGGTATTACATAGTCAGAGCAGAGAAATAATTGCAGATGTCATTGACTTCATGAAACAAGAGGCAGAGATGAAGAAAATGTATATTCCCCGAGTTCTTCAAAAGCCTGTAGAAAGTGAATGAAAGAATAGCCAAGGCAACTGATATTTCACTGAGCTCTGTTTCCAGGGTTCTCAAAGATAAGAAACAAAGAAAAATAAAATTTAATATATCACTTTTAAATTAAAAGATGTGGAACAGTTGTGTCGCTAGCGAATTGCAGAAATTGGCAGGCCAGAATGGGAAAATGTATGTTGACATGTTGAGAACATTAAAAATCATTAGAAAGAATTGTAGAAAATCAAATGGAAAGAATTCTAATCCCGGATAATTGTGCAGATAGTAGTGATAGCGTTGATGATGACAATGACGTGGACTGTCAGGTGTGGAAGAATTGGAGGCAGACGATTGACATTGTTTATATAGTAGGCCATGTGTATAGATGTTTTGTAGATATGAATATACGTATATATGAAAACACATGTTTATAAATGCAGCTGCACAAGAAGTGACAGTTATTTGACATCGACTGTGACAGACACTCTTCCAGCATGCATGAATCGACTGGTGAACTGCTTATCTGAAAGTACAATTCGCTTTCTAGCTCTCATTAAGATCTTCACATGTCCAGATCTGTTGCGGCAGTTATACATCTTTAAAAGCTTCAAAAACATGCAGTTTCAAGCGAGCTTTCCTGGAGACAAATACTGTCAAAGCAAGCATCTTGAAATTTCACTGCAGTCTGTTTAGCAAGGGTTTTAATCAAAGTCGAAGGTGGGAAGCTGACTTGGTCTTGTGTCCCAACCGCGGGAGCGATCAATCTCTCTCTCTCTCTCTCTCTCTCTCTCTCTCTCTCTCTCTCTCTCTCTCTCTCTCTCTCTCTCTTTCTCTCTCTCACAAGAAGCGGTCCCCAGGCAGCAGTCAGCCCCTCCACCTCCATCTCCCCATACATACAATGCATCATCACGTTTCCCCGCTTCAAGTCACGACCTACTCATTATTATACGACGGAGGATGGGGGCAGTGAAAGAGCAGAAGCAACTGTACATACACAAGCTAGAAACAAGTGCATGCAGCTCAAATCTTGTTCCAATGGTTTAACTTCTCTTCTACAGTATTCAATTCCAACCAAAATTCGATATCGAGATTTTACCGAAACCACCTTCATCAAATTCCAAAAAATAAAAATATTATGTTTATACTTCGTTAAGCACACAGTTTATGCCAAATAAAATGTTTTGTGACGTTGCCCATTTGCGAGATATTCTTTGTTATTGGCACGAATTTTAGAACACTTCTTTTTTACTTTCTCTACACGTGCTATGTACATAGTGTATAGAGAAGGTATTGTATTCCATCCAAAAATTCGGTACCGAGATTTCACCGGAAATACATGTTTTGGGTCCCCCTGAATCCAAAAAAAGAATTTTTGGAAAAGGTCAGTGTGTGTGCCTGTGTTTGTGGACAACATAGCTCAAAAAGGAAAAGTATTGGTATTTAAGTTTGTTATCTTCCAAGGATGCGTCACGGTGATTTTCAAGAAAATCCTCCCACCCCAAACTACCCTTAACGTGGAATAAATTTAAAAACTTTGATTTTCTCAAAAATGGCTCTAACGATTTTGAATAAAATCTCTTATATTTAAGATATTTACATTCCAAATACAATTTTCTGGAAATATCCTCTAAAG
The DNA here is from genome assembly GCA_030762935.1 of Hymenopus coronatus. Lineage (NCBI taxonomy): Eukaryota > Metazoa > Arthropoda > Insecta > Mantodea > Hymenopodidae > Hymenopus > Hymenopus coronatus. Next base: position 134,921,940 of record CM060888.1, on the reverse strand, counting down.
ACCTCTTTGACAATTTTTTTTAAAGCTGAAACCAAAAACAAGGAATATCTAAAAAACGATCAACTCTACGAAAAAAATGTAATGGCATAAAGTATGTGTTTTAACGTGCTCTATATTTTTTGTGCGGTAACTTTTTGTCCATCTCTTACGGTTTAGCAGTTATGCAAAGTTCTGTAAAATTCATCCAGAATAAAATAGTCTTCAGAGGCTATTCCCAGAAAATTCAAGATATGCATTTTATTTGTCAGGTAAATATCTTTAAAAATGACATTTTCATCAAAAATTTTAGAGCCATTTTTAAGAAAATCAAAATTTTCGAAAAAAGTTGAAAATCTTCGTGTCGCATCCTTGGAAGATGCCACACTTAAATACAAAATTTGGTTTTTAAAGGTATTTTGATTTTTGAGCTATACTGTCCACAAACACACACACACTCACACAGATAGACACACACACTCACACGGATATTTTTCTAAAAATACTTTTTTTGGAGACAGGGGGACCAAAACATGTATTTGCAGTGAAATCGGGGTATCGAATTTTTGGGTGCAATACAATACCTTCTCTATACACTATGTACATAGTACGTGTAGAGAAAGTAATAATAACAATAATATTATTTACTTAAGCTAACAAGTACTACTGTCCACCCAACACAAGAAGGCAAGCGGGGCCTGAGGGGTGAGCGACCGAGGGGGGGCTTGAACTGTTATCTGGTCACGTACTAGTGGATCTGTTTACGTTTACTACGTGTGTATATGAACCAACCTACTGCTGCCAGATCTAATGCTCGTTTCAGTAACTGCAGTGATGTATTATGCATTATTTGGCTCTGGCTGCTAACACGCGCTACGGCATATAGTACTACAGTTATATGATATTTGGGTACTTTCATTCTTGGTTTAAATTTAAATGCAGAGAGCGACAGCAGCAAAGATGAGGATTTCTCCGACTCGGATCTTGCACGACAGCTGGACTTCCAGCTATGTGTGAGTATGTGACAGTACTGTGTATTTTAGATGCACCTAACGTCCTTGTCATATACAGATGTCGAGCATAAACATCATGCGGACAGGAAAAGTGTTTACCTAAAGTGCTTACGTTATGCATTCCTGTACCTTGGCTTCTTGTGGTGGGTCAACAATAGATAAGCTGGAACTTGCTGCCAGTTAGTAACATTTCATATTGTCCCGAGGACGAGATAGAAACATGCAAAGGTAAGATTCAAGAAGCGACTCATCCACGCCGGTGTATGTAATTCATACCAAGCTGCCGTTTCAAAAACAGTTACGTAAGAGTGCAAATGAACCCGGATTGCATCAGCCTGTATGCATCTGATGCTCACCTTGGCAGGTTAACAAACCTATATAACTCGTTTGGGATCGAACCTCAGCAGTGTTTTCAATTTAGCCATTTTATAGCTAATTCTAGCTATTTTGAAAAGTGATTTGCTACAAAATTTTACTTTCTCTACACATACCATGTACCTAGTGTCTAGAGAAAGTATTGCACTCCACCCAAAAATTCGATACTGAGATCTCACCGGAAATATATGTTTTAGGGTCCACCTTTACACAAAAAGGTCCGTGTGTGTGTGTCCGTATGTCTGTGAACTCAAAAACGAAAAGTCGGTAAAATACCAAGCTTGGTATTTAAGTTTAGTATCTTCTAGGGATAAGACAGGAACATTTTGAGCAAAATCCCCCCCACTCCAAACTACCCTTTACATGGAACTTTTTTCGAAAATTTTGGTTTTCTTAAAAATGGCTCTAACAATTTGAATTAAAATGTCCTATATTAAAGACATTTACCTGACAAATGAAATGTAGATCTTGTATTTTCTGGGATTAGCCTCTGAAGACTACTTTATTCTGGATGAATATTGTGGAATTTTGCATAACAGGTAAACCGTATGAGGTAGACAAAAACTTACTACACATAAAATGTAGATCACGATAAAACACACAATTTATATATATATATATATATATATATATATATATATGTGTGTGTGTGTGTGTGTATATATATTCGTGGGCTTGGTCCTTTTTGAGTTCTTCCTTGTTTTTGATTTCACCTTTAAAAACCATACTTTTCTCATCTACGTATTTGTCAACTCATGTCCATACAAACAAAGGAACTTCAGTCACATAGCAACTTGCTTTTGACTATTACTTTAACCAATGGTTCTCTATTATTTCGCTTCTATTTACAAGGAAGCAAGTTATAAGACTAGTTCTGCTAATTTGTTCTCCATTCGCATGAAGTAAACAGAAGTCTGAGCATTTTAACAATAATTTGTTACAGAGATGTAGAGAAAGTCATGTGAATGGAACACATCTTTTTTTATTTGTGATTTTAGCCAGTTTTAGCTGTGTTTTTGAAATAGTTTAGCTACATTTTATGTTGGCGAGCTGACAACACTGAACCTCAGTCCGTCAAATATCAGGTGGCTCCGTGTTATTCAAGCGCACCGTTCCGGGCGAGGTTTAATGATGTATACGGACTTGTGGATGATGCCCCTGCGGAAAAGAAATATGTTTGTTTTTCATATTTGTTTCCTCCGTGGGGAAGAATAACTCACTTAACGAGATCTTGTTCACATCCGACACTCTACATAGCGGCTTTCCACTAGGGACAAAACGCGGGCGGGTACCTTCTTCTTGTTTTCTCTGGATGAAATCACTCAAGCCACTTCTTTGTTTATCTTCGCAAGCACCCTATTACTCGCATGTAAAACTTTCAGCAAACTCGAGCGTCTTAACGACCTTGCATCTAGAGTCCTAGAGCTGATGTTTTCTTATACATTTCCGAATTTTCTACACAAGTATTTCCAACCATCGTTTCGAGGCATTTTAGGATGTCCTATATCCATCTTGCAAGGTCAAACAGGTTAAAGTAAACAGTTTAAAACCTCGCCGTTTAAGGGGAGTCGAAATGGGCTTTTCATAATTTTGTTTCCATCGTATGGATATTTCGAATCTCCCGCTCATTTTAGTATAGCATTCATAGAGGTATGCTAATTGTAATTAGTTTAAAATATTGTTAAAAATAATCCTACGCAGTAGTTTTTACTTTCTCTATACGTACTATGTACTCGTACATAGCGTTGCACCCAAAATTCGATACCGAATATTCGGTATCGGAAATATATGTTTTGACACCCACTGAATTAAAAAAAAACATTTTTAGAGAAATGTCCATGTGTGTGTGTGTGTGTGTGTGTGTGTGTGTGTGTGTGTGTGTTTGCAGCACAGCTCAAAAACGAATAGACCGTTAAAAACCAAATTGGTATTTAAGTTTGCATGCTTCCAAGGATGCGACACGCAAGAAAATCCCCCTACCCCAAACTACCCTTTATTTGGAAAAATTTTCGAAAACTTTGTTTATCTTAAAAATGGCACTAACGATTTTGATTAAAATACCACATATTAAAGCCATTTCCATCACAAATAAAATGTATATCTTGAATTTTCGGGGAATAGCTTTTGAAGACCTGTTTATTCTGGATGAATTTTGCTGAATTTTGAATAACTAGTAAACCGTAAGAGATAGACAACTTACTACACACAAAATGTAGAGCTCGTTAAAATACACAATTTATGTCATACACATTTTTTTCGTGGAGCTTACCGCTTTCGGAATATCCCCTGTTATTAGTTTCAATAATTGTAAAGTACTTATACTTTTCTCAGACAGGAAGCGTCCGTTTTATTTATCTATTTTTTTCCCTACTCCTGCCCAAGCAAAGTAGCGATTTGCAATGACAATCACATAACGATGACATTTCATTATTTCTTTAACATAGCGCATTCCTTTAGTTCTGTTCTACTTATAAGGAACTAAGTAATTAACATTCAGCTAATGCTCATATCGATTAGCATTTTGTAGAAAGAAAAATAATTTTTGTAAGAAGTTTATTTGTAAATGAGCTAGAGAAATCTATGTGAGTGTAACATATAAGATTTTTTTGAATCGCAGAGCTTTCTGTTCAACGCACTGTCTATTCTTAGGCCTGCTGTTTTTCATATATATATATATATATATATATATATACTAAACCCTAAGAGATGGACAAAAACTTACCACAAAAGAAAAACGTAGAAAATGTTAAAACACACAATTTATGTTATATATTATGTTATATATATATATGCAAAATTCCGTAAAATTCATCCAGAAAAAAAAGATCTTCAGATGCTATTCCAAGAAAATTCAAGATATACATTTTATTTTTAGGTAAATATCTTTAATATACGATATTTTAATCAAAATCGTTAGAGGCATTTTTGAGAAAATCAAAATTTTCAAAAAAAGTTCCATATAAAGGACAGTTTGTGATGGTTTTTTTTTTTCTTCTCAAAGTCTTCATGTCGCATCCCTGGAAGATACTAAACTTAAACACCAATTTTGGTATTTTACCGGCTTTTCGGTTTTGAATTGTCACGTTCACAGACACACTGACACACACTCTGACACATTTGCGAAAATGCATTTTTTTTTTTTTTTTGATACAGGGGACCCTAAAACACATATTTCCGGTGAAATTCGGTATCGAATTTTTGGGTGCATTACAATACCTTCTCTATACACTATGTACACAGTACATATAGAGAAAGTAAAAAGGTAAGAAGATCAAACAAGACAAACCAAAATAAAATGTAATCTGCAATCCAACTATTGACCTGATGGAAGAAGAGAGACGGAAGACCTTACTCTCCCACGCCACGCCATGGAATACGAGATCACATAAATTGGAGGGCGCGTGGCCTGCCTCTCTGTGTGCAGCTTATCAACGCTTGCCTCTTCACACTCGTCTGTCATGGAAGGTGCAAGAGGTGAGTTCCAGCACATCTTACGGATTTGGAAAACAACTCCTTGGCACAGCTCACTAAGAGCCTTGGCATACCGCCCGGCCGCTGCGTCCCCCATCTCGGTCCATTACAGCCGTAATGGATGGGGTTGATTGGTGACACGTGGTCAGCGCTTCGGTCCCCCCGGCCAGTTAATGCGGTCTTCACGACCTGGAGCCGCTACTTCTCCATTAAGTAGCTCCTCAATTGGCCCCCCAGGGACCTCACGAGGCTGAGAGCACCCCGGTCCAGATCTCCCAGTGGGGGAAAAATCCCCACGCCGGTACTGCGAATCGGATTCCGAAAATACAAAGAAACAGCCACTTCAGAAAGGATTCGCAAAAATAAAAATAATGTAAATGGCGTGTTATTTATGAACGCACTTTAACTATTGTGGTTCTCAGCGTCCCATTCTAAATTGGGCGTGAAAGACCGCTTAATTTTGGAACAAGATTCAACTCTTTCATATGAAATTTAGAACAGAGGAAAATTTGAATGAATTCTTAATCTAAAATAACAAAGAAAATTCAAAAATCGGATGTGTTTCATTCAGATAACTTTCTCTACATCTCTGCAACACATTATTGTTAAAAAGCTTATGCCTCGATTTACTTCATGCTAATCGAGAAAAAATTAGCAGAAATAGTCTTATTATTTGCTTCCTTGTAAGTAGAAGCGAAATAAGGGAGTACCATAGGTTAAAGTGATAGTCAAAAGCTGGTTGCTATGTGACTGAGAATCCTTTGTTTGTATGGGTAGGAGTTAACAAATTCCTGTATGAGAAAAGTATGTTTTTTAAAGCTGAAACCAAAAACAAGGAATATCTAAAAATACGATCGATTCCACGAAAAAAATGTATGTATATAACAAAATGTGTGTTTTAAGGTGCTCTACGTTTTTGTGTGGTAAGTTTTTGTCTAACTGTTACGGTTTAGCAGTTATGCAAAATTTCGTAAATTTCATCCAGAATAAAGTAGTCTTCAGAGGCTATTCCCAGAAAATTCAAGATATACATTTTATTTATCAGGTAAATATCTTAAATATAAGGCATTTTAATCAATATTGTTAGAGTCATTTTTGAGAAAATAAAAATTTTCGAAAAAAGTTCCATGTAAAGGATATTTGCGGTGGGGGGATATTTTCTCAAAATCTTCGTGTCGCATCCCTGGAAGGAACTAAACTTAAATACCAAGTTTGGTATTTTACCGACTTTTCGTTTTTGAGTTATCGTTTTCACAGACACACGTACACACGCACACACACGGACCTTTTTCTGAAAATGCTTTTTTGGATACAGGGGACCCTAAAACATATATTTCCGGTGAAAACTCGGTATCGAATTTTTGGATGGAGTGCAATACCTTCTCTATACACTATGTACATAGTACGTGTACAGAAAGTAAAAAGGTATATTTTGATTTGCATCTGATCGATTATGATTTTTACGTCTGTTGCAAGTTAAACATTGCAGAGAGAGATCGGCGGATTTGAGGATGTTAATGAAACAGATGTTTGGCAGTCGATGCGCTCCAAATGAGAGAACTAGCTCGTACGGGCTGAACTGCATGACGGATTCCCAGTTGCGCAATAACTGGCCCGTATCCAACCCGTCTCATCAGGCCATCATGTGGAAATTGGCAGTAAAATTGCTGGCCACGTACAGCAGTTGGACCAAGGACATCGCCGAACGTCACATTCCCACTGCTTCATACTGTCCGGAACCAGTTCGTGAGAATCGTGAGCTTTTGTTGAAGTGGTCTCGTTCTTTCCGGTTCATGCTCAAGGACGCGAAGTCTTTCACTGTTACCATAGAAACCAGCGACAGCTGAGCGATCAAGCGTGGCCAGGGCATTCACATCCGAATCAAGGTCTATGTTTTCATTCGTCCACATTTCGCTACCAATACTGTTCATGATTCTAGTAACAAACTTTACACAATTAGACATCTGCCGATGTCTAGCCGGTTGCTCTGCCACTGAGCTACCATGGCATAGCATTGAAGTTGGCTATACTATGAATCCTGGGACTTAAGTACTTACAACATTGTAAGTCGCCATTGGGGTTGTCATCTCAAAATAATTTTAAATCACCTTGCGTTTTAACGGGAAACTTGTGAGTCAGTTGAGAAATCCAATGCTATGCCGGCATGTTGCCATGTTAGCTCAGTGGTAGAGCAACCGGCTACAGATCGGGAGATCCGTGGTTCAAATCCCGACTATGGCATTGAATGTTTCAGTCTGACTCTACCTTTCCAAACTTTACATAACTTCTTGGATGCACTGCCAACTTTAAATTATTTCCATTTTGTGTAACTTTTCCTATAAATGGGTTGGCAACTCTTGAGCACCCTATTTGCTTTGTTGAAGTTTAACAGATGTATGTGCTGAAAGACGCTGTTCCCAAAGAGTTAAAAAGTAGCAAATAAAAATTTAAACAGTCTAGCCTTTTGTATTTGAGGGCCGGGGGGGGGAGGGTAATCTAAAGTTTCCACTTTGATAAATCTCTTCTATGCATGCCATACCATTGTATTTACGAGACTTTAAATCACTTCACGTGCACTTAAATAAAAACTTTTCATTTTTTATATAGCCAAGAGAAATTTTGTGTTTCTTCCTATTAATTATACTTACCTTATGCTGACCGTGCAAGTTGACTTCGCGTTAACGTAGCTCAAATTGGGGAGATCCTGGATGCGGTTTCTGTCGACCGCCTAGTCTGACCTTGCGTTTTTTCGTGGTTTTCCTGGACGGCAGGAAAATGCTGGGTTTGTTTCTTAGACATAGACTCTTCATTTCCTTTTCATTTAATTTTCTTCTCATGTTTCGGTGTAGCTCTAGGTTTTGAAGTGTGTGGACCTGCTGGACACATGTGCCGTGTACAACTCAAAAGCAAAGAGTATTGCGAAAAATCCTTAGCATGGCTTCCTTCGAAAGGGAAGCAAAGCCGTTGGTCCCGTGTCGTAGATTTGCTGCACGTAAAAGAACCTCAAGCCTGATAGAGAGGCCTCTGAGTACCGCAGCAGTTAAAGAGCGTTGAAATTAACTTCTTCCTCAGCATTCTCTCATTGTCCCTTTTGTATGGAGGATTTCTCCCACCTCACAGGAATTGCATGACAGCACCTAGGTCAAGCTTGGATGAGAGAGAGAGAGTAGCCAGAATGAATGATAAATCTAATGCCTACGGACCAGGTGGTGAAATGACTGACGGGAGATACCAGAGAACCGGTTTGTCCATAACCAAATTCCACATGCGGTCCCTTGGGATCGAACCCGGGAAGCTTCTCTACCACTTGGCCACGGCGCTGTCTTGCTCAAACCTTTGCATTACTCGACATACTCCTAGTCCAATAAAGTATTCTGCATTATATAATCGCTACATTTTGTATTTATCTACTGAAAAAACCACACATATATATTCTAATCTGAGAGATTTGTATAATACCATTGTTGATAGGACCCAAGCTAATTACTCATCGTGTCCCGTACAACATTTTATTTACATAAATTACACAAAGTGTTTTTTCGAGGTCTATTAAAAACAACAAAGGCAACTATACAGTCAAGGTCTTGGTGATGTATACAGACTATGGTATGAATTTTAACTAAATTGCAGACTTTGGAAATGTCACGCATGCATTCCTTCAGTTAAGTCACATTCCTAAACATGCAGTACGAATAAACAAGTCATTCGGATGTAACAAATTCAATATTCAAGCAAAACAGAATCGTGATTTAATTATTTTTATTGTAGTTTGTGTTCAAACGTATCATTCATGTATATGTTCAATATTGTAAAAAGGAGCCGGTGCAGCGAGAGGAAGGAATAAAAGCTTGGCATTTATTTGACATTTTGTTTTTACTTTCTCCATACGTACTATGTATATAGTGCATAGAGGACGTATTGCACTCCGCACAAAAATTCGATACCGAGATTTCACCGGAAATTAATGTTTTAGGGTCCCATGTATCCAAAAAACGCATTTTCAGAAAAAAAAAAAAAAAAAAAAAGGTCTGTGTGTGCGTGTGTCTGTGAACATATAACTCAAAAACGAAAAGTCGGTAAAACACCAAACTTGGCATTTAAATTCCAAGTATGCGACACGAAGATTTTGAGAAAAATCCCCCCACCCCCAACTACCTTTACATGGAACTTTTTCGAAAATTTTGATTTTCTCAAAAATGGCTCTAACGATTTTGATTAAAATATCGTATATTCAAGATATTTAACTGAAAAATAAAATGTATATCTTGAATTCTCTGATAATAGCCTCTGAAGACTACTTTATTCTGGATGAATTTTACGGAATTTTGTGTAACTCCTAAACCGTAAGAGATGGACAAAAGCTAACAAACAAAAACTGTGGAGCAGGTTAAAACACACAATTTATGTTAAATACATTTTTTTTTCGTGAAGTTGATTGTTTTTGAGATATTCCCTGCTTTTTGATTTCAGCTTTGAAAAAATTAACTTTTCTCATACGGGAATTTACATAAGCTTTTTTAAAAATAATTTATTGCAGAAATGTAGAGAAAGGCATGCGAATGGAACACATAAGATGTTTTAAGTTATGCTTCTAGTAAACAAACAAAGAAACACACACACACACACACACACACACACACACACACAAGACATGCGGAAGTGTGCTGACCTATTTCTAAACTTGTATTTTATTTGATTTATTTATTATGTTCATTATTTTCGAAGATTTCATATATATTATTTATTGATGGAAAGCAATACCTTCACCACCTACAGTAAAACAGATGGTGCTATTTTACATAACGCAGCAAACTAGTCACTCATCGAAATGTAGAAATCGCAGATTAAAAATAAAAAACTGATGTGCTCCATTAACATGACTTTTTCTGTGATAAATTATTGTTAAAAAGCTTATTCTTGTATCTACTTCATGCTAATCGAAATAAACATTAGCAGAAATGGTCTTAAATAAGGGGTATACTAGGATAAAGTGGTAGTCAGATCTTTTAAAAGATGTTTGCCATGTGGTTGAAATCCATTTCTTTGCATGGCCAGGAGTTTACAAATTCCTGTATGAGAAAAATTTAAGTATTTTAAAATTGAAACCATTAACAATTTAATATCTCGTAAATTGCTAACTCCGCGAAAAAATATATTTATGATATAAATTGTGTGGTTCTAAGGTTTTGTCTATCTTTAGCGGTTTATCAGTTATGGAAAATTAAATAGAATTCATCAAGGATAAATACGTCTTCAGAGACTATTCTCCGAAAATAGATGATTTTATTTTTCAGGTAAATATATTTAAAATAGTGCATTTGAACCAAAATATTTATGAGCCACTTTTGAGAGAATCAAAATTTCGAAACTTTTTCCACGTAAAAGCTGGTGTAAGGGTAGGGGTTCCTCAAAATATTCGTGTCGCATTCTTGGAACTTAAATCCCAAGTGTATTTCCGCAAAACGTGGTTACAAATTTTTGGGTGGAGTGCAATACCTTCTCTAAGCACCATGTACTATGTAGAGAAAAAAAAACAGCTATAATTTAAAAATGGAAATGAAACTTGATGCCAGGTTTATTATATTCTTACCAAAATATACTATTACTCACAAAATGCCAGTTTTCTAGTTTTCGGTCTGAGAGACTCACCTGTAACAAAGAGAAAGTAATGTGCAGGAAGAGATCATACATAATTTAAAAGTAACGTCTTTGTCACACAACATAAATATGATTTCAATAAAATCTGAGCACAAACAGTAGTATGTGTCTACTCGAGTCTTAGATTATTTCATTTTTATCTGCAATACAAGCTGGAAATTTCTTTTGCCCAGTGTGAAGTTTAATTAAACAACAGCTTAATTACTTTAATTTTTAATTAACCATTTAATTGTCATACAAGAAATGGCAACATTATTCACACTTATACTGTAATCCAGTTGTATCGAGACTAATTTAACCTATTGGAATTAAATCGGCAACATTGAAACAATATTTCGTTTCAGTTTTCAGCTTCTGTGTGCGACTGTTAACGTAAATGTACACCAAAATGTGGTAAATGTCATAAAACATGCATAAAACGAAAAAATCTAATTTATAAAAGTAAATGCTTCATTTGTACAGAATTAATTATGAATGAATCCCAAATCATGAAAGTGGCGAAAACAGCAAACTCATTTTATCTCGAATGTTCACATGATACACCTGAAAACGAACACAAATAAGAAAGAACATTTTAATTTATTGTATTCTTAATAGACGTATTTACTGAAAGATGTCACAAAGCATACAAACGATAGTTCTTCCATATAGTGCTAATCAACACAACGATCAACGATAAACGAGCAATGAGTCTAGTCTTGCGCTAACGTCACTGTAGCAAGAGTAACTTAAAGCTACCGATATCAAACTGCTACACGGTGCTTCTTCTAACGATCACGGCTAAACTCGTGATGAGCCTAGTCTTGCGCTACGATCACTAGCGAGAGTAGCTTAAAGCTACCGATATCAAACTGCTACACGGTGCTCGATCACTGCTAAACTCGTGATGAGCCTAGTCTTGCGCTACGATCACTAGCAAGAGTAACTTAAAGCTACCGATATCAAACTGCTACACGGTGCTTCTTCTAACGATCACGGCTAAACTCGTGATGAGCCTAGTCTTGCGCTACGATCACTAGCAAGAGTAACTTAAAGCTACCGATATCAAACTGCTACACGGTGCTTTTTCTAACGATCATGGCTAAACTCGTGATGAGCCTAGTCTTGCGCTATGATCAATAGCGAGAGTAACTTAAAGCTACCGATATCAAACTGCTACACGGTACTTTTTCTAACGATCACGGCTAAACTCGTGATGAGCCTAGTCTTGCGCTATGATCACTAGCAAGAGTAAGCTAAAGCTACCGATATCAAACTGCTACTCGGTGCTTTTTCTAACGATCACGGCTAAACTTGTGATGAGCCCAGTCTTGCGCTATTATCACTAGCAAGAATAACTTAAAGCTACCGATATCAAACTGCTACACGGTGCTTTTTCTAACTATCACGGCTAAACTCGTGATGAGCCTAGTCTTGCGCTATAATCACTAGCGAGAATAACTTAAAGCAACCGAAATTAAACTGCTGTACGGTGCTTTTTCTAACTATCACGGCTAAACTCGTGATGCGCCTAGTCTTGCGCTATGATCACTAGCGAGAGTAACTTAAAGCTATCGATATCAAACTGCTATACGGTGATTTTTCTAACGATCACGGCTAAACACGTGATGAGCCTAGTCTTGCGCTCCGATCACTAGCGAGAGTAACTTAAAGCAACCGATATCAAACTGCTATACGGTGCTTTTCCTATCACGGCTAAACTCGTGATGAGCCTAGTCTTGCGCTATGGTCACTAGCGAGAGTAACCTAAAGCAACCGATATTAAACTGCTATACGGTGCTTTTTCTAACTATCACGACTAAACTCGTGATGAGCCTAGTCTTACGCTATGATCACTAGCGAGAGTAACCTAAAGCAACCGATATTAACCTGCTACACGGTGCTTTTTCTATCACGGCTAAACTCGTGATGAGCCTAGTCTTGCGCTACCATCACTGTAGCGAGAGTAGCTTAAAGCTACCGATATCAAACTGCTACACGGTGCTCGATCACTGCTAAACTCGTGATGAGCCTAGTCTTGCGCTACGATCACTAGCGAGAGTAACTTAAAGCTACCGATATCAAACTGCTACACGGTGCTTTTTCTAACGATCACGGATAAACTCGTGATGAGCCTAGTCTTGCGCTACGATCACTAGCGAGAGTAACTTAAAGCTACCGATATCAAACTGCTATACGGTGCTTTTTCTAACGATCACGGCTAAACGCGTGATGAGCCTAGTCTTGCGCTATGATCACTAGCGAGAGTAACTTAAAGCTACCGATATCATTCTGCTTTACGGTGCTTATTCTAACGATCACGGCTAAACTCGTGATGAGCCTAGTCTTGCACTACGATCACTAGCGAGAGTAACTTAAAGCAACCGATATCAAACTGCTTTACGGTGCTTTTTCTAACGATCACGGCTAAACTCGTGATGATCCTAGTCTTGCGCTCCGATCACTAGCGAGAGTAACTTAAAGCGGAGGAAGAGCAGGAAACACCAGACATTTTCCTCGTGTCAACTAAAGCCCCGACTACCTCACCAGTGCTCATACGTTGCCAAAAGTTACACTTCATATAGCATCTGAGACACACTTTCCATTCTCTTCGGTTGCTCAATCAAGTGAGATTCTTCATATAAATTAACACCTTGATTTATGCAAAATATAATAACTTACACCAGAAATACAAAAGGGTCAGCATAATAAATACATAAGATGTGTAGTACAATATTTTTTATTAATTCCAATACGATTGCTAAATTCTCAAAAATAGCTTAGTGACCTAAAAAAAATCTTAATTATTTAAATGTATTATTGATTTTCTAGGAGTTGAGTGCAGCTCTTGATGGACTTCCTTATTTACCGAGATTGCTGGAAGTTTCACTACTAGGACTTTTAGTTGATTTCTTCTTCCAAATACCTTGTCCTTAATAATGAATCTTACCTAGTATTAGATTTTAACTAGTGCATTTTTACATTATTCCTTGATTTTATTATACGAATTTAATTATTTCTCATAATTATTTTTTTTATTTCTTTATAAAATAATTAACAACCCGAAAAACCCTAATTATGATATCATATTCTGTAGTGTCTTATAAGATGCTCCTTGGGAATACTTCGTGTATAGTAATATCACAGCAGTTCTTACTCAAAGCTCTGTGTGAGCTTGATGAATGCTAACGATTTTAGCGACATACTTAAACAAATCTGATGTGTTCCATTCACACAACTTTTTCTACATCCTTGTAGCTAATTATTCTTAAAAAGCTTATGCTCTTATTTATTCCATGCTAATCGACAAAAATAATTAGCAGAAATAGTCTTATTACTTGCTTCCTTGTAAGTAGAAAAGAAATAAGGGAGTAGCATAGGTTAAAGTGGTACTCAAAAGCTGGTTGCTATGCGACTGATGTTCCTTTGTTTGTATGGACAGGCGTTGACAGATTCCTGTATGAGAAAAGTTAAGTTTCTCAAAGGTGAAGCCAAAATCAAGAAATATCTCAAAAACGACCAAATCCACGAAAAAAAAAAGTGTGTAACATAAATTGTGTGTTTTAATGTGCTCTACATTTTTTGTATGACAAGTTTTTGTGCATCTCTTACGGTTTAGCCGTTACGCAAAATTCCATAAAATCCATCCAGAATAAAGTACTCTTCAGAGGCTATTCCCAGAAAATTCAACATATATATTTTATTTGTCAGGTAAATAACTTTAATATACGATACTTTAATCAAAATTGTTACAGTCATATTTTGAAAAAATAAAAATTTTCGAACAAAGTTCCAAGTACAGGTTAGTTGGGGTTGGGGGATTTTGCTCAAAATCGTCGTGTCTTATCCCTTGAAGATACTAAACTTAAATACCAAGTTTCGTATTTTACCGACTTTTCGTTTTTGAGTTATCGCGTTCACAAACACACGGACACACACACCGGACCTTTTTCTGAAAATACGTTTTTGGGCACAGGGGATCCTAAAACATATATTTCCGGTGAAATCTCGGTACCGAATTTTTGGTGGAGTGCAATACCTTCTCTATACACTATGTACATAGTACGTGTAGAGAATGCAAAAACACAAATTATGTTTCCTTTGTACATTAAAAGTTCGAAATAAATTTTAAAAGAACAACGAAAATATGTGTGATCTTGTGCTGTTTAAATCAAGTATGCCTTTAATTTAATGGAATTACATCTTAATCCACAACATAAGCCGAGTCACTGAAGCTCCATTTTTTAGAAAATTAGCGGATACATTGCTTTTAAAGGTATTTCGATTAGTTCAACTTTATTTCCGGTTTGATCAAACATAATAGAATCTGTTTGTTCCTATAAGATCTTACACTAGGAATAAATGTACTTCTCTGTATTTATTAAACAAATGTGAGAAATAGTAAGGATCTTATCCTCATAGGCAGAGATCGAGTCTGTGTCAAGCTGCAGGTGGTGTAGCCTGGAGCAAGTAACTTTGGCTTTCACCCACGGCCATATTGCCGCCTTATATTCATCATCACTAATTTTGTGGCAGCCTTCGATGGTATCAAAAACAGGTTTGAAAACACGTTGCGTCAACCTTCTTTCCATCAAGATACAATTCAAATTAGTCCTTTATTTATGATTTCCGCTCACGTACCCAAAATGCATGTATTTTTTTACCTCCTTGTTTTGTTAAATGCTGCATCGTTTTGAAAAATGAAGCTGCATATGACATTTGAATGAAATGATAGTAGACATTCTGAAAGTAAAGTTTTGTGAAATACTAACGTGGCATTAGCAACTCAATGTAGCATTTTTTTTTACTTTCTCTACACGTACTATGTACAATAGTGTATAGAGAAGGTATAGTAATGCACCCAAAATTCGGTACAGAGATTTCACCGGAAATATGTTTTGAGACCCCCTGAATCCAGAAAAAACATTTTAGAAATAGGACTGTGCGTGTGTGCGTGTGTGTGTGTGTGTGTGTGTGTGTGTGTGTGTGTGTGTGGACAGCATAGCTCAAAAACGAAAAGACCGTTAAAAACCAAACTTGGTATTTAAGTTTTGTATCTTCCAAGGATGCGACACGAAGATTTTGAAGAAAATTTCCCCACCCCCAACTACCTTTCCATGGAACTTTTATCGAAAATGTTTATTATCTCAAAAATAGCTCTAATTATTTTGATTAAAATATCGTATATTAAAGATATTTACCTGACAAATGAAACGTATATCTTGAATTGTTTGGGAATAGCCTCTGAAGGATAGAGCTCGGGAGATCCGTGGTTCACATCCCGCCCGTGGCATTGCATTTTTCAGTGTGACTCTACCTATCCAACTCCTGACCTTCACACTGGGGTTGTCATCTCAAAATAATTTGAGAACACCTTGTGGTTTACTGGGAAAGAATGTGAGTCAGATGAGAAATTCAATGCTATGCTAGCATGTTGCCATGGTAGCTCAGTGCTAGAGATCCGTGTTTCAAATTCCGGCCGTGGCATTGAATTTTTCAGTTTGACTCTACCTATCCAACCTCTGAAGGGTACTTTATTCTGGATGAATTTTTGGAATGTTGCATTACAAGTAAAACTTATGAGGTAGACAAAGATTTACTACACAAAACATGTAGATCACGATAAAACACACAATTTATGCCATATATATTCGTGGAGTTAATCGTCATTTAGATATTCCTTGTTATTGGTTCCAGCTTTAAAAAACGTATACTTCTATTATACAGGAATTTGTCAACTCCTGTTCATACAAACAAAGGAACTTCAGTCACATAGCAACCAGCTTTTGGCTTTCACTTTAATCTATGATACTCACTTCACTTCTACTTACAAGGAAGCAAGTAATAAGACTATTTCTGCTAATTTGTTCTCGATTAGCATGAAGTAAATAGAAGCATAAGTTTTTTAACAATAATTTGTTACAGAGATATAGAGAAAGTCATGTGAGTAGAACACATCAGATTTTTTCCCTTAATCTTTCGCTAGAACAACTCGAAGCAACAATCAAACACCAAAGTGAGATTCTCCTGGATACAGTACAAGCATTTATAGCGGGGCAGCGAAGAGTTCTCGTGTTAACACCACGGTTAAATACAATAAATGCTAAATTCGGGAACTATGTAGTCTTCTTAAACGCTGTTTCTTAAAACAAGTGGCCGCGCCGTGGCCGAGTGGTTACATTACTCGCCTCTCACCTAGACGGCCTGGGTTCGATCCCAAGCAACCGCATGTGGACAAAGCGGCGCTGGGACGGGTTTTCTCCGGGTACTCCGGTTTCCCCCGCCATCTCATTCCACCGGTGCTCCATCATCATTCATGTATCATCAGTGTCACCGCCTGCGGTGCCATAAGTAGTTAAAGCAGGAGTTAAACACTATCAAAAAAATCTGATGTGTACCATTCACATGATTTCTCCAACAAATAATTAATGCAACAAATAATTCTTAAAAAGCTTATACTTCTACTTACTTTATGCTAATCAGAAAAAAATAGCAGAAATAGTCTTATTACTCGCATCCTTATAAGTAGGAGCGAAATAAGGGACAACCGTAAGTTAAAGTGATAGTCAAAAGCTGGTTGCTATGTCAATGAATTTCCTTTGTTTATATGGATAGGAGTTGACAAGTTCCAGTATGAGAAAAGTATACGTTTTTCATAGCAGAAACCAAAAATAAGGAATGTCACAAAAACGACGAACTCTACGAAAAAAATGTATATAACAAATTGTGTGTTTTAATGTGCTCTACATTTTTTGTGTAGTAAGTTTTTGTCCATCTCTTACGGTTTAGCAGTTATTCAAAATTTAGTAAAATCCATCCAGAATAAACTACTCTTCAGAGGTTATTCCCAGAAAATTCCAGTATGAGAAAAGTATACGTTTTTCATAGCAGAAACCAAAAATAAGGAATGTCACAAAAACGACGAACTCCACGAAAAAATGTATATAACATAAATTGTGTGTTTTAATGTGCTCTACATTTTTTGTGTAGTAAGTTTTTGTCCATCTCTTACGGTTTAGCAGTTATTCAAAATTTAGTAAAATTCATCCAGAATAAACTACTCTTCAAAGGTTATTCCCAGAAAATTCAAGATATACATTTCATTTGTCAGGTAAATATGTTTAATATCCGAAATTTTAATAAAAATCGTTAGAGCCATTTTTGAGAAAATCAAAATTTTCGAAAAAAGTTCCATGCAAAGGGTAGTTGGGGGTGGGGGGATTTTTCTCAAAATCTTCGTGTCGCATCCCTGGAAGATACTAAACTTAAATACCAAGTTTGGTATTTTACCGACTTTTCGTTTTTGAGTGTGTTCACAGACACACGGAAACACACACATAGACACACACACACACGGAACTTTTTGTGAAAATGGATATTGGGGACCCTAAAACATATATTTCCGGTGAAATCTCGGTATCGAATTTTTTTGGAGTGCAATACTTTCTCTATACACTATGTACATAGTGCGTATGTAGAAGGTAGAAATTAAAACAAGTTGCATTCTTCCGCGCTCCCTTTCCCCTAATCTACCTACACGTTTGCAAGTGATAATGACAAGCAAGGTCAGGCTGACAAAGCAGTCATGATAAATGCTTTAATCGTCCTATGATGCAGGTTAAACCGAAGAATCCTCCAATATTTTTGTTGACAATACTTTAAATGCTTTTCAGATGAATTAACAGTTACGTAAGTAATTTGATTTATAAAGGTATAAAAATTAAAATGTAATCGGTTCTCTTTCGAAAATATTAATATGAATTATCATTCATACCACACAGCAACCTACTCTCCCATATTAGAAGAGATACAAAACAGTACTGCAAATAAATTGCGTGTCCTTTATGATTGTAAAAATGCTTACAGTTCTTACTTCATGAGAAATCATGACACCAGAAGTTTACTACAGGAATATTACTGAACGAATTTATCTGCCATGCGATTCTCAATTCAGTGCTATACATTTAAAACATATTTTACGCTATATATTTTATATCGTAAGTATGTAAATATGTGTGAAATGCTTTGTGCATATTCCTCCGTTTCTCGTGCGTTCATCAACAGCATTGATCCAATATTTTCTCTTATTGAACAGTTGTCATATTTCCAGCATATCTTCTTATTGTTCTTCACTTCGTGGTTTAAGTGGCTGTTCCGTATCACAGTATCTCTTTCCTCTTTTTTTTGGATCTTCTTATGTCTGGATGTCCCATTGGTCTCTATTGGTGTAATTACTTTCTCTGCGCGTAACTTCATATTCCCAAGGTCGCGGGTTCAAACACCGCGGAGGACGATCGATTTTTTCGGGTGTAAAAATCCTTAGCATGGCTTCCTGCGGAAGGGAAGTAAAGCCGCTGGTCCCGTGTCGTAGATTTACGGCACCTAAAAGAGAGAGAGGCCTCTGTGCAAAATTAGGCGGTCGTTCACGCGCAGAATGGGACGCTCGATCCGCTGTAGTGAAAAAGCGTCCATAAATAACACGCCATTTACATTTTTTATTTTCTCTACAAGTGTATAGAGAAGGTATTCTACTGCACCCAAAAATTCGATACCAAGATTTCACCGGACATACATGTCTTGGGACCCTCTGAACAAAAAACATTTTTAGAAAAATATCCGCGCGCGCGCGCGCGCGTGTGTGTGTGTGTGTAACATAAATCAAAAACGAAAAGTCCCTTAAATACCAAACTTGATATTTAATTTCAGGATCTTCCAAGAATGCGACATGAAGATTTTCAAAAAAATCCCAACAGCGTAACTACCCTTTACATAGAAAAAAAAAATCGAACATTTTCATTTTCTCAAAAATGGCTCTAACGATGTTAATTAAAATCACTTACATTTAAGATATTTTCATGACAAAATATATATCTTCAAGTTTACGGGAATAACCTGAAGAGATGTTTATTCTGGATGAATTCTGCGGAATTTTCCATAACTGGTAAACCGTAAGAGAAGGACAAAACTTACCACACAAAAAACCTGCAGTTTTTAAAACACATCATTTGTGTTATATTCTTTTTTTTTTTTTACTTTCTCTATAAGTACTATGTACATAGTGTATAGAGAAGGCATTGCACTCCACCAAAAAATTCGATACCGAGATTTCACCGGAAATATATGTTTTAGGGTCCCCTGTATTCAAAACAAAGTATTTTCAGGAAAAGGTCCGTGTGTGTGTGTGTGTGTGTGTGTGTGTGTGTGTCCGATAACTCAAAAACGAAAAGTCAGTAAAATACCAAACCTGGTATTTAAGTTAAGTATCTTTCAGGGATGCGAAGATTTTGAGAAAAATTCCCCCACCCCAAACTACCCTTTACATGGAACTTTTTTCGAAAATTTTGATTTTCTAAAAAATGGCTGTAATAATTTTGATTAAAATGTCGTATAATAAAGACACTTGCCTGACAAATAAAATGTATATTTTGAATTTTCTGGGAATAGCCTCTGAAGACCACTTTATTCTGGGTCAATTTTACGGAATTTTGCATAACTGCCAAACCGTAAGAGATGGAAAAAAACTTACCATACAACAAATTTAGAGCACTTTAAAACACACAATTTATGTTATACACATTTTTTTCGTGGAGTTCATCGTTTTTGAAATATTCCTTGTTTTTGGTTTCAGCTTTAAAAATACTTTACTTTTCTCACACAGGAATTTGTGAACTCCTGTCTATACAAAAGAACTTCAGTCACATAGCAACCAGCTTTTGACTGTCACTATGGTACTCCCTTATTTCGCTTCTACTTACAAGGAAGCAAGTAATATGACTATTTCAGCTATTTTTTTCTCGATTAGCAGCAAGTAAATAGAGGCATAAGCTTTTTAAAAATAATTTATTGCAGAGATGTAGAGAAAGTCATGTGAATGGAACACATCAGATTTTTTCTCTTTAGGTTGACCGTTTTCGAGATAGTCCTTGTTATTGGTTTCAGCTTTAAAATACTTACTCTTTTCACATACGAGAATTTGTCAACTCGTGTCCATACAAGCAAAGCAACTTCAGTCACACAGCAACCAGCTTTTGACTGTCACTTTAACCTATTTTACTTCCTTTTTTCGTTCTACTTACAAGGAAGGAAGTAATAAGACTATTTCTATTAATTTTTTCTAGATTAGCATGAAGTAAATAGAAGAATAAGTTTTTTAACAATAATTTATTGGAGAGATGTAGAGAAAGTCATGTGAATGGAACACATGAAGTCTGTTTTGGTCATACAGCTCAGCAATATGTCTGTCTTCATAATGACATCAATGACCAGACTTATGCAGCCATTATCCTAAAGAAATTCATTTTTTTACACAAAATCCTAGTATTGATTTTCTTAATAATCATGCGTTTAACTATGATAAACAAGTAAAGAAAAACCTTATTTTTTTTTTTAACAGAACTTCATCCTTGTTTCTTTTCTCTTTTTTCGTCTTAAAATCCTATGAATATTGACATACCTTTATGAATGTAAAGTTTTAGCAAAAGCTTATTTTAGTTGTGATATGTGAAATCGACACCTCTTTGCCATAGAAAAAAACTTATTTTATACGCGAAAATCCCTGAATAACACTTTGGAAAATAACCAAAAGACAAAAACAAAGAACTAATTGTGGTGAGTGCACGTTTCCGAGAATTTGCTGTCTGCCACAAGCGTCTTGATTAAAAAGAACTGTGAGCTGCGAGAGAAGTCCCACACACTGCATGCAAAACTGAACATAACATGCAATGCATGTTAAAGGTACAAACCTCGAGAAAGAGATACAGTACTTGCCACAAGTTTCAGTATAACTTTATTGTTGTTAGAAATTGTTATTATTATTATTATTACCAGGCCTGGAGTTCGAACTCATTTAATTTTTACCTTCTCTACACTACTATCTACATAGTACAAACTACCGTGATAAAAAAATTCGAAAATTTTGATTTTTTCCAAAATATTTCTAACGATTTTGATTAAAATACCGTATATTAAAGATATTTACATGTCAAATAAAATGTGTATCATGAATTTTCTGGTAGTAGCCGCTAAAGACTTCTTTATTCTGGATGAATTTTGCTGGATTTTGCATAACTAGTAAACCGTAAGAGATAAACAAAAACCTGCCAGACAAAAAATGTAGATATGGTTAAAACTCACAATTTAAGTGATACACATTTTTTTTTGTGGAGTTGACCATTTTTAAATATTTCTTGTTATTGGTTTCAATTTTAATTTATATTATAATATACAGGGTTACTACAAAAGAAATAGACAACTTCAACTGCCTGAAAACAAAACCTATTAGAGATAGCAACCTAATTATTTTGGAGGTATTTTGAGAAACTCTCAAAGTTTCGTTTGTTACTATTGGTAACGCTGTAGTGTTTTGTTTGTTGTTGCAGAAGCTGAAATGGCGGAAAATCCTGTGGAAAAGGCATATTGCGTGTTGGAATTTGCTAGAACGCAATCAGCAACTGTTGTCCAACGACATTTTAGAACACGTTACCACAAAAATGCAATGATGCGCTCACAAAAACCAGCACGTCTTCATCATGTCGCAACATGTCGATGCAAAAGTCACGCCGTATGACCTTATCTTCTTCACTCAGAAACTGCAACATCTGTAATCTGTAAGGCATCATGTGCAGTCGCTTCCGCAAGATTTTCCATACAGTTTGCTGTGGAATTTGTAATTGCATGCTTGCCCTAGATGTCGATTTTTGTGGGCTTCTTATGTAGGCAGAACGAACACGTTCAACGTTTTCTTCCGAAACTCTTGGTCTTCCCGAGCTCTTCCCTTTGCACAAACATCCCGTTGCCTCGAATTTTATATACCAGTCGTAGATTGACTGTCTAGTCGGTGGCGTTTTGTGGTAACGTGTTCTAAAATGTCGTTGGACAACAGTTGCTGATTGCGTTCTAGCAAATTCCAACACGCAATATGCCTTTCCCATAAGATTTTCCGCCATTTCAGCTTCTGCAACAACAAACAAAACACTACAGCGTTACCAATAGTAACAAACGAAACTTTGAGAGTTTCTCAACATACCTCCAAAATAATTAGGTTGCTATCTCCAATAGTTTTTGTTTTACAGGCAGTTGAAGTTGTCTATTTCTTTTGTAGTAACCTTGTATATTTAATTTCAATAAAATATATTGTATACTATGAATTTTCCAAATTTTACAGGTGTATTACCTTAAGCTGCGGACGTCTAAGGCTCCAGGTTGTAAAAACAAATTACAATGACCTAGTGGACTATGTGGTATGCATGAGTTTATCAAATCATTTTATTTAACAATGTATATTTAAACTTTCTGGGCTTTAACTTCAGTATCATTTAAAACTACCATTTTAGCTCATTTACCTAGCTTCAAAACATTCCCGTTTAAAATGTAGTGCCACTAGTCTTGTATTCCTACCTGAATCTCGCAATAAGAACTGAAATGAGGGAACTATTCCAAAAGCTTGATATCTTTCGACGCCATCGCATGAAGAGCAATCAGCTGATATTACTCGTGGTTTAGTGGACTATGTAAATAGGTCAAGCGATGGTAAAAACGTAACGAGGAGGATTAATTCACGGCGGGACACAAGAGTTTCAATATGATCTGCGACTGCAAAACTGCGCTGGCGATTTTCCAAACTTGAGAATCTCTTGCTACAGTTCAGAATCGAACTTGAGACTCATTGGGACTGTGCCAAGCAGACTCCTCCTCTGTTTTTAACAGGAGGGTAATGTCTGTACAAACATCTGGCCACATTCCTTCTCTTCTCCAAATATGTTACGCCTCTTTCTAACAGTCCCTTACACAGAACAAGTAATTGGCTTCTTGCAAAGTTACACGCTTTAACAAGGTTATTTATTCGTACTTTCCATTTCTTCTCGCTCTTAACGAATGTTTGATTCTTTGGGAGCAATGCAAACAGTCAAACCATAAGTGACGAGTTAGTCAGTACAAGCAACGGGTCATCAAGAACTTCCTCCGCACCTTGCTGCTGGCTACCGCTCGATAAAAGATCGGCATCCCTAGGTTTATCGCATTCGATTCCGACGAGATGTTATGGTTATCGGCGTTATCAGCGGCTGCGAGCGCATGAGTTGTTTATTGTACTGGTTAGGATGGTCTACTATGCTGTGAGTTCTGACGTGTGTCTGAAACGAAGTCAATGTATACTACAGATGAACGTTTGTTTCTAGTGGAAAACGTTTTTAATGAACGTGGAGATTATACTGAGAACAAAACGCAAAACTACCACACCGAGATACTGTGCGTGATTTAATTAATAAATTTCGGGAGTCAGGTGCCGTGCTTGATGCTGTTAGAAGTGGAAGACCCAGTGTGCTAACAGAAGAAAAACTATCGGATATGTAGGATGGAATGCTTAAAAGTTCACAGAAATCAATAAACAAACTGGCCTAACAATGTGATGTTTCTTACGGTTCCGCATACAAAGCAGTAAAACTAGCTTTGTATCCATATAAGGTATCAGTCGTCCACGAATTAAATCCAACAGATAAAGGGAAAAGAGTTGAGTATTGTGAATGATTTCAGAGGTTTATTTTGCACCATGGAATTGACATGTTAGATAGGTCATTTTTTACTGATGAAGCTTGGTTCCACTTATTAGGATGAGTAAATTCACAAAATAAGCGAATATGGTCTAATGAAAATCCTAATGCAAGTCAGAAAACTCCTTTATATTCAGAAAAAAATTGGTGTATAGTGTGCGATCTCTCGCTGTCAAATTATTCGGTCAATGTTTTCCATAATCAATTAATTCAGATGTTTATTGCTCAGATATTCTTTTTCCATTTATTTCACAGCTAAATGAAGAAGTGAACGGTGCATTTTTTTAAACAAGATAACGCCACTGCTCATACATCACATAAATCCATGGGACTGTTAATGGAATTTTTTGGGGAAGATTAATTTCTAAAGATCTGTGGCCTCGGCGGTCTCCTGATCTTACCCCTTCGGATTATTTTCTTTGGGGAGCCGCTAAAGCTTCGGTCTATAAGGACAACCTAAAAACAATCGATGAGCTGAAAACGGCAATAGAAGATTACATAACATCTGTAACAAAGGTGACATTAATTACAGTGTTCGAAGATAAATTAAAACGAGTGAATTTGTGTCTTCAAGAAAATGGTAAACATTTTCAACATCTTCTTTAAACAGGTTAGTTGCATATTATTACTTTCTCTATACGTACTATGTAGGTACATAGTGTACAGAGAAGGTATTGCATTATACCCAAAAATTCGCTACCGAGATTTCACCGGAAATACATGTTTTGAGACTACCTGAATTCAAACAAAGCATTTTTAGAAAAATGTCCGTGTGAGTCTGTCTGTGTGAACGTGTCTGTGGACAGCATAGCTTAAAAACGAAAAGACCGTTAAATACCAAACTTGGTATTTAAGTTCAGTAACTTCCAAGGATGCGACACAAAGATTTTCAAGAAAATCCCCCACCCCCAACTACCCTTCGCAAGGAAAAATTATCGAAAGTTTTGATTTTCTAAAAAATAGCTCTAACGATTTTAATAAAAATATGATATATTAAAGATATATACTTGACAAATAATATGAATATCTTGAATTTTCTGGGAATAGCCTCTGAAGACTATTTTATTGTGGATGAATTTTACGGAATTTTGTGCAACTGGTAAACCGTAAGAGACAGACAAAAACTTACCACACAAAAAATGTAAAGCACATTAAAACACACAATTTATGTTATATACATTTTTTTTTCGTTAAGTTGATCGTTTTTTTAGATATACCTTGTTTTTTGTTTCAGCCTTAAAAAACATACTTTTCTCATACAGGAATTTGCCAACTCCTGTCCATACAAACAAAGGAACTTCAGTCACATAGGAACCAGCTTTTGCTATCACGTTAACCTATGTTACTCCCTTATTTCGCTTCTACTGACAGGGAAGCAAGTAATAAGTCTATTTCTGCTAATTTTTTCTAACTTAGCATGAAGTAAATAGAAGCATAAACTTTTTAACAAAAATTTGTTGCAGAGATATAGAGAAAGTCATGTGAATGGAACACATCAGATTTTTTTTATATATTACCTTTCTTGTATGAATATAGTGAACCTAGCAGTTTTCTTAACCAGCGAAACGTTTTCACCATACGCTCGCTCAAGCCAGTGCTGCCACCAGAATTCCCGACTCTACACGGGAGGTGCGCAGCGATTTCTCGATTACCCGTTATAAACAGTAAAGAAAAAGAGTACGACCATAACAAAGTTGTTCTGAAAGTCGCAGTTGATGCCATCTTGAAAATATAATGCAGCAGAGTGTACAATTAAGCTAAAAGTAATGACTGTAGAGAAAATGAAAGGATAGTTTAACGAAACAATGGTAGATGGCGTGCCACGTAAAATTCCAAGCCAACACGTGCATTTCTTTCTTCGGAAGCTCAAGACCGCCACTGGTTTGCCATTTTTGCCTTCTCTTCACGACTATTTACATAGTGTATAGAAAAGGTATTGTATTGCACCCAAAATGTCGATACCGAGATTCCATCAGAAATATATGTTTTAGGTCCCCATGAATCCAAGAAAAGCATTTTTAGAAAAATGGCCGTGTGTGAGAGTGCGTGT
Source organism: Hymenopus coronatus (assembly GCA_030762935.1). Classification (NCBI taxonomy): domain Eukaryota; kingdom Metazoa; phylum Arthropoda; class Insecta; order Mantodea; family Hymenopodidae; genus Hymenopus; species Hymenopus coronatus. The sequence goes on along the minus strand of CM060888.1, from coordinate 134,895,871 downwards.
GTATGTGTGTGTGTGTGTGTGTGTGTGTGTGTGTGTGTGATTCTGTAGGCAGCATAGCCCAAAAACGAAGAGACCGCTAAATACCAAACTTGGTATTTAAGTTCTTCCAAGGATGCGACACGAAGATTTCCAAGAAAATCCGCCCACCCTCAACTACCCTTTACATGCAACAATTTCCAAAATTTTGATTTTCTTAAAAATGTCTAACGATTTTGATTAAAATACCAGATATTAAAGCCATTTCCATCACAAACAAAATGTATATCTTGAATTTTCTGGGAATAGGTTCTGAAGACTACTTTATTCTGGATGAATTTTGCGAAATTTTGCATAACTGGTAAACCGATAGGAAAAAACTTGCTTAACAAAACTGTAGAGCTCGTTAAAACACACAATTTATGTTATATACATATTTTTTTGTAGAGTTGACTGTTTTTGAGACTTTCCTTATTTTTCAGCTTTAAAACGCTTATATTTTTCTCATACGGGAATTTGCCACCTCCTGTCCATACAAACAAAGGAACTTCAATCACAGTTTTTGACTATCACTTTAACCAATGGTATTCTTATTCCGCTTCTACTTAGCAAGTAATAAAGACACTTTCTGTTAATTTTTTCTCGATTAGCATTAAGTAAATAAAAGAATAAGCTTTTTAACAATAATTTACTGTAGAGCAAGTCATGTGAATGGAACACATCAGATTTTTGTATGCACTTGAGACTTCACGTTTGTTCGCAGTGATGTTTCGGTGCTTGTCTGTACGATATACTCTGAGCGTATTTTTCAACCTTGAACAATTATTTTTACTCCTATCGTTGTTCCTAAATGGATGTTAGTCAAAGTTTCGGACAATAAGTAAACTTTAAAGCTATTAAACAGTCTATAACAGCTAGGTTCGCTATTTTTTGAGGAGCAAATCTAAGGGAAAATGCTGATATTCTTCGCTACAACTGCTGCAGGATGTTAATTTTCTACTTGTTACTATTTTTGTGTTTCCCACTACACACGCTTTGTAGTGTCGAACGTATTGTTCTTTTTAGAGGCCAAAGACCTTTTTCAGTAACGAGCGGATATTACATAACAAAAAAATAAAAGCACATAATCACTTATTCGTGGTTGCATTAATACAATAGTAAATGTTAGAATACTATATATATAACCTGTAATATAATCTACGAGGGTCGGCTGATAAGTCCCGGGTCTCATACAGATATGACGCCACTAGGCCAGTTAGACTATAGCATCGTATAGTCTAGCCTAGCTTGTATCCACAGTTACAGGTCAATAGCTTGTTTAGTTTTCGAATGACAGGATTTTAAACAAGGCATCTTTAGAGTTTTTACCAAAATGGGGGATTTGGAAAAATGAGCAGTTTTTAAATATTTCCATTTGAAAGGCTTAACGCCTAAAGAAATCAAGGAGGAAAAGGTCAGTACATTGAAAGACTCTGCCCATTCATATTCAAATATTAAAAGGTGGGTTGCAGAGTTTAAAATGGGACATGCGGGCACTAGTGATGAGCCTCGCTCTGGCCGTCCTGTAGAAGTGACAACTCCACAGATCATTTAAAAACTTCACCGTTTAGTTCTGGATGACCGCAGATTAAAGTTGTTTGAGATAGCAGAAGCAGGTAATATTTTAAATAATGTTTTGGGCTTTCACAAGGCCTGTGCAAGACAGGTGCCGCGATTGTTGACACCTCATCAAAAGTTGCAAAGAAAAACTATTTCTGTTAAGAATGTGGAGCTCTACCGTAAAAATCCCAGCGAATTTTTGAGACGGCTTGTTACCATGGATGACACTTGGATATAGCACTACGCTCCAGAAAGAAATCACAGTCAAAACAGTGGATTGCGCCAGGTGAACCAACTCCAAAGACGTCAAGCTCAATTTTGTCAGTTAACAAGGTTATGCCGAGTGTTTTCTGGGATGCACAGGAATTATTTTTATTGATTACTTGGAAAAGGGTAAAAGTATCACCGGTTTCTACTACGCAAGCAAACTGCAACGTTTGAGTGATGAAATGAAAAAAAAAAAGACTCATTTGACAAAAAATCTTGTCATCACGACAATGCTCCGGTCCATCAATTCATTTTTTTACAGATTTGTTACATCAGACGTTCTACTTTAACTCCTCATTATTATAGAACATTATTACTTTTTGTATTTTCCAAGATCTTAATTTTTAAACAGTTAATATTTTTTTTTCAAAATGGGGCATTATTTAGAAAAAACAATCTGATGTAATCCATTCACATGACTTTCTCTATATCTCTGCAACAAATTTTTGTTAAAAAGTTTATGCTTCTATTTACTTCATGCTAAGTTAGAAAAAATTAGCAGAAATAGACTTATTACTTGCTTCCCTGTCAGTAGAAGCGAAATAAGGGAGTAACATAGGTTAAAGTGATAGCAAAAGATGGTTGCTATGCAACTGAAGTTCATTTGTTTGTATGGACAGGAGTTGACAAATTCCTGTATGAGAAAAGTATAAGTTATTTAAGGCTGAAACAAAAAACAAGGAATATCTAAAAAAAAAAAAAAAACGATCAACTCCACGAAAAAGATGTATATAACATAAAGTCTGTGTTTTAATGTGCTCTACATTTTTTGTGTGGTAAGTTTTTGTCTATCTCTTATGGTTTACCAGTTACACAAAATTCCGTAAAATTCATCCAGAATAAAGTAGTCTTCAGAGGCTACTCACAGAAAATTCAAGATATACATATTATTTGTCAAGTATATATCTTTAATATATGATATTTTTATCAAAATTGTCAACCATTTTTTATAAAATCAAAATTTTTGAAACATTTTTATGTGAAGGGTAGTTGGGGATGGGGGGGGGAGTTTCTTGAAAATCTTCGTGTTGCTTCCTTGGAAGATACTGAACTTGAATACCAAGTTTGGTATTTAAAGGTGTTTTCGTTTTTGAGTTATGCTGCCAACAGACACACAGACAGATAGACACACACGGACATTTTTCTAAAAATGCTTTTTTTGGATTCAGGTGATTTCAAAATATGTATTTCCGGTGAAATCTCGGTATCGAAATTTTGGGTACAATGCAATACCTTCTCTATACACTATGTACATAGTTCGTATAGAGAAAGTAATAAGAATATGGCTATCCTCTTTAATGTACTCTGAAAAGGCAGTACAACACGTTTGAAACAAATTGATAAAAACTGCATTATGTTGAGTACTTTGAGGTTGGAAAAATGCTGAAAAAGATTTGCCAGAAAGTAAGGTTTAAAGTTGAGTGTGCCTATTAATAAGCAGGCGGCTGTTCACTGACAGCTTCAGTTAATTGGTATTTCAAATGCCACAAGTACATCTTAAAGTTCGTATTATTTTACTATAAAAAATCTGATGTGTTCCATTCACATGACTTTCTCTACATCTCTATAACAAATTATTGTTAAAAGTTTATGCTTTTATTTACTTCATGGTACTCCAGAAAAATTAGCAGAATTAGCCTTATTGCTTGCTTCCTTGTAAGTAGAAGCGAAATAAGGGAGTACCATAAGTTAAAGTTATAGTTAAAAGCTGGTTGCTATGTGACTGAAGTTTCTTTGTTTACATGGACAGGAGTTGACAAATTCCTGTCTGAGAAAAGTATAATTTTTCACAGCTGAAACCAAAAACGAGAAATATCTCAAAAACGATCAGCTCCATGAAAAAATGTATGGATCATAAATTGTGTGTTTTAAGGTGCTCTACATTTTTTGTGTTGTAAGTTTTTGTCCATCTCTTATAGTTTAGTAGTTATGCAAAATTCCGTAAAATTCATCCAGAATAAAGCAGTCTTTAGAGGCTATTCCCAGAAAATTCAAGATATGCATTTTATTTGTCAGGTAAATATCTTTAATATACGTTATTTTAATCACAATAGTTAGAGGCATTTTTAAGAAAATCAAAATGTTCGAAAAAAGTTCCATGTAAAGGGTAGTTTTGGGTGTGGGGATTTTTCTCAAAATCTTCGCATCGCATTCCTGGAAGATACTAAACTTAAATCTCAAGCTTGGTATTTTACCGAGCTTTTGTTTTTGACACACGAATACATAGGAACCTTTTTCTGAAAATACCTTTTTTGGATACAGGGGACCCTAAAACATATATTTCCGGTGATATGTCGGTATCCAATTTTGGGTGGAGTGCAATACCTTCTTTTAACACTATGTACATATTTCGTATAGAGAAAGTAAAAATATATGCAACTAATTGCAACTCATGCAACTATTAGAACAACCCTAATGTACCTATAGAAGAAATTACACGAAGGAGCAGTACTCCTGTAAATCAAAAGGTAAACACGACTTGCAACATGACCAAATGTTGCCAGCCAATACATACCCCCAATTGCGAGATTTCGCATGCGGTATTGTTGCAATATTTGGTTCCACATATACATGTGAGGAATTCTATTCGAGATTTAACTAAAATAGTGATATACGCTACAGTTAAAATGATGACACGCTCCTATCATTACTGCGTCTCTGTGTCTACAATTAAGGTTGTCATTGATAGTGTGAATAAAAAGACTATGCGCCCGAAAAAAATATTTTTGATGAAGAATTAACTCATTTTGGTATTCGGCCACTCGCCTTGGAGTTTATTAGTTCTGCCACTGCATTACTTTGCATGCAGAGCAACAGTGCTGATAACTTCAGTAGACAATTCAAAATATAAAATATCGCGGGTTTTCTTCTTCTAGTCAATCTATTCTTCATACTCCGAAAGCCTTAGAGATGAGAACTTGAAAATGTCTGGGAATGAAGTTAGTTTATCTACCACGCATGCTGCTGTCAACTCTCAATATGACAACGAAGAAATTCACGCAATGGTATCGAGTCTGAGGGCTCCAATGGCGTTACTAACGAGTCTTTGTATCTTGTGGGATATTACTTCTGTTGGGTAGAAACACAGCAAAGATATGTATGTTTTAATATCAAGTAGACAAATGCTTAACATAGAATGTAAACTGTGTTGTATAAAACTACAAACATCGTTAAATATCAAACTTGCTATAGGGTTTGATGCGACACGAAATTTTTCAAAAAACTCCCCCAACCAAAAACTACCCTTTACATGGAAAATTGTTCCAAAAGTTTGTTCTCTCAAAAATGGCTCTAACGATTTTGATTAAAATCCCATATATTAAAGATATTTACGTCGTCCCCCCCCCCCCCAAAACACACAATTTATGTCCTAATGTGGTGTGTTCGAGACAGAAGAAAGGAAGGAGCCTGTCAGTATGAGGTGTTTCAAGCATGAACCTCGCTACCGATACGGTCAACGCATACACTCATGACGGGGAAGCACCACGGATCAAATTTTGGCAGCACCGTCTTCCCTGTCTGAGGTTTCGTCCAGATCTTCTTCAGTTCCCATAACTAGCTACCTTAAATTTGTGCTTGGAAAATGTTTCCTTTCCCATAAACATTACATTTAATTTCATGTACGGTTAGTGTCCACCGCCTGTTATGCTCACATTACAAAATAGCAACAATTTCATTAGGTACTGCTACCCAAACGATTGACAGCCGAGTTTCTTGAAGACTACATGAATCAAAAGCTCCCACAACCTTAACGGAATTCAAACCTGCGACAAACATTAGCTCGTATGAACACTACATTCAATTGCTCATTAAGTGAAGTGAATAAAAGAAGTAAATGCTAGTTAGTAAATACTAGGTAGTTTTAGAACTTGCTAAAAACGAGGTGGATAATATTTTACTAAAAGCAGGTAGTAAATGCTAGACTACCTGGAAAAACACGTAGTAAATACTAAGCCCTAGTATTTGCTAGCCATAGCGTTTACTAAATTCCCTCCCAAATTATGCTGAGCCAGCAAGCTCCTCCTCTTCCCCTCACAAATGTATAGTGACGTGTAGGTTTTAATATATAGCACATATTTCACTTTTGTTTTACAAATAAATTACACCTTCTCCTCATTAAAATAGGCAGGGACTATTGTCGTTACCTTCCACAAAACTAGTGTAACAATGTCATCTTGGTTAATGTTAACACTAAACCTAACAGCAGGAACCTCAAACTGAGTGACACGTGTCAGTTGGAGCAATGGCATCCTCTGTTGAGGAGACTGTTGATACACAAGTTGGAAATGCAAAACATCTAGATAGGGCTTTATTGATGACACTGGTTGATTTATACTATCTAAACACAGATACCTGCTACTGTTCTTTCATCAAAAACAAGAAAGAGCCTAGAGTATGCTGGCTGACGAGTACTCGAGTGCAATTGGAAAGAAAATGGATGTTGGCTAACAACATGAAATCGTCCCTGAAGAAAAAAACAAATATACAGGCTACTGGGAACAAAACAATTAAATTGGAGCCATGGGAAAAGCAGATATTGGAAATTATTGATAAATCCGAACTTGCGAACCTGTTGCGAACTTGCATGAAGATGGCCACAGCAGATACTAAGCAAAAAGCTAGCTGCCTGATGGGAGACTTAAGAAAAACTTAGCTTTTACTACCCCGTTTATATTACCCAAGGTTTATTCACCAGGTATGCATAGTAAATGCTAGTTCCCGGAAAAATCTTAGGTTTTACTGGGCTTAGTATATACTTAGGTACTTATTCACACCAAACTCAACTAAATGCTTAAAAACTGGATAGTACAAGCAAATACTTCTTTTTATTCAGTTCACCCATTGTTTAATAAATAGCAAATGCATAAAGCGCAGACCGAACGTGTGCAACGCTATGAAAACGAAGAGGCGCCTCGTCTCGACGCATGTTTCTTCCGTCATACAGAGTGCCATTTCCTTTGGTCGGAAATGTGCCCGAACAAAAGGCGAGTGCGGTGTTGGCCCCCTGGGGCGAAGCCCCTTCTCTGCACAACAAATTGAAACGAGCTCAAGCTCCAGGGAGACAAATGTGCGACTTGTAAATACAGACAAATGCTAATGCGCCAAGTTTCCCACTTCCTCTTCTCCAATATTTCAATACTTCTCTTTCCTAGGTTGGTACACCCGCTTCTATCAACTAGATACAACAAGTTCAAAAACCAGAGCACTTAACTCTCTTCTGTTTTTCTTTCTTCAACTAAATTCAATATACTTCCCCAAAGGTTCATTGGAGTAGTAAAAAAATCTTATGTGTTCCAGATTCTCTACATCTCTGCAAAAAAATTGTTAAAAAGATTATGCTTCTATTTTCTTCGTGATAATCGAGAAAAAATGAGCAGAAATAGTCTTATTACTTGCTCCCCTGTAAGTAGAAGGGAAATAAGGGAGTGCTGTAGGTTCAAGTGATAGTAAAAAGCTGGTTCCTATATGACTGAAGTTCCTTTGTTTCTATGGACAGGAGTTAACAAACTCCCGCATGAGAAAAGCATAAGTTTTTTAAAGGTGAAACCAAAAAGAAGACATGTCAAAAAACGACCAACTCAACGAAAAAAAGTGTATAACATAAACTGTATGTTGTAACGTGCCCTACATTTTTTGTGCGGTAAGATTTTGCCCATCTCTTACAGTTTAGCAGTTTATGCAAAATTCCGTAAAATTCATCCAGAATAAAGCAGTCTTCATAGGAAATTCAAGATATTTATTTGTCAGGTAAATATCTTTAATATACGTTATTTTAATCAAAATCGTTAGTCCCATTTTTTAGAGAATCAAAATTTTCGAAAAATATTCCATATAAAGGTTAGTTGGGGATAGGGGGATTTTCTTGAAAATCTTCGTGTCGCATCCTTGGAAGATACTGAAATTAAATACCAAGTTTGTATTTAACGGATTTTTTTGTTTTTGAGCTATACTGCCCACAGACACACACGCGGACATTTTTCTAAAGATGCTTTTTTTGGATTCAGGGTGTCTCAAAACATATATTTCCGAATATCGAATTTTGGGTGCAATACAATACCTTCTCTATACACTATGTACATAGTACGTATAGAGAAAGTAAAAAGTGTTACTGGAAGTAACAGTATAATTAACCAATTATGCAACATTTCGAAGTCCATTTTAGAAAGAACTCGGTTGTATGCGCATTTAAACAATACAAAATGTGCTGCTGTTGGATGTTGAGCAGATAATATGTATGTAAAAGTCAATAAAAGAGCTTTATGAGCCATTCATTTTAGAATTTGAAGATTATAACATTGTATGAAATAAATTTGTTAAATCATCCCAATGTACCAACCACCTTATTTATTGCTATGGAAATTGTGCATGTACCTATATGAAGTGGAAGCCTTACATCGATTAATGTAATGGCGCATTTCTTGAATGACTCTGAAATTATTTCTTGCTATTCAATCAATGATGCCAATTCCATGTTATTTCCTCTGCACAAGGAATTAATATTACTCATAAAAATTGCACAATGAATTACGCAAAATATATAGCATATAAGGTATACCTATCATTCCTATTCTTTCTTACTTAATGTTTATTTTCCTCGAATGTAGAACTTATAACCCAGGACTTATACACGAATGCTTAGGATCAGAAAACTGACGAACATTTAGTCAGCATGAAGAACTCAGAACGGAGAATGGGCCAGTCAGGCATCGGGAACAAGATGATATGAAATGAGGGCGAGATGAATGAAAGGAAAGGTGATATGGGAGGGGAAACCGGAGAAAACTCGCTCTGATGTCGCTTTGTCCACCACTTAGCCATTCGCAAAATCAAACTCAACTTCTAACACTATTTACCAATTATTACAAATCATCAGTGAATTTAAAGATAATACTTTAAAAATGGTTCCTTTATTTGTGGTTATGATGTAAAAGTAAGCAAGATGTATGAAAAAATGCAATCTTAGAGACTTTGTCTCTTATTAATAAATAATCTGAGAAAAACTGTTTTAACGCTCCACATTTGAGCTTCGGGTGAACCTCATTCCATCAAGTGATGAACCCATTTCTAAGATACAGGCAGCCAGCGGGTGGTGTCTAGTAGTTCCAGTGGTAATTTGATGACTTTTTTTTATAGTGCTTAACGCCTGCTTTTACTACTATGACACCGCAGGCGATGACACTGATAACATGGAATGAACAGGAATCACCGGTGGAATGCGATGACGGGGAAACCGGAGAAAATCCCCCTGCGCCGCCTTGTCCACCACAAACCCCACACCGGTCGCGAGGGATGAGAGGCGAGCGGTCTAACCTCTCCACCTGCCTCAAAGTTGATGAACAGAGCTAGGAAGTACGTACCGTTCGCCGTCCCATCACAAAGGTTGCGACCAACCGTCTCGCCGCATCAAAACAAACCATAGATAAGTACGCACGATGGAGAGGTAAACAGTACTGTTTCCAGAGACAAAAATGACTTATGAGACATTCGTGTAAGCACAGCTATTTAGATCATTATGTACAACATACAAATTGTTACATATATACAGGTTCAGCTATTGATTTCCTCCTTTACATATGTAAATTATGAAAACACCCAAGCAATTATAATGAAGATTGTAATGCAGATTACTAATTGAATAATAATATCCAAATAATAAAATTAATTTCTTAAACAGATGGAAATGGCGTTTTATTTATGGACGCTCTTTAACTGCTGTGATTTTCAGCGTCCCATTCTATATTGGGTGTGAAAGACCAGTTAATTTTGCTCAGAGGCCTCTGTATCAGGCTTGGGGTTCTTTTACGTGCCGTAAATTTACGACATGGGACCAACGGTTTTACTTCCCTTCCGAAATAAGCCATGCTAAGGACTTTTACCGGGATAAACTCCATCGTCATCCGCCATAATTTCTTAAATATCTTAATATTCTTACATGGTAAAAACCAAAGCAGGAATGAAACTCGATCTTTATTCATTTACAGCCGTATTACTGAAAACAATAATGCACTTCTGAAGCCTATCAAATAAAATCTCATTCTACTCGTACGTTATGACAAATAAGATTTATAATGCGAAGAAGTTCGTTTCACTTCGCATGATGTCATCAAAGCATATTTGAAATTTGTTATCAGTTCCCTATCAGTATCACCAAGCAAATCTCATTTGTTAGGATTTAAAAGTGCAGCTTGTATGCGATAAATCACACTAAACTCTGCATTCCTTTTCATTTTCATATTTATTTCAGGTATGATGCTCGTGGATTAGTACATCCGTCTCGACTATTCTCCATGCAGCATAGATTCAGTCTGGACTGTAACAGTGTGGGTAACGTTTTCAGCAAATTTCAATCAACAATAGATTTCTGTGAAGCAGTTCTGTATCTAGACGTTTGACAGTTTCTATAATCGAACTGCCACTGGTTTCTAAATAAGTACACGAATAACTACATTGCTAGAAAATATATTATGGTTGTGAAACAAATTAATTTTGGACTGCCTCCGTGGTCGAGTTATCAGCGAGCTGACTTCTCAACCGGAGGTGCTGGGTTCGATTCCCGGCTGGAGCGGGGAATCTTTCTGCAACCAGAATGATTCCCTATCCCCCACAGAGTCTGGAAGTATGTATATGAGTGAGTGTGCGTGTGTTTGAGGGGAGAAAAAAAATCTGATGTGTTCCATTCACATGACTTTCTCTATATATCTGCAACAAATATTGTTAAAATGCTTATACTTCTATTTACTAATCGAAAAAAAAATTAACAGAAATAGTCCTATTACTTGCTTTCTTGTAAGTAGAAGCGAAATAAGGGAGTACTATTGGTTAAAGTGATAGTCAAAAGCTGGTTGCTATGTGACTATCGCTCCTTTATTTGTATGGACAGGAGTTGAGAAACCCCTGTATGAGAAAAGTATACGTTTTTGAAGCTGAAACAAAAAAACAATCAACCTCACGAAAAATATCTGATATGTTCCATTCACATGCCTTTCTCTACATCTCTGCAACAAACTGTTTAAAACCTCTTGCTTCTATTTATTTCATGCTAATCGAGAAAAAAATAGAAAAAATAAGTCTTATTACTTGCTTCCTTGTAAGTAGAAGCGAAATAAGGGACTAGCATAAGCTAAAGTAATAGTCAAAAGTTGGTTGCTATGTGACTGAAGTTCCTTTGTATGGACACGAGTTGACAAACTCTTGTATGAGAAAAGTATGTTTTTCAAAGTTGAAACCAAAAACAAGGAATATCTAAAAAACGATCAACGATCAACATAAATTGTGTGTTTTAACATGCTCTAAATTTTTTGTGTGATACGTTTTTGTCCATCGCTTACAGTTTAGCAGTTATGCAAAATTCCTTAAAATTCATCCAGAATAAATTAGTATTCAGAGGCTATTCCTAGAAAATTCAAAATATACATTTTATTTGTCAGATAAATATCTTTAACATATTATATTTTAATCAAAATCGTTAGAGCCATTTTTATGGAAGTTAAAATTTTCGAAAAAAGTTCCATGTAAAGGGTAGTTTGGGGTGGGGGGATTTTTCTCAAAAACTTCGTGTCGCATCCCTGGACGACTAAACTTAAATGCCAAGTTTGATATTTTATCGACTTTTCGTTTTTGAGTTATCGTGTTCACAGACACACGGACACACACGCGGACCTTTTTCTGAAAATACTTTTTTTGGATACAAGGGACCCTAAAACATATATTTCCGGTGAAATCTCGGTATTGAATTTTTTGTTGGAGTGCAATACCTTCTTTATACACTATGTACATAGTACATGTAGAGAAAGTAAAAACAATAAACGATTTAAACCCAACGTAAAGAACCTACAGACAACGAGTAGTTTCTGATGCAGGGCTCCCGGTATGACCTTAGATGTTAAAGGGGGGCTATATAAATGAAACAATTAGAAAAATAAATAATAATTTTGCTGACATATTCGAGCGCCTTCCTTCCTACCGACCTGGTTCTGTGTCATGCAGTGATACCTGTTTGGCAGTAATGGGTTGCACTCTACGTTGACCTTTGCTCGCACAAGTAGCCGCATGGTATTGCCAAGGCTGACCGCTCTTACGCTGTGTAAGGGAATCGGTACCAACTTCCCAGCTCTGATGATGAAGTAATGAGAACACCTACCATTTTTCCCATGTGAGTCTCGAATATACTCCATGAGCTACTATGAGGTGAGTAGCTTGGAAGGGTCACTCCAAAGTTGGGAATCGAACTACGTATTGTCAGTAGGAGAGCAGTGATCAAAACTATGTACCACCACGGCGCCCTTCTGAGAAAAAATTAAAGATGCAGATTGGTTATTTACACACGCTCGGTGTGTTAGCAAAGTAAAGAAGTACGAGCAAGACAAGCAAAAAGGAAAGCGATATCAATCACGACCAAGGAAGTGCAGGCAAAGATTCATCCTTACTCAAGCACATTTTACCGCTGACTGTTGCCTCGTCAATCCCAGCACACTTGACGTAAACACGACCAAATTAACGACGAGAAAGCTTATTCACACGGGAATCTTTTATCTCCGATGCTTCCAAACACGTTTTCTAAATATTAGCTTCTCTTGCGAACCAGCATATTTCGCTACAAGTTACTAGCAGAAAAATCTTATGTGTTCCATCTTATGTGACTTTCTCTACATCTCTGCAGCAAATTATTGTTAAAAAGCTTATCTATCTACTTCATGCTAATCGAGAAAAAATTAGCAGAAATAGTCTTATTACTTGCTTCCTTGCAAGTAGAAGGAAATAAGGGAATACCATAGGTTAAAATGATAGCCAAAAGCTGGTTGCTATGTGACTGAAGTTCCTTTGTTTGTATGGACACGAGTTGACAAATTTCTCTATGAGAAAAGTATAAGTTTTTCCAAGCTGAAAGCAAAAACAAGGAACATCTAAAAAACGATCAACTCCTCGAAAAAATGTAAATAACATAAAGTGTGTGTTTTAAATTGCTCTACATTTTTTGTTCGGTAAGTTTTAATCCATCTCTTACGGTTTAGAAGTTATACAAAATTCCGTAAAATTGATCCAGAATAGTCTTCAGAGGCTATTCCCAGAAAATTGAGCATTTTATTTGTCAGGTAAATATCTTTAATATACAATATTTTAATCAAAATCGATAGTCATTTTTAACAAAATCAACATTTTCGAAAAAAGTTCCATGTAAAGGGTAGTTGGGGTTGAGGGGATTTTCTTGAAAATCTTCGTGTCGCATCCTTGGAAGATACCAATCTTAAACACCAAGTTTGGTATTTAACGGTATTTTCGTTTTTGAGCTAAGCTACCCACAGACATACTCATACACACACAGACAAACATACCGACAGACATACACACGGACATTTTTCTAAAAATGCTTTTTTTATTAAAGGGGTCTCAAAACATGTATTTCCGGTGAAATCTCGGTATTGCATTTTTGGATATATTATAATACGTTCTCTATACACTATCTACATAGTACGTGTAGAGAAAGTAAACATTAAATCGCAAATGCGATTATTAGAAGTTGATGCGACTCCTAAAACTTCAACACGCACACTGCTGTTTCAGAATCGCTCGTCCCCGCACACGCAGTATACCGTAATTTTAATCAGCATGCAGAGCGCGCTGTTAATATTTTACTGCAGCGGTAGATTTCAATTCTTGTGCAGGACATACCTCGGGGAAAGGTATTGTGCGGGCGAAAAACTAAGGTCGTGAGCTGATGTTGCAAAGATGCGCCTTATTCTAGCTCATCTCCTTTATTCTCCTTTCTCTTCAAGGTCACTAACAGCTAGGTATCATATTTGCTGTGACGAGCCAAACTTAAAGCCTCAGTACTTTGTTTCGCACAGCACCCAATTCGTTGAATTTGCTAGCATGATAGAAGAATTCTATTCGAGGGTATTCAAATGTTCTTTCCATTTATTCGTTTTCTGTGCTCCTACCATTAGAATAAAACAGATCATATTTAATGTGTTACTAAAAGACTAATATAAGGAGTAACGATCATTTACACAATACATTACCCAGATCGCTGTCTTTCAAGCTCGGAAAGTTTCCTCGAGATATTTTGTTCTAAGTTTGGTGCGAGTATTAATCGCTAGCGTGCATTACATGATTGTTGAAAATGAACTGTGCCATGCGTTCCGCCGATTATGATATGAAAGTTATTCGATGTTAAATGCTCGGAAGTTTAAACCCGCAGAAATTTATTGTCAGCTAAAGGGAGTGTGCAGTGATACAATAATGAAAGGAACAAATGTGAGATAAAACCGACCCGGCGTCCATTACTCTTAGGAGATAAGTTGAAGAATAAAGTCGTGCAAGACGTTCTGTAACCCCAGACGAGTTAAATTTTCTCCCCAAACATTTTTGTTTCTGTGCTAACTAAAATTGTGCCCGAAAATATTGATTAAGTTGCTGGTGGCAGCAGACTCCAACTTGGTAATTCTAAAGCTGGTGAAAATATATAAATTATTAAATACAAGAGTTGATTATGTGCAGTACTTAATAAAGTAAGCTTTCATTTTGCGATTTCTAAATGAAATAGTTTTTTCTTAATATAATAAGTTAATCGGTCATTACTTTCGGCTTATTCTCATATATCAATTAATACAGAAACTCGTGTTGCAATTTCACTAAATATTTAATTACCGAAAGGTATTGAAAGCAAGACAGCTTTCTGTGAATTTACACATCTACGTCACTTCTGGCTTGCGATTGGAAGATCTACATGTAGGTCAAGGAAGGTCGCAAAGAAACTTAATTGTTATTCTGTAACGCTTAGAAATACAGGGGCTTACACTTAAAGTTGATAGGTTCTCAGTAATGCATGATATTAAATATGGTTTCAGAATGGGTGTTTCGCTTTATTATTTCCTTACGTGCCACCGATTGATCTACTATTGTAAAATCGGCTTCTTTACATTTTAGGTAATGCTTCTATGAAATATAGAAAATACACAGTATGAGAGATATCTTGCTGACATTCTTGCCATGTTTCAGAACTCTTAACTTACACAGCTATTCAAACAAACAGATTTTCATTACTTTCTCTACACGTACTATGTACATAGTGTTTACAGAAGGTATTGCACTCCACCCAAAAATTCGATACCAAGATTTCACCGGAAATATATGTTTTAGGGTCCCCAGTATCCGAAAAAAGCATTTTCACAAAAAGGTCCCAGTGTGTGTGTGTGTGTGTGTGTGTTCGTGTGTGAACACGATTACTCAAAAACGAAAAGTCGGTAAAATACCAAACTTGGTATTTAAGTTTAGTATCTTCCAGGGATACGACACAAAGATTTTGAGAAAAATCCTCCCACCCCAAACTGCCCTTTACATTGAGCTTTTTTAGAAAAGTGTGTATTTCTCAAAAATGGCTCTTACGAATTTGATTACAATATTATATATTAAAGACATTTACAAGATAAATAAAATGTAAATCTTGAATTTTCTGGGAATAGCCTCTTAAGACTACTTTATTCTGGACGAATTTTATAGAATTTTGCATAACTGCTAAACCGTAAAAGATGGACCAAAAGTTTCCACACAAAAAACGTTGAGCACGTTAAAACACATATTTTCGTGGAGTCGATCGTTTTTGAGATATTCCATGTTTTTAGTTTCAGCTTTAAAAATTATACTTTTCTCACACAGGACTTTGTCAACTTCTGTCCATACAAACAAAGGAACATCAGTCACTTAGCAACCAGCTTTTGACTCACTTTAACCTATGGTGCTCCCTTATTTCGCTTCTACTTACTAGGAAACAAGTAAAAAGACTATTTCTGCTAATTTTTTTCTCGATTAGCAAGAAGTAAATAGAAGCTTAAGCTTTTTAACAACAATTTGTTGCAGAGAAGTAGAGAAAGTCACGTGAATGTAACACATCAGATTTTTTTAAAAATAACTCAAACGCTTTTGATTAAAATACCAAACATTAAAGGTATTTCCATCACAAATAAAATGTATATCTTGAATTTTCTGGGAAAAGTTTCTGAAGATCTGTTTATTCTGGACGAATTTTGCATAACTAGTAAACCGTAAAAGCTAGACAAAAACTTGCTGCACAAAAAATGTAGATCTCGTTAAAAGACACAACTTATGTCATATACAATTATTACGTGGAGTTTGCCTTTTTCAAGATATTCCTTGTTATTAGGTTCAATTGTAAAGTACTTCTACTTTTCTCAGACAAGAAGTGTCCGGTTTTCTTTTGTGCTACTCCTGGCCAAACAAAGAAGCGGTTACAATAACAATCTCATAATGAGAGCTTTTGAAACATTTGACTATCATTTTTGTGCATTCCTTTAGTTTCCTTCTACTTATAAGGAATTAAATAATAATACATTTCTGCTAATGTTTATCTCGATTAGCATTGTATTGAAAGAAGAATAACTTTTATAAGAAGTTTGTTTGTAGAGAAAGGCATGTGTGTGCAACATATCACATTTTTAGTGTTTTAAATCGGAGTCATAAATTAAATATTAATTGATTAGAATAAAGAAATTTTTGAAATAAGACAGCATGTTTTCTTTTTGAAAGAGAGATTTGCCGGGTCAAACCTTCCCTATAAATAATCATAAAAAGTGTTACTCTTATCTTCTGTTTCTCCGCTTAATTACTCTGGGCTGTCCCATCAAACAAAGCAGCAATGGCAAGAAATATAACAACAATATAACAGCCCGCCTCGATAGTATGGAGATAGCGTTTTTGCCTCTCATTCTTCAAAAGGTCGCGAGTTCGAATTACGCTTAGGGTGAGTTACTCTGACTAACCACAGGTTAAAGGATGTTAAGTTACCATAAAACAATATAATAATAGAGGTAGCATCCAGTGATGGGCATTTTATATTTCCTTTTCGCTTCATACAATTTTGGTCAGCGTCAACTGACAATGAGAAATCTACAATGATGGGCGATGTATATTTTCCTCACTGGTTTTCATTACAACTATGCTAATTACTTCGTTTCGGAGGTTTTAATGAATTCATTATATATTAATATTACCACTAAATGCTTTTAGCAATTGTGGTGGTACCTAGCTCATAAACTTAACCGTATTCTAGCCTATAAGCGTTTTAAATTATTTAACAATTGGGTTAAAATTTAATCAGGTGGTTATTTGAATTGAGCACTTGCACATAAATTCTGATACCTAATACCAGCGGAAGCGTTGCATTCACAAATGCTAAAAATCTTATGTGTTCCATTCACAAGACTTTTTCTACATCCCTGCAAAAAATATTATTAAAAAGCGTATGCTTATATTTACTTCATGCTAATCGAGAAAAAATAAGCAGAAATAGTCTTATTACCTGTTTCCTTGTAAGTAGAAGCGAAATATGAGAGTACCATAGGTTAAAGTGAAGTCAAAGGCTGGTTGCTATGTGACGGAAGTTCCTTTGGTTGTATGGACAGGAGTTGACAAATTCTTGTATGAGAAAAGTATAAGTTTTCTAAAGCTGAAACCAATAACAAGGAATATTTAAAAAAACCACCAACTCCACGAAAAAAAAATGTACATAACACAAATTGTGTGTTTTTAAGTGCTCTACATTTTTTGTGTGGTAAGTTTTTATCCATCTCTTAAGGTTTAGCAGTTATTAAAAATTCCGTAAAATTCATCCGGAATAAAGTACTCTTCAGAGGCTATTCCCAGAAAATTCAAGAGATACATTTTATTTATCAGGTAAATATCTTTAATATACCATACTTTAATAAAAATCGTTATAGCCATTTTTCAGAAAATCAAAATTTTCCAAAAATGTTCCATGTAAAGGGTACTTGGTGGTGGGGGGATTTTCTTGAAAATCTTCGTGTCGCATCCTTGGTAGATACCAAACTTAAATACCAAGTTTGGTATTAAACGGTCTTTTCGTTTTGAGCTCTACTGTCCACAGACATGTCCACAGACATACACACACACACGGACCTTTTTCCTTCTTTATACACTGTATATAGTACGTGTAGAGAAAGTAAAATGCGAAGGTATTGTATTACACCCAAAAATTTGATACCGAGAATTCACCGGAAATATGTTTTGGGTCCCCCTGAATTCAAAAGAAGCATTTTTACAAAATGATCCGTGTGTGTGTGTGTGTGTGTGTGTGTGTGTGTGTGTGTGTGTGTGTGTGTGCGGAGACAGCATAGCTTAAAAACGAAAAGACCGTTAAATACCAAACTTTGTACTTAAGTTTCGCATCTTCCAAGAAGATTTTCAAGAAAATCCCCCCACCCCAGGCTACCCTTTACATGGTACATTTTTTGAAAATTTTGATTTTCTTAAAAATGGCCCAAACGATTTTGACTAAAATGTCAAATATTAAAGATGTTTACTTCACAAATAAAATCTATATCTTGAATTTTCTGGGAATAGTCTCTGAAGACTACTTTATTCTGGATGAATTTGACGAAATTTTTATTACTGCAAAAGTGTAAGAGGTGGACGAAAACGTAAAACACAAAAAATGTAGAACACCTTAAAACACACAATTTATGTTATATATTTTTTTTTCTTGGAGTTGATCGTTTTTTGAGGTATTCCTTGTTTTTGGTTTCAGCTTTGAAAAATTATATTTTTCTCATACAGGAATTTGTCCACTCCTGTCCATACAAACAAAGGGAGACTATTTGTGGTAATTTTTTCTGGATTAGATGAAGTAAATAGAATAATTTGATGCAGAGATGTAGAGAAGGGTATGTGAATGGAACACAACAGATTTTTAGAAAAAGTTCTGTGTGTGTCTGTCTGTGGGTGGATGTGTGTGTGTGTGTGTGTGTGTGTGTGTGTGTGTGTGTGTGTGTGTGTGTTTCTGTAGACAGCATAGCTCAAAAACGAAAAGACCGTTGAATACAAAACTTGGTATTAAAGTTTGGTATCCTCCAAGAATTCGACACGAAGATTTTCTAGGAAAATCCCCCCACCCCCAACTATCCTTTACATGGAGCTTTTTTTTTTCTCGAAAATCTTGATTTTCTCAAAAATGGCTAACGATTTTGATTTAAATATCGTATATTAAAGATATTTAAATGACAAATAAAATGTATATCTTAAATTTTCTGTGAATAGCCTCTGAAGACCACTTTATTCTAGATGAATTTTACGGAATTTTGCATAACTGCTAAACCGCAAGAGATGGACAAAAATTACCACAGAAAAAATGTTGAGCACGTTAAAACACACAATTTATGTTATATACATTTTTTCGTGGGGTTGATCGTTTTTATTTACATGTATATTGGTTTCAGCTTTGAAAAAGTTAAACTTTTCTCATGCAGGCATGTGTCAACTCCTGTCCATACAAACAAAGGAACTTCACACACATAGCAACCAGCTTTTGACTGTCACTTTAACCTATGGTAGTCTCTTATTTCACTTCCACTTACAAGGAAGCAAGTAATAAGACTACTTCTGCTATTTTTTCTCGATTAACATGAAATCAATAGTAGCATAAGCTTTTTAATAATAATTTGTTATAGAGATGTAGAGAAAGTCATGTGAATGGAACACATCAGGTATTTTTTTATTAAAAATATATAACCAGCGTATTAATATAATTAAAATCTTATTTGCCTCATATTTATTTTTAACTTTAAATGCAGTTATTAAAATTATTAATATTTACTCAGGACCTTTACGACAAATAAATTAATGCGTAAACCCTTTCGTAAAATACATCCCTTGGATATGATAAATTGATATGTTTAGCACGAGGGAGATTTTTACCTTTGTCTTTGAATTTTTTATTTTTTATTTCGTTTTAAAAGTTTCTATTAATGGTTTAGTTAAGTAATTACAGTTAATAAGGGAATTCAACCCTTTCATTATGATTTCAAGACTTTCATTTTTTGGAACTAACCTTTTCCTAGATATTCATCGTTACTGGTTTCCAATTTTAAATTCTTTAATTTTCTCAAACGTGAATTTGGCCATGCAAAGAGAAACGAATTTCAAACACATAACAACCAACTTTTAAGAGATTTGACTAATGCCTTCCTATTTCCCTTGTTCTTAAAAGGAACTATGTAAATTGATTAGCATGAAGCATGAAACACATAGAAGAATGAGTTTTTTTCAGAGTGGGTGGACAAAGTCACGTGTATGGACATTTTGTGCAGGTTGTAGTTATAAATTGTACCCCTCGTACAGTAGGCAGGTGTTCTATCGACTGAGTCAACATCATTTTGAGTTCTGTTTTTTTTTTTCTTTTCTAATTAATTTTTACTTCTGTTTTTCCTTTATTCCGCTTATATTTCTCCTGAATCATCCAGGCCATACCGTCGTTTGCCTTTGGAACAGTTAATTGCTCATGACAATAGTGTTCACTTGTATGTATACTTGCGTTATTATCTTTATATTTACATAAACACTTCTAGACTGTGAGGAGGATAGGGAATATTCCTGCCTAGAGAAGAACATCCATCTCGCAGCGGGAAATCCAACCCACGATCCTTCGCAAAGTAGGCACATGCTCTTCCGACCGAGCTACGAAGCCAATTGTTTCATATCTAAAAGTCCTTTCGATCTTCATATGTTTCTCGCGATTTCATTAAGGAAACAGTCCTATTCCATACTGCAATCCCAAAAATTGCATATGATAGGCTATTTTTTAATTTACTTGTAATTTGATTATGTCGTAACTTGATGATTACTGATATGGGTTTGGTTTTCTGAGGCAACGGATTACTAATTTCGGAAATTTACGAAAGTGTCAGCTATTTACATAAAATCACAGGACGCGAAATACAAATGGCAAAATATAAAATATTTGGAAAACTTTAAACTTTGATTAATAAGGCCAAATATGAGGGGAAAATTATGAAAATTTAATTGTAATATATGCATTCCTATATGTGATTAAAATTTAAAAATTATTTAAATTCTAGCGAAATTGAAGAATTTAAAAGGATTTACTTCCAGATATAAACTACTGATCCATTTAACATGTGTTTCTAGCAACCCTGGTTTGAAATACATTGGCATCTTTTATTAACCGTACTTATGTGCTTTATAATTATAGTGTGCTTTAGTAAACAGTTTATTATCTATGTATTTCAGGCGTTTTAACAGTTCTCCCTCCATATAAAAGAGGTGTTTACGTACCGGGATGGATTGTCTAGCAAATATATAGATGAAATCTACTCGTATTCTTGGTCAAGTTGTTTACTCCGTTCAATGGCGAGTAAATGAATCATCTTTCCACACGCCTGGAAAGCCATTGCTGTGCAAACGACGATAATGTTGATGAATAGAATGTGGAGCGAGCTGAGCTTGTTTGAAGCATAATAAAGCAAGCTTGGCGGAGGGTGGGGATCCTCTTCCCACTTGCCCGCATTCGCTTTTTATGACAGGAACTGTCTAGGACTCAGGGCATTTGGGTCACAGCTTCCAAGTTCCTCAAGGGCTTTCATGTGAACGACATGCATGTGTATTATGAAGGGAAACCGGACGCGCTCTAAATACATTTGGCTTGTGGTTCTGACATATAGAAGCTTAGAGTATCTCTGTAGGTGTACTCACATCTCAAGGCTAACAGAGATGCCCAACCAGTTTCATAATTTTCTAGCTTACTGAGCATGTATTGTTACAAGTTTATGGGATTCTAAGTCAAGGGGAAATAATAATCTTAAGTAAATAAAATAAATATGGGGCTATATCCCGCCTGCCAACCGACTGCCGACCTCACGCCCATGTACGGCATAGTTGGGCGATCCTCAAAAAAAAAAAAAAAAAAAATATATATATATATATATATTTGATGTATTACATTCACATGACTTTCTCTACATCTCTACAACAAATTATTGTTAAAAAGCTTGTGCTTCTATTTGCTTCATGCTAAGTGAGAGAAAAAATTAGAGGAAAAAAAATACTTATTACTTACTTCCGAGGCAAAAAAGTGGAGTAGCATAGGTTAAAGTGGAAGGTTGCTATGTGACTGAAGTTCCTTTGTTTGTATGTATGGACAGGAGTTGACAAATTCCTGTATGAGAAAAGTATAAGTTTTCAAGGCTGAATCCAAAAACAAGGAATATCTAAAAAACGATGAACTCCACGAAAAAAATGTATATAGCAAAAATTGTGTGTTTTAATTTGCTCTATACTTTTTGTTTGGTAAATTGTATCTATCTCTTTCAGCTTAACAGTTATGCAAAATTCCGTAAAATTCATCCAGAATAGAGTAGTCTTCAGAGGCTATTCCCAGAAAAATCAAGATATACATATATTTGTCAGGTAAATATTTTTAATATACGATATTTTAATCAAAATCGTTAGAGCCATTTTTTAGAAAATTAAAATTTTCGAAAATGTTCCATGTGAAGGAAGGGTAGTTAGGGGTGGGGGGATTTGCTTGAAAATCTTTGTGTCGTATCCTTGGAAGACACTGAAAGTTTGGTATTTAACAGTTTTTACGATTTTGAGCTATGCTGCCCATAGACACACACACACGGGCATTTTTCTAAACATGCTTTTTTTTGGATTCAGGTGGTCCTAAAACATGTATCGAAATCTCGGTTTCGAATTTTTGGGTGCAATGCAATACCTTCTCTATACATATGTACATAGTACGTATAGAGAGAGTAAACATGTAAATGGCGTGTTATTTATGGACGCTTTTTAACTGCTGTGGTTCTCAGCGTCCCATTCTATACTGGGCGTGAAAGACAGCTTAATTTTGCTCAGAGGCCTCTCAATCAGGCTTGAGGTTCTTTTACGTGCCATAAATCTACGACACGGCTTTACTTCCCCACCCGAAAATATCCATCGTCCTCCGCCGGTTTTGAACCCGCGACTTTGCGTGTATGAAGTTAGCATGGTAACTATTACACCACGGAGGGCGACACGATCCTCAAAAATGATACAGGAAGGTGGATGTGCCCAGCATCATACATGCGCCTGTCGGAAAGTTTGCATTCTTGCCTGGGATCGCTGCCTATCGCAGTTTCTCACTTTCTTAGAGGGCATCGGGCCTTAAATGCGCACCAGATTAGGCTCGAACCCGAGCGCATTCCGTGACACTAAGATATTAGTTATTTCTTAGTGCGAGTTCCGCTAAATTAGCCATACTTTCTCTTTACTTCCCCCACTATAGAATATTGGGTAAGTAACAGTATTGGATAGCTAGAGTCAGACTGAAAAGTTCAATGTCATAGCCGGGATTTGAACTACGGATCTGCCGATCTCTAGCCGGTTGCTCTGCCACTGAGATACCATGGCAACTAGCCGGCATACCATTGAATTTCTCAACGGACTCGCATGTTCCCCGGCAAACCACAAGATGTCCTCAAATTATTTTGAGATGGCAACTCCAATGGCGACTTACAATGTTGTAAGCACTTTAGGTCCCAGGATTCTTAGTATAGCTAACTATAATGGTCATTTGGTATTGGCTAGAGATCGGGAGATATGTGGTTCAAATCCCGGCTATGGCATTGAATTTTTCAGTCTGACTGTAACCATCCAACACCTGTCCTACACACGGCTTGTGTGAAAAACAATTAAAACCAAATAACAGTATTATTTTCCAACCAAGAACCTGATGCTGAGATTTCACCGAAATATGTGTTTGAGGACGCATGTGTGTCTATTAAATAAATATTGTGTTTCTTAACGATGCTATCATGTACCAAGTTTATATCAGCACGCCGATAAGTCGCAATTTCGGCCCGCAAGAGTTCTTTTACATGCCAGTAAATCTAGTCACATGGGGCTGTAGCTTTTAAGCACACTTAAAAACTGGCGATCTTGGGATCAGAAGACCAGCGCTTAACCAACCGACCCATAGAAACTCCGTTGGTCTGCTAACAGCATAGCTAAAATCGAACTGTTGGATAAATACCAACTTGGCATTTTAGCAGTGTCTTCCAAAAAAGAAATACGAAGATTTTCAACCCTCCCCCCCCCCAACTAACTACCCTTTACGTGAAACATATTTCGAATTTTTTGATTTCGTCAAAAATGCTTCTTGACGATTTTGATTAAAATGTCATACATATCCTTAATTTTCTGGGAAGAACCTCTGAAGTACTCTTCATATGAAAGGAAGTTTCTATATTGTGCATTTGGTATATAAAATAAACAGACCAAAACGTACTAGATACACAACAATGTAAATTTCTTTAAAACATAATTTATGTCAAAAACATGTTTGTGGCATAAGATATCCATTATTAATGGTTCTAAATGTACAATTCTTTGTCATTCTTTTAAAATGAGACAGTAACCCAAATATGGGGAAAAATGTCGATTTTAGTCTATCCCTTTCTTGATATTTCTATATATCATTTATTATTTTATCCAATTATTAGCATCTAAAATATTGTTTTAAAGTGTTATTGATAACTGTCGTTTTCATATTAGTTTTTACCTTATCATGTAATTGTGTATACCTCTTAATTTACTTCAGAGATAAGGTTAGAATTCTTTGTGTTTTGTAGTGGAATTTATATTTCATTTATTTAAGTAAATAACACTAATGTAATGGGACAGACATTTTTTGATGAAAAGGCTTTAACCAACTTTAGGGTACCGCCCCAAGTTTGCCTACTATAAGAAACGAGGGGAACTGAAAATAGTCGAAAAGAGAAGCGGTTCTGTATCGCGGGCCTCATACTCCGCTGTGGAGCTATCTCGCAGGTTCGGATGACAGGAAGTGCAGAGTTGCTTCTGGAAAAGGGACGTGTGGAAGGTATAATATATGTAATTAAGATCTGAAAACAAAACAATGCCGACTCAGCCACTGTTTGGACGCCGTTGCTGTCCTGAGGAGTGGCAGGTGACATCAGCAACCTCATTCAGTGTTTCTCCAATGGCCTTCCTCTTGTAACCAATGCTAGTGTACCGTCATGAGACAGCTGTACTTAACTCCAAGTGGAGTAACACTCAGCTAGCGTTTCAGAAGCGCAGAGGAGCGGGAGACACCAGTGACCTCATTCAGTGTTTCTCCAAAAGCCTTCCTCTTGTAACCAATGCTAGTGTACCGTCATGAGACAGCTGTACTTAACTCCAAGTGGAGTAACACTCAGCTAGCGTTTCAGAAGCACAGAGGAGCGGGAGACACCAGTGACCTCATTCAGTGTTTCTCCAATGGACTCATATCCAACGGCAGAGCACCCGCTATGCAACCAGTTCAGTTCTGACTTTACCTGATCAAACGAAACCGCAAGTTAAGGCCGTATTAACAGCCGGATGCTTTGTAGTACTCATCTTTTGTAAACTAAGGATTTACGTTTGTGTGTAGGATGTTCAACTAACTTCCTGCTCCATGTAACCATCTTAAAAGCAAACAGATCTTACACTTTTGATAAATGCCCATATCGGTATAGCAATCTAGTATTTTGTTGTTTATTGAAACGTACGTGTTTGCCACGGTTCAGTGTCATGTGAAACAATCGTAACCACGATTTAAAACAGCAGCATTTGAATACTGCGTACACTTTTGGCTTATCTTTCTTCCTTACCTTTCTTCTTTCTTCCCCAAAAAATTCGATACCGAGATTTCACCGGAAGTATATGTTTTAGGGTACCCTGTAACTAAAAAATGAATTTTCAGAAAAAGGTCTGTGTGTGTGTCCGTGAACACGATAACTCAAAAACGAAAAGTCGGTAAAATACCTAACTTGGTATTTAAGTTTGGTATCTTCCAGGGATGCGACATGAAGATTTTGAGAAAAATCCCCCACCCCAAACTACCCTTTACATGGAATTTTTTTCGAAAATTTTGATTTTCTAAAAAATGCCTCTAACGATTTTTATTAAAATATCGTATATTAAAGATATTTACCAGACAAATAAAATGTATATTTTGAATTTTCTGGGAATAGCCTCTGAAGACTACGTTATGAATTTTACGGAATTTTGCATAACTGCTAAACCGTAAGAAAAGGACAAAAACTTACCGCACAAAAAATGTAGAGCACATTAAAACACACAATTTATGTTGTATACATTTTTTTCGTGGACTTGATCGTTTTTGAGATATTCCTTGTTTTTGGTTTCAGCTTGTAAAAACTTAACTTTTCTCCTACAGGAATTTGTCAACTCCTGTCCATACAAACAAAGGAACTTCAGTCACATAGCAACCAGCTTTTGACTATTACTTTAACCTATGGTACTCCCTTATTTCTCTTCTACTTACAAGGAAGTAAGTAATAAGACTATTTCTGCTAATTTTTTGTGGATTAGCTTGAAATAAATAGAAACATATGCTTGTTAACAATAATTTGTTGCAGAGATGTAGAGAAAGTCATGTGAAGGAACACATCAGATTGTTTTGCTTACTAACATATCCCTATTTGTATTGCCTAATGAAACCAATTCTGTATATTTACCCTGATAAACATGATGAAAGTTAATGTTCATCGTTCACGGGATCATTATTAACTGGAAATGAGCACAGAAAAACAAGGAATCCTAATAATGCTCTTAGTTTGTAAATATGCAGACATTACCTTCCAATATATACCTGCATACTTAGCTTGTCACATTACCAATAAATAAGTAAACCGGCGAATTGGCGAGCTAATTGTATGACTTCTGTAATAATATTATTAGGTCTCAGGATTGTGGCCGTGAGCGAGATAATGCATTACAGCTAATATAATACTTGTAAATAATACACTGGTAAGATGTACTTGTATATTCTTCAATATCACTGGACACAATAATTATTAACACTGTAGGATGGCACAGATAAATTAAGATTGCATTCCACTAGCAGCACGCGTTCCCCCAAATGTATAGGACGCTAGCCTTGTGCCGAGCAATGATCACGTGAAGACTGACAAATGAGGAACGACAAAGGTTGAGCTTCTATTCAGCTCTTATATAGGCTCGAAGCTTAATCTAAATGTTTCTGCTTATTAAATATTCTTTAAGGAAGTATATAATACAGACTTCCTTTATTTATAAATAAATTACTTTTGTTACATAGAATATTTATTTCATAAGCTATTTGCGCTTAGTGAATATTTAATTATGGGTGTACAACGCTTGGGGATGCGGTATACTAGAAAGAACAACTTCCTTTTTCATGCATGTAGCAATGCAATTATCATTGTTGATTTTTTTAAATAATTATTTTTGATCATAAATGAAATTATACTTAAAATACACATTAAATTCACTATTCTGATATTCACAGAACACTTACAGGTTAATTACTTCCAGTAATTAATTTTTCTTTTACCACATAATCAATAAATCAATATGCCATGAATTTCTTATTTTTAACATAAAATAAACACTTGATATAAAAAGGCTTGGCTTCCAGATATTAACGACTCACATTAAAGCTTACGAATCTGAAACCATTTTGTTCTTTCTCAGCAATCATTTCCTTTGATGGAACTAGTAATTGCTTGATAGTGGTGGGTTTTTGATGAGACGGCGATGGCCACTTCAAGCTAGAATTCATGAAACTCTAGGAATTTAAAGTTTAAACTGCAGTGAATTTTCAGTAACCTTGCCCAGAAGAGGTTAAAAAGATCACCCTAATTCAGTAGTTTCTGTTGAAACTGTAGTTGGGTCAAGCCAAAAAACGTTTTTGCTCTACGATTACATTTATTCTGACAGTGGAAGTGAATAATTGTTCGATAAAAAAAGCTCGTTACACATAGAAGAAACAAAAAATTCGCAAAAAGTGAAAATGTGATTAATATGAGAATATAAAATGCACATTGAGACAGGAGAGAAGAAGTTACTCAGATTTCTAGCTAAATTTAATGTATTGTATATACATAAAAATAGTGAATATATTGGAAATAAATTAAACATAGAAACTACTCTACAATAATAAAATAATACCTATCAATATAATTGGAAATATCGCGTTAATATAATACTAGTTGCAAGCTGAATTCACCTACAACCCAAAAGCATGAAAATTGAAAGTCTAACAAACATCTGAAGAAAAAAAAATATCAGAAATAAGCTTTTTACTTGCTTCCTTGTAAGTAGAACCGAAATAAGGGAGAAACATAGGTTAAAACGATAATCAAAAGCTGGTTGTTAAGTGACTGAATTTCCTTTGTTTATATGAACAGGAGTTGACAACTTCCTTTATGAGAAAAGTATAATTTTTTTAAAGCTGAAACCAATAATAAGAGATATCTGAAAAGCTACCAAATCCACCAAAAATGTATATAACATAGAATGTGTGTTTTAACGTGCTCTACATTTTTTGTGTAGTAAGTTTTTGTCCATCTCTTATGGTTTAGCAGTTACGCAAAATTCTGTAAAATGCATCTAGAGTAAAGTAGTCTCCACAGGCTATCCCCAGATAATCAGGATATACATTTTATGTGCCAGGTAAATATCTCTAATATTTTAATCAAAATCGATAGAACCATTTTTAATAAAATAAAAATTTCGAAAAAAGTTCCATGTAAAGCGTAGTTTGGGGTGGGGGGATTTTTCTCAAAATCTTCGTGTCGCATCCTTGGAAGATACCAAACTTAAATACCAAGTTTGCTTTTTAACGGTCTTTTCCTTTTTGAGCTATGCTGCTCACACACACACACACACACACACACACACACACACACACACATAGACAGACACATACACACTGTTTTTTTTTATTCAGGGTTCGCAAAACATACATTTCCAGTGAAATCTCGGTATCGAATTTTTGGGTGCAATACAATACCTTTTCTATACACTGTTCATAGTACGTATAGAGAACGTAAAAATTGATGGTAGCAGATCTTGAAGATGATTATGATGATGATCATAGTAATAATAATATTAATATTCTAATTACATTTTACTTCAACGCAATTATTCCGTCACATCATGTCGGCATATTGAGGCACGTTAACAGTGTTTTTCCTAATTCGCAAGCTTGTCACTATGCGTACACGGTGACAAGGGATCAACTCATCGCCACAGATGGCAGTATAGCACTAATCATGATTTGCAGATGTGAAAAATGGCGTTTCTAGCCCAGGGTCCTTTTTTTCTTTCAAGGTATGGGGGTTCTTTTACTTGCAAATAAACATTACTCGGGACCAACGGCTTTAATTCCCTTCCGAAGGAAGCCATAATAAGAATTTCACGTGCCAAAAAAAAAAAACCCTATCATCCTCCATCGCTTTGAACACGCACCCTTGGTTATTTAACTATAGTAACTAAAGCCGATGTCCCACGGTCAAAATTTGGTCCAAAAATTTTTATACAACGTAATCGCTGTGTACAATTTCTCCGTACCATTCCCACGGGAGTGTGTATTGGTCCATATATTTCTCGCATGCATATGAACAGCTGATAGAAAATGGCGGAGGTTACTGATCCACAATTATTCATGTATCCATTGCAAGAGCATATTATAATAGAAAGAAAAAAGGCAATAAAGAGGCGTTGGTGGACTAGAGCATGACTGGAACGTAGGAATGCAGGCCAAAGAAGAGGTGTACTACATATGCTGCAAAATGAACTCGTTTCTGACTCTGTAAATTATTTCAACTTCCTTAGAATGGACGAAAATCTGTTTGGAAAGTTGCTGTTCTTAGTTGAGGCAAAAATCACTCGCAAAGGCACAAATATGAGGCAGTCCATACCAGCAAACCGTTTTTATATTTTTGTTGAGGAAAGGAGGTTAGGTACAAATGGATCCGATAAAATACATTTGCAGG
Organism: Hymenopus coronatus; assembly: GCA_030762935.1. Classification (NCBI taxonomy): domain Eukaryota; kingdom Metazoa; phylum Arthropoda; class Insecta; order Mantodea; family Hymenopodidae; genus Hymenopus; species Hymenopus coronatus. The sequence continues at coordinate 134,866,394 of CM060888.1, read as the reverse complement.
GGTTATAAATACCCAACTCATTATTTCATAAATCTCTGCCGCACAAAAAAATGTGTATTTCAACCATAGCTCAGCCACCATAACCCTATTATTTAGGAAAAAGGCTACAAGTTTCAAATAAACAATCACGTTGGCGAGAAGGAAGATCCAGCGTTAGCTGCCATCTTATTACCACCAGGTCGCTCATTAACATAAATTGTGTGTTTTAACATGCTCTACATTTTTTGTGTGGTTAGTTTTTGTCCATCGCTTACGGTTTACGACTTATGCAAAATTCCGTAAAATTCATCCAGAATAAAATAGTCTTCAGAGGCTATTCCCAGAAAATTCAATATATACATATTATTTGTCAGGTAATTATTTTTAATATGCAATATTTTAATAAAAATCGTTTGAGCCATTTTTGAGAAAACCAAAATTTTCGAAAAAAGTACCATATAAAGGGTAATTGGGGGTGGGGGATTTTCTTGAAAATCTTCGTGTTGCATCCTTGGAAAATACTGAACTTAAATATCAAGTTTGGTATTTATTTTTTTTTTCCATTTTTGAGCTATGCTTCCACACACACACACACACACACACACACACACACACACACACACACACACACACGCGCGCGGAAATTTATCTAAAATACTTTTTTTTGGATTCAGCGGATCTCAAAACATGTATTTCCGACGAAATCTCGGTATCGAATTTTTTGGTGCATTACAATACCTTCTCTATACACTAAGTATGCAGTACGTGTAGAGAGAGTAAACAGATGAGCTACCGCATTCTGTGGCCCATCAAGGTTGCAGCAGCAGCAGCTCGACTTTAAATAAAACTGGGATCCGTTTTGATCACTGTGGCGTACCTCATCTTAAGCAACAGTCTTTGATGTCTTTTCCTGACCGCGCTCGCCTTCTATTGTCACGCAAAGTATGCGACATACAAAGTAAAGCTATTTTATATACGCGGCGGCATCCCCCGGTATGTGCGCGACCAGGCAGTAGGCAGCCTGCTGGAAGCAAGCTCTGCTATTGATTTTTGTGTGGAGCCTGCCCGGCTCTGCGGGGGGTCTGGAGAGAGACAGAGATAGCTCCTGCCGTATATACTCCAGCATGGATCTATATAAGTCCTCAGAACCAGTTCCCCAAAACTGCGAGCTGTTACATACAAATTCTTCTTGCTTGTCCTTCCTCACTGCTTCTGAAAAACTGTCATAAGCTCAGCTCCTCCACCTGTTTTCCAAAGGTGTATATCAATATTTGCCATCTCAGTTCAAACCTTTGCTAATATTATGAGATTTTTAGGCGTCACATCGTATATCAACTGTCCATATACAATCTACTATGCTGTTGTTATTAAAATAAACTTTTGCAAGTCTGTAAACCATGTACACAGACCCAATTATTGATCAACAAAAATTATTAACCCGCTTGGGTGGTGTGGTGGTAGCGTGTCTGCCTCAAATTCAAAAGGTCGTGAGTTCGAATCTCGCTTAGGGTGAGTTACCCGGCTAAGGTTTTTATAGGGGGTTTCCTTTATCCTGAGAAGACGCATGTCGAGTAACTTCAAGCTCCTTGGACCCCGAGATTATTTGAGCATCATTTCACCAATTTCATTCATCGTCTGATATGACCAACCAGGTTAAAGGATATTAAACTAAAAAAAACTATACAGTAAGTCAACCATAGATTTGCGCAAGAACACAAGGTTTCGCACGAGTAGGACTATACTGTTTTTTTTCTAGAATTTAAAATGAGTAGAAAGATGGATTTGGTCAAACACTAAATACAACTGAAATAGTCGCTTAAAGGAGCACTGATGACACAAAAGCTAGCACGCTATCAATAATCATGCATATTTACTTGTTTTCAGAAGTCGCTAGTTTGTTCTGTTTAATTACTAAAGCTTTTGACAATTCCGGAAAATGTCCTTTGCCCGACGAACTGTAAAACTTTACATTAAGGGATCTCTTTCCAGTGGGTTAAAGACTTTAATTTCAATGAATATCAAATTAGCTACTTTCATGTAGGTCAGTATGAAACTTTCATTTCAACAGATTCTAGAAAATGTTTCTCCAAGCTGAACATATTTTTTTAATGTCGATTGATTTCCTCTCCCCTCTCCAAAAAAGAACATTTCAACTTTTTTTTGGGATTCTTTAGCCCTTCTCATTGCTCATTAAGCGTTTTACCAGAGTGTACGGTTGTCACCATTGGCAGTATATCACAATACAACTATATCAGAGATTCTTTGAGTTTCTTGACTCTCAAGAAATGTTTGCTTGAGGAACTGCTGCAAAAAACATGGTCGCAACCGCATATGTTTACTTTCTCTACACGTACTATATAGACTTTATATAGAGAAGGTATTGTAATGCACAAAAATTCGATACCGAGATTTCACCGGAAATACATGTTTTAGGACCCTCTGAATTAAAAAACAACAACACATTTTTAGAAAAAGGTGCACGTTTGTCTGTCTGTGTGTGTGTGGGCAGCATAGCTCAAAAACGAAAAGTCCCCGTTAAATATCAAACTTGGTATTTAAGTTCAGTGTCTTCCAAGTATGCGACACGAAGATTTGCGAGAAAATCACTCCAATCCCAAAAATTATTAAGAAAATTTTGATTTTCTTAATAATAGCTGTTAAGGATTTTGATTAAAATGTTGTATATTAAAGATATTCACATGAAAAATAAAACGTATATCTTGAATTTTCTGGGAATACCCTCTGAAGACTACTTTATTCTGGATGAATTTTGCATTACTAGTAAAGCGTAAGAGATAGAGAAAAACTTTCTGCATACAAATGTAGATCTCGTTAAAACACACAATTTATAACATATACATTTTTTCTGGTAGTTGACCTTTTTCTATTTATTTCTTGTTATTGGTTTTAGTTTTAAAATACTTATGCTTTTCTCATACGGGAACTTGTCAACCGCTGGCCACGCAAAGAAACGAATTTCAATCCCATAATAACCCCATTTTAAAATATTTGACTGTCGATTTAGACCAGTGTAATCCCTTATGAAATGAAACGCTCTTTAATTGCTGTGATTCTCAGCGTCCCATTCTATATTGTGCGTGAAAGACCACTAAATTTTGCTCAGAGGCCTATCAGGCCTGAGGTTCTTTTACGACACGGGACCCACGGCTCTACTTCCCTTCCGAAGGAAGCCATGCTAAGGAATTTTACGCCAGAAAAAATCCATCGTCCTCCACCGGGTTTGAACCCGCGACCTGGAAATAAGTAATAAGAATGTTTCTGTTAATGCTAATCTCGATTAGCATAAAGTAGATAGAATTATTAACAATAATTTGTTACAGAGATCTAGTGAAAGTCATGTGAATAGAACACATCAGGTGTTTTTACACTCCATTGTTACTGTGTTAATTTCCAATTCTCTTATATTTAAGTAGTACAAGCGAACCAATTTGTTGATCCAGTCTAAATGGATGTTACTACAGCAACGCAGCAATCTTCTTTAAATATTGAGGTAAACGTTCTAAAGTGACCACGTGACTGTGGTTCAACAATAACCATTTGTATTAATTAATGGTAACAACGTTGAGATTAATCTTTCCAATGAAATGTGGCAAAATCATTAAAAATCGTCACAAATATGCAACGTTACAAAAGATGGATGGTAGGGGTTTACTATGATAAACGAACTCCTGCATACATAATCGTAAAGGCTTTGGTTCAATAAATATCTAGCTCTACGGGAATTTCCCTGGTGCACAAATACGTCACACCATCCCTGCGTGTGTAAACTTCTGCGATTCTGTGATCTTAGGATGGCACTTTTTATCCATCAGTATTTTTTTTTTCTTTTTTCCTTTAACCCTTTTCACTCCTCTATTTTGAAAAAGCTGAAATCTTTGAATACATATTTCAATAGTCCAGATTTGGATTGGAGTTTTGTTCTCAACTTACTCAACTCAGAATATTGAGAAACAAATAGAGTGATGGATGCTCAGATCGAAAATAATGCTATCGATCACATCAGTACGTGTCAGTACTAAAAGCAATATGATGTGTTGCATTCACATGACTTTCTCTACAAATCTGCAACAAATTATTGGTAAAAAGCTTATGCTTCTATTTACTTCATGCTAATCGAGAAAAAATCAGCAGAAATAGTCGTATTACTTGCTTCTTTGTAAGTAGAAGCGAAATAAGGGAGCACCATAGGTTAAAGTGATAGTCAAAAGCTGGTTGCTATGAGACTTAAGTTCCTTTGTTTGTATGGACACGAGTTGGCAAATTCCTGTGTGAGAAAAGTATGTTTTTCATAGCTGAAACCGGAAAACAAGGCATATCTCAAAAACGATCAACTCCAGGAAAAAAAAATGCATATAACATAAATGATGTGTTTTAACGTGCTCTACATTTTTTGTGCGGTAGGTTTTTGTTTATCCCTTACGGTTTAGCACTTATACAAAATTCCGTAAAATGCATCCAGAATAAAGTGGTCTTCAGGGGCTGTTCCGAGAAAATTCAAGATATGCATTTTATTTATCAGGTAAATATCCTTAATAAATTATATTTCAATCAAAATCGTTAGAGCCATTTTTAAGAAAAGCAAAATTTTGGAAACAAATTTCATGTAAACGGTAGTTGGGGTGGGGGGATTTTCTTTAAAATTTTTGTGTCGCATCCTTGGAAGAAACCAAACTTAAATACCAGGTTTAGTATTCAACGACCTTTTCGTTTATGAGCTATGCTGTCCACAGACACACACACGCACGCACGCACGCACGCACGCATTCGCACACACGGACCTTTTTGTAAAAATGATTTTTTTGGATTCATGGGGACTCAAAACATGTATTTCCGGTGAAATCTCGGTATTGAATTTTTGCATGGAATGCAATACCTTCTCTATACACTATGTACATAGTACGTGTAGAGAAAGTAATTATAACTCTGAGAAATAGATAATTTTTCAAGGCCAAGTGTCTGATTACAGCAGCATTAGAACTGTGCTCACAGGTGCTTTCAAAAGTAAGTAAGTCATTGAGTTTGCTTCAGGAATATTTCTACGAGTTACTTTGAAAATGTATTAATTTTAGAAAGCCTCACATGCTTGGCTCATGCAATTCTAACATCTCTCTTAAAGCTGAGAGAATCAACCGCTGAGAAGAGAATCTGAAGATATTCACGTCGGAGGCTTGGAGAAGAAACTGCAGGAAGAGCAAGGTACAAATTACATTACGACCGACACGAAGAAACAAAATGGCATTAAAAAACTACAAAATACAGAACCAGTGTATAATATTTTATTAGAATATATCAAACATTGTAAAACGTACCTATGTAATGAAATTATTGTAATATTTTTAAATTATAAAATATAATTGTAAATAGGGTTTAATTTGTGAAATTTAAAAACTACAAATGAAATGATGAAAGATGCCAAAGTCACAATTCCATTATAATTATTCAATTATTATCTTGAAAAAACTATGACAACTATCGGATATTGCTGATTGAATATTTGTTTGAAAACTGCCTTTAGATTCCTTAAGTCTTATAAGAGATATTTAAGTGACGTATATTTTTGGAACGCTGGCCGGCTGAAAATTGACCTAAGGAACTTTTGCACGAATACGAAATAAACAGCAATTATAACATGTACTGTGGCTTGAAATATTTTCTGCTTTATTTTTGGTTAAAAAAAATACACACTTGCCTTACCCATAACAGTATTTTGTATAAAGAGAAAATATTGCTATTTTTAACAGGCTAATAATTCTCAAGCAGTTGGCTCCAAATTAGCTTATACTCAAGCCCTCATCAACCAAAACATGAGTTATTGAACGGCAAGTATAACGTGGATTGATTTGCTTTCGCCAACATACTGAAACAGGGATGGGGTAGGTATTTGTCAGCTAAGACATCATAACCTAAAGTTATGACGTCACTGCCTTTCATCCTGGCTTTAATGCTTAGAAATTTAACTTAAAATTATGAAGCAAGTCGTAAAAACGAAGTATAAAAACGCCTCAATCCTGAAATATAGAATAGAGATTTAAAAATGTTTTAGAAATAAACTTTTAAATCTACTGTTGCACAAAAACATCACTTAATTACATCGTGACTACATTATACCGGCCTCCTAATAAAGAACCGCTGTTACATGCGAGTACCTACTATTCGGTCTATTTTTCCATTTCTGATATTTAATCTATTTCATTAAACACTGCAGTTTTCTCCAAGTCTTATTTATAGGCTCAGAACAATAAGTTCCTGATCACTGATATACTGCCTTTAATGGGTTTTAAAACACGTCTTTGATTAATATACAAGCACTCACTGAATAGCAATTATTGCACGTGCCTCTTTTACTCCAGCTAAATGAACTCATTGTGAAACACTCTTGCAAGTCCAAGCAGCTCGACTAGAGGTGGGCAATGTCGATAAAGAGAGTTACTATCGAATGAAAATAGCAAGCTGACAATTCTCCAATCCGTAATTAAGTTATAGGAAGGAAACAATGTGTAGTTTCACAACGAAAAAGCACTTTGCACAATCCTCAAACATTATATAGCTAACAGAAAAATCTGATGTGTTTTCATTCACATGACTTTCTCTGTATCTCTGCAACAAATTATTGTTAAAACGCTTATGCTTCTATTTACTTCATGCTAATCGAGAAAAAAAATAGCAGAAATAGTCTTATTACTTGCTTCCTTGTAAGTAGAAGCGAAATAAGGGAGTGCCATAGGTTAAAGTGATAATCAAAAGCTAGTTGCTATGTGACTGAAGTTTCTTTGTTTGTTTGGACAGGATTTGACAAATTCCTGTGTGAGAAAAGTATGTTTTCAAAGCTGAAACCATAATCAAGGAATATCTAAAAAACGATCAACTCAGGAAAAAATGTATTTAACATAAGTTGTGTGTTTTAATGTGCTCTACAATTTTTGTGTGCTAAGTTTTTGTCCATCTCTTACGGTATAGCAATTATAGAAAATTCCGTAAAATTCATCCAGAATAAAGTTCTAGTCTTTAGAGGCTATTCCCGAAAAATTCACGATTCTAGATATACATTTTATTTGTCGTTTATATACGATATTTTAATCAAAGTCGTTAAGAGTCATTTTTGAGAAAATCAAAAGAAAGTTCCATGTAAAGGGTAGTTGGGGAGGGGGGATTTTCTTGAAAATTTTCATGTCGCATTCTTGGAGGACACCTAACTTAAATACCAAATTTGGTATTTAACGGTCTTTTCGTTTTTGAGCTATGCTGTCCAAAGGCACACGCATATGGATCTTTTTACAAAAGTATTTTTTATTTTTTTTTGATTCAGGGGGACCAAAAACATTTATTTCCGGTGAAATCTCGGTATCGAATTTTGGGGGCATTACAATACCTTCTCTGTATACTATGTACATAGTACGTGTAGAGAAAGTAAAAATTTAAAGTAGGGTAATGCCAGTTTCAACCGCACTCGGATTAAATATACAGCAGTAATGCGACTTATTTAACCAATGATTTGTAATTTTCCCTCAAACATTCGTAGCACATGTGGCTATAGACACGTTTTAGATTTATTATCACAATTTGAATACCAAGTTTGGTATATTCCCAGCTTTTCGTTTTTGAGTTGTTCACATGTGTGCGTGGAGCCTTTTCTAAAATGCTTATTTGGTTGCATGGGGTCTCAAATCCAGAATTTGCAGTGATATTTCGATTTTATACTTTTGGATGAATGCAATAATTACTGCACTTATCGGTAAATAGTAGAGCAAACAAATATATGCTATATTAACTGTCAAATTATTAAAGAAAGAAGAACAAAACAAGTGAAATATGTCACAATGTTCTTTTGTTATCTAATATATGCAACAGTATATTAGCCCGTTGTGTATTTTATTAGTTTGATTAATATTTTTGCATAGATTTAATATAGGAAATATCTGCTTCAGTAGCCAAGACTGAGCAGATTGTAGAATACAAAACCCTAAGGCGAAGAAGTTGCTATTATGCTCGCCAAGGTTATTTTCTTTGTTAATGTCAGTAGAGCAAGATTTTGAGCGCATTGGAGACATAAATAAAGAGGGTAAATTTTAGAGAGAGGTTTGGTTAACATCTCGGGACTTCATTATAAAGTACGGTCATGTGAGTTGAATATAAGGAATGAGTTCAATATTGGAGATTTTAGGTATTTAAGCGACGCGCTTACAAGGATTTAGGTTAATGTTATTTGTTGTTGCTTATTCCTCGTGTGAGACGGTATGCTGTAGGTTATACTTACGTGAATGTGGCGGTGTGAGTGCCTAAGCATGTGATGTTATTACTGAGATATTGTAGTTATCGCACGAGTTGGTTTGTCGCGTAATATGAAAGTACCGATGAAAATAAGAACTTAGCAACCAGCGAAAATAGCACTAGTTACTAACATTTCTACGTCTTCAAGAATTACTATGTCGGAAGTTGCTCAGAGGATTAATACCTCAACAATCAACACAGATTAATACAAGCATTAATTCAATAGAAGCTAAAGTGAAGTGCTATTTTTGATCTACCCCGTGTTACCCAAGTCGTTCTTTTTCCCCTTCAGTGAGAGTCAAACTCGTGTTCTACAGGAACGAGCAAAGCCAGCGCACCAAAGGACTTTTCAGAGGTATGCACACATTTGTTTACTAAGTATTTCACGGGTGCTAATCTCGACCGACTCTGAGGTAGACAAATGAACGGCGACATATTGGCGCACAACGGACTGCGACATATACCTCAATGCATCGGGCCTTAAAAGTTCATATACATTAATAGATTATAAAGTTACAAGCATCAAGTTTAAAACTACTTCTTTCGAATGTTCGTTCCGTTACCATAAAGGCTTAGTACGCTCATAGCAAGCTTAGATCTTCCCCTTTAAGTCTTCCACTCACATTTCACATTTTTTTCTCATTTGTGCTGTCAGTGGTCAAGGGGTTTCCGTGGTATTATTTCATAGTCTGTGCAACTTAAGCGGAGATTTTTAAAAACCACATGCTTGTACCGTTGTGAGGGGCCTAAGGCGTTGCCAAGGCGCGGCCTTTGACCTTCCAGTCCCACAAGTACATATTAACGATCGCATTTACACATGCGTGTATCATCATCGCTCGCAGCAAGCAAGTTTCTTGTAACTATGTAGCCAAAGATAAAAAATCGGATGTGTTCCATTCACAAGACTTTCTCTACATCTCTGTAACAAATTATTGTTAAAAAGATTATGCTTCTATTTACTTCATGGTGGGCGAGAAAAAATTAGCAGAAATGGTATTATTACTTGCTTCCTTGTAAGTAGAAGCGAAATAAGGGAGTACCATAGGGTAAAGTGATAGTCAAAAGCTGGTTGCTATGTGATTAAGTTCCTTTGTTTGTATGGACAGGAGTTCACAAATTTCTGTATGAGAAAAGAATAAGACACCAAAAACAAGGAATATCTCAAAAACGATCAACATCACGAAAAAAAATGTTTACAACATAAATTGTGTATTTTAATTTGCTCTACATTTTTTGTGTGGTAAGTTTTTGTTTATCTCTTACGGTTTAGCAGTTATGCCAAATTCCGTAAAATTCACCCAGAATAAAGTAGTCTTCAGAGGCTATTCCCAGAAAATTCAAGACATACATTTTATTTATCAGATAAATATCTTTAGTATACAATAGTTTAATCAAAATCGTTAGAGCCATTTTTGAGAAAATCAAAATTTTCGAAAAAAGTTCGCTGTAAAGGGTAATTAGGGGGGATTTTTCTCAAAATCTTGGTGTCGCATCCCTGGAAGACCAAGTTTGGTATTTTACTGACTTTTCGTTTTTGAGTTTTCGTGTTCACAGACACACGGACACACACACACACACACACACACACACATACACGGACCTTTTCTGAAAATACTTTTTTTTGGATACAGGGGAACCTAAAACATATATTTTCGGTGAAATCTCGGTATTGAATTTTTGGGTGGAGTGGAATACCTTCTCTATACACCTTGTACATAGTACGTGTAGAGAAAGTAAAAAGACATCAGAGTGAAATTGTGGTTAATGAATAGACGTGTAGGCTCGGTGCTAGCCTGGCAGGGGGGGGCATATCTTTCCTTGTACCTTCCTTATCCACGTTGAAGCGGGAATTTCTTACCGGCCATTTAATTATTTATCAGTGTATTTTTTTAGCAATGTAATTATGTGATTTATTTTTATTTGAAGTAATATAATAGGATTTAAGATTTCCATTACTAATATTAAAATGAGTGTAAATAGTGACTGTGTTTCAAAGAGAATTACATTTTATACAGCAAGTTTTCGTCTATCGCTTACATTTTCTATTTATGTAAGATTACACAAAATTCCTTAAACAGGGGTCCAAGAGGTTATTCCCAGAACACTGAATATATACATTTTATTTATCCTATATATCTTAAATTATTTTGATAAAAATAGTTAGAACCATTCTCAAGAAAATCGAAAATTTCAGAAATCTTCCATGTAAGGAGTAGTTTAGGTTGGGTTACTTTTTATTGAAAATCTTCGTGGCGCAAGTTTCAAATATTGAACTTAAATACGAAATTTCATATTGATTTATTTGTTGTTTTTTTTTTTTTTTTTCACACAAGCCGTATGTAGGGCAGGAGTTGGATAGGTAGAGTCAGACTGAAAAATCCAATGCCATAGCCGGGATTTGAACCTCGGATCTCCCGATCTCTAGCCAGTTGCTCTGCCACTGAGTTACCATGGCAACATGCCAGCATAGCATTGAATTTCTCAACTGACTCGCATGTTTCCTGCTAAACCACAAGGTGATCTCAAATTATTTTGAGAAGACAATCACAAAGGCGACTTAGAATATTGCAAGTACAATTAAATCAATACTAATTGACCATACTATGAATCCTGGGAGATCCGTGGTTGAAATCCCGGCTATGGCATTGAACTTTTCAGTCTAACTTTACGCATCCAACGAAGCTTAGTATTTAACCGACTTTTCGTTTTTGAGTTGTACTGTTCTCTAACTCTCTTTGACTCACTCACTCACACACACACACACACACACACCTACACACACACACACACACACACACACAAGAACCTTTTACTAAAAATGCTTTTTTGGATGCAGGGAACCTTAGAACTTATACTTCCGGTTAAATATCGACATTGAATTTTTGGGTGAGAAATCATATATTTCTAGTGACCTCGATGCTGGATAAGATACTCAATTCTCGGTATGCACTTGCTTTCGTAGAATGAAAGATCAATGAAAGCTTCACAAGAAAATCACGTGAATAAATGATATACTTAGTTTAAAGCTGAAGCGTGTTCAATGTAAGGAAGAACCATGATTTAGTCTTATGATTCCTTGTCACATAGGGATGAATCGTGAATTAGAAATTTCAACTGATGTACTAAACACCGCTTGGTGTTACAAAATACACCACTATGACATGATGGAATATATAAAGCTTGAAGGTTTTATTAATGCAAACTCTTCAATTGCTTGGTAGGGTTTTTATTATCGGAAAGTTTGTTTAACTGATAAAATGTAAAACTGTTTTTGTACAATAATATCTCTGTTCCAAAGATATGTCTTTTCTGTAGCTTCGGTTTCGATCAATAGATATGTCTTTTGTATCTGCCAGGCCAACTAGCGGTTTTTAATATATGTATTTGAATTTGCATGGACTCCTTTTCTCAAGGCGACTTGTGTAAGAAATGACGCGCTACTGAATTTTATAATTCCAAAAAATGTTTTAATTTCACTATTAATATTTGAAATAAAACTGCAATTGATCTAAAACGTATCTTTTTAAATGAAAGTTTGAATAAGATATTAGTTATTTTCTCTATTTACAATATGTACCGTCGAAGTATTCAAATATATCACACAGATGTACATTCATCCTCTTTCGGTCTTCTGAAGTTTTTCAAACAACCACAAAACAGGAGTTAATGTATTACTAATTCATTCGTTCTTCCATTAAGAAAACAAGACTATCGGTATTCACAAACATTTGATCATTGTTCATTGCTCATACGCGAAATAATACTCCTTTTTAACCAATAATAACAATAATTAAAGGCAATGAAACAAAATTGTTATACAATAATATTCCGTTGCAAGCCTTATTCTATATTGGGCGTCAAAAATCCTTAATTTTGCTCAGTAGATTCTTTACCAAGCTTGGGATTCTTTAACATTCCGTAAATTTACAGCATGGACCAAAGCAAGCCATGCTAAGGACTTTTACATCTGAAAATGTCTATCGCCCTCCGCGGGGTTCAAACTGCCGAGCTTGTTACTCCTGGACGACAGTGAATGACTGCAGAGTTTGAAGTTGGTGTAAACTGGAAGGATGAATTTAAAAAAAAAATCTGATGTGTTCCATTCAGAAAAATAAGGGAAACCATAGGATAGTCAAAAGCTGGTTGCTATGTGACTGAAGTTCCTTTGTTTGTATGGATAGGAGTTGACAAATTTCTGTATGAGAAAAGTACAAGTTTTTCACAGCTGAAACCAAAAACAACGAATACCTTAAAAACGATCACCTCCTAGAAAAAAATGTATATAACATAACTTGTGTGTTTTAACGTGCTCTACGTTTTCTGTGTAGTAAGTTTTTATCCATCTCTTACGGTTTAGCAGATCTGCAAAATTCCGTAAAATTCATCCAGAATAAAGTAGTCTTCAGAGGCTATTCCCAGAAAATTCAAGATATACATTTTATTTGTCAGGCAAACATCTGTAATATACGATATTTTAATCAAAATCGTTAGAGCCATTTTTTAGAAACCCAAAATTTTCGAAAAAAGTTCCATGTAAAGGGTAGTTGGGGGTGGAGGATTTTCTTGAAAACTTTCGTGTCGCATCCTTGGAAGATAAAAAATCTAAATACCAAATTTGGTTTTTAACGGACTTTTCGTTTTTGAGCTATGCTGTCAACAAACACTCAGACACACACGCACACACATACGGACCTTTTTCCAAAAATGCTTTTTTTTGGATTCAGGGGAACCTAAAACTTGTATTTTCGGTGAAATCTCGGTATCGAATTTTTGGAGCATTACAATACCTTCTCTATACACTATGTACATAGTAGTGTAGATAAAGTAAAAATGCTTTTTTTGGATTCAGGGGGACCCAAAACATGTATTTCCGGTGAAATCTCTGTATCGAATTTTTGGGTGGAATACAATACCTTCTCTATACACTATGTACATAGCTCGTATAGAGAAAGTAAAAAGGTTAATAAATTAATGAGAAACTTTACTCAACGAACCTAGAAGATCAAACGTTTCTAAATGAAGCTGCTGAAAACTGATTTTTCCAGAAACACCAGAGACGTCCAACGCCTACCTGGTCACATGATATAAATGTATGGATAAATACACTTTGCTCCATTCATCGGTGTCTCGTAAACGAAGCTTTGATATGCCGCCAAAAGAAGTAATCAAGAGGCGTCAGGTCAGGGGAGCGTGTTAGCCATTCAACCGGACTTCCTCTTCCGATTCAATGCCAGTGATACGATAGGTACACATCAGCATGTGCCGGCACCCCATCCTGTGCTCACGCACCATCACCTACATATTAAAGCTGCTGTATTCCTCTATCTTAGTCGAATTTGTTAATATTTATTTTATGTCAATAAGAGTACACTTTCATATTCTTGTATCAAGCATTTTTCAATGTGTTTATTGACAAACTTTCATAATACCAATGATAAGAGTATATTCTAGTTAAACGTCAACACTGTTATACATACGAGACTATTGTATCGTATTTTAACTTTCTCTACACGTACTATGTACATAGTATATAGAGAAGGTATTGCACTCCGCCCAAAAATTCGATACCGAGATTTTGCCGGAAATATATGTTTTAGGTTCCCCTGTAACCGAAAAAACCATTTTCAGAAAAAGGTCCGTGTATGTGTGTCCGTGAAAACGATAGCTCAAAAACGAAAAGTCGGTAAAATATCAAAATGGTATTTAAGTTCAGTATCTTCCAGGGATGAGACAAAAAGATTTTGAGAAAAATTCCCCCACCCCAAACTATGCTTTACATAGAATTTTTTTCGAACATTTTTATTTTCTCAAAAATAGCTAACGATTTTGAATAAAATACGATATATTAAAGATATTTACCTGACAAATAATATGTATATCTTCAATTTTCTGGGAATAGCCTCTGAAGAGTACCTTATTCTGGATGAATTTTATGGAATTTGGCAAAACTGTTTAATCGTAAAAGATGGAGAAAAACTTAACCACACAAAAGATGTAGATCACATTAAAACACACAATTTATGTTACATACCTACATTTTTTTTCGTTGAGATATTCCTTGTTTTTTGTTTCAGCTTTGAAAAACTTATACTTTTCGCATATAAGAATTTGTCAACTCCTGGTCATACAAACAAAGGAATTTCAGTCACATAGCAAACAGCTTTTGACTATCACTTTAACCTATGGTACTACCTTATTTCGCTTCTACTTACAAGAAAGCAAGTAATAAGACTATTTCTGCTAATGTTTTTCGATTAGCATGAAGTAAATAGAAGCATTAGCTTTCTAACAACAATTTGTTGCAGAGTTGTAGAGTAAGTCATGTGAATGGAACACATCAAATTTTTCCTGTCTCTACTTAATACATAGGTAGAGAAGATATTGCACTTCTTCAAAATTCAATACCGAGGATACACGTTTTAGTCCTGTCACAAAACACACACACACACACACACACACACATTTTATTCATGTGTAAATGTATGTGTCCATGAACATAACTCAAAAACGAAAATTAGGTAAAATACCAAACTTGGTATTTAAGTTTAATATCTTCCAAGGATGCGACACGAAGATTTTATGGAAAATCTTTCTTTACATGGGAGCAATTAGAAAATGTTTATTTTCTGAAAATGGCTGTAACAATTTCGATTAAAATACCGTATATTAAAAATATTTTCATGACAAATTAAATGTATATCTTTAATTTTCTGTGAATAGCCTTTGAAGAAATGCAAACTGTCAGAGATAGACGAAAAACTTACTACAAAAATGTAATCACGTTAAAGCACACAATTTATTTGATATACCTTTTTTTTTTTCATCACTCCCACGATTCTCCTTGTTGTTCGGATAAGTTTTATAATACTTGCATTTTTCCCATACGGAATTTGTCAACTCTGGTCATGCAAAGAAAATAATGGCAACCAGCTTTTAAAAGTTTTGACTATCGCTTTAGCCTAGTGTTATCTCTTGTTTCCTTCCCTTCTACTCATAAGAAAACAAGTTATAAGAGCATATCTGTTTATCTGGATTATCATCAAGTAGATAGAAGCATAAGCCTTTTAACAATAATTTATTACAGAGATGTAGAGTAAGTCATGGAATGGAGATTGTTTCTTTAACAGAATCCGTTATGTTTAATTATAATTCCATTTGTATGCATATATAAAATATACTGCTTCCTACTCTTACTTGATATCGCACCATTTTTGAAAAAAAAAAAAATAAATAAACTGCCTCCGTTACCGCATTTTGAACAGAATCATTTTTTTTTCAGTTGTATTCCGCTGTGTCTAATATATTCATTTATAATGCTACCGTCCTCTTGTTGTATGGCACAGGGCTCAACGTGTTGCAAGAAAACACACTTTATAGTGTAAAACTGTGTATTAATCAGGCGAGTTTCTGTCTTCAAAAGAAAAGTATTAGGATACATAAAAACAGTTCCTACATGACCCCATGTAGACTCCTATGTATTGAGCTAGGCATTTTAACTATTTATAATCTTTATAGTTTAGATATTTAGTATTTATACATGCCTCTCGTTATAGACAAGGGATATTCATAGTTATAGTATTAGATTCAGGTGCAATGCAAACATGCCTTATTATAGATTAACAAATCCTCAGAATAGTTATAAGTACTTAGGTATTCATTTGTATAATAACTTGCCTGATAGTGTTAAATGTTTAAATATGCAGAATTTTAAATCCAGGATATATACACGGTTAGTCAAACATTCTTTTTATTCTATACATGAATATTTTAATGATAAATGTTGTGATCTTAATTTATTGTGAGAATGTTAATATAGTGCTTTTAGCAGACCTCAATGCCTGTATAGTGTTTCTAGACAAAATGAAAACGTCATATACAAATAACTCATTTAAAATGTTAACCCTCTAGCAATCTAATAATTACATAAAAGTAGGGCAATATCTATTTTGTATGGTTAATGGAGGCTGAGGCAACAATAATTCAATACAAAACAGCCAGGAGATCTTAAGAAGCGAAGAATGAGTACCGGTAACGTCTGTGGAAGTCCTGGGTTCAAATGCTGAGGGTTTTTGTGGTTTCCATTCAGTCGCTACGGTAAATGATTGGATATTTAATACCACGACTCAAATTTCATCTTCGGTCTAAAACAATAGCCATGCTGAAAATAATTGGCTCTCCAATCCTACATGCTTGTCGCCGAGCTATGTAAGTGGTAAGTATCTATGTATGAGGAGAAGGCTAGCTGTATTTTGACATCTGACTTCATGTGGTAAAACAGCTAGACTGGACGGCACTCATAGCGCCATCTGCTGACGCGAAGCGAAGCTATAATGGTCCGAGAATGAGAATTCATAAGATATGCATTTTAAAACACACATTTAAGCTATTTTATACAAAAAGTGCTACTCCAATTTCATAATTGTTAAGCATTTCAGATATATATATAAACACATACATACACACACACACACACACACACACACACACGTGTGTTTCTTTTTGTGCTAGAAAACGAGTTCCCTGAGAAATATATTTTGAAATGATTTACTTGTTAATACAATTTTGTTCAATTTTGTTTCTGGTTTTGCAAAATTAGGCGGTCTTTCTCACCCAATTTAGAATGGGATGCTGAGAAGCACAGCAGTTAAAGATCGTCCGTAAATAAAACTCCAGTTTTATTTTTTTTATTATAGTATATGTTTGCGATTAACAAATAAACCCTGAAATGAACAGTTGATAGAAAAGTTCGCTAGTGAACGTCCAATCACTGGCCTGGTTTAGTTCACCCAGCGCTAAATGTAAATGTCGTTTTATTTATGGATTTTTCAGTGTACGCGTAGGAAACAAGTTAGCAGTCTTTGGGGCAGTCTCCGCACGGTGAAGGTTAGGCTGACGTCAAGTGCTACATGTTCAACGACCATTATCAGTGTATAAGTAATAAATTGTGTTCTTGCTTTATTTAATAATGATACATTAAATGAAGATGGAGCACCGGTAGAATGCAATGGCGGGAGAAACCGGAGAAAACCCGCCCCTGCACCGCTTTTTCCACCACAAATCACATTTGCAGTCGCTTAGGATCGAACCCGGGCAGTCTAGGTGAGAGGCGAGTGTTGTTGTTTGTGGCTGTTGTATAGGCTGTAATGCCTCATATATTGGTAGGTACATATTGGTAAAGGATGTTGTTATTTGTAAAAGTCATTTTTGTGTATAAACCTAAATGTCGAATTAAAATGTATTTTTTTTTTTTTTTTTTTCCTTTCTTGTAAGGCATTTTCGCAATTTCCAGCCTGTTTAATGTTCCTGGATCGTTTAAGGTTAATAAAATAAAACATGTTTTTTTTTAACAGAAATATTGATTTATTTTCCTTAAAGGGGGAAATATTAATATACCATAAATTAGAATAATAATAGGACATGCAGCAAATGTTTATTATATCACTGCCATATTCAGCATTTCTTCCATCTTAGCCTGATATCATTCACAATAACTGACAAAGGTGCACATTTATCAAGGTAGGATAATAAACGTTGGTAAAACAACTTTCGCTCCAATTTCAAAACTGTCGACGTAGACATAATTGTGGCACCTATACCAAATATGATCTATTTAACTTTGTTATCCTCTAAGTTCTAACTTGTATTCAAGTTCAGCGTCCTCTACAGATCTATCAAGAAAGAAAAAACGTCCTTGGACTTTCTGGTAATCGTTTCCACTGTGACTGAATTTTTATAACTTCTAGAGGTACACAAAAAACTTACTACAGAAAAGACATATCTCGTTAAATCAAACGTTAATGCAAAATTATATATTGTGTAGGATAGGAACGAAATCTAATCCTTAGGATTATTTCCCTCCCCCCCCCCCCTGATGCCCGCACGGGTAGTGTGGTGGTAGTGTCTGCTTCAAATTCAACAGGTCGTGAGTTCGAATCTCGCTTAGGATGAGTTACCCGGGTAAGGTTTTTTTCGGGGTTTTCCCTTATCCTGCGAAGACTAATGTCGAGTAACTAAGCTCCGTGGACCCCGAGATCATTTGAGCTTCATTTCACCAACTTAATCATCGTCCGATATGACCAACCAGATTAAAGGACGTTAAGGTACAAATAATAATAAAAACATTTTCCCCTAACAAGTCTTTTTGATCTACCCTCTCAACAGTCAGCATGCCGCAGCCCTTAAGGCATGACACAGGCTAATAAATAAATAACCGCTACCGAGGTAGTCTTTTTTAGAGGTTTGAATTGGCAAATACTTCATACGTTTTACTTTCTCTACATGTACTATGTACATAGTGTATAGAGAAGGTATTGTGATGCACCCAAAAATTCGATACCGAGATTTCACCGGAAAAACATGTTTTGAGACCCCCTGAATAAAAAAAACATTTTTAGAAAAATGTCCGTGAGTGTGTGTATGTGTGTGTGGACAGTATAGCTCAAAAACGAAAAGTCCGTTAAAAACCAAACTTTGTATTAAGTTTAGTGTCTTCCAGGGATGCGACACGAAGATTTTGAGAAAAATCCCCTCACCCCAAATTACCCTTTACATGGAACTTTCTTCGAAAAGTTTGATTTTCTCAAAAATGGCTCTTACAATTTTGATTGAAAATTCGTATATTAAAGATATTTACCTGACCAATGAAATGTATATCTTGAATTTTCGGGTATAGCCTCTGAAAACTACTTTATTCTGGTTGAATTTTACGGAATTTTACATAGCTGCTAAACCGTAAGAGATGGAGAAAAACTTACCTCAAAATATTTAGAATACTTTAAAACACACAATTTATGTTATATGCATTTTTCTCGTGTGTTTGATCGTTTATGAGATATTCCTTGTTTTTGTTTTCACCTTTAAAATCCTTAACTTTCTCATATAGGAATTTGTCAACTGCTGTCCATACAAACAAAGGAACTTCAGTCACATAGCAACCAGCTTTTGACTATTACTTTAACCTATGCTACTCCCTTGTTCCGGATCTACTTACAAAGAAGCAAGTAATAAGACGATTTTTCTCCATTAGCATGAAATAAATGGAAGCATAAGCTATTTAACAATAATTGGTTGCAGAGATATAGAGAAAGTCATGTGAATGGAACACATTAGAATTTTATAACTTATAAATTAAGAGATAGACAAAATCGTACTACAGAAAAGATGTATGTATAGTTCTTATTTTATGTATATCTTGTTAAATCCTAAAATGTGGCAGGACTTTCAAAAGTGTTAATTTTAATACAAAATTATATATTGTGTAGGAGAGGAACGAAATCTAATCCATCGGATTACCCCCCCCCCTCAATGAGTCTTTTTTGATCTACCCTCTTAACAGTCAACATGCCTTAGCCCTTAAGGCATGACACTGGCTAATAAATAAATAAATAACCATTACCGTTATAGTCTTTATTAGAGTTTGAATTGGCAAATAAGTTATACTTTTTCGCTGTTTTTTTGTCGATTAGTTGAAGTAGATAGAAAAATAAGCTTTTGTAAGAATATTTTGCTGAAGAATAGGTACAGAATGTTATGTGAATAACATAAACTTTCTTGTATAATGATGGCTTTAGGAAATGCCTGTGGTGGGACTTTAAACTACAATAAATGATGAAAATGAAACGGTTTGGGATGTATGGAGGTAACATTGTCTTGCGCTATGTAGGTCGCATGTCGCAGGTGGAACAGTTTTTGTTGCGACAAGGAACTCTGGGGACACAATACTGCAGTGTCACAGCTGTCCAGAGCGGCAACACATTGCATTGGTATTCCAGCTGGAAGACGATCATCATCGCTGTCGCGGAAATGCCAGGTGCCGCGAACCTTGACAAGCTTCGAACACAGACAAGGACGCCGGAGTTAATCATGATGTAGAGCTTGCTTTGTTTCTATCATAGCAACATGATTGCATTACCTACTCTCAACTGTTTTCCTCTCCTTTCTATGCTCCATTACTTGCTTTATGAGATCTTAGCAGTAAGTACCAAACAAGACCTGCTTCAAAATTGCTACACATAAATGTTGTAACGAGTAGTTTGTTGACGCACAGACGTTTTTCTTAAATAAAGTTCACTACTTTATAACACTAGATTAACAGTGAAAGTAAGCCATCAGGGAATCTCCAAGGAAGAATTGGTAAATGTAGTAAAATAAATAATAACTCCATAACACGACAGCTCAAGAAGAACCTTGGCCTACCGCCCGGCCGCTGCGTCTCCCATCTCGGTCCATGACATACGTCATAGCTGGGGTGCAGTATTGCAACACGCCCTGACGGTTAATGCGGTCCTCATAACCTCCAGCCGCTATTTCTCCAAGTAGCTCTTCAATTAGCCCCCCCCTAAAGACCTCACGAGGCTGAGTGCACCTCGGGCCTCACAGCGGGAGAAAAGTCCCCACGCCTGTACTGGGAATCGAACCAAGATCTCCCGCTTGGCAAGCAGCAACGCTACCACCGCGCTAAGGAGACGAACGTAACAAAATAGGTGAACTATGTATAGTAAGTACTTTCTCTGTGCACATATTCATCTCTTTCTGGCTTACATACGGAACTTTTCAGAAATTCTACTTTCTCACACTACTATATGCTCATCTCTAAAGTCAACCTGAAATTGGAGTAATCATTTGTTCTATCTGCGCTCTTTAACCACAGAGTTTCGTTGATCGTGTGGCTGGAGTGTGTAAGTGAGTTAAGATTTTTCATGGTGCATTTTTCATTGCATTTAGTTCCGTTCCATCCTGTTTTTTTTTACTTTCTCTACACGTACTATGTACATAGTGTATAGAGAAGGTATGGTATTCCACCCAAAATTCGATACTCAGATTTCACAGGAAATATATGTTTTGAGTCCTCCTGAATAAAAAAAAGCTTTTTTGGAAAAACGCCCGTGTGTGTCCGTGTGTCTGTGAACACGATAACTCAAAAAGGAAGAGTCGGTAAAATACCAAACTTGATATTTAAGTTTGGTAGCTTTCAGGGATGCGACACGAAGATTTTGAGAAAAATCCCTCCACCCCAAACTACCTTGTACACGGCAATTTTGTCGAAAATTTTGATTTTCTAAAAAATGGTTCTAACGTTTTTGATTAAAATATCGTACAATAAAGATATTTACCTCAAAATATAATGTATACTTCGAATTTTCTGGGAATAGCCTCTGAAGACTACTTTATTCCAGATGAATTTTTCGGAATTTCGCATAACTGCTAAACTGTAAGAGATGAACAAAAACTTGCCGCACAAGAAATGTAGAGCACATTAAAACACACAATTTATGTCATATGCATTTTTTTCGTGGAGTTGATAGTTTTTTGAGAAACTTATACTTATCTCATACGGAAATTTGTCAACTCCTGTCCATACAAACAAAGGAACTTCAGTCACATAGTCACCAGCTTTTGTCTATCACTTTAATCTATAGTACTCCCTTATTTCGCTTCTACTTACAAGGAAGCAAGCAATAAGACTATTCCTGTTATCTTTTTCTCAATTAGCATTAAGTAAATAGAAGAATAAGCTGTTTAACAATAATTTATTGTAGATATGTAGAGAAAGTCATGTGAATGGAATACATCAGATGTTTTTTAAATTAGTCTCAGCGAAAATAGATATTCGATATATAAGGCATTTGTTATGAAAACTTAAATGAAGCTACATACACAAAAATGAAAACATGTTTCTTGGATGTGCACAATATTTTTAATACAAACTGTTTTCAAGTTAGCAATTGTATTTTAAATACAATATGTTACATGGCAATCTTAATTAATAAAGGGAATTTCAATGTTACTTCTAGGCATTTTTCGTGAATCAATTTTGATTCTGAAACACCTGGAATGATCGAAGGGCACATATTAGCTCATAAATTCTGTCATACTTTCCGGATTTACATTAAGATGAAACAAATTCAATATATTATCAGAAATGAGTATCCATCTAACCAACTTACACGAGAAGAGAATGAAAGTGTAAAACCGAGAAAATGATCTTTCATGCCAAATATGATTTGAAATTACTTGTAAGATGGATAATTGAGTCGAGATCTACTTTTAATACTTGAGTTAAATCTGTTGTCCTACAGCCCTTGTGGGCATGACCTACCTTTCCGGCTGCCGACCTCACGCTCACACACGCAAGACAGCAGCGAATGACATCATATAGTCGATATGTATAGATTATGTTGTCGGAAAATGCTTTCATCAACAAGAATGTAGGCGTTCTTGGCCTGCAGACCGCTAGCTATCGTAGTTCCTAAAATGCATCACGATACTGTGGACATTAGAATGACAATTTAATTAACTACAGTTGATCAACATTTATAAGGATGAATCTAATATTTAAATATAAAATATTAACATGAAAATATACTTCACAATAACATAAAAGGTATAAATTACTTAAAATTCGTTTCATGCCTCCATGTATAAAAGTCCCTAAAGGTTTACCGTAACATAATTCTCAAAGGCTTACAGTCCACTCATCCTTCCCCGCAGACTGCACGCTCGTGCGCGCACACATACACATACACACACACGGAATAATCTCTGCTTTATCTGAACAAACATATTTAAATTATATTGTCTATCTCTATTTAGATTAAATTAAAACTTGTTCCATATAAGGAATTCTTTCTGTATAAAAGAATAATGGTGAGAGAATATTTATGATTGTGTTGTGCTATTGCACCGACTGAGTCATTTTAAACCACATTAAGAATATTTTGATAACGAGAGATTCTTACTGCTGCTCTGTTTTACAGAACTAAAATTTTAAAAATGCCGCCAATAAAAATGTCCAAACGTGCACAAAATTATTTCTTTTTTAAACCGATTCACGCATGAGTTTAAGGTCTCAATGTTTTATCACTAATTTATAGTACAAACTGTTTACGATATCTTGTTATTTAACCCTGTAATAGGCCTAAAAGAAATGTCGCCTTGTGAGTACTGAGGTTGTTTATTACATGCTTCTGGCGCCAATAGTTCACATTAAATGTTAAATTTGCCGTTCCAGTGAAACTGTGATAATTGCGAGCTCACGGCGGTTAATTAATCTTTACTAAAACTAAAGCGTCTTTCTAACCTCGTTTTCGAAACTATTTGCGCCTCAGGAGATAATGTCTATTGCTCTTTTTGCGGAAGTCTCGGGTTCGAACACCCGGGATCTACCAATTAATGGATATGCGCCCCCCCCCCACACGACAGCTGTTTTCATCCGTCGCTAAACAAATGCTAGATTAATAAATTTCCTCCGCGAAATGTTCCTATCATATCTTTTATCAGTTACTACTTTCTCTACACGTACTGTGTATATAGAGTATAGAGAAGGTATTGTAATGCACCCAAAAATTCAATACAGAGGTTTCACCGGAAATATATGTTTTGAGCCCACCTGAATCCAAAAAAATCTGATGTGTTCCACTCACACGACTTTCTCTACGTGTAACAAATTATTGTTAATAAGCTTATTCTTCTATTTACTTCATGCTAATCGAGAAAAAATTAGCAGAAATAGCCTTATTGCTTGGTTCCTTGTAAGTAGAACCGAAATATGGGAATATCATAGGTTAAAGATAAATCAAAAGCTGGCTACTAGGTCACTGAAGTTCCTTTGTTTGTATGGACACAAGTTGACAAATTCCTGTATGAGAAAAGTACAAAGTTTTTCACAGCTGAAACCAAAAATAAGGAATATCTCAAAAGCGATCAACTCCTCGAAAAAATGTATGTAACATAAATTGTGTGTTTTAATGTCCTCTACATTTTTTGTGTGGTAAGCTTTTGTACATTTCTTACGGTTTAGCAGTTATGCAAATTCGTAAAATTCATCCAGAATAAAGTAGTCTTCAGAGGCTATTCCCAACAAATTCAAGATATACATATTATTTGTGAGGTAAATATCTTTACGATACGATATTTTAATCAAAATCGTTAGAGCCATTTTTGAGAAAATCAAAATTTTTTAAAAAAGTTCCAGGTAAATTGTAGTTGGGGGTGGGGGGATTTTCTTGAAAATCTTTGTGTCGCATCCTTGGAAGTTACCAAACTTAAATACCAAGTTATGTATTTAACAGTCTTTTCGTTTTTGAGCTATGCTGTCAAGAGACACACACACACACACACACGGACCTTTTTCCAAACAAGCTTTTTTTTTTTTGGATTCCAGGGGGACCCAAAACATGTATTTCCGGTGAAATCTCGGTATCGAATTTTTGGGTGCAAAACAATAGCTTCTCTATACACTATGTACATAGTACGTGAAGAGAAAGTAAAAAGCATTTTTGGAAAAAGGTCCCCTGTATATGCGTGTGTGTCTGGACAGCATAGATCAAAAACGAAAAACCGTTAAATACCAAACTTGGCATTTAGGTTTGTACCTTCCAAGGATGCGACACAAAGATTTTGAAGAAAATCCCCCCACACTAAACTACCCTTATATGAATAAAAAATCGAAAACTTTGATTTTATCAAAAATTTATTTTGATTAAAATCTGTTATATTTAAGATATTTACATCCTAAATGAAATGTATATCTTGAATTTTCTGGGAATAGCCTCTGAAGTCCTGTTTATTCTGGATGACTATTATTGCATAACTGGTAAACCGTAAGAGATAGACAAAAGCTTACTGCACAAACATTAAAACAGCTTTAAAAAACTTATACTTTTCTCATACAGGAATTCGTCGACTCCTGTCCATACCAACAAAGGAACTTAGCACATAGCAACCAGCTTTTGACTATCACTTTAGCCTATGGTACTCCCTTATTTGGTTTCTACTTACAAGAAAGCAAGTAATAAGACTATTTCTGTTAATTTTATCTCGATTAGCATGAAGTAAATAGAAGGATAAATAACAATAATTTGTTGCAGAGATGTAGAGAAAGTCACTTGAATGGAACACATCAGATTTTTTTATTTATTTCTTTTACAGCACCCATAAAAGGTATTGGCTGGATATGTTATGTTCAAGAGCTTACTTGCTCCTCGGCAGGCAATGTTTAGTTTGCGGCCAATCAAACAATATGCAATGAGAGCGACAGTTAACAGGGAGAAGAACGTTTATTGCGATTTACGTTCGATCCCAATTAGTTACCATATTCACTGAAAGTTTTTCGTAAAAGTTTACTGTCATGCTGTTCTCGTTATAGTGCGATATAACCAAGTAAAGGAGCTTATTGTGTTGATACTATAACATTGACATTTTTGACAATTTTGATTACGACTACATGTTCGTCCGAAGTATAACTACTAATGCAAGAGACACAGTCGAAAAATTGTTCTACTAACCATGGTTAGTTAATAACAAGGTTTAGAAAGACGGCTTAAGCAATTAATTACAAATATGTATGACTCACTGTAATAATATTATCTCAGGATCGTGGCCGTGAGGGAGATAATTAATTACAGGTAATAAATACTTGTAAATGATACACTGGTTCTTGTATACTCTTCAATATCACTGGATACAATAATTATTAACACTGTAGGATGGCACAGATAAATTAAGATTGCATTCCACTAGCAGCACGCGTTCCCGCCAAATGTATAGGACGCTAGCCTTGTGCCGAGCAATGAAGATCACATGAAGCTGACCAATAAGGAACGTCAAAGGTTGAGCGTCTATTCAGCTCTTATATAGGCTCAAAGCTTATTCTACATGTTTCTGCTTATTAAACATTCTTTAAGCCTTTTATTTATAAATAAATTACTTTTGGTACATATAATATTCATTTCATAAGCTGTTTGCGCTTAGTGAATATTTAAATATGGGTATCCAACGCTTGGGGATGCGGTATACTAGAAAGAACAACTTCCTTTTTCATGCACGTAGCAATGCAATTATCATTGTTGAATTTTTTCAAATAACTAGTTCTGATCAAAAATGAAATTACACTTAAAATACACATTAAGTTCAATATTCTGATATTCACAGTACACTTACAAGCTAATATACTTTCAGTAATTAATTTTCCCTTTACCACATAATCATAAAATCAACATGGCATCAATTTCCTTCCATTAACAAAAACCAAAACTTGTTATTATATAGAACCCAACATTTTTCATATCGTCTCAATTTTGATTGCAAAATGTTGCACAAAGTCACAACACTGAGGGAATTATCTTTTCTTGCTTTTCACGCAGTTGGTCACAGTAGGCGATTCGCAGAAGCATCGAGCAAATTGCTCTCTGCATTAATCAAATGGCAACCAGCTGGCGACGCATGATATAGCGAACCTACAGAAGTTCCAAGACGAATATCTAATTGTGATCTGTCTTTTTAAAATTTGTTCAGCAGTATCACGAGAATAAATTGGTTCTCAATTAAAATAATAGTTTATGTGGTGTGCAATCTTTCGTCTACACACACTTCTTTTCGTGGCTTAAAATCCTGTAAGTAAACATTACAGCCAGAATAAAAGGATGTAAAGCAAAGCAAATCGATATGGCTAAAACCAAGACCTCTCACTTTCAAAGCGTCTATCATATTATTTGCAATCATATTTTGTTCGTATAAAGCCTGCATGTCTGGGATGTTTCACGTTAAAGCCAAACCAACTTTTGCTATCATCATACCTCTGCCATGCAAAAGGCGAAATAAATATTCCAACTATGTGAAATATACCTATCGAACATATCTGCACCTCCGCATCAGCGCCGGAAACGATTAGCTTTTCAAATACAGACATTAAAAAACAAGCATTTTTTGCACTCCTAACAGACTCCCCTTCCATCGCGTAGCAAACGAAGCAGACCTATAAAATTCACAGCGCAGAATAATGATAATAAAAAGGTCAAAAGTCAAATAAAACGTATAAAAACAAGGCGTAAGTGAAATTAGTTACCCAGGGTGTAAAATGAGCAGAAAATATATAATAGGAACGAAGGTATTTCACATTTTCATGCTGACACATGAAATTCAGCTCAGAACGCAAACGTTATGATCTATTTAAAATGTGTGAATTTCCTCTTTATTTCATACATTACACGTTTCAACCACAATTCAGAAATTAATAGACGCTTTCTATGACATACGTTTGTCCGTTGCTCTCTTGTTTCTAAAACGACACTGAAAACAAATGAATATAGAAGCTGAAAACGTGGATTTAAATTATACCAAATATCAGATCTCCACATTTAACATTCTAAAATTTCTTGTAAATGGGGAAATATTGCTATTGTAATTCTAAAATAATTGCTTAATGAGGCGCAAAAACTACTAATATGCCGATATTCCTTAATTATGCATCATCATGTCTTGGTCATAAAGACCTTCAGCAAATAGTTGTTAAGTACAATTCAAGATTTTTATCCAAATAGGATTATGGTAGAGAATTCCGTAACGGGAAATGAATTAACATTCAGGCATTTATAAAAAGAGAAGCGTTTCTGTGAACTCTGGCTGAGTAGCTGCTTGAGAAAAGCTTTTCTTTGCTCTAAATTCCTGAGAATCAAATTCTTATGGGTGGAATCAGGCAATATATACTGAAAATTTGTCAACACATGAAACACACTATGAAAAAATCTGATGTGTACCATTCACATGACTTTCTCTACATCTCTGCAACAAATTATTCTTAAAAAGCTTATACTTCTATTTACTTCATTCTAATCGGAAAAAATTAGCAGAAATAGGCTTATTACTTGCTTCCTTGTAAGTAGAAGCGAAATAATGGAGTACCATAGGTTAAAGTGATAGTCCATAGAAGGTTGGTGTGTCATTGAAGTTCCTTTGTTTGTATGGACAGCAGTTGACAAATTCCTGTATGAGAAAAGTATAAAGTTTTTCAAAGCAGAAACCAAAAACAAAGAATGTCCCAAAAAAGATGAACTTCACGAAAAAAATGTGTATAACATAAATTTTGTGTTTTAACGTGCTCTCCATTTTTCGTGTAGTAAGTTTTTGTCCATCTCTTACGGTTTAGTAGTTAAGCAAAATTCCGTAGAATTCATCCAGAATTCTTCAGAGGGTATTCCCAGAAAATTCAAAATATACATTTTATTTGTCATGTAAATATCTTTAATTTACGATATTTTAATCAAAATCGTTAGAGCCACTTTTTAGAGACTCAAAATTTTCGAAAACAGTTCCATTTAAAGGGTAGTTTGGGGTGGGGGAATTTTTCTCAAAATCTTCGTGTCGCATCCCTGGAAGATATTAAACTTCAATACCAAGTTTGGTATTTTACCGACTTTTCGTTTTTGAGTTATCGTGTTCACAGACGCACTGACACACGGACTCTCTCTCTCTCTCTCTCTCTCAAACACACACACACAATGACCTTTTTCTGAAAATACTTTTTTTTTTGGATTCAGAGGACCCTAAAACATATATTTCCGGTGAAATCTCGGTGTGGAATTTTTTGGTGGAGTGCAACAATTTCTCTATACACTATGTACGTAGTACGTGTAGAGAAAGTAAAAATATAGGTATAATTCTAAATTATCTTATTTTTTAGAGTTTGGAGCTTTACATTAGTCAAAAACAAAAATCAACATTCAATGCCAGTCTAACCTATATCTCTAATTAATAGAATCTAGAATGAAGATGGAGCACCGGTGGAATGTGATGGCATGGGAAACCGGAGAACCCGGAGAAAACCCGCCCCAGCGCCGCTTTGTCCACCACAAATCTCACATGTGGTCGCTTGGGATCGAACCCGGGTCGTCTAGGTGAGAGGCGAAGGGTCTAATCACTCGGCCACGGCGCGGCCCTTATTTTTATGTGCGCTTCTTTTATTCCATATAAACGTTGTAGAATAGCACCATTACAAATTTCGTTATAAATGTAAAGGAAGTAGCGATTCAGACACTATATACTGACCCTAAAATTTCGTACACTTTCCGAGCAGTCGCGAGAAATAGCCGAGTTTAAAAGCATAAGAGGGGAATTGTACATTTCAAATAATTAATAACGAATATCTTGGAAATGTCTTATATTACAAGAAAGATGTTTGATATCATTTGCAGGTTTTAAGAAATATAAATTTTACTTATTATATTATTCCACCCAAATGAGGTCCCCTGAGTCAAACAAAATCAATTTTATAAACAAACCCATGTGTGTGAGTGTGTTAGCGTGTGCGTGTGTGTGTGTGTGTGTGTGTGTGTGTGTGTGTGCGCGCGCGCGCGCGCGCTCGTGCGTCTGTGGACAGCATAGCTCGAAAACGAAAAGACCGTTAAATGCCAAACTTGGTATTTAATTTTGGTATCTCCCAAGGATGCGACACAAAGATTTTCAAGAAAATTTGAATACGTAACAAATAAAATGTACAGTATTATAATGTATTATTTTGTGAATAGCCTCCGAAGACTACATTATTCTGGATGAATATTGCATACCTGGCAAGCCGTAAGAGATAGACAAAAACTTAATAGAAAATGTAGAGGTCGTTGAAACACACAATTTATGTTATATATATTGTGTGTTTGTGTGTGGAGTGGATCGTTTTCGGGATATTTCTTGTTATTTGTTTCAGCTTTAAAAAAAAGATACTTTTCTCATACTGGAATTTGTCAACTCCTGTCCATACAACCCAAGGAATTTCAGTCACATAGTTACCAGCTTTTGACTATCACTTTAACCTATGGTACTCTCTTATTTCGCCTCTACTTACAAGGAAGCAAGTAATAAGACTATTTCTGCTAATTTTTCCTCGATTAACATTATGTAAATAGAAGCATAAGCTTTTTAAGAATAATTTGCTGTACAGATGTTGAGAAATTCATGTGAATGATCACATCAGGTTTTTTTCGTTTATAATCATTTTTACTTTCTCTACACACACTATATGCATAGCGTATAGAAAAGGTGTTGTAGTGCACCGAAAATTTCGATACCGACATTTCACCGGAAATAAATGATCTGGTTCCCCCTGAATCCAAAATAAAACAACCACACATTTTTGGAAAAGGGTCCGTGCGTGTGTGTGCGGCTGTGTGTATGCGTGTGTGAGTGTCTGTAGACAGAGCTCAAGAACAAAGAGTCCGTTAAATACCAAACATGGTATTTAAGTTTACTTCTTCCAAGGATGCGACACGAAGATTTTCAGAAAAATCCCCCCACCCCTAACTATCCTTTACATAGACATTTTTGGAAATTTTGATTTTCTCAAAAATGACGCCAATAATATATACCTGACAAATAAAATGAATATCTTGAATTTTCTGGGAATAGCCTCTGAAGACTACTTTATTTGGATGAATTTTGCGGAATTTTGCATATCTGGCAAGCCATAAGGGATTGACAAAAACCTACTTGATAGAAAATGTAGAGCTCGTTAAAACACACAATTTATGTTATATACATTTTTTTTTTTTTCGTGGAGTGAATCTTTTTTTAGATATTTCTTGTTATTTGTTTCAGCTTTCAAAAAAATTATGCTTTTCTAATACAGGAATTTGTCCATACAAACAAGGAACTTCAGTCACATAGCAACCAGTTTTGACTATCAGTTTAACCTATGGTACTCTCTTATTTCGCTTCTACTTACAAGGAAGCAAGTAACAAGACTATTTCTGCTATTTTTTCTCGATTAGCATTAAGTAAATAGACGCATAAGCTTTTTAAGAATAATTTGTTGCAGAGATGAAGAGAAAGTCATGTGAATGGAACACATGAGATTTTTAGTTCTGTAGCTTTCCGGTGCAGATATTATCGTAAAACTTTGATAAGGAATTAAAATATCTAGAAGTTTCAGCATGCTTCTATTTGTTTTG
The DNA here is from genome assembly GCA_030762935.1 of Hymenopus coronatus. Classification (NCBI taxonomy): domain Eukaryota; kingdom Metazoa; phylum Arthropoda; class Insecta; order Mantodea; family Hymenopodidae; genus Hymenopus; species Hymenopus coronatus. The sequence continues at coordinate 134,835,408 of CM060888.1, read as the reverse complement.
AGCGATAGAATATGTAGTTGTGCGCAGTTTGATTATACATTGTGTCGCGCAATTAGGTCATGGTAATTAGGCAAGAAATAAGACAATGTGTGCTCGATTCGGCTTCCATAAGTGCAGATGCCAGAAAATCCCTGTGCCAGTTTGGGGAGCTAATACCAGGATTTACCTTAAGCCATGAATGGTGATGTCCTCATTTCGGTCGGTCGGTACACGCTCGGCTTCTTTAGTAACAGTTCCTTCAAGAGACATTAAACTTAATTACCTGCAATGAATTATGGCTTATCTTGCTATTCACATATTCTGGTTTTCACGCTATAGAAACACTGTTTTTAAATATTCAGAAATACTTATTAATGCTACGAGGGTAGTCCAGTCGCCCTCCGTGGTGTAATGGTTACCATGCTAACTTCATATACCAAAGGACGATGGATTTTTTCGGGCGTAAAAATCCTTAGCATGGCTTCCTCCGGAAGGGAAGTAAAGCTGTGGGTCCCATGTAGTAGATTTACGGCACGTAAAAGAACCTCAAGCCTGATAAGAGAGGCCTCTGAGCAAAATTAAGCGATCTTTCACGCCCAATATAGAATGGGACGCTGAGAACCAAAGCAGTTAAAGAGCGTCCATAAATAACAGGCCATTTCTTTTGAGGGTAGTCCAGAAAGACCTGGACGTTTCGGCCTATCGTGCACCAAACTCCCTGAAATTAGGGGAAAATATTCCGAAAGCTCTTTAATTGTGAAACGATGTTTTTTATGAATTTTGTCATTGATTTTCATTGTCAGTTCATCAGTCACAAGGCTAAGCCTAACACTGCGGTCCTCGTCGTGATAATAGATACGGCCTTTTTTACTTTCTCTACACGTACTATGTACATAGTGTATAGAGAAGATATTGCACTCCACCAAAAAAATCGATACCGAGATTTCACCGGAAATATATGCTTTAGGGTCCCCTGTGTCCAAAAAATGTATTTTCAGAAAAAGATCCGGGTGTGTGTCCGTGTGTCTGTGAATACGATAACTCAAAAACGAAAAGTCGGTAAAATACCAAACTTGGTATTTAAGTTAACTATCTTCTTGGGAAGCGACACGAAGATTTTGAGAGAAATCCCCCCACCCCAAGCTACCCTTTATATGGAAAAAGTTTCGAAAATTTTGATTTTCTCAAAAATGGCTGTAACGATTTTGATTAAAATATCGTATACTAAAGATATTTATCTGAAAAATAAAATGTATATCTTGAATTTTAGGCGAATAACCTCTGAAGGCTACTTTATTCTGGATGAATTTTACTGAATTTTGCATAACTCGCAAACCGTAAAAAATACACAAAAACTTACTGCACAAAGTGTAGATCAGAATAAAACACACAATTTATGCCATATACATTTTTTTCAAGGAGTTGATCTCTTTGAGATATTCGTTGTTTTTGGCTTCAGCTTGGAAAAATTTACCTTTCTCATATAGGAATTTGTCAACTCCTGTTCATACAATAAAGGAACTTCAGTCACATAGCAACCAACTTTCGATTATCACTTTAACCTATTGTACTCCCTTATTTCGCTTCTACTTACAGGGAAGCAAGTCATAAGACCATTTCAGTAAATTTTTTCTCGATTATCATGAAGTAAATGGCAGCATAAGCTTTTTAACAATAATTTGTTGCGGAAATGTAGAGAAAGTCATGTGAATGGAACACATCAGATATTTTTTTCCAGTCTGAATCTACGTCCTGCACTCGGTTTGTGTGGGAAAAGATATATATTTATAAATGTTACTCAACAGAAAAACGTATGCTAGAATTTACTTAAAAAGGCTAATTTCAGCGTAAAAATACCAAATCATAGTAATGTATTCGAAAATTTAAATATATATATATATATATATATATATACATACATGTGTGTGTCACTAATAATGATCCACAAAGAAAACCTAAAACAACCCATTGCAAGAAATCAGAAAACGTAAAAAGAAGGCTAACGGGACATCTACATGATTTATGAACAAGCGTGACAAGAGAAAATTTAACAGCAAGAAAATAAATTTATGTTTGCAAGAAGCACATCCACTGAGTTATCAGATTCTCAGATCTGAAACTGGATACAAAGACCTGATTAATGTGTGTGTGTGAGTGTGTGTGTCTATACATATATATATATATGTGTGTTTGATGAGGTGGTCGCAGCAACAACCACAACAACAATTGGTATTGATTTAATTGTTTTTCCACACAGCCCGTGTGTTGGACAGGAGTTGGATAGGTAGAGTGAGACAAAAAAATGCAATGCCATAGCCGGGATATGAACCACGGATCTCCCGATCTCTCGCCGGTTGCTCTACCACTGAGCTAGTTTCAGTCTGACTCTACCTGTCCAACTCCTGTCCTACACACGGTTTGTGTGAAAAAACAATTAATCCAATACCAGATGACTATACTATGAATCCTGGGACTAAAAGTACTCAAAACATTGGTAAACGCCGCTGGGGTTGTCGTCTCAAAATAATGTGAAATCACCTTGTGGTTTACCGGAAAACACGCGAGTCGTTGAGAAATTCAATGCTCTGCCGGCATGTTGCCATGATAACTCAGTGGTAGAGCAACCGGCTAGAGATCGGGAGATTCGTGGTTCAAATCCCGGCTCTGGCATTGAATGGAGAATGGCCAGAAAGCGTTCTTCTCGTAGTCTAGAGAATATCAGAAGAAAACTAATAGCTAACATTTAAAGACTACTAACTAGTATAAGACGTTTACAACGACAAGCGTGAAGAAATTAAAACTCGCTACCATTTGTCACATGTTGCTAAAACTGATTTTCAAAAATGTTAATATTGTTAGTCAGAATTATTTTACTAATTCTGAAATATATCTTATATAAGTGTTCATAATTACGTTATCATGGTAAGACAAGCAGGGCTGTTTGCAGATAGGTACAGGAATAACTGAAAGCCGCTATCAGTCCCTGCGTGGTCGCTCTAGAGAGATTTATCAACGTGAGGGGGGAATACAACTGCATCACTGGACACGGCATATTGATTAAATAAAGGATTCGATTGGTCAGCATGACGAACAAACAGCATTTCAAGTATTTATAGAACCAAAAGGCAACCAAGGTACTCCCAGTCACATAGATCAACCCTGTAAATATAATGAAGCCCTGACTTTTAAGTGAATTAGTCAGGAGCGCTGTTAACTACTGAACTATAGGATCGACACATTTTGTGGGCAGTAGACTCGACCCGTTCCTTACTCACTACATTCATCTCCGCTTTGCCTGAGCTATGCGCTGTAATGAGTATTGAGCTCCAGTAAGGAATCCTAATCCAGTGTTGCCAATTTAGACATTTTATAGCTAGTTTTGAAACGTGATTTGCTACAAAACTTTGATTTTAGCTATTAGCTATATTTTTAGCCATAACTTTCTTTTTCACGCGCTATTTTGGTTGTCATTCATTTTAATACTATTTTTAGTGATTCGAGTTTTTCTATCCCACTGCGAATGACACACGAGTGAGTCAATTGACTCGCATTGCATCATTATAGGTCAATGACATAATCATTACGTGGGATTCGGGAAATCCCCTAGTTCCAACAGTTAGCTCCTCATCTGAAACTGCAACTCAGTATTCCTGCTGTCCTTGATGTGGAATAAATTGTAACGCAAAGTAAATAAGTGAAATATACGACTGAAGCTGACAGTGTATGAATAAATGTATTTATTGACATCACAGTATTATACTCGATCTTCATCAATCGCACGGCTCCACAGACCGTACGTGCTTTTGTAATACACAAAATAGTAAGCAATATTAAAACAACAAGGAATTAAAAGAGTAAATACGAAAATAAAAAGACAAAAGACTTTCAAATACTGAAATTTAAATTTGCAACATATTACTGTATCCTATTATAATAGACAAACACGCTTAAGAGAAATATATACACAATATATAACACAACAATGACATAAAATATATGTATGTAAAACATTGTAATTAGCTATTCGTGTAACATAAATAGTAATATAGTGGTAAGAGAGCTGCTGGAAACCAAGAGGAGGATGAGGAGAATATAGTTTTCATTGGTTAGGTGAGTTAATGTAGCCTTTTCTATAGCTATAATGTTGCATAAATAGTAATATAGTGGTAAGAGAGATGCTGGAAACCAAGAGGAGGATGAGGAGAATATAGTTTTCATTGATAGGCGAGTTAATGTAGCCTTTTCTTCAGATATTTTTATTTTAGCAACTTTTAGCTATGTTTTTGAAGTAGTTTAGCTACCTTTTATATTGATGAGTTGGTAACACTGTCCCAATCTCCAGTGCTGGATAAACAAGCATCACATATGTTGAACTTATCTGTTCCTAGCCAGGGCGCATGAAACAATTTACAGGACGCATCATGTCCATGTTTGGTTTCACATACAGGTGTAAACCAAAGTAAAATAATTCTGTGGTGATAATTAAATTATAATAACCTGACTTCTATATTGTGTCTTGCTAATGATACTATCCAACAAACATACAACGTTCAATTGAAAATAAGAGTTGTCAGCATCACCACAATAAAAGGAGAAAGCGTTGCATATTTGAAGATTTTTACTACTGATATATATCATTTTTTACGTAAAATATTTTTCGCATGTTTTCAGGAATTGTAGGGATTTTGTTTTGCAACATGAACTCTTTATTGCTGTCGGTACCTAGGTGGTCTGAAAAGTTCTTGGTCTGATAGTGAAATTCCACAATTCATGCTTTCAAAGTAGTTTCATTTTTCAACATAATCTCCTCTAATATCAATATACAGCGTTGTTGCAATGCCATCATCCCATCTCTGTAGTGTTCCTCTGGAAGTGCTGCAAAGTACCCATTTACAGCCGCAATCGCTTCTTCATTGAACGAAAAGCGCCTACCAGCAAGGAATTTCTTCAGTTTTTGAACCAGAGGGAAGTCCGAGGGAGTCAAATCTGGGGAATAGGGCAGATGTTCCAGTACTTCATAGTGTAGATCTCTCAATTTCCCCATTGCCAAAACACTTGTGGGCAGGTGCATTGTCCTGATGGAAAACAATTTTTTTCTTTTTTAACCCGGGTCTATTTTCACGAATGCTTGCATTCAATTTGGTTAGAAGTTGAGAGTAGTATTTTTCGGTAATGGTTTTACCTTTTTCGAGATAGTCAATCAACAAAATTCCTTTTGCATCCCAAAACACTTGATCTTTCCCACCGATGGCACCATCCTCACCTTATTTGGAGCCGAAGAACCAGCTTCTGTCCACTGCCTCGACTGCTGCTTGGATTCGGGTGTGTAGTGGTGAATGCATGTTTCGTCCATTGTGACGAAGTCACTTCTGTTCTTCTGAAAATGCGCCAAGCACTTTTCAGAAAGTGTCGCGCGAATGCGTTTGTTATCCACAGTGAAAATACGCGGCACCCATTTTGCGAAAAGCTTTTTCAAGTTTAATTCCTGATGCGAGATGTGACCAATACGTTCCTTTGAAATTCTAAGAGCATTAGCAATTTCACGCACCTTTGTACGCCGATCCTTCAAAATCATGTCTTGTACTTTTTCAATGATTTCCGGTGTGGTTACAGTTTTTACTACTACTGTATTCAGTTTAGGACAGTAGACCTAACAAGTATACGCCACTTCGTAAGTAGAGTTATGTTGACATTACCGTTTGGCACGGACGAACACTATCTGCAATTGGTAAAAGTGTTCTAATCCCCTTACTACTTTCAGGGATCCTCATATCTGCTATAGCAGCCCTGCACAGGGTTTGCGCTCCCGAGGCCGGCTCGCGAGCGGAGTACGGGTACTGGCAGCGCTCTTGTTTACGAGTGGACAGAGAGGAGAGGTATCGTACAGTATGCACACGAAAACAAGTGCAAGTTTTCGTAAATGATTTCTCAAAATATTATTTTACTAATTTATGGTTAGGAAAAATGTTTATTTTAAACAAATTATTGCCTTCTATAACAGATTAAATCCGCGTACAAACTTGTTATATGTTATGTTTCTTTACCAATACATCAAAATATTGTTTTATGTGATTGGCAGCTGAAAGAAAAAGTGCTGACCTTAATGAAACATCAGTCATAGATGTTCGATATCTGTATTTAAGTTCATGATAGAAAATAGTTGTTCACAGGCGTATGATGTCAAAGCAAACATTCAGATCATTTTCGCAGCTAGCCTGCGGATATTTTTGTTGAGGTACAGTCTTGTAAAAATCATTCAGGTTAGTGTTATTGTTGAAACGATCTTTAGCTCTTATATCACACTGAATAAGTTCTAGCTGCAAATCACGAAACACCGTTTCAACTGATGTTGAGAAAGGAATTGCGAGAATTGGAAATTCCTTCTCAAGTGAATCAAGGTTTTGAAATCTAGAATCGAATTCATTTTGAATTTCAATTAATACTTCACTGTACACCGCACCATCACAAGCACTTTGTAAGGTTGGAAAGTGAGCCATGTTGTGCTGAGAATTTGTTGCAGCTGCTATGAAAATAATCGTTTTCCCACGCAACGTTGAAAGTATTTGCCTGATAGTCACTTTTAGATTCCTTCATTATAGAAGGATACGTCAGCAGGGAGCGATAGCAACACAACACCAGACAAGTGCTTTACAACTGGCCTGCTACGTCATTCTTCTCTATGAGACAGCCAGCTGTCGTTGTGGCTCGCCCGCTCCTGCCGAGCGCTCCCGCTCAAAGAGCGCTCTTTGTGCACCCATGTGCTAAAGGGAGACCAATTAATAAGTTCTACTTTCTCTTCGTGTTACTATAGATGTTCTGTAACCATCTTGTGTACACTGGTTGTGACTCTAAATGTGTGCGGACAGTAAAATGAGCAATCAATGCTGCCAATTAACATTAGTAAGTATTATAAGTTTTCCTGTCACTACACAAAACTTACACTGTTTAAATGTACATACATAAATATTTGCATTTACCTATAATCAGGTATTAAAACATAAAAATCCGATGTGTTCTATTCACATGAATTTCTCTACATCTCTGCAACAAATTATTGTTAAAAAGCTTATGCTTCTATTTATTTCATGCTAATCGACAAAAAATTAGCAGAAACAGTCTTATTACTTGCTTCCTCGTAAGTAGAAGCGAAATAAGAGAATACCATAGGTGATAGTCAAAAGCTGGTTGCTATGTGACTGAAGTTCCTTTATTTGTATGGACAGCAGTTAACAAATTCCTGTATGAGAAAAGTGAAATTTTTAAAGCTAAAACCAAAAGCAAGGAATATATAAAAAAACGATCAACTCCACGAAAAAAATGTATACAACATAAATTGTGTGTTTTAACGTGCTCTACATTTTTGTGAGGTAAGTTTTTGTCCATTTCTTACGGTTTAGCAGTTATGTAAAATTCCGAAAAATTCATCTAGAATAAAGTATTCTTCAGAGCCAGAAAATTCAAGATATACATTTTATTTGTCAGGTAACTATCTTTAATATGCGATACCTTTTTTTTTTTTTTTTTTTTTTTTTTGGATACAGGTGACCCTAAAACATATATTTCCGGTGAAATCTCAGTATCGAATTTTTTTGGTGGAGTGCAATTCCTTCTCTATACACTAAGTACATAGTACGTGTAGAGAAAGTAAAAAGGCAAAATGACACTGCAGTGTTTCGTAATGCGGTTTTGAATATCTCGAGAGGCTTCAGCTGTCTGAATTACACTCCGCCCTGAAGATGTCGCTGATGGTTGTCTCAAAAGTAAGCGGCAACACGGCAACTAAATTAATGTCACTTTGTGCCGCAACGCAAGGCCGATATGACACGCAAGTAGAAGCGGTAACAACTAACATGTTTGTTTGTTGATGGAACCGCTCAACTATGTTCAATATTTCCAGGCTGCAAGCTCAACACAAACACTATTAACTAAAATTTGCTAGTGTTCAACCATGTTCTTAATAAAGTCCTACCATTTTCACTCTCTCTAACCCAGTACATTGGGATAGAGAAGTATTGTATTCCACCCAAAAATTCGATGTCGAGATTTCACCAGAAATATATGTTTTAGGACCTCCTGAATCCAAAACAAGAATTTTCACAAACAGGTCTGTGCATGGGGGGGGGTGCCTGTGGACAGCATAGCTCAAAAACGAAAAGACGTTTAAATACCAAACTTGGTATTTAAGTTTGCTATCTTCCGAAAAATGCGACAAGAAGATTTTCAAGAAAATCCCCCCACCCCTAACTATCCTTTACATGGAAACATTTCGAAAATGTTTTTCTTAATAATGGCTCAAACGATTTTGATTAAAATCCCACATATTAGAGCAATTTCATCACAAATAAAATGTATATCTTGACTTTTCTGGGAATAGTTTCTAAAGACCTGATTATTCTGGATAAATTTTGCTTAATTTGGCGTAAATAGTAAACCGCAAGAGATAGACAAAAACTTAAAATACCAAAAAAATGTAGATCTTATTAAAATACACAAGTTATATCATATACACTTTCTTCGTGCAGCTATTCGCGGTATTCCTTGTTATTAGTTTCAATTGTGAAGTTTCTCAGACGGAAGTGTGTGTGTTTCTTTTGTTCTACTCCTACGAAGCAAAGAAGCTATTTGCAATGGCAATCGCATAACGACAGGCCTTATAAAACATTTGATTATCACTTTACATAGTGCATTCCCTTAGTTCCCTTCTACTTATAAAGAACTAAGTAATAAGAACATTCTCCTAATGTTTATCAGCATGGTGTTCAAAGAAGAAGTAAGAAGTTTGTACAGTAGCTAAAGAAAACCGTGTGAATGGAACACATCAGATGTTTCTCCAGTCGAAATTGAGAAAATGCTCAGTATGTAAGATATATTTTTGAAACTTATACCAGTAATTATACAGAGTTTTGCTATGTATGAAAATTCTAGTTGTGTATTTTAATAAGATGGTTATTTAAAAGACAATTTTACTGACTTAATTGGCCGTTCTAATAAAAATTAGCTACGCGATGCATTTTTAAAAAAATATTCATGTAAAAATTTCAAATTTTGCTGTAAATGAGTTTACAAATAGTTCTATCATATATAAACCCTAATTATTGTAGAAATACTATTTCTTTTAGCACGTTTCATAACTCTTGATTTTTCAAAATATAATAATTTAATTTTTTAAAATTGGAGCACTATTTTGAAAAAGCATATGGTCATTTTCCTTAAGGTAATTTTGAGTGGCAGTTTAAAAAATATGAAACAAGTCAGTAAAGATTGCACAGTGTAGAACGTTTTGAGCATGGAAATATGTTGGATAAAACGAGAAAACAAGGTTTAGAGTTGGGCGTGCCTATTTATAATGCATCTGCCAGTTAGAGCTCGCCAAATTGAAAATCCATAAATTTTCTTTAAAAATTTTCTTTCTTTATTTTATTATGAAAAGAAAAAAGTTTTTTAAATGTTCACAATGTCACCAATGCATAACCTTAAGCAAATGTGTTCATCATGAATCAAAAAAGCGAAGTTTACACTCTCCTATTCTGATCCTTTTCTGATCATCCTATTCTGGTTACATCACCATTAATTAGTCACAATTTAAAACATAAGCATACTTGACTTACCAAATAGCTAAGAAATGTAAATGTTGAATTCATACTTTATTCGAACATGATGTACTTTTCCATCTGATGTGGCAATTGACAGCCAGATTTTTAATAGTATTTATAATTGAGGAGTGTCAATAATTTTAGAAATATAAGGCATTAATGAGTTAATAAAAGTGCATTGGACTATTTTTTATGGTTTTATTTTATACCACCGATTGAGAATATCTGATATAATTTGCAAACATTTAATGGTATCGTGGAATTAATCGACACAACTTATTTATTGCTACTAATACAGGAACAACGCATTATTTCCAGTGGATAATAATTTAACCATTGCATTTAGCCACATTTAGTGCAAAACGAATTCCTGATATTTACTGGAGAAATTTACAATAAATTGTTTTGTGTATTGTTTGGCTCTTCTTTCTGCTTTCGAATATAAACATACATTATACGGTTTCTCGTGAACTGTATGAAACTGATACCTCCAAAACATTTTTTCTTCTCTACTTACCCCTAGTAATTTGTTTAGACTTCTCTTCCTTGTTACTTTTAACATTTTGTGCTCCAGTTCTTCAAAATCTCTGTCGCTAGCTTTTCTTGTTTTCTTTTCTTCACGTTGAAAAACAAATTTACTGAAAATAAGTGAGCAAATGCACTTAATCCAAACAACAGTTCTGGAGCTTCCAGTAACACGCTATTAAACATATTGAAATTGAAATGGAGTTTTATTTATGGACGCTCTTTAACTGCTGCGGTTCTTAACGTCCCATTCTATATTGGGCGTGAAAGATCGTTTTATTTTTCTCAGAGGCACCTTTATCAGACTTGAGATTCTTTTACGTGCCGTAAACCTACGATACGGTACCTACGATTATGCTTCCCTTCCGAAGGTAGCCGAAAAAAATATCTTGCCCTCCACCGGGCTGGAACCAGAGACTAGCATATTACCCCCAGACCATGGAGGACGACAAACATTATATCATTGTAGACTGCAGTTCTTAAAGTTGTTAAGCGCCAACATTTCCAAAATGGAGATATTTTTTCGGAACCGTGCTCTAAGCCAAAGCTGTTTCCCTCTCAAAAGCAACATGTTCCTATTCATCATGTTCGAGTTGAAGCTGCCGGCTGCTACATGTAGCACAAGATCTTTCAGACGAAATCCAAATGCGAGTTTATCACTTTTCACAAATTCATGTTTAAGTATTAATATATATAAAATAAAATAAAATATAGGCTATAAATAAAAGAAAAGTTGGTAGAAAACAATTATTTTATCCCTAAAGTTTTTGAACACTTATGGTTACTTTTAAACATAATCACCAAAAAGATTGTTTTGAATGGCTCTCCGCAAACGTCGTAAGGTACTACGTGACAAAAAACCTAATATCAGTTTTGGAATGAGCAAATCAAATTTGGTAAAGTAGACATATTTTGGAGGAAGCGCCAGAATCACGTATACGTGTTTTTAATGATTTGTTTGCAAGGTTACTTTTTTGCTACCTATACAAAAATGCATCTACTTTAGATAGCTTCGAAAACGTGGTGCTAAATTCTAATAGTACCTATTTTATTTATACGTTCGTTAACGGCTATATTTTGTTTATTTTTCCTTATACACCACTACATGAGGTACATTTTTTGCACGCTTTTAGCAATTTAACCGTGTATTATCGTAAGATAAGTAAATGTGTTTGTATAAAACGACAAACCTGTTAACAGACCGTGGGAATCAAGGATCCTCGCATGCCTCAACGACGATTCACATTCACAGGCGTGCTTTTTCAAGCGCGTATGCAGGATAATCCAAAAACCATTCAACCGACTTTAATAATTCTTTCAGAAAAGCAGATATGGGGCTATAAAGCACTTTCTAATATCAGTTCATGGATATATAGCATAGAGGTTGTGCTTGAGATCTTCGTCACGTCCTCTGTTTCTTACGCAAAAAAATGTCCGGGTGGATTTTCGGCATCTCTTTGGTGTGTGTGTGTGTGTGTGTGTGTGTGTGTGTGTGTGTGTGTGTGTGTGTGTGTAGAGCTGGGAATACAATTTGAATTTTAGTCCTATTGACTAAGATTTCGAATATCTACAAAATGCGAGTTAAAGCAAAGGAGGTTTGCAGTATTTTCAATGTGTACGTTGGTTGTGGCGTTTTCGTGCTTCTGTTGCAACATTATTATTCTGTGCTTTCTGCGAAACGTTTCCTGTGTCTCTAACGTCCTGTTCTTCGAGCTACTGAAAATAGCACAATGTTTTAGTATGCCAAGCGAAACTGCAAAAGTGGAAAGGTTATCTTTTTTGATTAATGTTCATTAGAAAAAATGAAGCAATTAAAAATAGATACGTATAGTTAATAATAACCATTGTTCTATAACATTTCAAACACCGTAATTATCCAAAATGTTTTACCTACTTGTCGGAAATAATAAGTTACTTAAAGAAATAAATTCAGATTGCATTAATTCTATTATCCTTCATGGTTTTAATAGGAAGTTATTCATTAAAAAGCTGATGTGTTCCATTCACATGATTTTCTTTACATCTCTCCAATAAATTATTTTTAAAAAGCTTATGCTTCTATTTACTTCATGCTAATCGAGAAAAAAATTAGCAGAAATAGTCTTATTACTTGCCTCCTTGTAAGTAGAAGCGAAATAATGAAAAGGAAGTTCTGCATTTCCCAAGAATGAGACACAAAGATTTTCAAGAAAATCTCCCGCCCCATCCCAAACTACCCTTACATGGAATATTTTATTCGCGTATAAAAATAAGGATAAAAGAGCTCGTGACCAACCTAATAAGTTATTTAATTTAAACGGAGCGGGAAGAGGCTAACAATACTATAATTCGTGAAGAATGACGACATAATATCATAGTTATGTTTTCGATCTGGTAGTTATACACATTCGAGCATGGCAAGTTAAGATCTGCAAGTCTGAATACCAAATTTGGTCAAGTAAGAAACGATTTACAATTCTTTTTAGCATACTTTATTAGCAGAAAATGGTTAATTTAAAACTAACGTGATATGAAAACAAGTAAGTTGGTCTTGCTTAAAGGCGCATTATAAAATATTTAGTCAAGCTGTATCATAGTCCACTTCCAAACGATGCTGAAAGAAGCAACAAAACAAACATAACACAGTCGCCTACAAGTTACACATCGAGAGATGCCTGAAGTTGGCCCTAGCAACTCAAAATTCGAGAGTATCTGGAAATGAAAAACTTTCTGCTCTTTGAGAGAGGGGCGAGGGACAGAAAAAAAAAACCCTTTTTCTTTTACTTCCCCCCCCCATTTCTTTATTTTAAAGATACAATGCGGGAAAAATAGTTTGTATTCTTTTTCTTTAGCATTTCTTTGCTTTCATTCGCTCTTCTCTTCTCTTCTCCTTTCGTATTTTATTCTCTCTGTTCTTTTTCTTTCAGCAAGAGCATTGTTTTCTGCTGAAATTGCAATAGGTCATCTGATTACACTGTTCCGTTTTGTCGACTCCAGTTAAAAGTTTAAGTTTTAAACTTCAGTTTATCTACACTGTAGGGTTTCTACGATGGAACATTAGGATATGCTACGTCAGCATTTCCCTTTTTACTCTGCTTTCTTTCAAACAGGAAACGTAAGGTTAAACTAATTTTGTTTTCAGTATTAGAAACATTTGCTTAACACAACTTTAGAATAATCATTAAATCACAGCTAATTAAGATTATAATTATGATGAATATTTTAGAATATGAAGGCTTGATGCCTTCGAAAAGTTTCGTGAAACGCGAGAACGGAATATTAGTTCGATTTCCCTTGCTGGCTTTGCTTGGCGTTATTGGCAAATCAAAAAGTGTCAAGGCAGACCTCATAGTTCTGCAAATCTTGGACTCTACGACATGATAGCCTTCTGGAGCAGTTAAACATCTGAATGTCGGTTAACTTGGCATATGAAACTCAATCAGTTTTATTCAGTTATAAACCGCAGAGCTTCTGTGCGAGTAGACTATTTTCTTCTGGTATACAAGAGCATTCTGTGACCGCTCCTCCTGTATGCTTGTCCAACATGATCCATCGCCTCAGATGTTCCAGAACAAGATGTTGGTGTATCTGTGGATGCCCAATGGTACTTTGGGAATACATGACTTCACCGAGAATTGGAAATCGCCATCTTTACTTTACTACAACTTGCAAATTCTTTGCTCACCTTCAAGTACACGTATTTGGTGCTGCACACTTTGAACTGGGACGTGCAGATATCGTCCTATTGCCGGCGCAAAGCTTCTGGAATCGTGACCCTGACCGCCAACCCAGCTACCGAACCTTGCTTACTTAAAGTCACAGCGAGCAAACTTTATACAGTCTGCATCGAAAGAGTTCTGCATATGTTTGTATTCAAAGTGGGCAGTAAATAGTGTTAAATTTATTTTTTTATTTTTTAATCATGGCTCCTACATTTTCAAAGTTCAGTGGCAAGGTATTACTTAGTCAGATAAGGGAAATAATTGCAAATGTCCTTGACTTCATGAAACAACAGGCAGAGATGAAGGAAGAAAATGTATGTTCCCCGAGTTCTTAAAAAGCCTGCAGAAAGTGAATGAATGAATAGCCAAGGCAACTGATATTTCACTGAGTTCCGTTCCAGGGTTCTCAAAGATAAGCAAGACCTTAATATAACACTTATAAATTAAAAGATGTGGAAGAGTTGTGTCGGCAGCGAATTGCAGAAATTGGCAGGCCAGAATGGGAAAATGTATGTCGACATGTTGAAAACCTTAAAAAAAAAAAAATGGAATCTATGAGTATAAAAATAACTAAAAGTATATAAATAGGACCAATGTTTTTCTTCAGCAAGACAAGAAACAAATCACACATTACATAAAGGTAAACATAAAAAAAGAAAATCATCAGAAAGAATTGTAGAAAATAAAACAGAATTCTAATCCAGGATAACAGTGCAGAAAGTAGCGATAACGTTGATGATGACAATGACGTGAGCAAAGACGAAGGACTGTCAGGTGTGGAAGAATTGGAGGCAGACGATTGACATTGTTTATATAGTAGGTCATGTGTACAGATGTTATGTAGATATACATATGAAAACACATGTTTATCAGTGCAGCGACGTATAGTGCAGGTGACAGATATTTGACATTGACTGTGACAGGCATGAATCGACTGGTGAACTGCTTATCTGAAAGTACAACTCGCTTCCTAGCTCTCATTATGACTTTCACATGTCCAGATCTGTTGCACCAGTTATACCAACCCTTTATAGCTCATTGGTATCTAAACTTAAGGTTTAACTTAACATGAGCCACTCTCAGGAAAATGCGGGCCTTATGGATAATAAATAAGTAAAAGTTTGACCCTACATAGGGTTAGGGACACAGTGCGATATATACTTCCCTCCTCCCCTTACTTTCTTTTTCCCTTGGTTAAGTCTTAATTTTGGAGACTTGCACCTGAGCTTCCCCTTTCATTGAATTCTTTAGAGTGAACTTTTTCTATATATTCGCAGCACCTGGCGTTGGGCTGATCTATTGATAGTATAATAGCAATAACAATAGTAATAATATAATACTAATGTAATAATAAGTATATATTACCTATATATTAATACTCCGGCTAAAAAAGGTATTCCACATAAAGCAAAATTTGATACTATAAAACAAGCAGAAGTCAGAGGTATAAAAATTGATAAATTTCCTATAAAACGAATATCCTGAAAAGTTTTATTTTATAATTATTACTAATTATTATAGGAGGATCCTTCCTGGAATTGCTAACCAGGACTGGCACAATAAGCCACTTTTCCAGCCCGTGCCCCCAGGGGACGTTATGGGCTAGTACTACTAATACTAACATTACTAACATTAGTTTGTATTAGTGGAGTTGACCATTTCCGAGATATTCCTTGTTATTGTGTCAGTTTTAAAATACTTAAAACTTATCTCATATGGGAATTTGTCAACTCCTGCTTATGAAATGGATTTCAATCACATAGCAACCGGATGGATTTTAAGAGTTGACTATCGCTTTACTTCCCCTTTACTTACAAGGAAATAAGTAATCAGACTATTTCTCTGATAGTTATGTATCTCGATTAACATGAAATAGCCAGAAAAAGTAGGTTTCTAACTATAATTTGTTATCTAAATGCAGACAAGGTTATGTAATAGAACACATGTTTCTTTTGTTTATTTGTTTGTTTTTAAATACTATCGTTTTCAGTTGTCTCTGGTGATGGCATGCAAATACATAATATGGCATTTATAGGCCAGAAATACGAATCCTTATTTTTACTTTCTCTAGCCCCATATGTACAATGTACATAGTGGATAGAGAAGGTATTGTATGCACCCAAAAATTCGATATCGAGATTTCACCGAAAATACATGTTTTAGGATCCCCTGAATCCAAAAAACAAGCATTTTCAGAAAAACGTTCCCGCGCGTGCGTGTATGTGTGTATCTGTCACTCTGTGTGTCTGTGGATAGCGTAGCTCAAAAACGAAAAGACGGTTAAATACCAAACTTAGTATTTAGGTTTGGTATCTTCCAAGGATGCGACACGAAGCTTTTCAAGACAATTTTGATTAAAATACCATATATTAAAGCTATTTCTATCACAAATAAAATGCATATCTTGAATTTTCTGGGAATAGCTTCTGAAGACCTCTTTATTCTGGATGAATTTTCATGAATTTTGCATAACTAGTAAACCTTAAAAGATAGACAAAAACTTACTTAACAAAAAATGTTGATCTCATTAAAATACACAATTTATATAATATAGAAATTTTTCTTGAGTTTGTCGTTTTCAAGGTATTCCTTGTTATTAGTTTCCATTGTAAAGTACTTATACTTTTATGAGACAGAAAGACTCCGTTTTCCTTTTGTTCTACTGCTGGTCAAGCAAAGATGCGATTGGCAATGACAGTCGCATAACGAGAGGTATTAAAACATATGACTATCACTTTAGTGCATTCCTTTAGTTCCCTGCTACTTATAAGGAATAAGTAATAAGAACATTCTGCTAATGTTTATCTCGATTAACACTGTGTGTAAAGAAGAATAATCTTTTATAAGAAGTTTGTTTGTAGAGCAGCTAGAGAAAGTCACGTGAGTGTAACACATCAGATTTTTCAACATCTGACTATCGATTCCATTTCCTCTATTCTTTGGTACCTACAAGTAAGGCCGCGCCGTGGCCGAGTGGTCAGACCACTCGCAATTCACCTAGACGATCCGGGTTCGATCCCAAGGGACCGCATGCGAGATTTGTGGTGGTCAAAGCGGCGCAGTGGCGGGGTTTCTCCGGGTTCGCCGGTTTCCCCCGCCATCACATTCCACGGGGGGCTGCATCTTCATGTCTCATCAATGTCATCGCCTGCGGTAACAGAGCAGTAAAGGCGGCGGTTAAACTCTACCCCTGCAACAAAAATGTGTTCTGAAGCTATTCCTTCAAAGGTTTATCTTAATTGAGATGAAATAGAACGTAAAATAAGCTGCCGTAAGAATAATTTGTAGTGCACATGTAACAAAAAAAAAAAAAAAAAAAAATGATGGTAGAGAAAGTGAAGCAAATGTAACACGTCAAATATGGTGTGCCAAAGCCGATTATATTCTAGTGGAGGTGGACCTTTACGGTTTCTCTCATACGATTGTCTGACATATCGTGTGGCAAGTCACAGTTTTATCTTATATACAAATGTTGGAGAAGCATTTATGCGTAAATGTTCACTATCCGATTTCAAGCAAATAATTTAAAAATGTATATTAAAACTACTATTTTTAATATAAATGTATGTGTGTGTGTGTGTGTGCGCGCGTGTGTAACCTCAAAAATGCCTGAAATATTAACAATGTTAGAAAAAAAATCTGACGTGTTTCATTCGCATGACTTTGCTATATGACTGAAGTTCCTTTGTTTGTATGGACAGGAGCTGACAAATTTTCGTATTAGAAAAGTATAAGTTTTTCAAGGCTGAAACAAAAAACAAGGAATATCTAAAAAAACAATCACCTACAAGAAAAAATGTATATCACCTAAATTGTAGGTTCTAACATGATCTACATTTTTGTGTAATACGTTTCTCTCTATCTCTTACGGTTTAGCAGTTATGTAAAATTCCATAAAACTCATCCAGAGTAAATAAGTCTTCAGAGACTATCCCAGAAAATTCAAGACATACATTTTATTTGTAAGTTAAATATCTTTACGATATTTAATCATAATGGTTAGACCCATTTTTGAGAAAACCAAAATTTTCGAAAAAAATGTTCCATGTAAAGCGTAGTTTGGGGTGGGCAGATTTTCTTGAAAATCTTCGTGTCACATCCTTGGAAGATACCAAACTTAAATGCCAAGTATTCAACGGTCTTTTCGTTTTTGAGCTATACTGTCCAGAGATACACATACAAACACATACGCACGGGCCCCGGACCTTTTTCTGAAAATGCTTTTTTTTATTCAGGGGACCCAAAACATGTATTTCCGGTGAAATTTCGGTATCGAATTTTTGGGTGGAATGCAATACCTTCTCTATACACTAAGTACATAGTACGTGTAGAGAAAGTAATAATTGCCATGACTTCTGAAATGGCCCATTAATGGTAATAATATAATGTTAACATAATGAAATAAAACCTAAATTTACATTTTTTAATTTGTATAACAGTAAAAGTTAGTTTCAATGGTAACTGCAATTTCACTGTTTACGACACAAGAAATGGAACAGTTTTCATCTTTGAAACTTTTACGGATAAGGTATTTATCAATTTAAAACGTGCCTGTTGTACATATCTCCCTCCTTTGTTGCCCGTAATTCCCTAATGAAAATTTACATCCGGATCTCGTTCTTCTTCGGGAGAACAAAATGTCAAGGTTGGGTTCTGCGTGCTCCAAAAGAACTACTCAGAAACAAATTTACGAGTCGAAACAACGCGCTAATATCCGCCTTGGCGATCCGAATGTACTAATAACTGGGCGTTGCATCCATTCGTTATTTTTTATAACAGGGTTAGCTGTTTCAATTTTTTTCTCTTTCCTTCGACATTCACTCGCATTGCTCTCTCGGTGCTAGTAAATAACTATCAACGCAACGAAATTATATGCGTTCGTGGAGTAAAGCAAATCAGCTCTCCAGAAGATTCCTTACCTCTTGCTTGGTGTTCTTGAGATAAGTATTTCCTCATTTCTTGATTTAAAAAGCTAATTCAACTATTTTACTTTCTCTACACGTACTATGTACATCGATTATAGTGGAGGTATTGTAATACACCCAAAAATTCGATACCGAGATTTCACTGGAAATATATGTTTTGGGTCCCCCTGAATACAAAAAAGGCATTTTTGGAAAAAGGTCCGTGTGTGTCTGTCTGTCTATGTGTTTGTGGACAGCATAGCTCAAAAACGAAAAGACCGTTGAATACCAAACTTGGTATTCAAGTTCAGTATCTTCCAAGGATGCGACACGAAGATTTTCGGCACAAACTACCCTTTACCTGGAATTATAGTGGTATAAAAGTCAGTATAAAAATGTATTAACGAGAAAAATCCCTTGTGTAACCACCGCATTACTTCTTCGACTTGGTATCCATTTAAGGCATTTCTTTATCATTTTATATAAGGCAGAACTGCATTTAAATAGCCATTGCAGCAAGTGTGTGTGTGTGTGTGTGTGTGTGTGTGTGTGTGTGTGTGAGAGAGAGTGAGAGAGAGAGGTGGGGATTGGCGACCTAAGCTGACGGAGTAGTGTCAAAGGGATAAAAAAACTTTGCTCATAACCTTAATGACTGTAATTTCTTTTTAAATTGTCAAAAGTGCTTCATACAAATGTAAAAAGGAAAGAAAGAGAAAAATCTGATGTGTTACACTCATATGACTTGTCTAGCTACTCTACAAACAAATTCTTACAAAATATAATTCTTCTTTCAACACTGCGCAAGTCGAGATAAACATTAGTAGACTTTTATTACTTAATTCCTTATAAGTAGAAGCGAACTAAGGGAATACACTAGCCTAAGTGATAACCAATTTTTTTAAAAGCTGTCGTTAAGCTATGGTCATTACAAATCGCTTCTTTGCTTGGCCAGGAGTAGAACAAAAGAAAAACGGGCACTTCCGTCTGAGGAAAGTATACACTTCACAAACGAAACTAAAAACAAGGTGTGTCTCGAAAACGGTAAGCTCCACGAAAAAAATTGTATATGACATAACTTGTGTATTTTAACAAGATCTACATTTTTTTGTATCGTAAGTTTTTGTGTATCTCTTACGGTTTACTATTATGCCAAAATAAAGCAAAATTCATCCAGAATAAACAGGTCTTTAGAAGGTATTCCCAGAAAACTCAAGATATACATTTTATTTGTGATAGAAATGGCTTTAATATGTGGTATTTTAATCAAAACCGTTACAGCTATTTTTAAGAAAAACTAAATTTTCGAAAAATGTTCCATGTAAAGGTTAGTTAGGGGGGGGGGGATTACTTGAAAATCTTCGTATCCCATCCATGGAAGAGGACAAACTTAAAAACCAAGTTTGGTATTTAACCGTATTTTCGTTTTTGAGCTATGCTGTGCACAGACACACACAGACAGACAGACAAACAGACGGACAGACAGATAGGCACACACACGCGCGCGGGCACCTGTTTCTGAAAATGCTTTTTTTTTTTTTTGTCTCAGGGGGTCCTAAAACATTTATTTCCGGTGAAATCTCGACATCTAATTTTTGGGTGGAGTACAATACTTCTCTATCCCTATGTACATTGTACATAAGGGGCTAGAGAAAGTAAAAAACAGTCTGGTAATTTCATCCGAGAGTTCGATGCAAAAGGCTGCTATCATTTTAACGTCGGTAGTTTATTTTAAATTGTCTATACCTTAATTATTTTTATTATATCAGATTGCACTGATTATAAGGTGGCCCATACAAGCTGAAAGTAAAAAAAAAAATGTTTAACAAATGTTATACTTAGAGCACCTTACAAAGTCACCATTTGAGTATTAGGTATCTTACACACACCCTGTATACTTCTTGTAAAACAAAGGTTGAAATATTATTTACTTCTCGTGTTTTTATTTTATTTCTACCTTGTGTTCTGTTTTTTCCGTTTCTGATAAAACCATATCTTTATTTTAATGTTTACAGTAGCTTCGTAAACGAAATGTTGTTATTGGTTTTGTAAACATAAGCGTAAAAACCGCTATACAAAGAGAGGAAAGAAAGGACAAAATACAAATGTAAAATAAAGGAACAAAATAAACTTGCGCATTTAAAGATATCACACAGTGGAATTACGGCTCGTATATGCGCTTGTTTTTACAGGAAAAATTAATATGATCATCTTCCCTCAAAGGAATCATAACTGCAGTTAAATTAGAATTATTTACACTCCAAATGCAACTTAACTTTTGAGTAAATGAAGGCAGTTTGACTTTGAAGAACCTTGCATTCTTAAAACAATCCGATTGTTGGCCTTACACACTCACCAAATAGCGACCCGTACATCTCAGATACTGGACATAGCTTACCTGGAAAAAGATAGAAACAAATGTTAGGTTATATACATAATAACCAAACAGTCACAACACAATCTTGATTAAAATAAACATGATTTACACATGCTCTCGGACTTTTAAATAATCGCTATAGCGGATAATCCACATAATTGCTCAGTGAGGAAATTTGCAATGTCTTTCATGTCAGAAAGGATCAGATCTTTATTCACAAGAAAAAAAAGAGTCTGATGTGTACCATTCACATGACTTTCTCTACGTCTCTGCAACAAATTATTGTTAAAAAGCTTATGCTTCTGTTTACTTCAGAATAATCGAGAAAAAAATTAGCAGAAATAGTTTTATTACTTGCTGCCATGTAAGTAGAAGCAAAATAAGGGAGTACCATAGGTTAAAGTGAAAGCCAAAAGCTGGTTGCTATGTAACTGATGTATCTTTGTGTGGACACGAGTTGACAAATTCCTGTCTTTGAATAAGTTTTTCAAAGCTGAAACTAAAAACAATGAATATCTTAAAAACCATCACCTTCACGAAAAAAGTATATAACATTAATTGTGTGTTTTAATGTGCTCTACATTTTCGGTGTATTAAGTTTTTATCTGTCTGCTACGGTTTAGCAGTTGTATAAAATTCCGCTAAATTCATCCAGAATAAAGTAATCTTCAGAGACTATTCCCAAAAATATACATTTTATTTGCCAGGTAAATATCTGTAATATACGATATTTTAATCAAAATCGTTAAGAGCCATTTTTTAGAAAATCAAAATTTTTGAAAAAAGTTCTATGTAAAGGGTAGTTGTGGGTGGGGAAATTTTCTTGAAAATCTTCATGTCGCATCCTTGGAAGATACCAAACCTGAACACCAAGTTTGGTTTTTAACGGGCTTTTCGATTTTGAGCATTCTGTCCACAGACACACAGACAAACACACACACACACACACACACACACACACACACACACACATGGACCTTCTTGCAAAAATGCTTTTTTTATTCAGGGGGACCCAAAACATTTATTTCCGGTGAAATTTCGGTATAGAATTTTTGGGTGGAATGCAATACGCTATGTAGCTAGTTCGTGTAGAGAAAGTAACACTGCTTTCTTTGCATCAGCCTTTACACCAGTCCTCATATTTCTGGCAGCAGCTCTCATTCAATGTCCTATCTCGTATTGAAATTTCCTCGCGGTTTTCTACATATTTTCAGCAACAAGCTTGTTGTTACTTTCTCTAGCCCCGTATGTGCAATATATTGTATTGCACCCAAAAATTCGATGTCGAGTTTTCACCGCAAATACATGTTTTAGGACCTCCTGAATCCAAAAAACCATTTTCAGAAACAGGTCCGTGTCTGTGTGTGTGTGTGTGTGTGTGAGTGTGTGTAAGTGTATGTGGACAGCATAGCTCAAAAACGGAAAGACGATTAAATGCCAAGCTTGGTATTTAAGTCTGGTCTCTTCCAAGGATGCGACATGAAGATTTTCAAGAAAATCCTCCCAACCCTAACTACCCTTTACATGGAAAAATTTTCGAAAATTATGTTTTTCTTAAAAACGGCTCTAATGATTTTTATTAAAATACTACATATTAAAGTCATTTCTATTACAAATAAAATGCATATCTTGAATTTTCTGGGAATAGCTTCTAAAGACCTGTTTATTCTAGATAAATTTTGCTTCTTTTGCATAACTAGTAAACCGCAAGCGGTAGACAAAAACTTACTACACAAAAAATGTAGATTTTTTTAAAATACACAAGTTATGCCATATACATTTTCTTCGTGGAGCTTACCGTTTTTTAGATATTCCTTGTTATTGGTTTCATTTGTGAAGAGCATAAGCTTTTCTCAGACGGAAGTGTCCGTTTTTCTTTTCTTCTACTCCTGGCCAAGCAAAGAATCAACTTTGACAATCACTTCAGCCTAGTGCATTCCCATAGTTCAATTCTATTTATAACTAAGTAATAAACTTCTGCTAATGTTATCACGATTAGATGGTGTTGAAAAAAGAATTATCTTTCGAAAGAAGTTTGTAGAGTTGCTAGAGAAAGTTATGTGAGTGTACCACATCAGATTTTTTTTAAAGCCCGCCTGGGCAATGTGGTGGTAGCGTGTCTGTCTCACATTCTACAGGTCGTGAGTTCGAATCTCGCTTAGGGTGAGTTACCCGGATAAGGAGTTTTTCGGAGTTTTCCCTTATCCTGAGAAGACGAATGTCAAGTAGCTTTAAGCTCCATGGACCCCGAGATCATTTGAGCATCATTTCATCCATCGTCCGATATGACCAACCAGGTTAAAGGACGTAAAGGGAAAAGGAAAAAAAAAAAAAAAAAAAAAAAAAAAAAAAAAAAAAGTGTTATTTAGAAGCCAGCGTTCAGAATAACCACTGCCATCTAGTATAACGCTTTCTAGAAGGCGTTTGTATTTCTGATAACATGCCTATGTGCCTTTTAAATTTATACAGTGATTATAATTAATTTACCTTTTTATTTTATTTAATATTACACCAAAAATTTTATGTTGCATTCACGTGACTTTTCTACCTATTCTAAAACTATTCTTACAAAG
The DNA here is from genome assembly GCA_030762935.1 of Hymenopus coronatus. Taxonomy (NCBI): domain Eukaryota; kingdom Metazoa; phylum Arthropoda; class Insecta; order Mantodea; family Hymenopodidae; genus Hymenopus; species Hymenopus coronatus. The sequence continues at coordinate 134,811,759 of CM060888.1, read as the reverse complement.
CTCATTTTTTTAAAAAAAAAAATATTCTTCTGTCTACTTAGTGCTGCTAATCGAAAAGAAAATACCAGAAAGTGTTATGATGCTTAGTGTCCTAATTAGAAGCGAAATAAGGCAATAGATTAGGCTAAAGTGATAGTCAAATCTTAAAAAAGCCGATCTCTACGTGATTGAATTGAAATTCCCTTCTCTTTGCATGACCAGGATTCAAAAATTTAATAACGACTTCCCATTTGAAAAAGAAAAATTAAGTTTTGGAAATTAAAAAAAAAAAGACAAGGAATGTCTCTTATGGTTTACCAGACATGTAAAATCATTCAGAATGAAGAGGAGTTCAGAAGTTATTCTCAAAACTCAAGATATACATTTTGTGATGAAAAAAAAAGTTAATATACTTACGGTATTTTAATCAAAATTGTCAGAGCCATTTTTGCATGCTTGGAAGATACTAAACTTAAAACCCCAAGTTTGGTATTTAACGGTATTTTCATTTTGAGCTATGCTGTCCACAGACAGACAGAAAATCACACACACACACACACACACACACACACACACACACACACATACAGACACACACGACGACCTTTTTCAAACTATGTTGTTTTTACTTTCTCTACACGTACTATGTACATACTGTGTAGACAAGGTATTGTAATGCACCCAAAAATTCTATACCGAGATTTCACCGGAAATACATGTTCTGAGACCCCCTTAATCCAAAAGAAAGCATTTTTTGAAAAATGTTCGTGTGTGTGTATGTCTGTCATTCTGTGTGTGTCTGAAGGCAGCATTGCTCAAAAACGAAAAGCCCGTAAAAAACCAAACTTGGTATTTAGGCTTGGTACCTTCCAAAGATGCGACACGAAGACTTTCCAGAAACTCCCCCCCCCCCAAATACCCTTTACATGGAACTTTTTCTGAAAATTTAATTTTCTCAAAAATGGCTTTAACGATTTTAATTAAAATATTGTATATTAAAGATATTTACCTCACAAATAAAATGTAAGTCTTGAATTTTCTGGGAATAGTCTCTGAAGACTATTTTGAATGAATTTTACGGAATTTCGCAAAACTGCTAAACCGTAAGGGATGATTAAAAACTTGCCAAACAAAAAATGTAGAGCGCATTAAAACACCAATATATATGTAATATACCTTTTGTTCGTGAAGTTGATCGTTTTTGAGATATTCCTTGTTATTTATTTCAGCTTTGAAAAAATTATACTTTTCCATACAGGAATGTGTTTGTATGGCCAGGAGTCGACAAAAGAACTTCAGTCACATAGCAACCAGCTTTTGACTATCACTTTAACCTATGGTACTCCCTTATTTCGCTTCTACTTACAAGGAAGCAAGTAATAAGACTATTTCTTTTTTTTTCTCGATTAGCATGAAGTAAATAGAAGCATAAGCTTTTTAATAGTATTTTTTTTTTTGCAGAGATGTAGAGAAAGTCATGTGAATGGAGCACATCAGATTTTTATTATTCAGGAGTTGTAAAACATTTTTCCTGTGAAATCTTATTATCGAATTTTTGGGTGTAATGCAATACCCATCTTTTCTACTTACTCTCTACGGACACAGTACTTGGTAGAGAAAGTAAAAACACTCTAAACATTGTCTATGCAAAAGCTCTAGAAAAGTCATCTAGTAATTCGCCGATAAAGCCATATTTCCGCACTTTATACTCAAATAATTATAATACGAACCTGAGCATGTAATCTATTTCTTGACATATATTCAGCAAAGCAGGAAAGAGAATGTTGTAACGCTACTTCGCATAGGATGTGGACGGCGTTATACGATTTATATGGCTTCAAGCGGCGTATTTATTAATAAGAATGCAGTAGTACATTTTGCGTTTGTGTATCACTAACATAGTTTATGCTTTGCGCGTTGCATGGCTCATTCATCACATCCTGCATTCACAGAAATAGAATGTAAACGAAACATAATTTAAATTTGAGCATAATATATACTACAATCATATGACTTTCTCTACATCTCTGCACCAATTATTGTTAAAAAGCTTATGCTTCTATTTACTTCATGCTAATTGAGAAACAATTAGCAGAAATAGTCTTCTTACTTGCTTCCTTGTAAGTAGAAAATGAAATAAGGGAGTACCATAGTTAAAGTGATAGTGAAAAGCTGGTTGCTATGAGGCTGAAGTTCCTTTGTTTGTATGGACAGCAGTTGACCAATTCCTGTATAAGCTCTTTAAAGCTAAAACGAAAAACAAGGAATGTCTCAAAAACGATCAACTCCACGAAAAAAATGTATATAGCATAAATTGTGTGTTTTAACGGACTCTACATTTTTTGTGTGGTAAGGTTTTGTCCATCTCTTACTGATGAGCAATTATTCAAAATTCCGAATAACGTAGCCTTCAGAAGCTTTTCCCAGAAAATTCAAGACATATATTTTATTTGCCAGGTAAATATCCTTAATATACGATATTTTAATCAAAATCGTTACAGCCATTTTTGAGAAATTCAAAATTTTCGTAATTTTTTTTTTTCAATTTAAGGGTAGTTTGAAGTGGGGGGATATTATTGAAAATCTTTGTGTCGCATCCTTCGAAGATACCTCATTTAAATACCAATCTTGGTATTTAACGCTCTTTTCGTTTTTTTAAGATATGCTGCCCACAAACATACCCACACACACGGACATTTTTTCTAAAAATGTTTTTTTTTTGTTTCAGGGGGTCTCAAAACATATATTTCCGGTAAAATCTCGGTATCGAATTTTTGGGTGCATTGCAATACCTTTTCTATACACTATATACATAGTACGTGTAGAGAAAGTAATAATTTTATGCCTTTATCTACTCATTTTTCTTCAGACTATTCATATACAGTCCATCCATCCGTCTAGTAATTGTCAAAATAGTGAATCTGCATCTGCTACTCACACATTTCGAATGTAAACAAGATATAATAAGTAAACGGTAGTCAAAATATTAAAAGTCGATAGCTATGTGACGGTTTTCAAATTCTATTCTCTTTGTATGACCATGAGGACAAAAACAACAAAAAAAAACGAATGGCGATTTTCAGTTTATCTAACTTTAGATTTTCCAGTTATTTACTGAGACAAACATTCGCCAGAGAAAGAACTGTACAGCTTTTTGAAATATATTTACAATATGCATATTTAATCTCTTTTTGTAGATTTAGCTGTATCAAAATATTTCCTTTTATAAGACTTGAAGCTTTCACGGCGCGTAATACTTCATCATGGCTTCAGGGATCAACGGTGACACCATGATAAATATTTCCTGCTGTTGGTCGCTTTGTCATTTTTTTCCTCTGTTAGATTGGTTGTTTCAAGCTTTAGATGTTCGAAAAGTTACGTGCGTCCTTTTTCTGCTGATCAGGCTATACGAAGAGTATTAAAACAGATCTGATGTGTTCCATTCACATGACTTTCTCTGCAACTCTGCAATAAATTATTTTTAAAAAGCTTATGCTTCTATTTACTTCATGCTAATCAAGAAAAAAAAAAAAAAAAAAAAAAAAAAAGCAGAAATAGTCTTATTACTTGCTTCCTTGTAAGTAGAAGCGAAATAAGGTAGTACCATAGATTAAAGTGACAGTCAAAAGCTGGTTGCTATGTGACTGAAGTACCTTTGTTTGTATGGACAGGAGTAAGTTTTTCAATGCTGAAACCAAAAATAAGGAATACCTCAAAAACCATCAACTCCACGAAAAAGTGCATATAACAGAAATTGCGTGTTTAATGTGCTCTACATTTTCTGTGTGATAAGTTTTTGTCCATCGCTTACGGTTTACGACTTATGCAAAATTCCGTAAAATTCATCCAGAATAAAGTAGTCTTCACAGATTATTGCCAGATAATTCAAGATATAAATGTTTTCGAAATAAGTGCCATGTAAAGGATAGTTGAGGGTCGCGGGACTTTTCTCAAAATCTTCGTGTTGCATCCCTGGAAGATACTAAAATTAAATACCAAGTTTGGTATTTTAGCGACTTTTCGTTTTTGAGCTATCGTGATGACAGACACACGGACACACGCACACACAGACCTTTTTCTGAAAATGCGTTTTTTGTATACAGGGGACCGTAAAAAATATATTTCCGATGACATCTCGGTATCAAATTTTTGGGTGGAGTGCAATACCTTCTCTGTACACTATGTACATACATAGCACGTGTAGAGAAAGTAATGTGAACTCCAGCATTTACATGACGAGTTTATTTTAAGCATTTGAATTGTATGCTTTAAAGCACAAAGCAGCACACTTTTTCGTTACTTTTAAAACAAACGAGTGGGTAGTGTGGAGAAAGGAAGCAGGTAGTGGAAGTCCAAGTCGACACAATTTGACACGTTCAACAATGACCTATATTGATGTGAAAGGCTAACATTATTTTGGAAGTTGTTTAGAATTATGGAGCATCATCAAACATATTCTTTATTACTTTCTCTACACGTACTATGTACATAGTGTATAGACAAGCTATTGTAATGCACCCAAAAATTCGATACGGAGATTTTACCGGAAATACACGTTTTGAGACCCCTGAATCCAAAAAATATTTTAAGGAACATGTCCGTGTGTGTGTGTGAATGTGCACCATAGCTCAAAAACGAAGTGACTGTTAAAAACCAAACTTGGTATTTAGGTTTTGTATCTTCCAAGGATGCGACACGAAGATTTTCAAGAAAATCCCCTCACCGCCAACTAGTTCCTTTACATGGAACTTTTTTCGTAAATGTTGATTTTCTCAAAAATGGCTCTAACGATTTTGATTAAAATGTCATTACAAGACAAATAAAATGTATAGGTATCTTGAATTTTTTGGAAATATCCTCTGAAGACTACTTTATTCTGGATGAATTTTAAAGAATTTTGCGTAACTACTAAACCGTAACAGATGGGAAAAAACTTAGCTCACAGAAAATGCAGAGCACATTAAAGTACACAATTGATCGTTTTTAAGATATTCCTTGTTTTTAGCTTCAGCTTTGAAAAACTTATACTTTTCTCATACAGGAATTTGTCAACTCCTGTCCATACAAACAAAGGATCTTCAGTCACATAGCAACCAGCATTTGACTATCACTTTAACCTATGGTACTCCTACTTACAAGGAAGCAAGTAATAAAGATTTTTTCTGCTAATTTTTTCTCGATTAGCATGAAATAAATAAAAGCTTAAGCTTTTTAACAATAATTTGTTGCAGAGATGTAGAGAAAGTCACGTGAATAGAACAGATCAGATTTTTTTTTAACGCTGTGTTATTTCATTATCAATACAGCCACGAACGCTTGCTTGATACTGAAACTAAAGGAAGATAATAGCCATTTTCTAAATAACAGAAGTCAAACTTCAAAGGTATATGGAAGGTAATGCTTCTAAGAGACAATAGCAGTTCGAGAACGATCCCTGCGGAAAAGGACGTGGGGGTGGATAATGTGGGCATAAAGGAGAAGGTTCAGACAACGCCTTGCATCAAGGTTTAGGACTTCTCAAAGAAACACAGTTCACAGCAAGTTATATTTTTCGAACATCCGATATATGTAGGTATTAAAGTATTATAAAGAAATGACATACACTTGAACATAATGCACAATTTTAGGATGGATACAACTATTCTCCACTTGCATTATTCATTAAATTGTTCAATGTGCTGTTGTCAAGCAAGGGCTTTTTTATTTTCTCTACACGCACTATGTACATAGTGTATAGAGAAGGTATTGTATTGCACCCAAAAGGTTCTATACCGAGATGTCACCGGAAATATATATTTTGCGTCCCGCTGAATCCAAAAAAAAAAAGCAGTTTTACAAAAAGCACCCTGTGTGTGTGTGTGTGTGTGTGTGTGTGTGTGTGTGTGTGTGTGTGTGTGTGCAACATAGGTTAAAAACGAAAAGACGTTGATTACCAAACTTGATATTTAAGTTTGATATCTTGCAAGGATGCAACACGCCCCCAAATCTCATTTACATGGAACTTTATTCGAAAAGTTTGACTCTCTCAAAAATGGCTCTAACGATTTTGATTAAAATATCGTATATTAAAGATATTTACCTGACAAATAACATGTATATCTTGACTTTTCTGGGAATAGCCTCTGAAGACTACTTTATTATGGATGCATTTTACGGATTTTTGCATAACTGCTAAACCGTAAGAGATAGACAAAAACTTACCACACAAAAAATGTAGAGCACATTAAAACACACAATTTATGTTATATACATTTTTTAGTGGAGTTGATCGTTTTTGGTTTCAGCTTCAGCTTTAAAAAACTTACTCTTCTCATACAGGAATTTGTCAACTCCTGTCCATACAAACAAAGGAACTTCAGTCACATAGCAACCAGCTTTTGACTATCACTTTAACCTATGATTCTCTCTTATTTAGCTTTTATTTACAAAGAAACAACTAATAAGGCTATTGCTGCTAACTTTTTCTCGATTAGTATTAAGTAAATAAAATCATTAGCTGTTTTACAATAGTTTGTGTCAGAGGTGTAGAGAAAGTCATGTTAATGGAACACATCAGATTTTTACTGCTATGAATGAGACAAATATTATACAATAACATAAAAATTCATACTACACGTCTCATCCTTCGTATTATTTTCTTGACACTTCCAAAAATTATTCACACAAATGTTTATTTTTCTAATTATACAACACAGCGTTAGTTTGGTACGAGATGCAGGAAAATAGCACGAATATTTGAATTTTTAGCTTAAGGTAACAAATTCATGCTTTGAAAAGTACGACAATATATTCAATAGCTATGACATAAATTCTGTGCATTAGTTTATCATTATAAACCACATGGTCACCTAACATTTAAAATAGTCCTATGTAGGTTTACAGACTGTAATATATAATATATAAATATACAGGAAATACTATATGTGATTGAAAATGTTACCAGTTTGTATTATATTCAGACTCATGATTTGTATCGATATGTATGTATTGTACTGAAGGATTGATGAGCTTAATTTATCATATAACTCTCAAAAGTTTTTCTTTAAAATAGAACTAAACTTTTCTCTTAAAAATACAATATTTAGGTGGCATGGAACACACAGGACGAAAAGCTTTATAAAATGTTTTCCCTTTCAGTCAAAGATATATTTAGATCATTGCGTTATTGTCTGTGCGAATTGTATTGCGTAGTCGAAAGAAGGTGAAGTTGAGAAAAATAAGTTAGACTAAAATAACGAATAAGCCAAAAAAGATGCCCAAAAGACAAACAAAACCCAGCACTGGTTTCATTGATCCAAAATGAACATAACAATATTAAGTTGGTTTCTCGTCTTCGGATACTCGAAAAGAAAAGATTTTTTCCTCAATTTTGGAGCCATTATTATTAACATTTAATATGAATAACGGATTCACAAATGCATTTCATTTCTCATTAAATACCTTAATCTATATTTTAGTGAAAAGCCTGGAACCTAACTACAAAGTATGTTCAATCTATAGAATTGTGTGAGGTATGGGAGAATACCTTGAACATTTTAGTGCACGTGTAAAAACCAAACAAATCAACAAACAAACAAAACGCAGAATGTTACTCCCACTCTATTCACATTTCTTACAATATCGTTTGCTTTGCATCAGGTAATAAATAATCTAATGCTGTACAGCTGTTATAAAGTCGCCTATCTCGAATTTTTCTAGCACGTATTTACATACAATGTACATAATAGCTGTAGAAGGTATTATATTCCATCCAAAAATTGGACTCCGAGAATTCACCATAAATACATGTTTTAGGTTCCCTGAATCAAACAAATGAAAGAAAGAAAAATAAAAAAACATATTTATTAAAAGCTCCGTGTGTCTGTGGACAGCATAACTGAAAAACAAAATGTCTGTTAAATACGAAACTGTGAATAGGAAAATAAAACCTAAGGCTCATATTGATGCAGGACTGAAGATGAATTTAGATCCATATACTGTTGAGAGTCAACTAAAAATTTTAATTCTATTTAATTTAAATATCTTCTAAGGAAGCGACAAGATTTTCGAGAAAATTATCCCACCCCAAATACCCTTTATATGGAAAAATGTTTGAACATTTTAATTTTCTCAAAAATGGCTACCACGATTTTAATTAAAATGTCACTTTTTTAAGACATTTTCTTTGCAAATGAAATGTACACCTGAATTTTCTGGGAATAGCTTTTGAAGACCTCTTCATTTTCGATTATTTTTGCCTAGCTGGTAAACCGTAAGCGGTAGATAATAACGTATACACAAAAAGTGTAGATCTTATTAAAATACACAAATTGTGGTAGACTTAACTGTTTCCGAGATATTCTTTGTTATTCGTTTCAATTTTAAACTACTTAAACTTTTGTCATGGGAACGCATATTTCCTTTCATCTCTCAATTGTTTTACGCCCTGCAAAGAGTACAGCATTTCATTGTTTCACATACGACCCGCTTTTAAAAGATTTGACTATCTCTTTAGCCTTGTGAGATCCCTTACTTCCCTTCTAGCTAAAAGGAACCAAATCTGCTTATGTTTATTTCCAAATATAAGACAAATCTGATATGTTCCATTCACATGACTTTCTCTACTATGAAACAAATTATTGTTAAAAAGCTTATTCTTCTATTTTCTTCATGCTAATCGAGAGAAAAAAAAAAATAGCAGAAATAGTCTTATTACTTGCTTCCTTGTAAGTAGAAGGGAAATAAGGGAGTACCATAGGTTAAAGTGATAGTCACAAGCTGGTTGCTATGTGACTGAAGTTCCTTTGTTTGTATGGACAGGAGTTGACAAATTTCTGTATGAGGTATATACGTTTTTCAAAGCTGAAACCAAAAACAAGGAATGTCAAAAACGATCAACTCCACGAAAAAAATGTATATAACATAAATTGTGTGTTTCAATGTATTCTACATTTTTTGTATGTCAAGTTTTTGTCCATCTCTTACGGTTTAGTAGTTATGCAAAATTTCGTAAAATAAATCCAGAATAAAGTAGTCTTCAGAGGCTACTCCCAGAAAATTTAAGATATACATTTTATTTGTCAGGTAACTAACTTTAATATCCGATACCTTAATCAAAATCGTTAAGAGCCATTTTTGAGAAAATCAAAATTTTCGAAAAAAGTTCCATGAATAGGGTAGTTTGGAGCCCACACAATTTCTCAAAATCTTCGTGTCGCATCCCTGGATGATACTTAAATACCAAGTTTGGTATTTTACCGACTTTTCGTTTTTGAGCTATGCTGTCCACACACACACACACACACAAACACGCACACATACGGACGGACCATTTTCCAAAAATGCTTTTTTTGGATTCAGGGGGACCCAAAACATGTATTTCCGGTGAAATCTCGGTATCGAATTTTTGGGTGCAATGCAATACCTTCTCTATACACTATGTGCATGGTACGTGTAGAGGAAGTAATAAGTAAGAATAGTTAATTGCTGAACTAAAGTCATGTCAATGGAAAAGATGTTATACATTATGTATATTTTTAGGGGTTTCAAAAAATGTCACCTCTGTGAGACATAAATATTGTTATAACAACTAAACAATCTGAATTTATGATGATACGGCAACATCTATGTGTATCATGGTAGCCATTTCAACAGAGTCAACGAGGAATGATGGTAAAGCAGCCGAACATAAAACGGCATTAACCTAAAATAATTTGAAGCCAGATTACCGTGAGCACGCGAATGTGTGTGGCATATTATGGAGGTATATCGGATGTCGTCACGGAATGAAATACGACAAATCTAGACTCGAATTAAGAAATAAAAGCTCATTAGTCGCATTCCTTCACAAGCAGGGGATATTTACTGTCTCTGAAGTTGTAAATATTAGAGTGTTTTCAGGACTGATAAGGTTTGAGCACACGAGTCAGGAAATGTATTCATTGCGTGACCTTGTTTCTTTTAGACCCTACCCAGCGCACATTCGGAATGGGCCTAGAAGTACGAATAACAATATAAAAAAATTCTCATGTGTTGCACTCACTCGACTTTCTGTAGCTACTTTGCAAACAAACTTCTTATAAAAGATAATTCTTTTTTCAACATCATTATAAACGAGATAAACATTCGTAGAATTTAATATTTAGGTCCTTGCAAGTAGAATGGAACTAGGCACTAAGTGAGAATAAAATGTTTTAAAAGCCGACGTTATGCGATTGTCATTGCAATTCGCTTCTTTGCTGGCCAGGAGTAGAACAAAAGAAAAACGGACACTTCCTGTCTGAAAAAATATAAGTACTTCACAAGTAAAAAAATCTGATGTGTTCCATTCAAATGACTTTTTCTACTTCTGTGTAACAAATTATTGTTAATAAGCTTATTCTTCTATTTATTTCAAGCTAATCGAGAAAAAATTAGCAGAAATAGTCTTATTACTTGCTTCCTTGTCAGTAGAAGCGAAAAAAGAGAGTATCATAGGTTAAAGTGAAGTAAAAACTGGTTACAGGTGACTGAAGTTCCTTTGTTTGTATGGACACAAATTGACAAATTCCTGTATGAGAAAAGTATAAGTTTTTCAAAGCTGAAACCAAAAACAAGGAATGTCTAAAAAACGATCAACTCCACGAAAAAAAAATCATATAACATAAATTGTGTGTTTTAATGTGTTCTACATATTTTGTCCATTTCATACGGTTTAGCAGTTATGCAAAATTCCTCCAGAATGAAGTAGTCTTCAGAGACTATTCCCAGAGAATTCAAGATATACATATTATTTGTCAGGTAAATATCTTTAATATAAAATATTTTAATCAAAATCGTTTGAGCCATTTTTTAGAAAATCAAAATTTTCGAAAAAAGTTCTATGTAAAGGGTAGTTGGGTGTGAGGGGGGGATTTTGTTGCAAATCTTTGTGTCGCATCCTTGGAAGATACCAAACTTAAATACCAAGTTTGGTATTTAACGGTCTTTTCGTTTTTGAGTTATGCTGTCCACAGACACACAGACACACGCACAGACACACACACGGACCTTTTTCCAAAAATGCTTTTTTTGGATTCAGGGGGGCCCAAAACGTGTATTACCGGTGAAATCTCGGTATCGATTTTTTGGGTGGAATACAATACCTTCTCTATACACTGACATAGTACGTGTAGAGAAAGTAAAAATCTGATGTGTTACACTGCACCCAAAAATCCGATAACGAGATTTCACCGGAAATATGTTTTGGGGTCCCCTGAGACCGAAAAAAGCATTTTTAAAAAAAAAGGACCGCGCGCGCGCGCGTATGTGTCTATCTGTGTTTGTGTCTGTGGATAGCATAGTCCCAAAACGAAAAGACCGTTAAATACCAAACTTGGTATTTAGGTTTAGTATCTTCCAAGGATGCGACATGAAGATTTTCAAAAAAATCCCCCCACCACAAACTATCCTTTACATGGAAAAAAATTCAAAAATTTTGATTTTCTTAAAAATGGCTGAAACGATTTTGATTAAAATCCCGTCCATTAAAGCTATTTATGTCAGAAATAAAATGCATATCTCGAATGTTTTGGGAATAGCCTCTGAAGACCTCTTTATTCTGGATGAATTTTGCCGAATTTTGCTTAACTGCTAAACCGTAAGAGATAGAAAAAAAACTCACCACATAAGAAATGTACATCACGACAAAACACACAATTTATGCCCTTTACAATTTTGTTGTGGAGGTAACCGTTTCTGAGATATTCCTGTTATTAGTTTCAATTGTGAAGTACTTAAACTTTTCTCAAACAGGAAGTGTCCATTTTTCTTTTGTTCTACTCCTGGCCAAGCAAAGAAGTGATTTGCAATGATAATCGCATAATGATAGCTTTTAAAACATTTGACAATCACTTTAGCATAGCGAATTTCCTTATTTCCTTCTACTTATGAGCAACTAAGTAATAAGAACATTCTGCTAATATTTATCTCGATTAGCATTGTGAATAAAGAAGAATAATGTTTTGTAGGAGGTTTGTAGAGCAGCTAGAGAAAGTCATGTAAGTGTAACACATCAGATTGCGTGTAACACATCCCTAAGTACATTGTACATATGGGGCTAGAGAAAGTAAAAATCTGATGTGTTACACTCACTATGCTAAAGTGATTGTCAAATGCACACACACACACACACACACACACACACACACACACACACACACGGACTTTTTTTTTTAAAAAATGCTTTTTTCGGACTCAGGGGACCCCAAAACATATATTTCCGGCGAAATCACGGCTTCGAATATTTGGGTGCATTACAATACCTTCTCTATATGTACATTGTACATATGGGGCTAGAGAAAGTAAAAAAAGGCAAACAAGGAATATCACGGAAACGGTTACCTCCACAACAAAAATGAAAACGATATAAATTGTGTATTTTGACGAGATCTTCATTTTCTGTGCAGAAAGCTTTTACAGTTTAGCAGTTGAGCGAAATTCGGCAAAATTCATCCAGAATAAAAAGGTCTTCAGAGGCTATTCCCAAAAGATTCGAGATATGCATTTTATTTGGGAAGTAAATATGTTTAATATAGAGTATTTTAATCAAAATGGTTAGAGCAATTTTTTAGAAAATCAAAATTTTCGAAATTTTTCCATGTAAAGGGTAGTTGTGTGTGGGGATGGGGGTTTCCTTCGTGTTGCATCCTTGGAAGATACCAAACCTAAATACCACACACACACGCGAACCTTTTTCTAAATTTTTTTTTTTATTCAGGTGGTTCTAAAACATGTATTTGCGGTGAAATCTCGGTATCGAATGTTTTGGTGGAATACAATACTTCCTCTATATACTATGTACATAGTACGTGCAGAGAAAGTAAAAAAAAAACATGTTGAATGTGTTTACAGTACATTATGGCAAACACCTAAAACAAAGCAGGAATGTTCAAGAAGGAAAAAAACAGTATCGTTATTCATTGGTATTTATTGGATAGCATACACAAAAACCAATAAACCCATAATGCAACTGCTCAAAAAAGACGTTGAACAAAGCTTGAATGCTCTTACCTACGAATGTAACGATTTTCTCAAAAATACTCTAATGATTTTGTTGTTTCAAACTTCTTTATCATGATTGTTAGGCTGATTTACTAGTTATGCAAAAGTCGTTCAATATGAAGAGCACTTAAGAGTCTATTGCAAACAATAGAGGGCATGGAAGTCATTCGACACCTTAGATTGTCTAACCGAAAGAGATAGATTTACAGAAATTGAAAATGAAACTAGGGTTATTTAAGGACGCTCTTTAACCGTTGTGGGTCTCAGTTCCCATTCCATATTGGGGTGTAAGACCACTTAATTTTACTCAGATGCCTCTTTATCAGGCTTAAGGTTCTACAACGCGGGACTTTCGCCTTTACTTCCCCACCAAAGGCACTGATGTTAAGAATTTTTACGTCGGAAAAATTTCCCATTTTTGTGGTAGAATACTATGTCATTGTATATGTGCTAGAGAAGGAATAAAACATTTGATTCAGAAGTGCTCAAAACATCTAGTTACAATGACCGATTGTTATTCATTTTTAAGTGGAATGCAATACCACCTCTACTTATTATGTATGTGACAGGAACTTAGTAATATCCCACAGAAAGGGTTGTGTAAGCAGGACTTCTGTGAAAAATCGCGCGCGCACACGCACACGCACACACACATCCTTACCTACATTAGAGGAAACATTGCAACCCAAGCAAAATTTCGAAATTGACATTTATCCGAAAATGGATGCTTTGAAGTCCCAAGTACCTATTTTGACTTCCTCTATACATACTATGTACATAGTGTATAGAGAACATATTGTATTCCACACAAAAATTTGATACCGAGATTACATCGGAAATACATGTTTTGGGTACCCCTGAATCCAAAAAAGCATTTCTGGAAAAAGGTCCATGTGTGCGTGTATGTATGTGTATCTGTGGACAGTATAGCTCATAAACGAAAAGACCGTTAACTACCAATCTTGGTATTTAAGTTCGGTATCTTCCAAGGATGCGACACGATTTTCAAGAAAATCTTCCTACATGGATTTTTTTGTTGTTGAAAATTTAGATTTTCTCAAAAATGGCTCCAACGATTTTGATTAAAATGTCGTATATTAAAGATATTTTCCTTCATTATTTCTACTAATTTTTTCTCGATTAGTAAGAAGTAAATAGAAGCATTAGCTTTTTAACCATACTTTGTTGCATAGATGTAGAGAAAGTCATGTGAATAGAACATACTAGATTTTTTTTATTGAATTCTAAAAATAGTTCATTCCATCAGTAATTTTCACTGAAGCTTCAATTTGAGTTGACTGGTTTACTTGCTCGGATACTCGCATCTACAGCAAGTTTGAGCAAGCTCCGGAACCAATCAGAAGAACCCAGCGTCCCTGCAATCATCCAGATCGAAACTACTGTTCCCTTCGGCGTAACCAAATGGCATGCCATACATAGCATTCTAACAGACGGATGAGCGTATGTGTTCCATTCATGTCACTTTCTCTACATCTCTGCAAAACATACTATTAAAAACTTGTGCTTCTATTTACTTCATGCTCATCGAGATAAAAACTAGCAGACACAGTCTTATTACTTGCTTCCTTGTAAGTAGAAGCGAAATAAGGCAGTACCATAGGTTAAATGATAGTCAAATTAATACAGGAATTTGTCAACTCCTGTTCATACAAACAAAGGAACTTCAGTCACATAGCAACAAGCTTTTGACTATCAATTTAACCTATGATACTTCCTTATTTCGCTTCTGTTTACAAGGAAGCAAGTAATAAGACTATTTCTTCTGATTTTTTCTCGATTAGCATGAAGTAAATAAAAGAATAAGCTTTTTAACAATAATTTGTTACAGAGATGTAGAGAAAGTCATATTAATGGAACACTTCAGGTTTTTTTAAATGTTTTAAATTAGATCACACACATTCACACCTCATTCATACTTTAAGACTCTGGGGAGACTGTGGAATAATCTGGGCTAGAAAAAAATCCCACTTCCCAGCCGGAAATCGAACCCGGTACCCTTCATAGAGCAGGCTGAAACTCTACCGTCTAAGCTACGGAGGCAACAATGTATTCTGTATTATGATCTTTCACTCTTTCAGCTTACTGAGGTTCATCTTTTTTTTTTATTTTTTTTTCCCCCTTAACTACCTTTAGCCAGGTTGGTCATATCGGACGATGAATGAAATTGTTGAAATGATGTTCAATTAAAAGATACTCGACATTCGTCTTCTCAGGATTTGGGAGAATCCCTATTAAAATAAAACCTTATCCAGGTATCTCACTCACTCTAAGATGAATCGAACTCGTGACCTGATTTTTAAAAAAGAAAGAAACTTAAATCTATCAAAAAGTGTAATGCCACAATTTAAATTCTCTGTATAAGGATCTATTATAAAGGGCATTATTTTGATTAATTCCAATATTTTTTCAGAAAACTGATAAAATATTTAACTTTACTTTTAACAAAGATTATAAATGTATTTTATGAAACAATAAGATCATACTTCGAAATTATATCAAGTATGAAAAAGTCTTTGTATATCTATGTTGAATTTCAATTTTCAATGATGAAACATGTCCAACATGATTGGCAATGAGAACATTGTGAATTCGTTATCAGGTTGCTGATAAATGTGAATGAAGTAAAAATACAAATAGAAAATCCGTAAACGTTAATTTTTTTTTTATAATACATAATTCACTAAAATTGTAGCGAAGTAAACATTTGTTATTTTTAGGAACCGCTGCATACTGACCTCTATGACGAACATACTGGTTCATATTAACCCTATCTATATACATCTCTGTGCCAATGCTTGTCTGTGTAAATTTAAACAACTATTATAGAATAAATCTACGACATTGTCTCTTAATGTAATTCTCTGAACATTATAAGATTTAGCATTTTCAATTGAGGATAACCTTGTTTCCACAGCTAATTTTTTTGTCTCAAACTTTTCCCAAAAAAAATTGGATTCAAGTGGTTTAAAATTATATTACGTGTATTCTTATATATCATATGTTTAAGAACAAGCAAAGAAATTAAAATGTCACACCTTTCTAAGAAAGAAAGATAGAACAAATCTGATGTGTTCCATTCACATAGCTTTCTCTACATTTCTGCAACAAATTAGTGTTAGAAATTTTATGTTTCTAATTACTTCTCGCTAATCGAGAAAAAATTAGCATAAATAGTCTTATTACTTGCTTCCATGCAAGCAGAAGGGAAAAAAGGGAGTAGCATAGGTTAAGGAGATATTCAAAAGCTGGTTGATATTTGACTGAAGTTTCTTTGTTTGTATGGACAGGATTTGACAAAATCCTGTATGAAAAAAGTGTAAGTTTTTCAAAGCTGAAACCAAAAAAAAAACGATCAACCACGCGAAAAAATGTATGTAACATAAATGGTGTGCTTTAACGTGCTCAACATTTTTAGAGTGGGAAATTTTTGTCCATCTCTTACGGTTTAGCAGTTATGTAAAATTACGTAAAATTCGTCCAGAATAAATAGTCTTTAGAGGCTATTCCAAGAAAATTCAAGATATACATTTTGCATGTCAGGTAAATATCTTTAATATACGATATTTTAATCACAATCGTTAGAGCTATTTTAGAGAAAATAAACATTTAAGTTCTATGTAAAGGCTAGTTGGGGTGGGGAATTTTCTTGAAAATCTTCGTGTCGCATCCTTGGAAAATACCAAGCTTAAAAATACCAAGTTTGGTTTTTAACGGTTTTTTCAGTTTTGAGATATGCTGCACGCGCGCACGCGCACGCGCACACGCACACACACGCACACCGGGTATTTTTCTAAAAATGCTTTTGGATTCAGGGGGTCTCAAAACATATATTTCCGGTGAAATCTCGGTATCGAATTTGTGGGTGCAATACAATACCTTTTCTATATGTACATAGTAAGTGACACTGAAGACTTGAGAATTGAGTTTCTAAAAATTAGATGTGTTCCATTCTTTCTCTACCTGTTCTGCAAACAAGTCATTCTTACAGAAAAATATTCCTTTATCTACATCATGCTAATCGAGATGAACATTAGCAGAATTTGTCTTTATTTCTTGCTTTCTTGTAAGTAGAAGGAAAAAAATATACAGCGGTAATCAAATCTTTTAAAATCCATCAATATGTGAACAGTTGAAGTTCGGTTCGCTTTGCATTTCCAGAATAACAAAAGAGAGATGACCCTGTCTGAAGAATTGAAACTAATAGTAAGGAATATCTCGTAAACGGTTAACTCTACAACAAAAGCGTAGATACATAAATTGTGTGTGTTAACGAGATCTGTTTTTGTGAAGTAAGTTTTTATGTACCACTTATGGTTTTCCAGCTATGCAAAATTCTGCAACATTCATCCAGAATTAACAGGTCTTCAGAAGCTATTCCCAGAAAATTCTAGACTCAAATTTTTTGTGATGTAAATAACTTTAATATGTGGTGTTTTAATTTTTGCGCTATGCTGTTCACACACACACACACACACACACACACACACACACACACACACACACAGAGGAAACTTTTGCTAAAACGTTTTTTTTTGTACTCTGGGGACCTCAAAACATATTTCCGTTGAAACCTCGACATCGAATTTTTGGGTGCATACTACCCTCTTTATACACTATGAAATAGTAGCATACAGAAAATAAAAATAAATTTAAATTATACATATACACACATGATAACAGCAAAATTGCACTATCGAATGAAATAAACGCTCACGAGAGTCTGGGATTGTTGCAGTACGCAATAATTAGGAGAAAATTAATTTTAAATTCAGGTAAATCAACAAAAATGTCATCCATCTTTTACTATCGCTCTAACGCATTTCTTTCATTTCTGTTCTGTCAGACCAAGTCTTACACAGTTATGTTTGCTTAGCAGTTGTTAGTCACGTGGCTCTTAAATTCCACAGCTGACCTTGCGACCTTCAATCTATCATCCTTTAATCGCTCCAGTGCCAGCAATTATCAATACGATTACTGCTACAGGAAGAGTGCATTGTTGAAACTCACGTTCATCCCCGCCCTTTTTAATGCAAGTCGTTCATTAATCAACACAAAGATTCATTTACTGCCTTCAGACTGAAAAATCTTATGTGTTCCGTTTACATGACTTTCTCTATATCCCTGCTACAAATTACTGTTAAAAAGATTATGCTTTTATATACTTCATGCTAATTCAGAAAAATTACAGAATTGTCTTATTACTTGCTTCCTTGTAAGTAACAACGAAATAAGGGAGTAGCATAGGCTAAAAAGCTGGTTGCTAAGCGACTAAAGTGCCTTTGTTTGTATGGACAGGAGTTGACAAATTCCTGTAGAAGAAAAGTAAGTTTTTAGAGCTGAAACAAAAAACACGAATATCTTAAAAACGATCAACTCCACGAAAAAAAAAAAAAAGGAATATAACATAAATTGTGTGTTTTAATGTGCTCTACATTTTTTGTGCAGTAATTTTATGTCTATGTCTTACGGTTTAGGACTTATGCAAAATTCCGTAAAATTCATCCAGAATAAAGTAGTCTTCAGAGGCTATTCCCACAAAATTCCAGATATACATACTATTTGTCAGGTAAATATCTTTAATATACGTTATTTTAATCAAAATTGTTAGAGCCATTTGAGAAAATCAAAATTTTCGAACATTTTTTCATGTAAAGGTTAGTTGGGGGAGGGGGGATTCTCCTGAAAATCTTCGTGTCGCATCCTTGGAAGAAGTAGTTAGTCTTCAGAGGCTATTCCCAGGAAATTCAAGATATACATTTTATTTATCAGGTAAATATCTTTAATATGTGATATTTTAATCTGAATAGTTAGAGCCATTTTTGAGAAAATCAAAAATTTCGAATAAAGTTCCATGTAAATGATAGCTGGGGGTGGGGGATTTTATTGAGAATCTTCGTGTCGTGTCCTCGGAAGATACCAAACTTAAATACCAAGTTTGGTATTCAACGGGATTTTCGTTTTTGAGCTATGCTGCCCACAGACAGACACACACACGGACATTTTCCAAAAAATGTGTTGTTTTTTTTGGATTCAGGGAGTCCCAAAACATATATTTCCGGTGAAATCTCGGTACGGAATTTGTGGGTACAATACAATACCTTCTCTATACACTATATACATAGTGCGTGTAGAGAAAGTAAAAATCTGATGTGTTCCATTTACATGACTTTCTTACATATCTGTAACAAATTATTGTTAAAAAGTTAGATAAAACTCAGTAAACTCTTATAAATAATTACTTGGCAAGGAAGTTAAGAGAGTTCAGTAGAGGTAATTACTGATTTTTTAATTGAAATACTTTACTTTTACTGAGAAGCAATGCCTTGGAAAATGTTCAGTATAAACTGAATAAACAAATGAATATCTGAATAGGACGCCTTGCCATGGAGGAGCATATAGCAGTATGTACGTGTTTACAGTCAAGTGCACCAACATTGAAGGAAATCTAAAGCGAGAAGACCATTTTCCGTACGCTTGTTGAATTTCACATTCGAGGTTGGAAACTGTATCGTCACCTGCCTTTGCTTCAATTCTGTGTACCTCGAAGATTATGGTCACCGTGGAATGGAGAATATCAAAATCTCCTGCAACTGGGTCAACTAAATATCGTAAAGAATCTGATGTGTTCCATTCACATGACTTTCTCTACATCTCTGCTACAAATTATTCTTAAAAAGCTAATACTTTTATTTATTTAATGGTAATCGAGAAAAAAATAGCAGAAATAGCAATTACTTGCTTATTTCCAAGTAGAAGTGAAATAAGGGAGTACCACAGGTTAAAGTGACAGTCAAAAGCTGGTTGCTATGTGACTGTTCCTTTGTTTGTATGAACAGGAGTTGACAAATAATAACTAGTAATAACTAAAAAACGATCAACTCCACGAAAAAAATGTATATATAATATAAATTGTGTGTTTTAAAGTGCTCTACATTTTTTGTGCGGTAAGTTTTTGTCCATCTCTTATGGTTTAGCAGTTATGCAAAATTCCGTAATATTCATCCAGAATAAAGTAGTCTTCAGAGGCGACTCCCAGGAAATTCAAGTTATGCATTTTATTTTTCAGGTAAATATCTTTAATATACGATATTTTAAAGAAAATCGTTACAGCCATTTTAGAGAAAGTCGAAATTTTCGAAAAATGTTCCATGTAAAGGGTACTTTGGTGTGGGGGGATTTTTCTCAAAATCTTCGTGACGCATCCCTGGAACATACTAAACTTAAATACCAAATTTGGTATTTTACCGACTTTTCATTTTTGAGTTATCGTGTTCACGGATACACGGACACACACACGGACTTTTTTCTGAAAATGCTTTTTTTTTAGATACAGGGGACCCTAAAACATGTATTTCCGGTGAAATCCCGGTATCGATTTTTTGGGTGGAGTGCAAAAAGAGGACATGTGCGCACGCACTCTCCCAAACACAAACATTTTAAAAATTAAACATTTTAAAAATTAAACATTTTAAAAACTGTCCTCAGGATAGTTCATTGTGTACATTAACGTCACTCATCTATGGAAAACTGGAATCAGAAAACGTTCTGTTATGGTTTTGTTATTCAAGACACAATGTGCGTTTATTAAACATTTTTGGATACATGTTGTAGCATACAGTACTGGGAAAGCTTTTAGTTCGAGAAACACATTTCAGGAGTGAGATCAGTTCAGAATACGAACCCTCGAGCGGAAGATCATTGATAGAAATACCGAAGTATTTAGTTTAAAATACATTGTTTATAGCTCCTTTCATGACGTCGACCAAACATAAACACGCAAACCTTGATTTTTTACTGGAAATTATATAAGTAGTAGTTTTATGGATAAACGACACCTGCATTTCCCTTATTAATGTAATTTATATTGAGAATATTTATTATTATTATTATTATTATTATTACTATTATTATAATATTAGTATTATATTATTATTATTATTATTATTATTATTATTATTATTATTATTATTATTATTAGATATCTATAGTTTAACATTTTTAGACATTCACCGATGACAAATAAAAGTATTTCAGGAAATGCAGAGGGTAGGGGACTTAGGGCCTGTATTAATCCAGAAAAAGCGTTTTGAAAAGGGCACATGTGGGGAGGATGTGCACATTATACAGGGTTACTACAAAAGAAATAGACAACTTCAACTGCCTGTAAAACAAAAACTATTAGAGATAGCAACCTAATTATTTTGGAGGTATGTTGAGAAACTCTCAAAGTTTCGTTTGTTACTATTGGTAACGCTGTAGTGTTTTGTTTGTTGTTGCAGAAGCTGAAATGGCGGAAAATCCTGTGGAAAAGGCATATTGCGTATTGGAATTTGCTAGAACGCAATCAGCAACTGTTGTCCAACGACATTTTAGAACACGCTACCACAAAACGCCACCGACTAGACAGTCAATCTACGACTGGTATAGAAAATTCGAGACAACGGGATGTTTGTGCAAAGGGAAGAGCTCGGGAAGACCAAGAGTTTCGGAAGAAAACGTTGAACGTGTTCGTTCTGCCTACATAAGAAGCCCACAGAAATCGACATCTAGGGCAAGCATGCAATTACAAATTCCACAGCAAACTGTATGGAAATCTTGCGGAAGCGACTGCACATGATGCCTTACAGATTACAGATGTTGCAGTTTCTGAGTGAAGAAGATAAGGTCATACGGCGTGACTTTTGCATCGACATGTTGCGACATGATGAAGACGATGCTGGTTTTTGTCAGCGCATTTCATTTTTGTGGTAACGTGTTCTAAAATGTTGTTGGACAACAGTTGCTTATTGCGTTCTAGCAAATTCCAACACGCAATATGCCTTTTCCACAGGATTTTCCGCCATTTCAGCTCCTGCAACAACAAACAAAACACTACAGCGTTACCAATAGTAACAAACGAAACTTTGAGAGTTTCTCAACATACCTCCAAAATAATTAGGTTGCTATCTCTAATAGTTTTTGTTTTACAGGCAGTTGAAGTTGTCTATTTCTTTTGTAGTAACCCTGTATATTAAATCCTGAGTGCTATATTAACATTTCAAATGAATCTACATGAAATTGTATATTTTAGACATTTCACAGACATATTCTCTCGGCTGCTGGTATGAGTAAGGACAAAGGCGGACACGCGAGTGAGGGTGATGTAAGGCTTCCTGTGGTGAAGCCGTAGAATGTCACCCTCGTGTGAGACTATTCCTCTAGCTACTGGAGGCAGCTCGTCACACTCTCTACTATAGATATTCCACTATGTATGGCTTTCTCTAATTTTGTTAAGAGGCGTTGTTGCATGCTCCCTTACTCTCTCTTTGGAAGTTGCGCATATAAACACTTGCATCCCAAGCAGCACTGCCAACTTGTTTTAGTTCGAATTACAATTCTTAAAATGTCCACAGTATTCTCGCCCATGCACCAAAAATAAATTATCTTTATGGTTTGTTCAGGATGATCATCGTTGCAATATAAAAGGTAAAATGGCCCAGCTTAAGGTCATAGAGTGCAAATCTTAAGTTTAAAATACCCTTGACCTCCTGTATGACTCCTTTAACATTACTAATATGGGAATTGTTGAAACGGATTGTTTTACTATTTCTATAATTCTAAAGATGAAAGAGAATGGTTTTCAAGCTCATAACTGATAAACGATGAAGATAGTGTTGTCAGCAACAGTGTTGACAATTACTTTTAGTTGTAAAATCAATGACCAAGTTTAAATGTTCCCACTTGTTACTTTCTCTACACGTCCTATGTACATAGTGTATAGAGAAAGTATTGTATTGCACCCAAAAATTCGATACCGAAATTTCACCGGATATATATGTTTTGCGTTCTCCTGAATCCAAAAAAAGCATTTTTGGAAAAAGGTCCGTGTGTGTATGTGTGTGGGGGGGCAGTATAGCTCAAAAACGAAAGCACCGTTAAATACCAAACTTTGCATTTAAGTTTGGTATTTTCCAAGGATGCGACACGAAGATTTTCAAGAAAATCCCCCACCCCAAACTACCCTTTACATGGAAACTTTTTCGAAAATTTTGATTTTCTCAAAAATGGCTCTAACGATTTTTATTAAAATATCGCATATTAAAGATATTTACCTGACAAATGATATGTATATCTTGAATTTTCTGTGAATAGCCTCTGAAGATTACTTTATTCTGGATGAATTTTACATAGCTACTGAACCGTAAGAGATGGACAAAAACTTACGACACAAAAAATTTAGAGCACATTAAAACACACAATTTATGTTATATAATTTTTTTTTCGAGGAGTTGATCGTTTTTGAGATACTCCTTGTTTTTGGTTTCAGCTTTGAAAAACTTGTACTTTTCTCATATAGATATTTGTCAACTCGTGTCCATACAAACAAAGGAACTTCAGTCACATAGCAACCAGCTTTTGACTGTCACTTTAACCTATGGTACTCCCTTATTTCGCTTCTACTTACGAGGAAGCAAGTAATAAGACCATTTCTGCTAATTTTCTCGATTAGCATGAAGTAGATAGAAGAAAAAGCTTAATAACAATAATTTGTTACACAGAAGTAGAGAAAGTCATGTGAATGGAACACATCAGATTTTTTTATCGCAAATGCAGATATTTTACCCCCAAAAAATGTCATAAAGTTATATTGTTGTTAATGTCACCATTTATGTCAAATATTGTTACATTTTTTACTTTCTCTATACGTACTATGTACATAGCATATATAGAGGGTATTACACACCACCCAAAAATTCGATACCGACATTTCATGGGAAATAAACGTTTTGGGTCCCCCCTGAAAACATTTTTGGAAAAAGGTTGGCGCGCGCGTGCGTGCGTGTGTGTGTCTGTCTATGGATAGCATAGCTCAAAAACGAAAAGACCGTCAAATACCAAACGTGGTATACAGTTTGGTATCTTCCAAAGATGCGACCCGAAGATTTTGAAGAAAATCCCCCCACACCCAACTACCCTTTAAATGAAACGTTTTCGAAAATTTTGATTTCTAACAAATTGCTCTAACGATTTTGATTAAAATAGCATATATTAAAGATATTTACCTGACAAATAAAATGTATATCTTGAATTTTCTGGGAATAGCCTCTAAAGACTACTTTATTCTGGATGAATTTTACGGAATTTTGCATAACTGCTAAACCGTAAGAGATGGACAAAAACTTACCACACAGAAAATGTAGAGCACGTTAAAACTCACAGTTTATGTAATTCACATTATTTTCGTGGAATTGATCGTTTTTGAGATATTCATTTTTATTGATTTCAGCTTTGAAAAACCTATACTTTTCTCATTCAGGAATTTGTCAACTCCTGTCCATACAAACAAAGGAACTTCAGTCACATAGCAACCAGCTTTTAACTATCACTTTAACCTATGGTACTCCCTTAGTTTGCTTCTACTTACAAGGAAGCAAGTAATAAGACTACTTCTGCTAATTTTTTCTCGATTAGCATAAATTAAACAGAAGAATAATATTTTTAACAATAATTTGTTGCAGAGATGTACAGGAAATCGTGTGAATGGCACCCATCAGATTATTCGCAGATATATATATATATATTTGTCTATATGAGACGGATATTATATATACTAGCTGCCCGCCCCGGCTTCGCACGGGTGGTGTAACCAATTAAAAAAACTCAGTGAAAATCTTCCGTTTAGAGCACGAATTTGCAATGGAGTAAAATTACAATTACATATTTTGACAATATTTTATTGTAATACCTTGCAATGTACAATTTTGCTTCCGGAGAGAAAACAAATAGCGGCAATGTTTTGCCGACTCTCGAGCACGCAAAGTACAACTATCCATGCGAAAAACACGACAATTGAAGGCATATTCCACACATTTCTAACGATCGACCTTGGGATTTATTGTCATTGTGAATGCAAGGCGCGCCGGAAGCAACACGCTTAAATTCAAAAGGAAAGTTGCTTGACATTGGTGTTATTCTTGGAATAAGTATATCCTCGCCTTTGAGCTATGTTATTGTAGCTTAAACCAAATTTTTCATAATTTTTTAACAGTGAGTTTTGTTCCGCTGCATAATTTTGGCTGATTGAGATTGCGTAGCACAATTATCACCAAGTCAACCTTGAGCTGTAAATTATGTGGCGGTATTCCTGGTAAATCCAATGAATTTAGGAATTCAGTAAGATAACTGGCGACTTCATTTGGATTGGTAATGGAATCGATCGACTTAAATGAATGCATTTGTCCATCAATTTTAACCTGAATTTTTATATTCAAATAAGCTACATTCTTATTAGCGGCTGCTAAAATGGCTCGTTCGCTCAACCAAGCATAGTTTTATAATTTGCACAAATATTTGGAAACACTTTCAATATTAATTCTTCCTTTGACGTGTTGAAGTGACAAAAATGTGATGGAAACGAAATGAGGCCAGTAGAAGTGTCAACAGAAATTTACCATTGGAAATGTATAATAATGCCTTTAAAGCATCTGAAAAGTGCAATGAAGCGCTATAATCTGCGTAATGTAGCATATACAGTTGGTATTGCGAAAAGGATGAACTCAGCGCGCCAATAAGGTATTGTGGAAAGGATGACATATGCTTAACAGCGTGGGTAAGCAAGGATGTCATTGGCATAACAGTAATGGCAGCCCTTTCATAGTGTGGCGGGTAAACACTGTCAAAGGTAATAAATTACATTAAGGAGACAATCACAATAACATTCATGCTTCTTCCGAATCTCTTTCTTTCCTTTACTCCTAGTTTTCCACCTATTTTCACCTATGTCAGAACAGCCATTTTTAAGGCTAACAATGACAGAACTAAAGAACAAGTAGATCTGGTAGGACAAATGATAAGCTTTTATTAGACAGATTTGTGTAATTTCTCCATTTAACCCAACATATTATACTTAATAAATGTATTAAGAGCACCACAATTGCAATATGATGGTGACGCAGGTATCTTCATGTTCTTTAGTTAACTCATGTACCACAAAACCTCAAATAACCAACATCTGCAATAGGACGTTAAACCTAAAACGGGACCCATCATTTCTCCGCCAAATGGTTATGTGCATAGTTTATAGCCTGTTCATTTTAAAGAATTACAACAAAAATATACTTATTTCTTTATTTAAACAATGTGACCAAGGGAAACATAGTTAATACATAAGACATATGTTTTAATGTCACGGTTATCTTACGTCATTGTCTCCATAACCGGGTGCATTCCCTTAGCATTGAAGAAGAAAAATAAAGCGGTAAAAACTACGGCCATCTAATGACAAATAAATAAGTAGGTATCTATTTTAGGTGTTCTTCACCAGGAAAGAAATATATTTGATTTTCACATTTATCTTGCGTCATTATCTCCATAGCCGGGTGCATTCCCTTAGCACTGAATGGGGAAGAAAAATGCTGCGAAGTTTGCTGTCACATCTAGTGATCTTAATTACCACCCTGAGTTTCTGAAGATGAAAAATTCTGTTCCGGAGCCAAATCTCAACGCGACACTTGAAACTACTCAAGCTTATAATGACAAAATTACTTATAGGGAAGTACAGAATGCTCTTCAATCCTGCAAAAGCTCTAGTTCGGGAACCGATAATGTTCCCTATGAGTTTTGAAACAACTTCCGAAAGCAGGTTTAATTTACCTGATCGCTATTTATAACCAAATATGGGAAAGTAATACATTTCCTGACCAATGGCGCACTGCTATTACAATCTCTATACTCAAACCAGGCAAAGACCGCCATCTACCAGAAAGCTACAGACCAATATCTTTAACTTGCACTATGTATAAAATACTGGAAAAAGTAGTTAACAATCGTCTATGTTGGACTGTAGAACAAACAAAGTTTTTAAACCTCCTCAGTGTGGATTCAGGCGCTCTCATTCAACCCTGGACAATCTAATAGCACTAGAATCCGACATAAATGAAGCAATGATACACAAACAACATATTAGCGTCATTACCTTTGACCTTGAAAAAGCGTATGATATGGTATGGAAAAACAACGTAATTTCTGTGTTACTACGTAACAACATAACTAGGAATATGATACATTTCATCAACAACTTTCTCCTCAAACGACAAATTCAAGTACGAGCAAATGGTGTTTTATCAAAGAAAATATATGTAATGAATGGACTCCCTCAAGGATCTGTTATTTGTGTAACTTTGTTTTTAGTAGCTATAAACGATATTATCAGCAAAATCAGAACTCCAGTTAAAAGCTATATTTTTGCTGACGACCTCACAATAGCATGTGCTGGCAGAAACATAGATACTACGCAAGAAATCTTACAGAATGCGCTGAAATCCCTTGAGGAGTGGAGCGCATCTACAGGTTTCAAATTCTCAGTACCCAAAACTAAAAATATTATATTTTCTAGGAGAAAGTACAATTTTTCAGCTCCTATTCTTACTGTGAATGATAAGACAATCTCTCAAGAGGAAATCGTGAACATTTTAGGAATGGTTTTCGACAGGAAACTTACATGGATACCACAGTTAAAATATCTTAAAGATGAGTGCGGCAGAAGATTAAATATTCTTAGATCGTTAGCTGCACAGAACTGGGGAGCAGATTTCCAAGTACTGATTACTACCTACAGGTCTTTTGTAAGATCTAAGCTAGACTATGGTTGAATAGTCTATAATTCTGCTAAGCCCTCAACTCTCAGAATGCTGGACTCCATTCATACATCTTCGTTGAGACTAGCACTTGGGGCCTTTCGGACTAGTCCAGTTAGTAGTCTACTGATCAAAGCCAATGAACCTCCTCTGGCCGTTCGAAGAAAGCAACTAAGCATTTCGTATGCCTTAAAAATCAGATCTAAACCAGAGTGTCGAATATACGATTACATTTCTACAAAAGAAAACAGGTTCTATCACAAATCCACAGATAAACTTACAAGCTTTGAGCCGTTCCATATAAGGATCCACCAAACTCTGCAAGAGCTAAGCTTCACAATTCCTCCAATGATGGAAACATCTTATGATAATCTTTCTCCCTGGAGACTCCACCCAATACAGGTGAACTTTGACCTTACTAACAAAACGCCCAAAACAGATAGATGTATGCGATAGAGTTTACAAACAAATGCACCAGGAAGTGCTGGAAAAATATCCAGATCACCGACAAATATACACTGACGGTTCAAAGATTAATAATGGCTGTGGCTGTGGTTGTGGCTGCGCCGTCATTGTTGACCATGAGAAACTGCCACAGCTATGTACAATTTTCACATGTGAATTGTTTGCCATCAAGGAAGCTCTATCTTACATTAACGAACTGGATAGCGAAACGCCTTTTCTCGTGCTTACCGACTCCAAAAGTGCACTTTTAGCTATTCAAGATATCTCAGCAGTTCATCCTCTAATTAATGAAATTCATCACCTCCTCAATTGCATCTTCACGAAGAAAAAAACCACAGTATTAATCTGGATTCCTTCACACACCAACATACATGGAAATGATTTAGCCGACAAAGCAGTCAAAGATGCAACAAATCTTCCAAGTGCAAATCCAAGTGCGAAAATTCCATATCAAGACGTCAATGCTCATTTGAAAAGAACTCTCCGCGATACATGGAAAAGCTCTTGGGTTACCTCTCCCAAAAGTAAACTCCACGACGCAAGAGGTAATTCTACAGCACCTTTTTCAGTTAAATTCCTAAATCGCCGTGACCAGACATCATAATTAGAATCCGAATTGGAGATACAAAACTTACACTCTCCTACATCCTCTCTAAAGAAGAGCCACCACAATGCACAACCTGCAATACAAGAAACAGTATCCAGCACATAGTCGAGAGCTACCCGCGCTACCAACTCTAGAGGAAAAAACTCAAGATCCCAGATAACCTAAAGCTGTCAATGAAGGACTCGAGCTCATGTCTTAGACTGATACAGTTTTTTAAATACACCAAATTGTATGATAAATTATTGTAAAACTGTTTCACAATGCAATCTCACTGTAAACAATGTATGTGAATTTAGTTCTTATTTTATGTGAATTTGTTTAATATTTTAGTTTGGGAAATATTGTAAAGTTAATGTACTGTATAATGTTATATGTTTATCCCATGTGTTAAAGTTTGTATCATGTTTTAAAAGTCGCTATAAGACCTTGCAGTTAGGCGGCGTAAAATAAATGCATTAAAAAAAAAAATAAAGCAATAGCTCATGTACCACTTAACGTCAAATAACCAAACATCTGCAATAGGAAGTTAAAACTAAAACGGATCCCGTTATTTCTCCGCCATTTTCAGATTCCAAGAAGGTTAATGGTTCTGTGCGTTGTTTATAACTTGCTCGTTTTAAAGAATTACAACAAAAATATACTAATACGATATGACCAAGGAAACGATAGTTAATACATAAGAAATATATTTGACTTTGCAGTTATTTTGCGTCATTGTCTCCATAACCGGGTGTATTCCCTTAGCACTGAAGAAGAAAACTAGAGAGGAGATACTACGGCAATATGTTGGCAAATAATAAGTGCGTATTTAACGTGTTCGTCGCCAGGAAAGCTCCTTTATTTTAAACGATAGGAGTACGGAAAGGGCAGTTGATACTTAAAAATGTATTTGAATTTCACTGCTGCGTTGTGTCATCTCGATAAACTATTTCGTTACCTTAACATTGGATGGGGAGGGAAAATACCACTATGGCCCTCTAATGGCAAATGAAAAAGTACTTACTTTAGCTGATAGTCACCAGGAAAGTTTCTTTGCTGCTTTATTTTAAACAACAGGAGTAAGGAAAGGACAGTTAATATATGAGAATGTATTTGAATTTCACTCCTGTGTAGCGTCATTGTGTCGATAAACTGGTGCGTTACCTTAACATTGAATGGGGAGGGAAAATATAGCAGTACTACGACCATTTAGCAACAAATTACCGTGATACTACTGCTACTGGTGGCTATTAACCGAAATGCGTTCGCTTGGCAGGGGTTTTATTCGTTTTATCAGATTTTAAATACTTTCCCGTACTATTTTTAATCATTTTCTTTTCCACAAACCTTGTCGTGACAACGAACAACAAAAAAAGGCTCGTGTGTCAGTGTGTCTGTGATCACGATTAACTCAAAAACGAAAATGCCGTTAAATACTAAACTTGGTATTTAAATTAAGCATATTCCGGGGATGCCACACGTAGATTTTGAGAAAAATCCCCCCAACCGAAACTACCCTTTACATGGAAGTTTTTCAAAAATGTTGATTTTCTTAAAAATGGCTCTAACGATGTTGATTAAAATATCGTATATTAAAGATATTTACCTGCAAATAAAATGAACATCAATTTTCTGGGAATAGCCTCGGAAGCTTACTTTATTCTGGATGAAATTTACGGAATTTTGCATAGCTCATAAACCGTAAGAGATAGATAAAAACTTACTACAAAAAAAATGTAGAGCACGTTAAAAAACACAATTTATGTTATATAGATTTTTTTTCATGGAATTGATCGTTTTTTAGATATTCCTTGTTTTTGGAATCAGCTTTAAAAACAAACTTTTCTCGTACAGGAATTTGTCAACTCCTGTCCACACAAACAAAGGAACTTTAGTAACATAGCAACCAGATTTTGACTATCACTTTAACCTATGGTACTCCCATATTTCACTTCTACTTTTAAGGAAGCAAGTTATAAGGCCATTTCTGCTAATTTTTTATCGATTAGCATGAAGTAAATAGAAGAATAAGCTTTTTAACAATAATTTGTTGCAGAGATATAGAGAAAATCAT
This sequence comes from Hymenopus coronatus, assembly GCA_030762935.1. Lineage (NCBI taxonomy): Eukaryota > Metazoa > Arthropoda > Insecta > Mantodea > Hymenopodidae > Hymenopus > Hymenopus coronatus. The sequence goes on along the minus strand of CM060888.1, from coordinate 134,781,020 downwards.
GTGAATGGAACACATCAGATTTGTATATTTGAGATATTTGAGATATTCCTTTACTTTCTCTATACGTACCATGTGCATAGTGTATAGAGAAGGTATTGTATTGCACCCACAAATTCCATACCGAGATTTCACCGGAAATATATGTTTTGAGAGTCCCTGAATCCAAAAGCATTTTTAGTGTGTGTGTGTGTGTGTGTGTGTGTGTGTGTGTGTATGGGCAGCATAGCTCAAAACTGAAAAGACCGTTAAAAACCAAACTTGGTATTTTTAAGTTTAGTGTTTTCCAAGGATGCGACACGAAGATTTTCAAGAAAATCCCACCACCCCAAACTACCTTTTACATGGAACTTTTTTCGGACATTTTTAATTTACCAAAAATGGCTATAACGATTTTGATTAAAATCTTTTATATTTAAATAAAATAAAATATATATCTTGAATTTTCTGGGAATAGCGTCTAAAGACTACTTTATTCTGGATGAATTTTACGGAATTCTATATAACTGCTAAACCGTAAGAGATGGAGGAAAACTTACACCACAAAAAATGTAGGGCATGTTAAAACACAATATTTATGTTATGTACATTATTTTCGCGAGGTCGATCGTTTTTGAGATATTCCTTGCTTTTGATTTCAGCTTTAAAAACCTTACTTTTCTCATACAGGAATTTGTCAACTCCTGTCCATACAAACAAAGGAACTTCAGTCACATAGCAACCAGCTTTTGACTATCATTTAACCTATGGTACTCCCTTATTTCGCTTTTACTTACAAGGAAGTAAGTAATAAGACTATGCGTAAGCTTTCACGGCTGGTGTCCATAGTTTTAAAATTTAAAATTTTCGGGCTATTTTGCCGTGGTCTGTAGGTTAAAATATGTTTAGTTAAAATATTTCTACCTAACGTTTCGTCCCTGTCTGTGAGGGACATCTTCAGAGGAAATGTGCTCACGTCGCTAACTCGAAAAGAATAACAACAATGCGGTTTATAGCCAGTATATATACTCGGACACAGGTGGGCGGGGTCAAGTGGACGGGTTCTAGTTGTGTTTATTTAGCCTGGAGGTTACGGAGTTGGGAAAGTATAGGGAACCAGGTGGAGTTTAATTTAAGACCTTCGTCTTTGTTAAAGTTGTTTGTGTTTTTATAAATCTCAATGGCCTCTCTGTATAAACGGGGGTAATAATTTTTAGTCGTAGCTATAACCTCTACTTTATCATATTGCATACGGTGGTCATCCAAAGATAAAACATGTTGTGCCACGGCTGATTTTTCTGTTTGTCCGAGGCGGCAGTTTCTTTTATGTTCTGTGATGCATGTATTGGTGCTACGTTTTGTAATGCCGATGTAAACTTGGCCACATGTGCATGGGATTTTGTAAACACCAGATTTACAAAGTGGATCGAGTCGGTCTTTAACTGATTTGAGGAACTGTTTTATTTTAGTTGTCGGCATGTATATGGGTTTCACGTGTCGTTTTTCTAAAATCTTGCCGATACGATCAGTTATGTTTATGTTTATGCTATAAACCGCATTGTTGTTATTCTTTTCGAGTTAGCGACGTGAGCACATTTCCTCTGAAGATGTCCCTCACAGACAGGGACGAAACGTTAGGTAGAAATATTTTAACTAAACATATTTTAACCTACAGACCACGGCAAAATAGCCCGAAAATTTTAAATTTTAAAACTAAGTAATAAGACTGTTTCTGATAATTTTTTCTCGATTAGAATGAAGTAAATAGAAGTATAAGCTTTTTAACAATAGTTGATTACAGAGATGTAGAGAAAGCCATGCGAATAGAACACATCTTTTTTTCTTTTTTTTTCCGGTAGTTTTAACATACTTTCATTCGATGAATGAAATTGGTGAAATGATCTCGGGGTCCATGGAGCTTAAAGTTACTCGATATTCATTTTCTCAGGATAAGGGGAAACACCGTAAAAACCTTATCCGGGTACCTCATCCTAAGCGAGATTAGAACTCAGGACCTTTGGAGTGTGAGGCAGACACGCTACCAGGCGGGCACTAATATTTTAAGTATATCGATAATACATTAATTGGTACAGTTTATACTAAAATAGCTGCAATTTATGACAGTAACTTATTATCCCTTTAAGTCTTGAAAGAACATTGAAACTTGTTCCTAGATGCTACAGTATGCACGTTGAGAGTTTAGGGAGATACGTATTTCTACAGTTAGTCACACTGACATTCCCTCCCACAACATAACAACACTTTAGCTATATCTTATGTATCAACCCAGACATAATATTAGATTATTACTCCAAATAAAAAAAAATAAATATTGCTGTTTAAGCGTACTGAACGACAAAACCAAACAAAAACAAAACCTTTAAATCTGCGATAAGAAGAATTACAAATCTTCCACATGAGAAAAGCTTATGAAAACTATACTGATGAAAAGGAAAACAAAGGACTGAAAGATGTTTCAGAGTTAAAAAATCTGGTGTATTTCATTCACATGACTTCCTCTACAGCTCTGCAACAAATTATTGTTAAAAAGCTATGTTTTTATTTACTTTATGCTAATGGAGAAAAAATTAGCAGAAATAGTCTTATACTTGCTTCCTTGCAAGTAGAAGCGATATAAGGGAGTACCATAGGTTAAAATGATAGTCAAAAGCTGGTTGCAATGTGACTGAAATTCTTTTGTTTGAATGGACAACAGTTGACAAATTCCTGTGTGAGGAAAGTATACGTTATTTAAAGCTGAAACAATGAATATCCCAGAAACGATCCACTCCACGAAAAAAGTGTATATAACATAAACTGTGTGTTTAAACGTGCCCTTCAGTTATTGTGTTGTAAGTCTTTGCCCATCTCTTACGGTGTAGCAGTTATGCACAATTCCGCAAAGATTCATCCAGAATAAAGTAGTCTTTAGAAGCAATTCCCAGAAATGTCAAGATATACATTTTATTGATCAGGTAAATATCTTTAATATACGATATCTTTATCAAAATATTAGAGGCAGTTTTGAGAAAATCAATATTTTCGAAAAAAGTTCCTTGTAAAGGATAGTTTGGGGTGGGAGAATTTTTCTCAAAATATTCCGTGTCGCATCCCTGGAAGATACCAAACTTAAATACCAAGTTTGGTATTCTACTGACTTTTCGTTTTCGAGTTATCTTGTTCACATACACACCTATGCTCACACGGACCTTTTTCTGAAAATGCTTTTTTTTTATACAGGGGATCTTAAAGCATATTTCCGATGAAATCTCGGTATCGAATGTTTGGTACAATACAATACCTTCTATATATACACTAGGTACATAGTACGTGTAGAGAAAGTAAAAATCATAATGCTTAGTGCTTCCTTGTACCACCCAGACAAAACATGGGAGCGAGATAGATAACATGTTTTCTGTTAAGAACATCTGAAAAGATTTCGTATCATCTCCGTAGCCAGAGAACGTGACGACAAAACAAGGCAAAAAATCAAGCAGAAGAAAGACAAGAGGACAAACGAGACTGGCTGTAAGGTGAGCGAGGACCGTAACGGAATAAGAGAACAAAAGTACTAAACAACAAAACGCTGGTGAGCGCGTTTCTTCTGGATCGTGAGTTCGCCGCCTGGAGACGTTATAGGTGGTTATTTCCTGGCAGGCAGGCAGGACTAGTTTCCACGTCAAATGAAAATAAACACTCAAATTCACATATATGTGCTTTATAATGTTTCTGCCATTTATCCACATCAAGGAATGTGCATAAAACTTGGGTGTCCCGTAAGACAATGTATGAATAAATAAACGAATAAATAAATGTAATATATAAATATTCAGCAGTCTTGAAATATCTACAATTAGATAGATAGATAGATAGATAGATAGATAGATAGATAGATAGATAGATAGATAGATAGATAGATAGATAGATAGATAGATAGATAGATAGATAGATAGATAGATAGATAGATAGATAGATAGATAGATAGATAGATAGATAGATAGATAGATAGATAGATAGATAGATAGATAGATAGATAGATAGATAGATAGATAGATAGATAGATAGATAGATAGATAGATAGATAGATAGATAGATAGATAGATAGATAGATAGATAGATAGATAGATAGATAGATAGATAGATAGATAGATAGATAGATAGATAGATAGATAGATAGATAGATAGATAGATAGATAGATAGATAGATAGATAGATAGATAGATAGATAGATAGATAGATAGATAGATAGATAGATAGATAGATAGATAGATAGATAGATAGATAGATAGATAGATAGATAGATAGATAGACAGACAGACAGACAGACAGACAGACAGACAGACAGACAGACAGACAGACAGACAGACAGATAGATAGATAGATAGATAGTTTTTTCAGTCATTAAGTATAAAACATACATAGACTGCGTCATGACAGAATAAAATTAATTAAACATACAATAATGTTACAACAATACATTTAAAAATCTTATGTGTACCATTCACATGACTTTCTCTACATCTATGCCACAAATTATTCTTAAAAAGCTTATACTTCTATATACTTCATGCTAATCAGAAAAAATCTGATGTGTTCCATTCACATGACTTTCTCTATATCTTTGTAACAAATTATTGTTAATCAGCTTATCTTTTATTTATTTCATGCTAATCAAAATTAGCAGAAATAGTCTTATTTCTTGCTTTATTGTATTTTTTTGGATTCAAGGCTACCCAAAACATGTATTTCCGGTGAAATCTCGTAATCGAATTTTTGGGTGGAATACAATACCTTCTCTATACACAATCTACATAGAACGTGTGGAGGAAGTAAAAAGAAACAACTTGGTCAACACGGAAAAGTTCATTGGAAGTTGAAGGTTTTCAAAGTTTTGTGAAGATAACCGCTGGAAACACTACAAAAAGTGTTCAAACAAGCATGTTGTGATATTTCATTCCTTGAAAAAGGGAAGAAAAAGAGAAGAAAGGAAAGAATGGAGGGAGAGGGGAGAAAAAAGCTTATTTTCTGAATTCGCTGTATGTAGAATGAATGTAATTGATGTTTCTGCTTAGCTCAAGACAATGTATAGATACACAAAAGGAACGCACCCGCCAAAGTTTTCAATGAATGCACTCTGTTGTATGGCATAGCTTTGAACGTACATCACTGCTACCAAAAGAATCCAATACACGATTGCCCAAACGGAAAAAAGATTTCTTTCATGAAGGAACATTAGCACATTATTTTACAAGTAATAAATAGCTCCACTTATAAAACATACTTGAGTATGTCATGTGTAAACAAAGCAGTAACAATGCTGATGGTGATGAGTGGGGTTTAAGGGCGCTCAACTGCAAAGGTTATCAGCATCTTCAGAAAATAAAAGCTCGGCTAAATCCAGAAATAAAAATCTGATGTGTTCAGTCACATAGCAACCAGTTTTTGACTTTCACTTTAACCTATGGCACTCCTTTTCTTCGCTTCTACTTACAAGGAAGCAAGTAATAAGACTATTTCTGCTAATTTTTTCTCGATGAGCATGGAGTACATAGAAGCTTAATTTTTTTAACAATAATTTGTTGCAGAGGTGTAGAGAAACTCATGTGAATGGAACACATCAGATTTGTTGGATTCAGGGGGACCCAAAACATGTATTTCCGGCGAAATCTCAGTATCGAATTTTTGGGTAGAATGCAATACCTTCTTTATACACTATGTATATAGTACGTATAGCGAAAGTAAAAATTACCTTTAAAAGAAATCGATAAAATACCGAAAGGAACCAGAAATCAAAAACGTCATTAAGAATAGTCGGAGAATAAAAGTGGCATATAAAATATGTATAATAAAAACATTTGACGATCAAAGACATCAGTGAATCTATAAAATCAAAGCGACCAATGGAGAGAAAAGGACATAAAGATGGTTAAAAGTGTGGTCAAAGTAGCAAAGGTATTAAAAGATTTTAAAATCCTTTTATATCACTCCATTGTCTTATGTCAAAACTTAAAAAACAAAATAAAACTAGATTCATAAGTTAAATATCACTTGGGATAAAAATTTAAAAACCTTATCCACCGCTCCGGTGTCATCGGCCAGGAGCTTGAAAGCCTAGCCGGCAGTTGACTCGTAGCGCTGCTAGACGAGCACACTCCACCAATACATGACGGATGGAAAGCGCCTCGCCGCAGAGCGCACAGATAGGAGGAGGTTCCTTCCTAAATAAATGCGAATGAGTGGCCAAAGCGCGAACGGGCGAAAATGACCTCCTCATGACGAGATAAACGTGAGGAGGTAACCCAGTTTTTAGGGAGGTCTTTAACTTCCCGAAGCTTGTTCCGACGGAGAGCAGGCCACTCGGCATACCAGCCAGATAAAACACCTCTCTCCGCAAAACAAATTCTAAGATCTTCGACTGTTACTCGAGTTACTGTCACACCTTCCCGCCAAATCAGCAAGTTCATTCCCCACCAGGCCAGCGTGACCAGGGACCCATGTGCACTCCACATTGACACTGGAAATGTTTAAAAATGTGCAAGAATGCGCTGCACTAAAGGATGCTAACTGTACAGCTCACGAATGCTCTAAAGGGTACTGAGGGAATCTCTAAGAATAAGGCAGTCACCTAAGTTTCAACGGCGAATATAAAGAAGGGCTCGGTAAATAGCATTCAGTTGTGCAGAATAAATTGATGTGCTACTAGCAAACCGAAAGTGGAAGTTTCGGTCCCAGTGACAAAGGCACGTCCCACACCGTCGGGCACTTACAGTAGCAATAACTTATATCATTCCGTAAGTATGTTGTGGCGGGAATTATTGGAGGGGAACAAGGTAACGGGTTGGATCGCCGGCTAGCTAAGGAACTGTGTGATAATCTCAGGGTGTGCGGGAGAAACCTGAATGAAACTCTGCTACTAGTTTCCAAGTGCCCTTTGCTTTCTCGCACGTAATGTTTCACTTTTCCCCTGGCCGTCCAAAGTGCAAGAACTCATTAGCCTCCCCAAAACAAAACCGATCCAAATTACTTTAGCTGTTTCACCTTCCCTTCGCGCCAATCTCCCTCTTAATTCCCTTTCCCTGTGAACAAACACTTTCACATTGCGGACTAGTAACTTCTCATTTCGCTATGAGCTAGGATTTGCCTATACTTTTGCTATCTTCGTTATTTTCACCGATTTTATTGGTCGAAACTGTGTTGCACTTTTATATTTTCTCGTGTTTTCATTGCATCTCATGAATTTAGACGCCACGCTATGTCCTTACTGCTATTAAAATGTTAACGCGCCTAATTACACTTTCTGTGTGTGGTGGAGCGTAATTTTGTTCGGGTTTTTTCCGTTCATTGTTCGTAGCTGAGTTTCTGTATATCAGCTTAGCTTGCCTTACTCTTTTGTTCGCTAGATTTGCTACCTTTTCTTTCTTTCTGGACTCACGATTTTTCGTGTTTCAAACAATTTTATTTTATGTTTCTTTTCCATTTTAATATAGCTAGCATTGTTTAAGTAATTTTGATTGTGTTTTAATTGTGATATTATTCTATTTATTACTTTATTTATTTTCTTAAACTTTCTCTGTTTATTCCTGTTATTTTTCTTTCTCATTTATTTATTTTGTTATATTTCATTTGTTTTTTCTAATAATTTATTATCACGTTACTCTTATTTGTCTGTCTAGTTTTATCACTTCAAAGTAGAAACATTTGCTAATAAACTTAAATATTTGCTCGAAAATACAATATAAAACCAAGTCAACTACAATTTAAATATTTAATTCAATTCCTCTCATAGAGAGTTATTTCCGAGTTTAACCCGCCTATTAAACCATTCCCCTCCTTCAAGTCTTCATGCTCATTGATTTCAGAAATGCAAGAAGATAAATTTGTTTCCATTTCTAGTCGCCAGTTTTGCAAAGTTAACAACTGGGGTATTCAAAGAAGCAGGACGTCTTGTCAAAACGATTTTTGATAAAAAGTATTAAAAACATCAATATTTAAAGTGTTACAACCGTTCAAAATGTATGCTATAGCGTCTTATGTGGTCTAAGGGTTCCCAACAGCGTGGTTAAAAATGGAGGACGATGGATTTTTTTGGGAGTAAAAATCCTTAGCATGGCTTCTTTCGGAAGGAAAGTAAAGCCGTTGGTCCCATGTCGTAAATTTACGGCACGTAAAAGAACCTCAAGCCTGATAGGAGGCCTCTGAGCAAAATTAAGCGGTCTTTCACACCCAATTTAGAATGGGACGCTGAGAACCAGAACAGTTAAAGAGCGTCCATAAATAAAATTCCATTTACATTTCCATCATTTTCTCTTGAGAGGTATTAATCAGTCGTATAATCTCTACCTACTTCTCAATCAGTTCATACTGAGTTCATTCTTGAGGTAATGTTAGAACTAAATGCGTGTCTCTCCCTCGCCCAACACACGACCGCGCGCTACTCCTATTATAAGCGCAGATTAACTTTCTGTATGAATGCAAAGATTGTTTCTGCTAGTCTAGTGCACACTTAATGGATTCACTGGCGTTGCAGAATTTTATTTCTCAACAAACGGAGCAGAAGATTTTAATGAATTCTTAAACCATTCTCTTTCCATTTTTAAACACAGCAAAGTAATGCAACAACTCGGCGTTTTGTAATGATTAGACCCTAGACGATAAGCTTTAAAAACCGAGAAGGATAAACTCATCAGAGCGTTTTTAGAAAAGCATAAATTATCTCTATTCTATATGTCTCTCTTAATAATTGTAATCGGCTCGCAAAAGTTAAGTTTGTAATGCTTCAAAATTTCATTGGTGTGTTTTGTGGTGTGAAGATTCATGCTACACAGTTACAGATTATGCGTTCGTATGGACTGTATGTGCAATATGGGTACCAAAAATTCGGTACCGAGATTTCACCGGAAATACATGCTTTGAGACCACCTGAATCCAAAAAAAGCATTCTTAGAAAAATTTCCGTGTGTGTGTATGTATGTGTGTGTGTGTGTGTGTGTGTGTCTCTCTCTCTCTCTCTCTCTCTCTCTATCTCTCTCTCTCTCTCTCTTTCCGTGTCTATGGACAGCATAGCTCTAAAACGAAAAGACCGTTGAATACAAATTTAGTAATTAAGTTTGGTATCTTTCAAGGATGCGACACGAAGATTTTAAAGAAAATCCTCCCACCCCCAACTACCCTTTACATGGAAATTTTTTCGAAAATTTTGATTTTTTCAAAAATGGCTCTAACGATTTTGATTAAAATATCGTATATTAAAGATATTTACCTGGCAATTAAAGTGAATACCTTGAATTTTCTGAAACTGTGAAGACTAATTTATTCTGGATGAATTTTACAGATTTTTTCATAACTGCTAAACCGTAAGAGACAGACAAAAACTTACCGCACAAAAAATGTAGAGCCCATTAAAATACACAATTTATGTTATATACTTTTTTTCGTGGAGTCAATTGTTTTTGAGATATTCCTTGTTTTTTTTTTTTCGGTTTTAAAACCTTATACTTTTCTCATACAGGAATTTGTCAACTCCTGTCCATACAAACATCAGTCACATAGCAACCAGCTTTTGAATATCACTTTAACCTATGGTACTCCCTTTGTTTCGCTTCTACTTACAAGGAAGCAATTTCTGTTAATTTTTTCTCGATTAGCATAAATTAAATTGAAGCATTATCTTTTTAACAATAATTTGTTGCAGAGATGTAGAGAAGGTCATCTGAACGGAACATATCAGATTTTTTTTCCGAGGTTTTCCTTTATCTTGAAATAAGGAGTGTCAAGTAAGTCTAAGCCCAAGAGATGGGGGGGCCCATTTGAGATAATTTCAACCAAACCAACCTAACTCAAAGTGTTCTGGCTTGAGTGTGCGCCAAAGAGCATCGAATTACTCATTACTTACAGGGGTAATAACATGCCTGCAATATGCATAATCTGGGAATTATAGGCTAACTATCGACACGGCTCTGAATAAACTATTCAAGTGAAGTGACTGGAAACAAGGGTTATCTTATAACCTTGGCCCAGTGACATGTTTTACACTCTCCTTCTAGTCGACCTCCGAGGTTTGTGGTTGAGTACGCTTGAAAACCGACTCAGGCGAGTCGAGTTGGTAAAACCTGTCCTAATTGATTAAGGGATGCTAAAGTTAAAAAAAAAATCTGATGTGTTCCATTCACATGACTTTCTCTACATCTTTGCAACAAATTATTGTTAAAAAGCTTATGCTTATATTTACTTCATTCTAATCGAGAAAAAATTAGCAGAAATAGTCTTATTACTTGCTTTCTAGTAAGTGGAAGCGAAATAAGGGAGTGCCATAGGTTAAAGTGATAGTCAAAATCTGGTTGCTATGTGACTGAAGTTCCTTTGTTTGTATGAACAGGAGTTGGCAAATAAGTTTTTCAAAGCTGAAACCCAAAAGAAGGAATATCTCAAAAATGATCAACTCCACCAAAAAAAAAAGGTATATAACATAATTTGTGTGTTTTAACTGCTCTACATTTTTTGTGTGATAAATTTTTGTCCATCTCTTACGGTTTAGCAGTTACGCAAAATTCCGTAAAATTCAGTCGGAATGAAGTATTCTTCAGAGGCTATTCGCAGAAAATTCAAGATAAAAACTTTAATTGTCAGGTAAATATCTTCTATATGATATTTTAATCAAAATCGTTAGCCATTTTTAAAAAAATCAAAATGCTCGAAAAAAATTTCCATGTAAAGGGTAGTTTGAGGGTGGGGGGATTTTTCTCCAAATTTTTGTATCGCATCCCTGGAAGATTAAATACCAAGTTTGGTATTTTACCGACTTTTCTTTTTTTGAGTTTTTGTGTTCACAGACACACGGACACACACAAGGACCTTTTTCTGAAAATGCTTTTTCTTTTATACAGGGGACCCTAAAACATATATTTTCCGTGAAATCTCGGTATCAGATTTTGGGTGGAGTGCAATACCTTCTTTATACACTATGTTCATGGTACGTGTAGAGAAAGTAATAAACTAAACACTATTATGACCCTATACACTTAACATGTATGTTAAAATGTTATTCACCGCATCTCTGTATCCTGAAAAATGAAGGAATGAAGCTTTGCTTTATGCTCTAATAAGCTGCTTTATTGTAAGCAGGAAACGTTAGAATGGGATGCATTCATATTACTCTCTCAACTCAGAGTTCTACAAACTATTCTTAAAAAGCTTGTTCTTCTATTCATTTCTTATTGGAGACAAACTTTATTACAATTCGCTCTTTTTTTAAACTTCTTGGTCGTATCAGCTGTTTTGACTTTCTACTAAATCGCTAGACTCTTCGGTATTCACTTATTTTCATTTGGAAACAAACTGACATTCAATCATTTGTTAATGAATGTGCAGGGAATGGTTCTAATTAAATAAATATTCCGACGCCTTATTCGTAAGTCAAACCCGGAAATTCGGGGTTCAGAAGACTGACGCCTCGATACAGAGGTAGTGTACATTTCATTGTAGGTATAGATAATTCAAGTTTTTGTATAAATCGGGTCACTGTGAGCACTTTGAAATCCCATGCTACTCGCTTACCTGGGGAGAGGGTTTATAAGAAAAAGAACGAGGTGAAATTTTCTCTTGAATTAATTTGAAAATTCAAATTGATAGAATACCTCAAAACAGTTAACATACGAAGCATGATATAAATTTACACCTTTTGAATGGTGATGTTTTTCTATATGGTGAACCAATTATACAAACGTCATTCAGAATGAAGAATACTACTGATTTTTCCATACAAGAATTTTAAATATATGGATTTTAATCAATATTGTCAGTAATTTTAAGAAATAAAAAATAACTAAAATTTGTTCCATATAAAGGGTGTGCCGCATCCTGGGAAAATGCTGGACTTAAACACCCAAGGTGATGTTTAACCCAGTTTGTTTCTGGAGTTATGCTATTCATAGAGACACACACACACATGCACGCGTGCGCATCTTTTTCTAAATATTCTATTTTTGTTTGTTTCGTTGCTTTACTGCGAGGGGAAGCTTTATTGCATTCGATGTACAATGACGTGGGGCATTTGTATTACTGTACAGATGCACATTTTTCGGGTTCCGCATAGCATCGGTTAGTGTGTGTGTGTAGCTAGACTTCTGCGTGCGCGTCTATGCTAGTTGCAGGAATTGCTCATGGAAACTAACAATACAGGTGCATTATATCTGGGGGTTGGTTAGTCACTTGCTAACTGTATATTAGTAGGGAGCGCCTTCATGTCACGAGATTTAAGCCTATCTTATATTCTAATTACTGAATTAATTGTATATACTCCCGCATACTTTCCGAGAATAGCTCCACGCACGTGACCGCTGTGCTTCCTCTCGTTTATTTGAGAAAAGCGCTCAATTTCGAGAGGGAGAGAGAGAGAAAAAAATATATCCATTTTATTTATTATTATACTGCCTGTAAAATACGGTAATCGAGAAGTTTAATTGTAGCATTTTACAATGCGCCGTATTTATTTTTTTTTTCCCAACTGTTTGGAAATACAAGTATATATTTTCACAAGAAATTAGCGGTTACATTGGCTAGAGTAAAGCAAAAAAAAGTGTCAGTTAGGAATATGGAGGCAAATTGCGACTGATTTGAATTCGGTAGTGCTAAAAATGTATGATCTCAGATATAAAAGGCGTAAACTGTTAAAGGAGTGAACATGTTAAAAAGTAGATTGCTTTAAATGTGTTTCGTAAGTTAAAGAAGCATATTTCGGACAATTTAGTGAATGAACTAGTGAAAATAACGGCAGAGTACACCGGCGTGTCAGAAGCAAAGAATTTAAAGTGTTAAAACACCTTGTAAAAAGATGAAGAGAGTTGAAGCAGTTTTAGGACAAGTGGGCATGTTTGTTAAACGTGCAATTCCGTGACTCTTAGCCTTTTTTTTTTTTGTTTTTGTTTTTTTGTTTTTTTTTGTTTTTGTTTTTACAACCTGCAATAAACAGTGTTAAATTCTGTCAACGGTGACCGTAATTTGCCAGATTGTGAAGCGAAAAAATATTAACATAATTGTAGATAGGGGTAATATTACGTTTTGGAAAGAATAAAACTTTCAACCTTAAAGATGTGTGTCAGTTTTTATACGAAGTCTTCGCTCAGGTGACTGTGGAAGGCATGTCACCCCTGTAAACAACGAAGAAGAAAAGCTGAGGAAACTCTCACTGATACCGTCGTTAACTGATGATAGTTCTTCAGATTCAAACCCGGTCTGCTCTGAATCTGACTAGTGTAAGAAGTATGAATGTGCTTTAAAATCACATCTTCATTCGAATGTATTCACTTTGATATGTCCTTGATATATTTCTCAGCTTCATTTAATAGGAAAAATTTATTGATAGTAAGCAATTCTTGATCACAAAACTTGCTTTCAATTTAATATGGCGTAACACATGATTGCGGAGAAATACAAAAAGTGTGCTTATAAGAACGGATAGACAACACAAGTTTGCTTTTATACTTTCCTCTGCTACGACTAGAACTTGCATTAACCTCAGCAATTAGTGTGAGTGATTTGTTTCACGGAACCTGAACTTGTATTTCTAGTGAAATACAGATAAGTAGTAGAGATAGAAATACGGCGGAAGAAAACAAAAACATACGCTGATGCTTGGCAGAAAAAAAACGGGTAAAATGACAAAAAACATCCTCTTCCTAGGGATGTGACTTTTAGACAGGGTTGCCATAATCTAATAGGCGTTACTTCACGAACAGTGTGTATACCAAATTACTTGAAACTTTAATTACAAAAGCTTTAAGCATAAACAAAAAACAAAAAAAACAAAAAAATGCGTCGATGACATGGGAAACTTATCTCGCAGATGACGTCACAATCATGGAAGGTTTTGGACTTTGAATAGCGCAGCTGTTTTCAGCGAGCAGTAATTTTGTTTGTATTTCTTTATTTTGTTCCAACTCCAATGTATAATACGTATTTCCCCACCAAAAATGTAATATAATAATTTTATCCATATGTCGGTGCATCTGAAATGTTTTGAAAACATGTCTAATACACCAATGACTCTCAAAACAGTCGCTGTAAGGAATTGTCAGAGCATTAGATGATACAATACTGATTATTTGCGATTAAAACCAAAGAAATCCAACATAGGAATCGTCCATTTTGTTCAGAAACAAAATGACAGTGCCTGGTCTCGTAGCTCAGTTGGTAGAGCACCTGCTTGTGCAACTACATGAATAAGTGTGTGAATATAAGATAATAATCCAAGCATTAAGATAAAGAATGGACGAGTGAACATGTTAGAATTGCTCCAAGGCAAAAGTCGCTAACATCACCTAAAGGTTGAAGGCGGCATATATATGGAACTAAAAAAAAAAAAAAAAGTAAACACAAAAAAACTCAATCGTATTTATTTACTATTTTATACCATATTCGCTTCTTTACCAGTGTTGTTAAGAATTATGTATTTATATGATAATTGAATAATTTAGTTTTCATTTGATTTATAGAATTGCATTCATGAATATAAGATTTTAAATTATAAATATGGTAAAGAAGAAAAATCTCATGTTTAAGAATTAAGTATAACGAATGGTGAAAAATAAAGAAATTCATGCATAGTCCATTGAAAAAAAAATCTCATGTGTTCCATTCACATAGCTTTCTCTGCAACAAAGTATTGTTAAAAAGCTTGGACTTCTATTTACTTCATGCTAATTGAGAAAACATTAGCAGAAATAGTATTATTACTTGCTTCCTTGTAAGTAGAAGCGTATTAAGGGAGTACCATAGGTTAACGTGATAGTCAAAAGCTGGTTGCTATGTGACTGAAGTTTGTTTGTATGGACAGGAGTTGACAAAATCCTGTATGAGAAAAGTATACGTTTTTCAAAGCTGAAACCAATGACAAGGAATATCTAAAAAACGATAAACAACACGAAAAAATCTATATATAATAAATTGTGTGTTTTAACGTGATCTACAATTTTTGTGTAGTAACTTTTTGTCCATCTCTTACGGTTTAGCAGTTATGCAAAACTCCGTAAAATGCATCCAGAATAAAGTAGTCTTCAGAGGCTATTCCCAGAAAATTCAAGAGATACATTTTATTTGCGAGGTAAATATTTTAATATACGATATTTTAATCCAAATCGTTAGAGCCATTTTTGTGTAAATCAAAACATTTTCGAAAGGAGTTCCATGTAAAGGGCAGTTGGGGTGGGGGGATTTTATTGAAAATCTTTGTGTCGCATCCTTAGAAGATACCAAACTTAAATACCAAGTTTGGTATTAAACGGTCTTTTCGTTTTTGAGCTATGCAGTCCACAGTCACAGACACACACACACACATACGCGCGCGCGCCTTTTTGTAAAAATGCTTTTTTTATTCAGGGGGACTCAAAACATGTATTCCCGGTGAAATCTCGGTATCGAATTTTTGGGTGGAATATACCTTTTCTATACACTATGCATATAGCACGTGTACAGAAGTTGCTTGCAAGTCGTGACATTTTATGGTTTTGGTATGAATTGGTTGGTTGAGGGGGTTATATCCATGGAATTTTGCAATTGTTGTTGTTGCATTTTAAACCTACTAATTACAGGTTAAGCCTTATTAGGAAAAACTACTGGGTATACTAAAGGTAATGTAGTTCCTAAAAATAATAAGTTAAACATCTGCTCCTCCTTATTTAACAAAATTAAAAGAGGGGTATTTGACTACACTTAGAAAAATACGACAAACCGCAGGGTTCTGTGTTATGGAAGATACTTATACTTATTTTCTATACATAAATCCAATCAAATCAGAGTCAATGTTTCCCTCACATTCAAGAGATCACGAGTTCGAATCTCGGTAAGGGTGAGTTATGCGGATAAGGTTTTTTCCCTGAATTTTCCCTTATCCCAAGAAGACAGATGTCGGGTAACATTCAATTTTATAGATCCCGGGCTCATGTGAGCATGATTTCACCCATTTCAGTCATCGTCCCATGTAAACTACCTGGTAAAAGGAGGATAAAGTACATTAAAACACGCTATATTTTTATTAGAATGTTATAAATGTTTTGCTCTACCACAATTTTTGTGTTTATGCTAAGTTTATTATACGCTCCATATAATGTAAAAGTTATATATTTGAAAATATATTATCACAGTACTTAAATACCAATATGAATATAGAATATAAAAGTGGTTCACTCCTTTGGTTGCTCGATTTTTATTTCCCCTTACGAAAGACTTGTTTTTAATTTATTCTCAGAGTTTCCACTGAAAATTGAACCGGATTGGCTATATATCGTGTGGGACCTTTTTAATGTACAAAAGTATACATTAGCCTGTGTGCCCATGAACATTTAAATTACTATATATGGTTTGATTTGAACATCCAGAGAACAAAAACCTTTTAATATCATGCTGTTTATCTCGGCCGGCTAATTTTTGATTTTTTAAAAATATTGACCAACGTTCAGTTATTAAATGCCTTTAGTTTTTAATAACACTTTTGTCTATATTGTAGATATAACCAACCCGAGAGTACAGTTAGCGGCTTTTGGTTCGCTTTTAAATTTTCGTCGCCTTCCGTGGTATAATGGTTACAATGGTAACTTCATATACCCAAGGTCACGGGTTCAAACCCGACGGAGGAAGATGGATTTTTTTCTGGTGTAAAACTCCTTAGCATGGCTTCCCTCGGAAGGGAATGAAAGCTGTTGGTATCGTGTCGTAGATTTACGACACGTAAAAGAACCTCAAGCCTGATGGAGAGGCCTCTGAGCAAAATTAAGCGGTATTTCACGTCCAGTATAGAATGGGACGCTGAGAACCACAATAGTTAAAGAGCGTCCATAAATAAAACTCCATTTTTTTTTTTTAATTTTCGCATTATTTAAATTGTATCTACAAGTATATATAACGAACAACGCTACAGAATGTGGCGCTGCTATCAACCGTTAAATGTATTCCTTTTCGTATTTACGAGTTCGGATTTTTAACAAATCCTCACCGATTAGATAAAACGCCGGCAAGATAACTTCTAGTGCAAAGAAAGAACCGAGAGGTAATACGCACTTATAGTTCTTGAAGTTGAAGAATTGCACTGGGAAAACGCGCAAGACTGTGTGTGTATACGTGATCTTTGGAATGAGGAAAACTTGCACGGATTTTCAGCCATTAAAGAAACGAGAGTGTCAGTTGACAAACAGCTGAGCATAAATCAAAGTTAATATTCAGTTAACGTAAGGGGACAGGATACTCTGAAATGGGGGGGAAACATTTTTTGTTTTAACCACAATAAAATCTCTATTATTTCTAATTTCAGAAAATGTAAACTTTTGGGGGGGTTAAGAGCATTTTAATCAATTTAAACATCATTTAAATGCTGGTCTGCATTTCCTTAAAACTTGTCATGCAATGCCCCTTTTTAGAACATTTGTATATTTAAATTCAGTTTTCTCAAAACAGCATTTTTGGATATTTATGTATCTTTTTCTCAGAAAGTATGAGAGCTGGAAAGCTCATAGTTGAATTTTGTGAACCACAATCGTGAATGACATAGTATATATTTATCATATTATGAAAGCAACAACATTCCATATTTTCCACATTTTTACTTTTTTTGAATTTGCAGATTTATTTCTTTTCTAATTTCTACTGAAATTGTATCATAGATAAATAATTGAGATTCAAAAATAGCTGATTATACTAAGAACAAACATGCAAAAGTGTGATTTTCAGCTGAATGAAATACTTTTTATAGATTCCACCACATCAACTATTAATGCAAACAATCACTTGAAATAATTGTCATGATTTATAGAATAATTGATACAATTTTGGAAAAACAATTGAATACTTTTAACAGTAGTGGTAATTCGACTGTTTTAAGGTACAGTTTCCGTATGTTTGGACTTCCTTGTCTCCTTAAACAACCAAATACAGTCAGAGTGTGTGGTTTCCAAACAACAGTTACACTAAACAAAAAGTTATACAGACATTTATTGAAATGTATCGATATATTAAAAACGGCAACGTTTATAAAGTATACTCATAATATTTTAGCGTCTTGAACGCAGCACTCTGGATGTTTTTTTACACACTTTCCTATTATTTCTTATTTTTAAATTATGTTTGTAGTGTCTTAATATATTTCACAATTTCCATAGTGGCCCTCCGTGGTGTACTGGTTACCATGCTCACTTCGCGGGTTCAAACCCAGCGGAGGACGATGGATTGCTTCGGGCGTAAAAATCCTTAGCACGGAAGGGAAGTAAAGCCGTTGGTCCCGTGTTGTAGATTTACGGCACGTAAAAGAACCTCAAGCCTGATAGAGAGGCCTCTGAGCAAAATTAAGCGGTCTTTCACGCCCAGCATAGAATGGGACGCTGAGAACCACATCAGTTAAAGAGTGTCCATAAATAAAACCCCGTTTAATTTTTACAATTTCCATTGCATATTTTTCTGTGTTTCGATTTATGCAATTTTAATTGTTCCCCATACTCTTTATAATATGAGTGGGCACGAAAGCTTACGCACAAAATTATTTTCCATTTTGTCACTAAAAGTTACATATTCTGGCTAGAAAGGAGCGCTACATAAATTTATGTTGTATATGTAATAAAATCTCCGCATTGCTTTAAGCATTTAATCCAAAATTATGTGTACTATTGTCTCAGTTAATTTATACATGCTCAAATGTTGTGCTTTAATAAAGGCACTTTGAATTAGCCTTGCGAAATAGTTTTGCAAACAAAAAGACAGGAGAAAAGAATTCAATAGGCACCCCTTCAAATTCGTACAAAGAAATCCTATAAGGTATTTTACACCGTATTAAACATACTTTCTCTACTGCGCATAGTAATCAGGAGATTTACTTTATTCCATTAAAAAAAATTAGAATTTCACCTAAATTACACGTTTTCAATCTCTCAGAATCCCGTCCCCCCCAAAAAAAAATTATAAAACGTTCTAGTTGTGTGTGTGTGTGTGTGTGTGTGTGTGTGTGTGTGTGTGTGTGTGTGTGTGTGTGAACACCATAACCCACAAACGATAAGAAGAATAAACAGCAAACTTGATATTTAAGTTTACGATCTTTAAACGACGTGACACGAAGATGTTTAAGAAAATTTTCCCTTCTCAAATGCCCTCATATCGAACAGTTTTCTAATTTTTTCCCTTAAAAATCATTGTAATGACTTTTATTAAAATATATTTATATTCGCTGTTATGCTTATATCAGTAAGGTAGGTACCATTGGGAGATAATGAAATCTATTGTGAATCCCTTTTTCAGTTCCTCAAGGCCTGGTGGATGACTGTTTTTCAGATATATTAAACATGTTTACATGACAAATAAAACGTATACCTTGAGTTTTCTGGGAGTAGTCCCTTGGGTTCACTTTATTCGGACGGAATAGCAACAGGGGCCTAGGCAGAGAGTATACACACACTTGTGAGACCTAGCTGAAATACATAAAGTGAAGATGATGATTATAGGTCGTCTTACCAAGAGGGAGACCTGGGTTCGATTCCCGGAATTTTTCTCCCACTGGTCCGGGTTGCACTCAATCTCGTGAAGTCCCTAGTGGAACAATTGAGGAGCTACTTGATGGAGAAATAGAGGGCCATCTACTCTGTGCCTCGAGGATTTCCTACGAGTCTCCTGCACGAAGTCTCTGGTCTGCCACACCTGGAGGACGAGATTAGGTGTCGGGTAATAAAATTCAACGAAGGATTACCATTCCATCGGAGTGCCCTCGTTAGATTTCTTGGGGACTATTATCCCAACAACCGCCGCTTCAGACTGGCAGTCATGGCTTGCGGCAGACTGAAAAATTCAACGCCATAGCCGGGATTTGAACCACGGATCTCCCGATTTCTAGCCGGTTGTTCTGCCACTGAGCTACCATGCCAACATACTGGCATAGCATTGAATTTGCATGCGAGTCAGTTGAGAAATTCAATGCTATGCCAGCAACCAGTTAGAGACCGGGAGATCCGTGGTGCAAATCCCTGCCATGACGTTGCATTTTTCAGTCTGACTCTACCTATCCAATATTTTAAGAACTCGTTGAAATTTGGTATTAAGGAAATTACTGTGAAATTCTTCGAAGGTATTGGTAGACACTAATGAAAACCTGCCCGGAAGTTTGTACACACCTCTTGCATGACGTCACTTCCGCAATAAACGACATGCACACGCTGTAATGACCTAATAAAAATGTCAGTCACGTAAAGAAGGCGGCAAACATGATGACACCTGGTGATCGTGGGAAGATAACCGCCACTCACTCAGCACAGTTACTCGTATACAACTTTTGTGTTATTACCCAATAAAATGTTAACACTAACGTCACGAAATTGTAATATCTCATGCATTTCGGTAAAACCCCCAAATGGTTGTTTAACAAAAAATATGATGTGCTACATTCACATGACTTTCTCTACATCTCTGCAACAAATTATTGTTAAAAAGTTAAGCTTCTATTTAATTCATGCTAATGGAGAAAAAATTAGCAGGAATACTCTTATTACTTGCTTCCTTGTAAGTAGAAGCGAAATAAGGGAGTACCATTGGTTAAAGTGACAGTCAATAGCTGGTTGCTATGTCACTGAAGTTCCTTTGTTTGTATAGACAGGAGTATGACAAATTCCTGTACAAGAAAAGTAAAAGTCTTTTAAGCTGAAACAAAAAGCAAGGAATATCTCAAGAACGACCAACTCCACGAATAAAAATGTATATAACATAAATTCAGTGTTTTAATGTGCTCTACATTTTTTGTGTGGTTAGTTTTTGTCTATGCAAAATTCCGTAAAATTCATCCAGAATATAGTAGTCTTCAGAGGCTATTCCCAGAAAATTCAAGATATACATTTTATTTGTGAGGTGAATATTTTTAATATACGATATTTTAATCAAAATCGTTAGAGCCATTTTTGAGAACTTCATAAAATGTTCGAATTTTTTCCCATGTAGAGGGTAGTTTGGGGTGGGGGATTTTCCCGAAATCTTTGTGTCGCATCCCTGGAAGATACTAAAGTTAAATACCAAGTTTGGTATTTTACCGACTTTTCATTTTGGAGTTATCGTGTTCACAGACACATACACACACGGACCTTTTTCTGAAAATGCTTTTTTTAAATACAGGGGACCCTAAAACGTATATTTCCAGTGAAATCTCGGTACCTTCTCTATACACTATGTACATAGTACGTGTTGTCGAATGTTTACTTGCATGACTTGCTTTTCTATCGCTCATTTTTACTTTCTCTTACCCCGTATGTACAATGTACATAGGGATAGAGAAGTATTGTATTTTATCCAAACATTCCATGTCGTTTTCAAGAAAATCCCCCCCCCAACTACCCTTTACATGGAAAAATGTTCGAAAATTTTGTTTTTTTTTTCAAAAAATGGCTCTAACGATTTTGATTAAAATCCCACATTTCAAAGTCATTTCTATCGCAAATGAAATGAAAATCTTGAATTTTCTGGGAATAGTTTCTAAAGACCTGTTTATTCTGGTTGAATTTTGCTTAATTTGGCTTAACTAGTAAACCGTAAGAGATAGACAAAAACTTACAATACAACAAATGTAGATCCTGTTAAAATACACACATTATGTCATATACAGTTTCTTCGTGGAGCTTACTGTATTCGAGATATTCCTTGTTATTAGTTTCAATTGTAAAGTACTTATACTTTTCTCAGACAGGAAGTGTCTGTTTTTCCTTTGTTCTACTCCTGGCCAAGCAAAATAGCGATTTGCAATGACAGTCGCATAACGACAGTTTTTAAAACATTTGACAGTCACTTTAGCCTAGTGCATTCCCTTAGTTCCGTTCTACTTATAAGGAACTAAGTAAAAAAATTCTGCTAATGTTTATCTCGATTAGCACGGTGTTGAAAGCAGAATTATTTTTCGTAAGCAGCTAGAAAAAGTCATGTGAGTGTAACACATCAGATCTTTGTATAACATCTACGAATGATGCAAGTAAATGGGTAAAGCAAAAGTTACTATTTAAAACAGTGGCCACTACATGTTGACCTTGAATTTTTCATGCTTTTTGCATGAAATCGGAGAAACAACTAAAGATTGGCATTAGCATCTAAAATTCGTGATTCAACAATAAAAACGCCTATCTCAGATATTGATGTTACTACAAAAATCTGATATAACTCACATAACTTTCTCTAGCTGCTCTACAAACCTCCTACAAAAGATTATTCTTCTTTGTACACAATGCTGATCAAGATAAAAATTAGCAGAATGTTTTTACTTAATTCCTTATAAGTAGAAGGGAATAAGGGAATGACTATGCTTAAGTGATTGTCAAATGTTTTAAAGGCTATCGTTATGCGATTGTCATTGTAAATCACTTCTTTGCTTGGCCAGGAGTAGAACGAAAGAAAAACAGACACCTGTGTGAGAAAAGTGTAAGTACTTCACCAAGGAATATCTCGAGGAATATCTGAAAACGGTTACCTCAACAACAAAAACGTAAAGGACATAAATTGAGTGTTTTGACGTGATGTACATATTTTGTGTAGTGAGTTTTTTTCTATCTCTTACGGTTTAGCAGTTAAGCAAAATTCAGCAAGATTCATCCTGAATAAAGAGGACTTCCGATGCTATCCCCAAAAAATTCGAGATATACATTTGATTTTGGACATAAATAGCTTTAATATACGGGATTTTAATCAAAATCGTTAGAGCCATTTTTAAGAAAATCAAAATTTTCGAATTTTTTTCCATGTAAAGGGTAGTTTGTGGTGGGGGGATTTTTTTGAAATCTTCGTGTCGCATCCTTGGAAGATACTAAACCTAAATACCAAGTTTCGTATTTAACGGTCTTTTTGTTTTGTGGCTATGCTGTCCACAGACACACACACACGCACACAGACAGACAGGCAGACACACAGACACACGGACCTTTTTTTAAAAATGCTTCTTTCGGACTCAGGGGACCACAAAACATATATTTCCGGTGAAATCTCGGTATCGAATTTTTAGGTGCATTACAATACCTTCTCTATCCCTATGTACATTGTACATATGGGGCAAGAGAAAGTAAAAATTAATAAATCGTGTGCCTTAAACCCACTTAATTTGTTTTACAGGAAGTTTTATCTATCTATTATGGTATACAATTTATATACAATTACGCAAAATTCCTTGCGAATAAAGCGTTCATAGAGTATTCTTAGAACATTCAAGATATTCATTTTGTCATGTGTCTTAAATAAATCAAGAGTTAAAAACAATAATAAATCAATAGCTTTAATGAGAAAATACAAAAATGGAAACATTGTCTATATTAACGGTAATTTGAGATGGGAGTATTTCCTTGACCACAATTTTAATTTTTTAATTATGCTGTTCATAGAAGTGCGGTAGTTTTTACTTTCTCTATACGCACTATGTACATAGTGAATAGAGAAAGTATTGCACTCCACCAAAATATTCGATATCGAGATTTCACCGGAAATATATGTTTTAGGGTCCTCTTTATCTAAAAAAATCTGATGTGTACCATTCACATGACTTTCTCCATATCCCTACAACAAATAATTCTTAAAAAGCGTATACTTCTATTTACTTTATGCTAATCAGAAAAAAATAGTAGAAACAGTCTAATTACTCGCTTCCTTGTAAGTAGAAGCGAAATAAGGGACAACCGTAGGTTAAAAAAATAGTCAAAAGCTGGTTGCTATGTCAATGAAGTTCCGTTGTCTATATGGATAGGGGTTGACAAGTTCCTGTATGAGAAAATATACGTTTGTCATCGCAGAAACCAAAAATAAGGAATGTCACAAAAACGACGAACTCCACGAAAAAAATGTATATAACATAAATTGTGTGTTTTAATGTGCTCTACATTTTTTGTGTAGTACGTTTTTGCCAATCTTACGGTTTAGCAGTTATTAAAAATTTAGTAAAATTCATCCAGAATAAACTACTCTTCAGAGGCTATTCCCAGAAAATTCAAGATATACATTTTATTTGTCAGGTAAATATGTTTAATACACGAAATTTTAATCAAAATTGTTAGAGCTATTTTTGAGAAAATCAAAATTTTCGAAAAAAGTTCATGTAAAGGGTAGTTGGGGGTGGGGGGATTTTCTCAAAATCTTCGTGTCGAATCCCTGGAGGATACTAAACTTAAATACCAAGTTTGGGATTTTACCGACTTTTCGTTTTTGAGTTATGGTGTTCACAGACACACGGACACACACACACACACACACACACACGGACCTTTTTGTGAAAATGCTTTTTTATACTTTCTCCATACGCACTATGTACATAGTGTATAGAGAAAGTATTCTACTCCACCAAAAATTCGATACAGAGATTTCACCGGAAATATATGTTTTAGGGTCCCCTTTAACTAAAAAAAGTTTTTTTTCGGAAAAAGGTCCATATGTGTGTGTTCGTGTGTCTGTGAACACGATAACTCAAAAACGAAAAGCTAAGTATCTTCCAGGGATGCGACACGAAGATTTTGGGAAAAATCCACCCACCCCAAACTACCCTTTACAAGGAACTTTTTTCGAAAGTTTTGATTTTTTCAAAAATGGCTCTAACGATTTGATTAAAATATCGTATATTTAAATAATTTATCTGACAATTTTCTGGGAATAGCCTCTGAAGAGTACTTTATTCTGGATGAATTTTACAGAATTTTGAATAACTGCTAAACCGTAAGAGTTGGACAAAAAACTTATTACACGAAAACACACAATTTATGTTTTATATTTATTTTCGTGGACTTCATCGTTTTTGAGTCATTCCCGGTTTTTGGTTTCTGCTTTGAAAAACATATACTTTTCTCATGCAGGAATTTGTCAACTCCTATCCATAGAAACAAAGGAACTTCAGTCACATAGCAACCAGCTTTTGACTATCACTTTAACCTATGGTAGACCCTTATTTCGCTTCTACTTACAAGGAAGCAAGTAATAAGACTAATTATGCTAATTTTATCCTATTAGCATAAAGTAAATAGAAGTATAGGCTTTTTAAGAAAAATTTGTTGCAGGGATATAGAGAAAGTCATGTGAATGGTACACATCAGATTTTTGCTTTCTCTACACGCACTATGTACATAGTGCATAGAGAAGGTATTGTAATGCACCCAAAAATTAGATTCCGAGATTTCAACGCAAATACATGTTTTGAGACCCCCAGAATAAATAAAAAAGCATTTTTAGAAACATGTCCGTGTGTGTGTCGGTGTCTACCTCTGTGTGTGTGTGTGTGTGTGTGTGTGTGTGTGTGTGTGTGTGTGTGCAGCATAGCCCAAAAACGAAAAGACCGTTAAAAACCAAACTTGGTATTTAGGTTTGGTATCTTCCAAGGATGCAACACGAAGATTTTCAAGAAATTCCCCCCATCCCCAACTACCCTTTACATGGAACTTTTTTTCGAAATTTTTGATCTTCTCTAAAATGACTCTATATTACAGATATTTACTTGACAAATAAAATGCATATCTTGAATTTTCTGGGAATAGCCTCTAAAGACTACTTTATTCTGGATGAATTTTACGGAATTTTGCATAACTGCTAAACCGTAAGAGATGGACAAAAACTTACCACACAGAAAATGTCGAGCACGTTAAAACACACAGTTCATGGAATTGATCGTTTTTGCGATATTCATTTTTATTGATTCAGCTTTGAAAAACTTATACTTGTCTCATTCAGGAATTTGTCAACTCCTGTCCCTACAAACAAAGGAACTTCAGTCACATAGCAACCAGCTTTTGTATATCACTTTAACATATGCTATTCCCTTATTTCGCTCCTACTTTAACGGAAGCAAGTAATAAGACGTAATTTTTCTCGATTAGCATGAAGCAAATAGAAACAAAAGCTTTTTAACAATAATTTGTTACAGAGCTGTAGAGAAAGTTATGTGAATGGAACACATCAGATTTTTTTAGGTTGGTATATATTCCTATTATTCCCCTGTCAGATTGTTGACGACTTCGATTGTCCGTTGTTGTTCTCTTATGACAACAAATCAACAAATCTTATGAATCAAATTAGTTGATGCCGAGATATTGAGAAAGAATGGCTGATTCAAGTGATTAAACAATTGAGGAACGTTTAGTGTCCGCTGTGTGGGTTCATGAGCATCAAATTAATGGGAAATCAATGAAAAATGTCATGGATGATTTCGTTGCACAGTTTGTGAAAGCAGCACTGACAAAGAAGACATTGCTAGCGTGGAAGCAGAAAACATTTTAAACGGGCAGTGTTCGCGACGCGACGAGGAGTGGAAGACCATCCACCAGACTTGGACTTTGTGCTGACGTGCAAAAATCTATCCAACAAGACTCCGGTTAAATCCTTAAGGAAAGTGCTGCAGAGTTAGGGGTACCGGAAACAACCATGAGGAAGCACATTAAAACGGATCTGAAAATAAAGTGTTGGCGTCCATTGAATGTGAATGAATTATGAGATGCTGATTTGGAGACACGTGTTAATGCTTGTGGTCGGATGCTGCAACAATTCCAAAGAATGTCTGAGAAGACAAAAGTCATGTTCACAGACGAATGTGCGATTTATAGCAGTTCCCGTAACCGCAATGTTTATTTCTAAGGAAAAGAAAAATCCAATTTTTTTTTCTCGAAGAAATCGAGCGCAACCCACCACATGTGATGGTCTGGGCCGGGATGAAACAAACTCATCTGGTTGGCCCATATTTTTTTGATGGTCCTGTTAATCAGAACACTTATCTTCAGATGATTGGTGTCTGGCTCTTCCCACAGCTGTAAAATGCGGGAATCTTAAACAGTGTTTGGTTTCAACATGATGAGGCGCCAGCTCACTTCGCAGTGACTGTTCGACAACGTCTGAACGTAGTCTTTGGAAATCGTTGGGTCGGCAGAGGATCGGATAATCTCACATGGCCTCCAAAGAGTCCTGATCCAACAACTCCAGATAATGCAATATGGGGTTACATCAATGAGAAGGTGCGGTACGCTACAACTGGTGAACTGCAAAATGCGGTGCGAGTAGCTTTCCAGACAGTGACTCCAATGATGTTGAGAACATGGTGGCTGTGCAGAGACAATTGGGGGACACATATCGATGTTTTGGAGAAACATTAAATTACATATATATTGGAAATGTTTACTTTTATTTCACGTCAGTTTGAATTTAATATACGGACTTTGTGCGCACACTGTATGCTTGCTAACCATTAACGATTACACTTCAGATTTAAAACATCCTGTTATTTGGAACACGTTTGCTATTTTCATGCATTACTGTTAATTTTTAAAAGCGATAACGATATTAATAATACACAAAGATACTATTAATTATGAATGCACCGAACAAAAGCATTAAAAAGTTACCTGCATATTAAAGTAAAAAAATAAAAACTTGCAAATGATACTGGACAAATGGGAACGACTGGATCATCTAATTAATTAAACAGTAAAGTTCCCCTCTGCATTCGCATTAATACGAGTATCTGAGCTGACAGGAACATTATTTATGATGTTGAGTAGGGAGAGTTTTATCCCATATATTTCATGTATAATCTAATACTTTACAGGTGTGTGCGATTAATTCTGTAATACGCATTACAAACGTCAAAGGAAAGCAATGTTTTAAATGTAAAAGCTTGTCGATTTTTTTTCTCTTAGTTGGTTTATTTATTATAGAAATAAGAATGGTAAACATGACCATCACCTGGTAGATGTAAAACGTTGATTCGGTACACTTAGCGTGTTAACTTGCATTATTGTATTCTATAAGAGCAGAACTTTATGTAGTGTCAGCATGAGAGGACACTTGTATAATACCATTCCACTTCAATAGTTGGGGATAAGAAGCGCGCTTGTATTTCACAGAAGCCCATAACCAATGTGGTTACAGCCCTGCACAAGGTTTGCGCTCCCGAAGACGGCTCGCAGTTCGCGAGCGGAGTACAGGTACAAAAATATTTATTTTAAACAAATTATTGTCTTCTATAGCCGTAGTTGTATGTTACGTCTCATTACCACGGCCACGACAGTTGGTAGGCTGAGGGCAGCCCGAGGAGTGTTAAGACGTCCCTGCTCTCGGACAGAACTTCACAGCGTTCTGACGGGATTGTGGGTTTGCAGGATGGCGGGTGAAAGATGGGGTTGTTGAGTGACAGGAGGAGGCAAGTATTGCTCCTCAACGGTTGCCAATTATGGTGCAACGGCCCTTGTGCACTGCTGGTGTAATAATTTTCAAAAATGTTTACTTTTGGGGGTTTTAATTTTGATATCCAAGCAACTCTTAAAGGATTATAAGGAGCTTACTCTCGGACAGAACTTCACAGCGTTCTGACGGGATTGTGGGTTTGCAGGATGGCGGGTGAAAGATGGGGTTGTTGAGTGACAGGAGGAGGCAAGTATTGCTCCTCAACGGTTGCCAATTATGGTGCAACGGCCCTTGTGCACTGCTGGTGTAATAATTTTCAAAAATGTTTACTTTTGGGGGTTTTAATTTTGATATCCAAGCAACTCTTAAAGGATTATAAGGAGCTTAGCCGTAGCAGCTGTTTGAGGTGCTCCTTCATTACTGGGGATGCCCGCAAGCCATGCGGGGAAGCCCGTATCGCCAGAAGCGGCGGTTTGTGGGATTGTAATCCCCAAGAGACCTAACGAGGGCGCTCCGATGGAATGGTAACCCTACGTTGAATTTTGTTGCCCGACACCTAATCTCGTCCTCCAGGTAAGGTAGACCAGAGGCTTCGTGCAGGAGTCTCGTAGGAAAGCCACGAGGCACAGAATAGATAGCCCGAAGGCTATCCCGCTGAAGTAACAGCAGACTGGAGTCTGCCGCCTTGCCCCAGATCTCACAGGCGTAGATTAACAAGGGGACTATGAGAGCCCTCAAAAGGCGCAACTTAAGGGTAATCGGCTTCGTGGACTTCAGCATCGGGTACAAGGAGGCCGTAGCCCCATATCACCGACACCTCAGTTCCCTGATGTGCACCCCAAAAGTGACGCCCTTTTCAAGCTTCATCCCCAAGTACGTCATGGTGTTCGTCCATTGTATCCTTCGTCTGAAGTACGTGAATGTAGGGAAGTTTGCGGAAAAGCGGAGCTTGGTGAAGAGAATAGCGTGGCTTTTCTCCGGAGTGATGGACAACCGCCAACGCTCACACCACTCTTGGAGGAGGCGGAAGTGTCTCTGAATCTCTTTGCCAATACATCAAAACATGGTTTTATGTGATTGACAGTTGAAGGAAATATTACTGACCTTAATTAAAACGCCAGTTCATAGATGTTCGATACTGCTTTTATTTAAGTTCACGATAGAATACAGTTGTTCACAGGCGTATGTCGAACCAAACAAAGAGATTATTTTCGCAGCTAGCCTGAGTAGTGGTACAATCTTGTAAAAATCATTCAGGTTAGTGGTATTGTTGAAACGATCTTTAGCTGTTATATCACACTGAAGATCAATAAGTTCAAACTGCAAATCATAAGACACCGTTCCAACTGATGATATAAATATGGAAACTAACTCCACTAGTAATAGAGTATTATGAATTCTAACCTACCTCAAGTAATAATGCAACCTTCAACTGTTGAACCCTTTTACTGCGATCTTCACCAACAAGCTCACTGTGAACATCTTTGTGTTTTATCGTAGTGACGCATTATATTATGCTTTTTTATACCTTTCAAAATTTTCTGATATATAAGTCACTGAGAATTTGTTCCAGCTGCTATGAAGAAGTAATCCTTTCCCAAGCAACGTTTAAAGTATTTGCCTGAGGTCACTTTTAGATTCCTCCATTGTAGAAGGATACGTCAGCAGGGAGCGTTAGCAACCGGCTGCTGTCAATCAGACAACTGGCCTGTTACGTCATTCTTCTCTAAGACACAGCCAGCTGTCGTTGTGGCTCGCCCGCTCCTGCCGAGCGTTTGTGCACCATGTCATGGAAGATTCCTGCGTTTACCTAGTTGCATAATAGCGAAGAAAAGAAAGTGAGCTCTCCATTATCATAGATTGAACTCCATTTGGGAACCCTTTTAGCGTAAGAGGAGAAAATGCTGAGAAGAAACATTTTGTGAAACACAGAAAGCAGGATTGCTGGGCACCCATTGCGCCATGATTTTACTTGCATCAACAAATTGAAGACGAAACCTGTTGTATCACCGTTACTGGGCTGCTGAATAGCTGACCTCACTGATTTGGTGATCCTCACATTCGTCTAAGATCAGAATGTTTAGATAAACACAAAGTCTGAAAACAAGTATACCATTTAAAAAATCTGATGTGTACCATGACTTTCTCTATATCCCTGCAACAAATTATTCTTAAAAAGCTTATGCTTCTATTTACTTCATGCTAATCTAGAAAAATTAGCAGAAATAGTCTTATTACCTTCTTTCTTGGAGGTAGAAAGGAAATAAGGGAGTAGCATAGGTTAAAGCGATAGTCAAAAGCTTGTTACTATATGACTGAAGTTCCTTTGTATGTATGGACATGAGTTGACAACTTCCTGTATGAGAAAAGTTAAGATTTTCGACCCTGAAAACAAAAACAAGGAATATCTCAAAAACGATCAACTCCAAGAAAAAAATGTATACAACATAAATTGTGTGTTTTAATGTGCTCTACATTTTTTGAGTGGTAAGTTTTTACCTATCTCTTACGGTTTAGCAGTTATATAAAATTCCGGAAAATTCACTCAGAATAAAGTAGACTTCAGAGGCTATTCCCAGAAAATTCAAAATATACATTTTATTTGTCGGATAGATACCTTTAATATACGATATTTTAATCAAAATCGTTAGAGCCATTTTTTGAAAATCAAAATTTTCAAAAAAGTTCCATGTAAAGGGTAGTTTGGGGTGAGGGGATTTTTCTCAAAATCTTCGTGTCGCATCTCTGGAAGATTCTAAACTTAAATACCAAGTTTGGTATTTTACCGACTTTTCGTTTTTGAGTTATCGTGTTCACAGACACACGGACACGCACACACACACGGACCTTTTTCTGAAAATACTTTTTTTTAGATAAAGGGGACCCTCCGGTGAAATCTCGGTATCGAATTTTTTGGTGGAGTGTAATACCTTCTCTATACACTATGTACATAGTTCGTATAGAGAAAGTAAAAAACAATCCCCTCCGCTTCCAACGCAAGGTAATTTTGTTTGATACATCTATTTTCATATTCACAACTGGAAAACCTCATAAAGTACGCTAACTCTGCGCTGGGATATACTCAAGACTTTTTCCTCATGCTTGTCAACTTGTCAAGCCGTGCTAAGCTTTTTTTTCTACAGCTCCACAATGAATTTTGAGACTCGGGTACTTTTCCTGAGCATTGGACTACACAAATCAATGTCCCCATTCTTAAACCTGGGAAAGATGCCCACCATGTTACATTTTATTAACCAAGTGCGTTCTCCTCCCTATCAACAAAATCTTTAAGGACATGATTGAACAGCGTCTAAACAACATGTCATATCTTACTGCGTTGACCTTATCACCAAAATCTTCGAGCGCATGAACAGCGTCTAACACCGCGTTATTTCTTATTAAGGGAGTTGGGTTGTCCTCCCAATCACTAAAAAGTTCAAGCGCTGATTCAATAGAGTCTAGCAACATGCTACATCTTATTGACCAAGTGAGTTTCCCTCCTTATCACTAATCTTCGAGCGCATGACTGAGCACCGTTATTTACCAAGTGGATTGTCCTCCTTAGTATCAAAATCCTGGAGCGCATAACTGAATAGCGTCTATTACCATGTTGCATTTCATTGATCATTGCGTTGTTCTAACACCATGGTCGAACAGCGATTAATATGTTACTATGTACACAATACGGCACTACAAATGCCGTGGCACCTTGGATAATCTCAGGATCTTATCTATTAACATAGAAAGGGATAAATGAAACACGATTGTTTGACGGCTATGTTTCTGAATAAACTGATACAAGAGCGCTGTTTCTTCCGTCTGTTCCCATAAACTTTAAGCACGGTTCTACCTTCCTTTCATTGGATCCGAATCTGCAGCCTACTCCGGCACTCTGCACTATCTATATCCCAAAACTGAATAATACACCGTTTGGCACCGGGATAAAGTCATCTGGCTTCTATCGGACCTGCATTCTCTTATTTCGTACGAGGAGTATATCTTGCACGAAACGGATAACACATTTTACTAGAAGTTTGTTGCTATGCAGCAAATCGGCCATTTTCATTATAAGGCAAGACAACAACAACACAAGTCTTTCATGACGGATGGTTGTTCGAGGAGGGCAAATAGCTTGGTTTCTTCCACATTCTCCAGACCTTAACCTTTAGGTTTTTGTCTTTGGGTACATTTAAAGAGATGGCTTCTGCACCCTTCTTAAGTGATGGGCGTACCTTTAATGGTCAATGTTTGTGAGCAGTCCGGCAACAACCAGAAAAATTCAATGGGACGCAGATTGAAAGGCTGCATTGCAATGGATGAAAACCACATCGAGCTTTTATGTAGATCAAAGACATGGTAACCATTTATGCTAGTTCTAGTAGACCATAAGTACAAAAGATATTAAATTTACGACCAAAGCTTAGGGGAACTCTTATTCTCTTTGCATACTCCTGTGCAATATTGAAACTTTTTCCCGGGCACACTGTCTGGCATTAAACCAATGTTTAATCTTCACATCTGGGTCCTTCAAAATGTTGAGAGTATTCTGTGTTCACAAACTGTTTTCTAGCCCCTGGATTACTCCTCTTTAGGACAGCTGCACCGTCACAGATCTCTTCATTCGGACTTGTAAAGGTGGATCAGACATATCTCTACAAAATCTACAGTCATTGTTTTTATCAGGAAGTGGAACATACACGATCGAATTACTCGAGTAGGTCCATTTACCTTCCGATTACTTCATCTAATAAACTTTTCGGTATTTATTTGGACCGCCCTCTTAAATGGGGTCTTCATATATTATACGCTTTTTAGCGATTGGAGAATCGCTCGATATATTTCATTCTGTTTCGCACATCTGATAGAGAGTTAATCCTATCCTACTTCTTTTGTTCCCATCTTTTATTGGACCGGCACTGAAATCTGGCCGCAACTTCTCCCAGAATGTTTAACCAAGCTGGATAATGCTTAGTTTCGAGCTCTCAGGTCTCCGCTAAATTATGTAAATACTTCAAAATGCCCTTTTGGTGGAATAAGTTGCACGGCCGTAGTGATATGACTGCACAACTTCTTTTTGGGAATAGAACCCATGGACAAAATATTGCAGAATTTGTGTGGGTGCTTGTTTTTCCTATGAGAGCTCTTGATACAGGTAGTATATTCGATTGCGATTTCTCGACTTCTGAGTTTGCGTTTCTTTTCCGATTGCTCTGAAAAATCACTCCAGAAACAAATAAAAACTAAAAATTGCGCTTTTTAAAGCTTGCAATAGTTTACCCTGTGGACTGTATCCGTCATAACAGTCAATTTATGTGATGCGTCTATCTGCACTTTGTATGCTGACTTGGTACAGTCACTTGACCTGATTTTTTTTTTTTTTGGTAGTGTTTAACGCCCGCTTTAACTACTTATGGCACCGCAGGCGGGCTTGACCTGATGACTCCAAAGCTATCGCAGGAGTTTGTTGCGCCTATTATCGTTCCTCCACTTCTGAATATGCCTAATATTAGTTAACTATGTAAGCTTATAGCCTCATAGCCTATATTCTAGC
Organism: Hymenopus coronatus; assembly: GCA_030762935.1. Lineage (NCBI taxonomy): Eukaryota > Metazoa > Arthropoda > Insecta > Mantodea > Hymenopodidae > Hymenopus > Hymenopus coronatus. Next base: position 134,747,365 of record CM060888.1, on the reverse strand, counting down.
CACCCAAGCTCCTATAAACTACAGGTATTTCTGAACATTTTAAGTTTTGGGATTCTACTGGTTAATTCCAGAGATTAAATCATCCGCAGTGCACCTCAGTACTTTTACGTTCTTCATCTTGCAAGTTCCATGCAAATAAGTCAAATGATTTATAGATTAAAAGATATCAAGAAAAACACTTCCATTAGAACATTGAACAATAGGGGATAACTTCATGGCATCAAATCTTCACATTAGTGTTTCAAGAGCTCTACGCAACACTAACTTTCAGCTATAGAATGACGAATGGGCCTTCTTGAAAGCTTGAAAAGGCAAAAATTAGCCCATCAATATTTTAACGAAATTAACTCCACCTTGCACAAGGTTTTACAATAAAACTTCCGTTTTCTTTTTCCTCTTAAAATTGCATTAACACTCTTGATTAAACCCCCCCATTTTTAGGCAGTAGCACGAAAAGTGTTGTGTTAAATTTTCTTTCCACAGTCTTGGGAATTCTCTTCATTCTCTCTGAGTTTACAACTGGGGAGAATCTTATTCAGGAAGCTATGTGGAAAATTACGTAGTTTGCCATTTATCATATTGGGCTTCGATATATCACCATCATTAAAATGCGGTTGGCCATGACTGTTGCACGTAACACCTTCACTGCACATATGTATACGATTCCCAAGTCTATCACTTTGACCCTCCAGAACCTGCTGACCTAACTATATACACGGTTTAATTGTTCACAATATCCACTTCAACGTTCTATCTCCTCATGGCCTTCAATCCTTATCGTTGCCAGTCCTGCTTCTGACTCCTCGAAAACCATTTATCACACTTTGATACAATTTCTCTAAGATACGCTTTAACACCTCCTGTTCTATGTGGCCTTTTACCCTGTAATTCTTCCTCTATTGCCGTTATGTTTGATGGTTAATTGATCCATAACCACGGCCCCCTCTCCCCCAAACGGTTGGGCTAAGCTACTTGGCTGTGAGTATTTAGACTTCCTAAGCCAATTTACGCATTTCTACGTGAACTGGAATATGCGAAAACTTAAGCAATTTTATTTGTTCCAAATGTAGGGGTATAATTTTCAATCCATATAGACTAGGAGTTTCTGTATTTTACCTCAAAGTAGATGAACATTATTTTGCTCCTTTGGGTGTTCTGATGTTTGGCTGATCTGGTGAGACGAAACTTTTTTAGACAACTACAACTTTATACAGGGTTACTACAAAAGAAATAGACAACTTCAACTGCCTGTAAAACAAAAACTATTGGAGATAGCAACCTAATTATTTTGGAGGTATGTTGAGAAACTCTCAAAGTTTTGTTTGTTACTATTGGTAACGCTATACTGTTTTGTTTGTTGTTGCAGAAGCTGAAATGGCGGAAAATCCTGTGGAAAAGGCATATTGCGTGTTGGAATTTGCTAGAACGCAATCAGCAACTGTTGTCCAACGACATTTTAGAACACGTTACCACAAAACGCCACCGACTAGACAGTCAATCTACGACTGGTATAAAAAATTCGAGACAACGGGATGTTTGTGCAAAAGGAAGAGCTCGGGAAGACCAAGAGTTTCGGAAGAAAACGTTGAACGTGTTTGTTCTGCCTACATAAGAAACCCACAAAAATCGACATCTAAGGCAAGCATGCAATTACAAATTCCACAGCAAACTGTATGGAAAATCTTGCGGAAGCGACTGCACATGATGCCTTACAGATTACAGATGTTGCAGTTTCAGAGTGAAGAAGATAGGGTCATACGGCGTGACTTTTGCATCGACATGTTGCGACATGATGAAGACGATGCTGGTTTTTGTGAGCGCATCATTTCATTTTTGTGGTAACGTGTTCTAAAATGTCGTTGGACAACAGTTGCTGATTGCGTTCTAGCAAATTCCAACACGCAATATGCCTTTTCCACAGGATTTTCCGCCATTTCAGCTTCTGCAACAACAAACAAAACACTATAGCGTTACCAATAGTAACAAACGAAACTTTGAGAGTTTCTCAACATACCTCCAAAATAATTAGGTTGCTATCTCTAATAGTTTTTGTTTTACAGGCAGTTGAAGTTGTCTATTTCTTTTGTAGTAACCCTGTATTTAATGTCAGTTTTCCGGGATATACATTTCTTTAAGGAAGCTACCTGGATGACAGTAAAGAGAAAGTAAAAGTAAACGTATTTGAACACCCAAACTAATAACATCCGAAATAGATTGTAGCCTTTAGCGAGAACTACATGTTTGTTTATCTCTTTCGCTGCCTCTAAGTAACTGTACAAAAGTTCATTTAGTATGACTTTTGTACAGCTACTATGTGCCCTACAATAAAAACACTTCTTCTCCAGCAACTAAAGTAATTACTGGATTATGTTTGCAATACATTATTCAGTTCATATTGATTTAGCTTCTTCTAGAGTATTTATCATTTGCCGAGATGTACATTATGGCTGGAATTTACAGATTATTTCCTGTAAACTCGAGATATACATTTTGGCATGAAAACATCATAAGCACTATACTATACCTTTTAGTCACAGCAGTTAGAACCATGTTTTGGGAAATAAAAAAATGACGAACATTCTTCATGTAAACGGTAACTTGGGGAAAATCTTCCTGGAAATCTTCGAGCCTCATCAATATCATCAATCAGGGCCAGCAAATCATGCATTTCCAGTGAAACCTCGACATCGAATTTTGGGTGCGAATCTTAGCACTTACTTCTTTTGAAATAAAGTAGTTATAAAAATATTTTAATACGTAGGCAGAATAAAAAGTAAAAACCTAACTATTGCTGTATACCAACAACGAACTGTTAACATCGATATTAATATTTTAAAGAGAGAATGTGTGGGTGTGTGTGTGGGTAGGGTGATTGTGCAAGGTATTCTTGAAAAGGCACTCAACCGATTTTTATATTTCTTTCACCAATGAAAAGTCCAATCTTCCTGACTTGGTACCTCATAATATCATTTCTTAAATTACTGTTACTCTAAAAATTATTTACAAAGCTCTTGTATTTCAATACGAAAACATTGGGGATTAAAAACGAACATCCTTAAGAAGAAGACCTTAACTTTTAGTCGAGAATACCATGCAGTTGAAAATAATTGTTACTACACAAAATATTCATAAAATAAAACAAATGCCTCGGATATTTCAGGCTAAGCAAAATACATTCAAATGTTCAGATTTAGCAATTACGACACAACAAAACAAATTAAAATCGAAACTCTTTATAATTCTACGATACACATACGATACCAACTATAAAGTATTTCAATAATTCTCCTAATGAAAGTGTAGCTTTATTTGCTGTACTTATGTTTACTCAACTTCATTTTCAGGTCCAACTTAAAAGCTGTACAAAGAGAGTAAACTGCTAACATTCGAAATCGCGATCCAATATTTTTGCTTTCTCTACACGTAATATGCACATAGTGTATAGCGAAGGCATTGTATTCCACCCAAAAATTCGATACTGAGATTTCACAGGAAATATATGTATTGAGTCCCCCTGAATCCAAAATAAGCATTTTTGGAAAAAGGTCCGTGTGTGCGTGTGTCTGTGGACAGCACATCTCAAAAACGATAAGATTGTTAAATACCAAACTTGGTATTTAAGTTTGGTATCTTCCAAGGTTGCGACACGAAGATTTTCCAGAAAATGCCCCCACCCCAAACCACCCTTTACATGGAAAATTTTCAAAAATTTTCATTTTCTCAAAAATGGCTGTAACGATTTTGATTAAAATCTCTTATATTTAAGATATTTAAATGCCAAATAAAATGTATATCTTGAATTCTCTGGGAATAACGTCTAACCTGGATGATTTTTATTGAATTTTGCATAACTGGTAAATCGTAAGAGATAGACAAAAACAACACAAAAAATGTAGATCACGATAAAACACAGAATTTAAGCCATATACTTTTCTTTTCGCGGAGTTGATCGGTTTTTTAGATACTCCTTGTTATTGGTTTCAGCTTAAAAAAACTTATACTTTCCTCATACAAGAATTTGTCAACTCCTGTCCACACAAACAAAGGAACTTCAGTCACATAGCAACCAGCTTTTGACTATCACTTTAACCTATGATACTCCCATATTTCGTTTCTACTTACAAGGAAGCAAGTAATAAGACTATTTCTGCTAAGTTTTCTCAATTAGCATGAAGTAAATAAAAGCATTAGCTTTTTAATAATAATTTGTAGTAGAGAAAGTCATGTGAATGGAACACATCAGATTTTTTAATTAACAATATGAAGACTGTTCCTTCTGATGGCGCAAACTGTAATTTATGCCATTTCCAAAGAGGTTTGTTCGGTAGCCTGGAATGCTGATGCCATATAACTATCAGCCTCACTTCCATTTAAATACTAAGGGAGTCTGTATTATGTGAAATCCCTTAGTCGTTTATGTTATTAAATAAGGACTGGAACAAAATTGCTACAGTTTTATCTACTGTAACTATGTAATAAGTTTTTCAACCATTGCGAACGATAGCCAAGGTACTTGAAAGATTTATCCTGCCCCAGTACCGTCATTAGTTCACTTATTTTTGTACATAAGAGGATTTTTCATCTTTAATTAGGAATAGTTGTATCTGCATATAATCATAAGAAGTAAAGGGGAGGAATGAGTATCAAAACATTCCATTCATAAACAACATAGGGAAGTAAATGAAATTATTTCGTCTTTTGAGTTTAAATGCGACACGTGCAACGTTAAAAATCTGATGTGTTCCATTCACCTGACTTTCTCTACATCTCTCCAACAAATTGTTGTTAAGAAGCTTATGCTTCTATTTACCTCATGCTAATCCAGTAAAAGTTAGCTTGTTTCCTTGTAAGTAGAAGGGAAATAAGGAGTACCATAGGTTAAAGTAATAGACAAAAGCTGGCTTTGTTTGTATGGCAAGGAGTTGACAAATTCCTGTATGAGAAAAGCATAAGTTTTTCAAAGCTGAAACCAAAAACAAGGAATATATAAAAAACGATCCACTGCACAAGAAAAGTGTACATAACATAACTTGTGTTTTAACGTACTCTACGTTTTTTGTGTGGTAAGTTTTTGTCCATCTCTTACGGTTTAGTAGTTATGCAAAATTCAGTAAAATTCATCGAGAATAAAGCTTTCAGAGGTTATTCCCAGAAAATTCTAGATATAAATTTTATTTGTCAGGTAAATATCTGAAATATTTTAATCAAAATCTTTAGAGCCATTTTTGAGAAAATCTAAATTTCCAAAAAAAAGTTCCAAGAAAAGGGTAGTTTAGGGGGGGGTTCTCAAAATCTTCGTGTCGGTTCCCCGGAAGATACTAAACTTAAACAGACTTTTCGTTTTTGAGTTATCGTGTTCACAGACCTACGGACACATACACACACGGACCTTTTTCTGAAAATTCTTTTTTTGCATACAGGAGACCCTAAAACATATATTTGCGGTGAAATCTCGGTATCGAATTGTTGGGTGGAGTGCAATACCTTCTCTATACACTATGTACATAGCACGTGTAGAGAAAGTAAAAAGAAATAACAGTAGATTTACGCCCTAAAATACTTCAAGAATGCCATGACACTTAGAAATAATGACCAATAAATTGTCCATTTTACTTATAAATAGTAATAATAGTATTACTTAAAACTAATGAGTAGATTTTAGAGAATAGTTTAATGGATGTTAGTGAAACTTACAACAAAAATACCCTTACTTCGCTAGTACAGAAATGAACACTGCTTAAAAACAATTTGAGAGAGGGGAAAAATACTTAGTATACTGAGAGCTGAAATTTCCCTCAGATTGCACCTCGCAAATACGTGCAATTCAAAATTAAATAACAACAAAACAATTTGGAGCTGTTGACAACAAATTTGAGTTGAAATGAACAATGACAATTTTCAGATATTCTCAAATGAAAGTAATTGTGTACTTTCTGTAACCATTAATGATAGGCATATAGAGAAATTCCTTATAACCTCAAATTAAGTAATTGATGCTTATAGAAAACAGGACTCTGGAGATGACTATAGCTCCTGGATGTAGTTCACAGTCAGGAACAGAAAAATCTGATGTGTTCAATTCACATGACTTTCTCTACATCGCTGCAACAAATTATTGTTAAAAAGCTTATCCTTCTATTTACTTCATACTAATCGAGAAAAATTAGCAGAAATATTCTTATTACTTGCATCCTTGTAAGTAGAAGCGAAATAAGGGAGTACCATAGGTTAAAGTGATAGTCAAAAGCTGGTTGCTATGTGACTGAAGTTCCTTTGTTTGATAGACAGGAGTTGACAAAGACCTGTGTGAGAAAAGTATGTTTTTAAAGCTGAAACCAAAAAGAAGGAATCTCTCAAAAATGACCAACTCCACGAAAAAAAAAAAAATGCATAAAACATAAATTGTACGTTTTATGTGTGGTAAGTATTTTTCTCATCTCTTACGGTTTAGCAATTATGCAAAATGCGTAAAACTCATCCAGAATACAATAGTATTCGGAGGCAATTCCTTGAAAATTAAAGTTATACATTTTATTTGTCACGTAAACTTCTTTAATATAGGATATTTTAATCAAAACGTTAGTCATTTTTGAGAAAATAAAAATTTTCGAAAAAAGTTCCATGTAAAGGGTAGTTTGGGGTGGGAGAATTTTTCTCAAAATCTTCATATCGCATCCTTGGAAGATACTAAACTTAAATATCAAGTTTGGTACTTTACCGACTTTTCGCTTTTGAGTTATCGTGTTCACAGGTACTCGGACACACACAGACCTTTTTCTGAAAATGTTTTTTTGGATGGAGTGCAATACCTTCTCTATACATTATGTACATAGTACGTGTAGAGAAAGTAAACATGTTTCACATGACAACTCTTTGGTCAGTCTTTTGAGAGAGTACATAGGACAAGGTTACTCATGACCAGTCGGTTACGTGTGTGGGCACTTTTCGGTAGCCGCCAGCGCAAGTCACGTGATGCCCTTGTCTCGAAAGACTAAGGAATACCATGGCCACGCTCGCTTTCGTGCTTCGTGGTGAGGGGATCGTGGGTTCGAGTCCCTCCTTGGGCATGGGTGTTTGTGTATTTGACATAAAAAACAGAACACAGCAACTGTTGTTCCGACAAATCTCCGGAAATGTATTTTAAAAAAAGAAAATGGAACAAGATGTTTTATATCCTCTGTTCTTTTCCAACACCTTTAATTTCACTCATACAACTAATTATTTTACACACACAGGAATGTTTAGCTGTTCAATTTTACTTTCTCTACACGTACTATGTACATAGTGTATAGAGAGGGTATTGCACCCCACCCAAAAATTCGATACCGAGATTTCACCGGAAATATACGTTTTAGGGTCCCCTGTATAAAACAAAAAAAAAGTATTTTCAGAAATAAGATCCGCGCGCGCGCGCGCGCGTGTGTGTCTATCTGTGTGTGTCCGTGTGTCTGTGAACACGATAACTCAAATTTTAAAAGTAGGTAAAATACCAAACTTGGTATTTAAGCTTAGTATCTTCCACGGATGCGACACGAAGATTTTGAGAAAAATCTCCCCACCCCACCCAAACTACCCTTTACATGGAAAACATTTCGAAGATTTTTATTTTCTCAAAAATGACTCGGTATATTAAAGATATTTACATGACAAATGAAATATATATCTTGAATGTTTTAAAGACCTCTTTATTCTGAATGAATTTTGCGTAAGTGGTTAACCGTAAGAGTTAGACAAAAAGTGTAGGTCATATACGTTTTCTTTCGTGGAATCGACTATTTCTGAGACATTCCTTGTTATTTATTTTTTTTCAGATGTAAAATACTACACTTTGCTCAAAATTGTAAACTCCTGGCCCTGCATAGAAACGGATTTCAACCACACGGCAACCAGCTTTTAAAAGGTTTGACTGTCGTTTTAGCCTAGTGTATTCCCTTATTTTTTCCTCTGCTTTCAATAAGGCAAGTAATTAAGAAAATTTCTGTTAATGTTTATCTTGATTATCATAAAGCAGATAGAAGAATATACTTTTTAACAATAATTTGCCAGAGTCATGTGAATGGAGCACATCAGATTTTTTCAGTGGAGTAGCAGCGCAGAAAAATGCTGTACAGTGTTTTTCGCAACACGGGGAAAATGAAGAACAAGTTTTACCCAGAAGTGTGTAGCAGGCCCCATGGTTGTCTTTATCTTCAAGTCGATACTGGCCTGTTTACGTTTCTGTTACGACAGGTGTTCAAACTTGCTGCTGTCTTCCATTCACATCACTTTCTCTACCTGTTTCTTACAAAACATTGTTTTATCCCGTCCTGCTAATTCAGAGAAACATTAGCAGATTTGGTCTTATTACTTGCTTCCTTGTAAGTAGAAGGGAAATAAGGGATTAGGTTAAAGCGATAGCCAAATCTTTTAAAAGACAACTTCTATGCGAAACAATTGAAATATGGCTCTTTTGCTTGCCAGCTGTAAAGCGAGATTAGACTGCCTCCATGGTCAGCGAACTGACTTCTCACCCGGAGGTCCCGGGTTCGATTCCCGGCTGGGGCGGAGTATTTTCTTTATTATTCCCTATCGCCCACAGAGTCAAAGTATGTACGTGAGAGTGTATGTGTGTTTTTGAGAGAAATAAAAACACATTTTAAACCTGCAGACAATGAGTTGTTTCAAGTGCAAACCCGCCAATATGACTTTAGATGTTAAAGGGGACTATATAAATAAATAAAAAAAAAAAAAAAAAAAGCGAGATTAAATGTAAGATGACTAGCGGTTTGAAAAGTTTAAGTAGATTGAAAATGAAACTATTAACAAAAAATATCTCGGAAAAGGTTTCATCTACAAAATAAAAAAAATATATATGACATAAATTATGAGTTTTAAAACGACATTTATATATTTTGTGCAGAAAGCTTTTGTCCATCTCTTGCGGTTTACCACTTATACAAGTCATCGAGAATTAAAGAGGTCTTCACAGGCTATCCCCAGATAATTCAGGATATACGATTCGTTTGTCATAAAACATCCTACACATAATGTATTTTAATAAAAATCGTTAGAACCAGTTTTGATAACATACATTTTTTTCGAAAAATGTTCCATGTATAGTGTAGCTGAAAGTTGGAGGATTTTCCTCAAAATATTCGTGTTGCATTTTTTAAAGATACTGAACTTAAATACCAAGTTTGATATTTAACCGAATTTTCGTTTTGAGTTATGCTGTCTCACACATACACACACTAACGGACATTTTTCTTTCTTTATTTTTGTTTTCAATGTACCATAAAACATGTATTCCCGGTAAAATATCTATCGAATATGTAGGTGAAATAGAACATAATACTTATCTACTATATTTGCTAGAGAAAGTAAATATTTCTTCTCCTTATTTGAAGCAAATAATTTTAATTCGAATTCTTTTCACTTTCAACTTCTTATTGTTTTATCGTCAACATAATACCTTCCTATCTCTTTACTTTCAGAGAGTCCATTCGATCGATGTACCTGAAGTTGGCATCAATGGCTACGCTTGGATTTTTCTTAAAAACAAGAATAACAGATCCTGCTTATTGGATTGATTACTGGGAAATGGGTTGAGTTAAAAATGGCCGTATGCTGCAAATATACATTATTTTCCGAAATTATCATTTGATGATAAAGTTCCATTAAACAAGAATTAATAACAGAAATACTAATGAAAAATTCAAAGATGAATAGTAAAACTTTGTAAAATACTATTAAAATTACTCCAAAAAGCACGATATCTTAATTGAAAATAAGAAAAATGCAAGAAAAATGTCTGCCAAATTGCCCTTATTTAATCAATTAATACATAAACATATTTGTATGAATTTGAGATATCTTTTAACCTTCATAATATAACAAATCTGAATGACTTTCTCTATATCTCTGTAACAAATTATTAATAATCTACTTCATAATAATCCAGATAGACATTAACAGAAACGGTTTTTACTTTCTCTACACATACTATGTACATAGTGTATAGAGAAGGTTATGCACTACGCCCAAAAATTCTATACGGAGATTTTAACGCAAATATATGTTTTAGGATCCCCTGTATCCAAAAAACATTTTCAGAAAAAGGTCCGTGTGTGTGTGCCCGTGAACACGATAACTCAAAAACGAAATGTCGGTAAAACACCAAACTTGGTATTTAAGTTTAATATCGTCCAAGGATGTGGCACGAAGATTTTCAAGAAAATCCCCCAACCCCCAACTATACTTTACATGGAACTTTTTTCGAAAATTGTTGTTTTATCCAAAATGGCTCTAACGATTTTGATTAAAACATGGTATATTGCAGATATTTACCTGACAAACAAAATGTATATCTTGAATTTTCTGGGAATAGCCTCTGAAGACTACTTTATCCGGATGAATTTTACAGAATTTTCCATAACTGCTAAACCGTAGAGATGGACAAAAACTTACTACACAAAAAATGTAGAGCACGTTAAAACACACAACTTATGCTATATACATTTTCTTCGTGGAGTTTGTCGTTTTTGAATATTCCTTGTTTTTAGTTTCAGCCTCGAAAAACTTTTCTTATACAGGAATTTGTCAAATCCTGCCCATACTAACAAAGGAACTTCAGTCACATAGCAACCAGCTTTTGACTATCATTTAAGCTATGGTACTCCCTTATTTCGTTTCTACTTTCAAGGAAGCAATAGAACTATTTCTGCTAATTTTTTCGATGCAACAACTTTCTGCAACAACCTATTGTTAAAAAGCTTATGCTTCTATTTACTTCATGCTAATCAAGAAAAGAACAGCAGAAATGGTCTTATCACTTGCTTCCTTGTAAGTAAAACCGAAATAAGGGAGTATCATAGGTTAAAGTGATAGTCAAAAGCTGGTTGCTATGTGATTGAAATTCCTTTGTTTGAATGGACAGGAGTTAGAGAAAAAAAAGTATACATTTTTAAAGCTGAAACCAAAAACAAGGAATACGTCAAAAACGACGAACTCCACGAAGAAATGTATATGGCATAAATTGTGTGTTTTAACGTGCTCTACATTTTGTGTGCGTTAAGTTTCTTTCCATCTCTTACGGTTTAGCAGTTATTTAAAATTCCGCAAATTCACCCAGAATAAAGTACTCTTCAGCGGCTATTCCCAGAAAATTCAAGATATACATTTTATTTGGCATGTAACTATTTTAAATATAAGAGATTTTAATCAAAATCGTTAGAGCCGTTTTTAAGAAAGTCAAAGTTTTCGAAAAAAGTTCCACGTAAAGGGTAGTTGGGGGTGGGGGTATTTTCTTGAAAACCTTCGTGTCGCATCCTTGGAATATACCAAACTTTAAATACCAAGTTTGGTATTCAACGGTCTTTTTGTTTTTGAGCTGTGCTGTCCACAGATACAAACACACACACGGACCTTTTTCCAAAAATGTTGTTTTGTTTTTTTTATTCAGGGGGACCCAAAACGTTTATTTCCGGTGAAATCCCGGTATCGAATTTTTGGGTGGAATTCAATTCCTTCTCTGTACACTATGTACATAGTACGTGTAGAGAAAATAATCAGTTTGTCGAAGAGTGAGTAGAGAAAGTTTAAGTGCAGAGAAGCAGAAAATGCAGAAAATGAAAATGAGAAGGACAAATGTAACACAACATTTTTACGATTGAGTGTAGACAGACCAGGTTTTAAATTTGCAGATCATCCGCTTCCATTATTAACCTTGCAAACATGAGTCACAGAGCATTGAACTCTCCACCAGCTCTCTCGCTCTCTCCAGGAAACACCTGGTAACAATACACTCGGGCGAAAAACTAACGCAAAATGCTTCCAAACAGCGCTCAGGGAAAAGTTTCATATAAAAACCCCGTATTTTTTTCGTGCATATCGAGGCATCTGGAACGCCATTAGCCACAGCTCCTAAGTATATAGCTACTGCCTATTTCTTTATTACGTTTATCAAGTGTCTATAAATAGGATTTCAGAATCCCTCCGTTCTTTCAAGCATCTTACATTACATTTAACTAAAGACAGATCAGACATTACACTAGAAAGTGTGCTTTGTCCCAAACATAATCTTATATATGAAAAATCTGATGCGTTCCATTCATGACTTTTTCTACATCTCTGTTCAAATTACTGTTAAAAAGCTTATGCTTCTATTCACTTCATGATAATCGAGAAAAAATTAGCAGAAATAGTCTTATTACTTGCTTCCTTGTAAGTAGAAGTGAAATAAGGGAGTATCATAGGTTAAAGTGATAGACAAAAGCTGGTTGCTATGTCACGAAGTTCCTTTGTTTGTATGGACACGAGTTGAATAATTCCTGTATGAGAAAAGTATAAGTTTTTTAAGCTGAAACCAAAAATAAGGAATATTTAAAAAAAAAAAAATCTATTCACTCCACGAAAAAAATGTATATATGCTCTACATTTTTTGTGTGGTGAGTTTTTGTCCATCTCTTACGGTTTAGCAGTTATGCAAAATTCCGTAAAATTGATCTAGAATAAAGTAGTCTTCAGAGAATATTCCCAGAAAATTCCAGATATACATTTTATTTTTCAGGTAAATATCTTTAATATACGATATTTTAATCAAAATCGTTTGAGCTATTTTTTAGAAAATCAAACTTTTCGAAATTGTTTCCATGTAAAGGGCAGTTGGGGGTGGTGGGATTTTCTTGAAAATCTTCGTGTCGCATCCTTGGAAGATACCAAACTTAAATACCAGGTTTGGTTTTTAACGGTCTTTTCGTTTTTGAGCTATGAACACACACACACACACACACACACACACACACAGTTTTTTCTGAAAATGCTTTACTTGGATTCAGGGGGTCTCTGAATATGTATTTCCGATGAAATCTGGGTATCGAATTTTTGGGTGCATTACAATACCTTCTCTATACACTATGTACATAGTACGTGTGGAGAAAGTATAAAATAGTAATCAAAATTTTATAAATTTTAAAACATGTGAGAACATTATTAATAAATCTTGGAAATGAAATATTAAAAATCTGATGTTACACTCACATGCCTTTTTCTACCTATACTGCAACAAACTTTTCTTAAAAGAAGCGCATTCTTTTAACTACTTCACATTTTACACTAGACTCATTTGAAAGCTGGTCGCTGTATGATAAGTTTTACTCTTTACTTGAAAGGAGCAAGAGAAATGAACAATGGCATTTCATTTCAGGAAAGTATATTAAAAGTGAAACTAACAATATGGAGACGAGATGTAAATGGTAAACTAAACAAAAAAGATTTAAGATAATTTGTGTCCGTTAACAATATCTACAGTTTTTGTCTACCATTTACTGTTTCCCAGTTATGCAAAATTTATCCAGAATGAAGAGTGTTTGAGAGGCTTTTCCCATAAAGTTCAAGACATACACTTTATTTGTTATCTAAATTAGCTTAATAGAATATGGTATTACAATCAAAGTCAATTTTAACAGAATCTAAAATTTCGAATAATCTTTTATGTAAAGGGTAGTTTGGAGTGGGAAAGTGTTTCTGGAAATATTCTTGTCGCATTCTTGAAGATACTGAAATTAAATACGAAATTACTTTTCGTTTTTGAGTTATGCTCCTCCACCTCCCTCGCACACGCAGAGGACCTTTTTCTAAAAATAAATCTCTTTATATTCATGGGTCCTCAAAATATGCATTTTCCGTGACATTTTGGTATCAATATTTGGGTAAATACAATACCTTCTCTACATATACGTACATTGTACGTGGTAAAGAAGGTGAAAAGGAAATAAGTTGCGCTCTGTTAGAAGAATGCCCTTTTGAGCAAAATACGCAAGGTCCTACATATTCCATTTTATGTTACTCACCAAGTTTCATTGCAACTATTTAGCCATTTTTTGCGTAACGTAAAAAAAAAAAAAAAAAAAAATCACGCACAGGAACAAAAATGTTAAGAGTGCTATTTTGGCTTTAAAGCAACTGATTATGCAAGCGGGTATGAATATTCATTCATTTCGAAAATCGTTACAAAATCTTGGGTTACAGTTTTGTATACTGGCACGTAGATAACACACATAATTATTCAATTTTTGTGTTAATACTTTAGAAGTGTTTTAACGGCTGTACTTACCATGCACGGTTACATTGGTGATACACAAAAGAAAATTATAGATAGGGAAGGAAATTTAAGAAAAGGAAATCTCCAGGCCTAAATTCAGCATAGTTCACCGGCATTTGCCGGTTGTCGGGACTGAAGAAAACCTTGAAGAAACTTCAGTCAGGGACGATGATCCTGATGGGATTTGAATCGCGGACCTTCTGTTCATGAGAACATGCCTTAAACGACATCGGTCAGATGTGTCGGTTATAATCAAAATTTAGATTAATAAAAACATCTATACAGAAAGCAAAAATTCTTTATTTAATGAATCTGATCCGTAAGCATAAAAATAAATATTAACAATAGAACAGTACGTTCGTTTTATGCCAAGGCCGCGGATCGTGGAATGCATGCTCCGCACACAGTCTACTGCAATGTTTACTCACGAGTGTTAGTAGCACATATGTAATGAATAGAGTTAGAACCATCTCGGCGCATCAAAACAAGTCATTGATAAGAACGCAGGGGGCGGGAGGTAAACAAGTTGTCAAAAAACAGTATTGCTTCCAGAGAACAAAGCACACTGATTAACATAATTTTATGTACAGCATACAAATTATTACATATATAAGGGTGGCTAACCGACTTCTATATATGCATATTACGTAAACACCCAAGTAATTATAACACGGATTGAAATATTTACTGATCGAATTTTAATAACATACAAACTATAAAATAAAGTTCTTAAATATCTTCAGACTCTTACCAGATAAAAATGAAGGCAAGAATTTAAGTCAATCCTTCACTCATCTGCAGCTGTATTTATTGAAAATTATATATACTTCTGAAGCCTTTCAAATGCAAACCTCATTCTAAGTTCCAAAAACAAAAATGTTAATAAAATTTTATTCCATTTCGCATGATGTAATCGGGACATATTTGAAATACTTTATCAGTTCCGTTTCAGTATCACCAAGCAAATGGCATTTGTTGGAATCTAAAGGTGCAGCTTGTATGCGCTACATCTCACTGAACTCTGCATTTTGTTCAATTATGCTTTTCATTTCATTTTTATTTCAGGTAGGATGGTCGTGGATAGGTAGATCCGTCTTAGCAGTTCTTCTACATGCCCCACAGATCCAGTTCAGCTCCATACTTCTGGACTGTAACAGTGTGAGAGTTGTTAAATTTACAATCAATCATATATTTCTGTGAAGCTGTTCTGTTACTAGACGTTTGACAGTTTGTATACTAGAACTGCCATCGGTTTCTAAATAAGTACTTAATAAGTACACTGCTAGAAAACTTACCATGGTTGTAAAACAAATTAATGTTGCTCACATTTGAGCATAACAAAGATGTTATTCGAACGCCTTCCTGCTTACCGATGTGGTTCTGTGTTGTGCAGTGATAGCTGTTTTGCAATATTGGGTTGCACTCTACGTTGACCTTTGCTCGCGCAAGTAGCGTCGCATGGTATTGTCAAACTTGGCCGTTTTTACTCTGCTTAAGGAAATTGGTACGAACTTCCTAGCTCTGGTAATGAGCACTAACCTTGTTTCACGTGTTGTTGAAAGTGATATAAACCTGCGTGAAGATATTTTTGACATCGTCAGATGAAATTACTATTCGCACGCACAAGTTCTTCTTGCGTATTGTTTATAATGTCTGCACTATTTCACTCAGTTGGGTTTCAGTTATAGTAGCGACATGATACACCCACTTTCTGTAGACCTCGGCTGAGAGACTTCTTTAGTGAGCATTCGAATGCAACAACAATTTCGTCTAGCTTTTCCTCCGTTAGAACATGTTTTCACTTCTTTGGTTTAGCAATCCCGTTGTTCTAAATGTATTAACCAAACATCTCCCGGAACTAGATAACTAGAAAATTGCTGTTGAAATTTCTGCACACTCTATATGATTCAGTTTTCACGATGTATAAGTACATAAAAAAATCTGATGTGTTCCATTTACATGAATTTCTCTACATCTCTGCAACAAAGTATTGTTAAAAAGCTTAAGCTTCTATTACTTCATGCTAATGGAGAAAAAATTAACATAGTCTTATTACTTGCTTCCTTGTAAGTAGAAGCGAAATAAGGGAGTACCATAGGTTAAAGTGATAGTCATTAACTGGTTGCTATGTGACTGAAGTTCTTTTGTTCCTATGGACAGGACAAATTAACACATTTTTGTATAAGAAAATTGTTTTTAACGCTGAAAGCAATAACAAGAAATTTGTAAAAAACGATCCACTCCACGAAAAAAAAAAAAAAAATGTATATAGCATAAATTGTGTGTTTTAAAGAGCTCTACATTTTCTGTAAAGTAAGTTTTTCTCTATCTCTTACGGTTTAAAAGTTATACAAAATTCCGTAAAATTCATCCATGATAAAGTAGTCTTCAGAGGCTATTCCCAGAAAATTCAAGATACTCATTTTATTTGTCAGGTGAATATCTATAATATACGATATTTTAATCAAAATCTTTAGTGCAATTTTTGAGAAAATCAAGGGATTTTCTTGAAAATCTTTGTGTCGCATCCTTGGAAGATACCAAACTGAAATACCAAGTTTGGTATTCAACGATCTTTTCATTTTTGAGCTATGCTGTCTACAGACACACACGGACCTTTTTCTAAAAATGTTTTTCTTTGGATTCAGGGGGACCCAAAACATATTTCCAATGAAATCTCGGTATCGAATTTTTGGGTGGAATGCAATACCTTCTCTTTATACTGTGTACATAGAAACTAATGCGTGCATTTATTTGTTGGAGCCATATACGTGGACTGATAGAGAATAGCATTCATACCGAGGCCACTACCATCTTGGCCGATGCACATATCCTAAGAAATTGTAGACTTGCATAAAATAAAGGCATGGTATTTTAAAACAAGTCTATGGATAATGTGGTATATATGACAAACCGAGGACAAGAAATAAAACTCTCCAGATATCTACACCCCTTAGAAGAAGCAAATTAGGACAGAATTAAACTTATGCAAACCCTCCATCGTTGTTGCGTGCATCAGTGGAATACCTGCTACTTACAACATTACGTAAAATAATAGAAGCAGCGAAAATCACTGGTACAACACAACAAGGTAATGTGGAATGCAGATTTCAAATTTACAGCGATATTCCATTACATAGTGTTTTGTGATTCGTCTATAAAACTGTGCTACAATTACTCTTATTCGTATAGTGAGAGAAATGGCTAGTTTGGCGATATGAGTTTGCTACCTCAGGAAGAGATACCATCTTCTTGGAGAAGGAAGGGACCTATGACTTAATTCTTGCAATAACTGCTAATGAATATTATGCTGTTAATGGTGTTGCCATGATCAAACTTTACAAACTTTCTGGTCAAACTGTTTATAGTAATTGATGACTCAACAAATAGTATAGTAGCCCTCCTGGGTAGTGTGGTGGTAGCGTGTCTACCTCACATTTAAAAGGTCTTGCTTATGGTGAGTTACCCGGATAAGGTTTATTTTTTCGGGGTTTTCCCTTATCCTGAGAAGACGAATGTCTAATAACTTTAAGCTCCATGAACCCCGAGATCATTTGAGCAACATTTCACCAATTCCATTCATCGTCCGATATGACCAACCAGGTTAAAGAACGTTAAACTATCACAGAAAAAAAAGTAGTGCAGTACAAATTAAGTGAAGGAAGCAACCAAACACAAGAAATTTTATAATGTTAGATTTGAAAATTTCATTTCACAGCCATTTAACGGTATCCGTGATTTAAGCTTCTAAAATTTGCAGTATTTATCTATATTTTTTCCAAAATTTTGCCACATGCTCTTACAAGAATGTTTTTAAATTGATTGTTAATATAATTAATAGCGACATAGTAAAAATTGTAAATAGTACAAAAATTGTTGCTTTGAAAGAATAAAAACAATACATTATTTAAATAATACTATACCGAAAGGAACAGTACAAAAATTGTTACTTTGAAAGAATAAAAATAATACTACATTATTTAAATAATACTATCTCGAAAGGAATAGGAACATTTTAGGTATTAAATTATTCTAGTGAATTCAGTGTAGAGTCTGTTGTTCTATTGGAGGTGTATTTTCCTTAATTTTTGTTATTTATTTAAAACAAAAGGAAATCAAATATATATCATGTAGGTGTATATAGATGTATGCGATTTAAAATTAGTTCTTTACAAGGCTTCATATTATATTTGCAGGATTTTTTTTTTTAGGTAGATTTTAATGTTATGTGAAAAATATGGCTTTGATATTCAGTTAGTTCCCGGCCTGGGTAATTGCGTTTTATCTAGGGAGCATTACTGTTATCGTTAGCCCTTGATGCATTGTTATTGTGCGAAATTATTTACTCCAGCCAGATTGGAAGATTGTAACAACGTGCTCCACTTACAATAAATTCAATTTGGAACCAGCGACTGGTTGTTTATTCAAACTGAACCGTTTCATTTGGTTCCCTTCTCTTTTCCTCAGATACTGTTTGTTTTTCTAGTTTTGAACCCACATCATGGTAGTATCTCGAAGTTACCTATATTCGGATACTTCCACTGTGTGTGTGTGTGTGTGTGCAGCGGTCGTGCGGCGGCGGTCGTGACATAGTGTTCTTAAGCTTTGGCTATTACTTTAGCCCATTCTTTTTCCTAATCCCTTTGTACCTACAAGAAAATATGTAATAAAGCTTTTCTGCAAATGTTTATCTCAAGTGACATGAAGATATAGAAGAATCGGTTTCTGTGTTACAGTTTATTGAAGAATAGAGAGAAAGGTCTGTGATTGTTGACACATCAATTACTTTTTTAATTTTAATGCAAATGACAAACTTGTTTAATCTTTCTTACGAGCTCAGGGTTTTAGTCATGACCAACACTTTTGGATTAGCATGATCTTCACAGATGTGCATCTAAACGGAAGACTGCACTGTTAGTTTTCCAAATGGTATGTATATACGCCTAACTGATGTGTCCATACTACTGCAATTTCAAGTTTAAAATTCTCGTATAACCCTTGCTGTGTTCCATTTAGGAAGTCAAATTGAACATTGTCTCTCTCAGACCACAGTGACCTCATAAATTGGATACTGACGTAAATAACCGATCAATAGTATCAAAGGCCACAGATTTTTGACTCCGCCGTTGTTGTTATCTTGGTCACTTTAATGTCCTATTTGCAATGACCGACATATGATCAACTAACTATATAAATACACTTTAAGCTACAAACTTAGTAATACATGTCATATCCGTACTACTAACTTGTACTATGTTATTTACAATAAAACTTCGTCTCACCTTTATGTTAATGTTCCGTTTTGCTGTAACTTTGTAAAATTAATTCTTCTGCCTCCAATTCGCATTTTGACATGTGGTTGAACGCTTGCTTTACAAAATGAAGCTTCATACTGCCTGAATATATTTAACAACAACCTTCATTTCTTTGTGCTAAATAAAAGTGAGTGAGTGAGGTTTAAGGACCCGACAAAAACTAGGTCATTTGAGCTAGTGTTGCCAGATTGGGCGAAAAGTCGAGGTTTGGGCTACTAAAAGATGATTTTCCGACCGATTTTTAATTGAGGCAATTTGCGAATGTTTGGGCTACTTCTGAAATCACGAAAATAATTTAAATGTATTCCATGAAAAGAATATTGTACATTACTTTACAAATTAAGTAATATATTGGGCCGCGCCGTAGTCGAGTGGTTAGAACCACTCA
Source organism: Hymenopus coronatus (assembly GCA_030762935.1). Classification (NCBI taxonomy): domain Eukaryota; kingdom Metazoa; phylum Arthropoda; class Insecta; order Mantodea; family Hymenopodidae; genus Hymenopus; species Hymenopus coronatus. The sequence goes on along the minus strand of CM060888.1, from coordinate 134,727,582 downwards.
CCTCTGACCTAGACGGCCCGGGTTCGATCCCAAGCGACCGCATGTGAGATTTGTGTTGGACAAAGCGGCGCTGGGGCGGGTTTTCTCTGGTTCTCCGGTTTCCTTCGCCATCGCATTCCACCGGTGCTCCATCTTCATTCATGCATTATCAGTGTCACCGCCTGCAGTGCCATAAGTAGTTAAAGCGGGCGTTAAACACTACCAAAAAAAAAGTAATATATTAATGAGTAGAGTGATGGTATGTTCGTTAAGCCACTACTGCTATGAAAAAGGTGTAAAATATCTGCAAGACAGAAGAAAAATTAGCTGCTATATTATTTTCCTTGTCACGTCCCTATTAATGCACTCGCACCGAGTTCAGCACACCAGTTGAATACAAATATGTCTTAATATTATATGCAAAATATTATTTTTTGAGTAATACTGCAGTACAGTATCAATATATTATATATAATCTAATGAAGAGAAACAGAAACCAAGTATAACACTACACGAGGTAACACCATCGCCGATAAGCAGATTTTTCCAAAGAGAAATCCTGCAGCTATGACTTGAAATAAATAAATGGCTTTAGTGGGTTTTATGTTATATTTATTTTTTTATTCTTAAGTTTGCAACTAAGAGCCGAATGGTCTGAACATAAGAAACATGCAATAAAAACACAACAAAATTCTAAACCAAATCTTAGAGACGTTTATCAACCCCCCCCCCCCAAAGAAAATTTGAATGTGAAATTGAGCGATTTCAATACGAATTTTGCGATTTTTAAAATAATTCTGGCGATATTTTGTGAAATGAATGTGGTAGCCCTGATTTGGGCCCGTTAAATAAAATAAAGCTATATAATTGCCTAATGTATCTTATTTAAAAATAAAAGTCCTCTTTTACGTGGCCAGCTGAGTCGTTTTAACCATAAATGACATGTAACACAACATACTTAAACAATTACTATTTCTTTCTCTGTTTACCTTCCTCATACTTACACCAGCAGAACTTAAAAGCCAGCGCCAGACCTTTGAAGAGCAGAAGCTTGGATCAGTGATCAGTCCAGTCCTGGTATGAAACGGATGAAAGGAAAGATGATTATGGAGCAGTTGGTGGAATGAGAGGAAGGGAAAACGGAGAACCTAGAGAAAACCCACGCAGACACTGCTTCATTCACCGCAATTCCTCATGACGCCCGGTGAGTGGTGAACGGTCTAACCACTCCGCCAGGACATTGCTTCAACACAAACATTAAAAATCTGATGTGTTCTATTTGTCGTATTATTTTTGTGTGGCCGCCACGTTGGGGTGTCAATACGTCGTAGTATTGTTTGTTGTGGCGTCGTTGTGACAGCATGACGCTATCAGGTGAGTCTACTTGAGTTGGTCGAGGGTTAATGCTCGTGAAATTCTCTACATTAAGAGTGTACATACCTTGCAGATTCCCTTTGTTGCACTGGCTAAGCTCGTTCTTGTAGACCATGAGTTGTCTCTTGCTCAGGGGGGAAAGAATGACAAAAGTGTATAACACTTTTGGTAGACTCAAATAAAAGAGATACCTATTTCACTTAATTCACTGTAGACTTCCTTTATTGATGAATTGTTGTTCGTTTGAGGCACTAACCCTACCAGCGACTCCCGACATAACCAATCGCGAACTTGATGAAGTAGTTTTGTTTAAGTGCTAATTCCACTTTTACGGAGTTGTTGTATCTTTATACACGTCACCGTAATCTTGAGTTTCTCGATCCGCATAACATTTACTGTAATAATTGCTCGGCTGATTAACTTATAAAACACCGTTTTCCTACAATGTACGCCACGCGATTTCTTAAGTCACCTTTCTTATACGCGTTTTCCTACATTGTGTGTCTTGTTTTATGAACCCTGTTAGCTACCTTGTGAATCTTATGTGCCCGATTTCTTGCACACACATCATTAAATACTAAAAGGTCCGAGTATTATCCTCCTTTTTGATTGGCTGGAAAAGGGCGCGTAAGGTGGCGTTGTCACGTGACTGTCGGAGATTTTTCTTTATTTTACACCCACGTGACCTTGTTCTACAATGAGAAATTCCCTCTTTCCACTTTTAGAGGGAAAATACCTTTCTTCCTCTAAAGGATCGTTACTTGTGTCCCTAATGCACTAAAATTCGTGTTATTTTCAACAAAGCGCGTAGCCTTGAAGAGGAGTTTCTACATGCCACGGTACTGCGTTCTACTGAGCATATATTTCTTATGTTAAATATTACAAACTAATGATTAAACTAATGATATATATGCGTCGTGCTAAAATACTGTCGCATATTCACAAGACTTTCTCTACATCGCTGTAACAAATTATTGTAAAAAAGCATATTCTTTTGTCTAACTATAATAATCAGATAAACATTAGCAGAAATTGTCTTAATTGTTTGCTTCTTTGTAAGTACAAGGAAAATAAAGGAATACACCAGGCTAAAACGCTAGTCAAATCTTTTAAAAACTGGTTGCCATGTGGTTGAAATCCGTTTCTATGCTGGGCCAGGAGTTCACAACTTTCTGTGTGAGAGAAGTTTAAATATTTTAAATCTGAAACAAATAACAAGGAATATCTCAGAAATGGTCAATTTCACGTATGACATAAATTATGTGTTTTAACGTCATCTACATTTTTTGTTTAGTAGATTTTCTTCTATCTCTTACGGTTTACCACCTATGAAAAATTTAGCGAAATTCATTCAGAATAAAGTGCGCTTTAGAGTCCATTTGCAGAAAAAGCAAGATATGCATTTTATTTGTCATATAAATATGCGGTATTTTAATCAACAACGTTATGGCCATTTTGAGAAAATAAAAGTTTTCGAAATTATTTCCATGTAAAGAGTAGTTTGGGGTGGGGGGATTTTTCTCAAAATCTTCGTGTCGCATCTCTGGAAGATCCTGAACTTAAATACCAAGTTTGGTACTTAACTGACTTTACTGGATCTTTTTCTGAAAATGCTTTTTTGGATACAGGGGACCCTAAAACACACATTTCGGTGAAATCCCGGTATCGAATTTTGGGGTACATTACAATGCCTTCTCTATACACTATGTACATAGTACGTGTAGAGAAAGTAAAAATAGGTTTGGGGGAATATTAATCGATTATGTAAAATAAAATACATCTGCTAGAAAAATAACATTTATAAGTATTTCAATCCTAAAATTAAGTTGCCTTCAGTAAAACATTTTCATATTCTAATTTTTCATTACTATGAGCGAATCTGTTTTCCTGAGAGAAGTTAAGCTGTCTTCGTATAACTGGATTAATATATTCCCCAATATTAATCCCAAAATCTGTCGTTAGACCGCCTTCTTCGCCTTAGTGAGTCACATAAATAACGGCCAAAACATTAAACAATTAAATATCAAATACTTCTTGGAGTGCGAGGTTGCAGATTCCAGTTCAATTTTAGACTAAGGTTCTTTCCTGAGCCTTTCCTATTGGTCACGGAAACAATATGTCTACGTGACAGGTGAACGATATGTTTCGAGATTTCGTCGAGGTTAGGATACGTTAGGTAAGGTGTATGTAAATGAACTGGATGGAAATAGGGGTGAAAATGGACTTGCTGAAAATCGTTTCTGCTTTCCAATAAGAAATGCAGTCTCCCGTTCGTTCTTTCTGCTTGCGCATGGGCAGACATGTTGGTCAATCGACCAATGGCAGAGTCAAATCTAAAAATCTTATGTGTTCAATTCACATGACTTTCCTTACATCTCTGAAACAAATTATTGTTAAAAACCTTGTGTTTCTATTTACTTCATGCTAACCGAGAAAAATTAGCAGAAATATTCTTATTTGCTTCCTTGAAAGTAGAAGCGAAATAAGGGAGTACCATAGGTTAAAGTGATAGTCAAAAGCTGGTTGTTATGTGCCTGAAGTTCCTTTGTTTGTATGTTTGGACAAAAGTTAACAAATTCCTGTATGAGAAAAGTATAAGTTTTTCAAAGCTGAAACCAAAAAAACAGGAATATCTCAAAAACGATCAGCTCCACGAAAAAAATGTATATGGCATAAATTGTGTGTTTTATCCTGATCTACATTTTTTGTGTAGTGAGTTTTTGTCCATCTTACGGTTTACCAATTATACAAAATTCAATAAAATTCATACAGAATAAAGGGGTCTTTAGAGGCTATTCCCAGAAAATTCAAGATATAATTATTTTTGGCAAGTAAATATCTTAAATATAAGGGATTTTAATGAAAATCGTTGGAGCAAATTTTAAGAAACTCAAAATTGTTCGAAATTTTTTCCATGTAAACGGTAGTTGGGTGTGGGGGTTTTACTTGAAAATCTTCGTGTGGCATCCTTGGAAGACAAAAAAACTTAAATACCAAGTTCGGTTTTTAACGGTCTTTTCGTTTTTGAGCTATGCTGCCCACAGACACACACATGGACATTTTTTTAAAAATGCTTATTTGGATTTAGGGAGTCTCAAAATATATATTTCCATTGAAATTTTGGAATCGAATTGTTGGGTGGAATGCAATACCTTCTCTATACACTATGTACATAGAACGTGTTGAGAAAGTAAGAATGAACTTTCTGAAAATCGGTTCTGCTTTCCAATACGAAATGCTATTGCTTGCGCGTGGGCAGCCATGATGGTCAATCGTCCAATGGCAGAGTCAAATCTTAAACTGAACTAGAATCTGCAACATCCCCCCTTGGAGTAGAGTTATCCTATTTTTCTGATTCTCGGGCAAAGGAAAGGATGTGTGTTGTGCATTATGTGTCCTGAATTATTTCACACCATTATGGTAACAAGGGCGTGAGAAATACAAATCTTACCTATTCGCTACGAACAAGCGAGAGATAGGGCACTGTCCGTGGTATCTCATTACGTCATGCAGTATCCATGTCGGATATCATATATCATCACGCCAAACAGATTCGTTACAATTCTGTATACTATTTCCGACCTTAATGACAGGAGGCCAGCGAATTCGATCTCTCTCGCAGTGGGAATCTGGAGCAGTACCGCCGCACTTATTCAATTCTCATGGCATGCCCCGATCTACAGGAGTACCTAGCAACAAGACTTTTGCGCTTCGATTGTTCCAACCGAGAGTTGGAGCAAAACACAATGCACATACATACAACATAGGTTAACCATTTAAAGAATAAAAGGGAGAAGTCTTTTTACTCAGTAATTTATGAAGATAAAAGCAAATTTGGCGTTTACTATTGAGGGATATAAGACCCTGATTTAACAAAACATTCTAATCTGTCACATTCACATGCATTTCTCTATACATTCTACTATTCTTTTAAAAGCTTATAATTACTATTCTTAGTTGTCTAATACTATTATTATTATTATATATTTTAAGCTTAACGTCATTTAACCTGTTTGGTCATATTGGACGATGAATGAAATTGGTGAAATGATGCTCAAATGATCTCGGGGTCCATGGAGCTTAAAGTTACTCGACATTCGTCTTCTCAGACTAGGGAAATCCCCGAAAAAACCTTATTCGGGCAACTCAGCCTAAGCGAGATTTGAACTCACGACCTTTTGAATGTAAAGCAGACACGCTACCACCACACTACCCCGGCGGGCATTATTATATTGTTGTTTCATTCGTATAGCCCACTTTAGCCGCTATTGCCATAATCGGGGGTTTTTAACTTGTGCAACAACATATATTAACTGTATGTTAATGGCATTAGGTTAATTATCATACTCTGTGGGAATACGGAATAATTCCGGTTAAACAAAGATTCCCGCCCCAGCCTAGAATCGAACCCGAGACATCCGGGTGAGAAGTCAGCTCGTTGAACATTCGACCACGATAGCAGTCAGCTTATTACTCTATTTCATGTTACCATAGATAAATAATTTTATAAATGGTTTTTTTACACATTTCCTTGTAGGTACAAAGGGAATAGCACATGGTAGGCCTCAGCGATTCCAATGTTTTAGATTTGGTCGCTATGTGTGTCCATTCTCTTTGTATTACCAAAAGAAAGAAATAAAGGGAATAATGACTTCCAATTGTTTAAAGTTTAAAAATTTTAGAATTTAAACCAATCCCAAGCAATGTCTCACAAATATCACAAAAAAGTTAAGTCACAAATTATGTCCTTTTAACGAAATGATCTTTTGTGTAGAACTTGCTAAATTCCGAATATTGTATTTAACCGACCATTCGTTTTTGATTTTTTGTTCTTACACACACAAACACTCACAACTTACAGATACAGGTTTTTTATTCAGTTTCTCTAGCCCGTACGCACATTGTAATGCGCTCAAAAATTCGAAATTTCACCGGAAATACATTTTTGAGACACTCTGAACCCCCCTAAAAAGCATTTCTAGAAACAAGTCCGTATTGTGTGTGTGTGTGTGTGAGAGAGAGAGAGAGAGAGAGAGAGAGAGAGAGAGAGAGAGAACGCGCGCACGTGTGGGCAGCATAGCTCAAAAATGAAAACTCTGTTAAATACCAAACTTGATATTTAATTTTAGTATCTTCCAGGGATGCGACACGAAGATTTTGAGAAAAATCCCCCCACCCCAAACTATCCTTTACATGGAACTTTTTTGGCAAATTTTCATTTATGCATATTAAACATATTTGCCGGACAAACAAATTTACATCATGAATTTTCTCGGAATAGCCTCTGAAGACCACTTTATTCTGGATGAAGTTTACGAAATTGTCGATAACTGGCAAACCGTAAGAAAAACACAAAAACTTATTTAACATAAAATATAGATATCGTCAAAACACACAATTTATGTTACGTACATTTGTTGATCGTTTTTGAGATATTCCTTGTTTTTGGCTACAGTTTTAAAACAACTTATACTTTTGTCATACAGGAATTTGTCAACTCCTGTCCTTACAAACAAACGCACTTCAGTCACATAGCAACCAGCTTTTGATTATCACTTTAACCTATGGTAGACGCTCCCTAAAATAGCTGTCTGCGGATAAATACTACTTTAGCGGCCTAGGCTGCAAAAAGTGCCGTAAAACCTGAAGCGGCGTCATAAAATCCAGATGGCAGTGACCAGTCATAACAACGTTCAATGATTCTGGCTCAGGTTGAAATTTCCTCGGGACTGTCATACATATTTTGTCACAAACCCAACACAAGCGTGGTCAAGCATGGTTTTGTTACAAGACGTTGCTACCAATAAAATTGCTGATCATCACTTCTGTACTGCAGTGCTATATTACACATATTTATTACTTTCTCTACACGTAATATGTTGTGTTTAGAGAAGGTATTGCACTCCACCGGCAATATATTTTTTAAAAGGTCCGTGTGTGTGTGTGTGTGTGTGTGTGTGTGTGTGTACACTATAACTCAAAAGCGAAAACTCGGTAAAACACACAATTTATATTATTTACATTTTTCGAGGAGTTGATCATTTTTTAGATATTCCTTGTATTTTGTTTCAGCTTTGAAAAGCTTATTTATACTTTTCTCATTGAGGAGTTTCTCAACTCCTGTCCGTACAAACAAAGGAACTTCAGTCACATAGCAACCAGCTTTTGAGTATCACTTTAACCTATGGTACTCTCATTTCGCTTCTACTTACAAGGAAGCAGCAGGTAATAAGACTATTTCTCTAATTTTTTCTCGGTTAGCATGAAGTAAATAAAAGTATAAGCTTTTTAACAATAATTTGTTGCATAGATATAAATAAAGTCAAGTGAATGGAACACATCAGATTTTTTTGTTTAGTACATATAATTTACAGAGATTTTATTAAAACCTAATGTACGTACCACGTATATAAAAACTTTGTTTAGTATACTTAATACATAAGTAGCATTTCAGGAGAGTTAGTAGTCATTAACAACTTATACAGTTCAAAGTAGAACAAAAACATCACGTAGATGTTGTCCTAACATTTTATTTCACTATCTTCAGCAGCTCCAAAGAAAATTTATTTATATCTATTCATAAAAATCTGATGTGTACCATTCACATGACTTTCTCTACATCTCTGCAACACATTATTCTTAAAAACCTTAAACTTCTATTTACTTCATGCTAATCAGATAACAATAGCAGAAATAGTCTTATTACTTCCTTGTTAGCAGAAGGGAAATAAGGTAGTACTCTAGGCTAAACTAATAATCAAAAGCTGGTTGCTATGTGACGGAAGTTTCTTTGTTTGTATGGACAGGAGTTGACAAATTCCTGCATGAGAAAAGTATAAGTTTCTCATAGCAGAAACCAAAAACAAGGAATGTCTCGAAAACGAACTCCACGAAATATATATAACATAAATTGTATGTATTAACGTGCTCTACATTTTTTGGTGTAGTAATTTTTTAAAATAAGAACTGAAGCTTTCCTGGCGACGTGTTAATTCAAAATCTTCTCGGGCTTCTAGCCAGGTAAAAACTTGGCTTAACACCAACGTTTCGAAGAAGTGCATCTTCCTCGTCCTCATCAGTTCACCCTGAAGACGAGGAAGATGCACTTCTTCGAAACGTTGGTGTCAAGCCAAGTTTTTACCTGGCTAGAAGCCCGAGAAGATTTTGAATTAGTAATTTTTTGTCTGTTTGTCTGTTTAGCAGTTATTCAAAATTATGTAAAATTCATCCAGAATAAAGTACTCTTCAGAGGCTATCCAAGAAAATTCAAAATATACATTTTATTTATCAGGTATATATCTCTAATATACGACATTTTCATCAAAATCGTTAGCGTCATTTTTAAGAAAATCAAAATTTTCGAAACCCGTTCCAACCGTAGTTGGGGGTGCGGCGATTTTTCTCAAAATCTTGGTGTCGCAACCCTGGAAGATACTAAACTTAAATACCAAATTTGGTGTTTTACCGACTTTCCGTTTTTGAGTTATCGTGTTCACAGGCACACGGACAAACACGGACCTTTTTCTCAAAATGCTTTTTTTGGATGCAGAGGACCCTAAAACATATATTTCCGATGAAATCTCGGTATAACATTTTGGGTGGAGTGCAATACCTTCTCTATACACTATATACATAGCACGTATAGAGAAAATAAAATCTGATGTGTTCCATTCACAGGTCTTTCTCTACATTTCTGCAACAAATTCGATTTAAAATGCTTATACTTCTATTTACTTCATGCTAATCGACAAAAAATTAGCAGAAATAGTATTTTACTTGTTTCCTTGTAAGTAGAAGGGAAATAAGGGAGTAGCATAGGTTAAAGCGATAATCAAAAGCTGGTTGCTATGTGACTGAAGTTCCTTTGTTTGTATGGACTGGAGTTGACAAATTCCTGTATGAGAAAAGTCAAGTTTTTCGAACCTGAAGACAAAAACAAGGAATATCTAAAAAATGATCAACTCCACGAAAAAAATGTATGCAACATAAATTGAGTGTTTTAATGTGCTCTACATCTTTTGAGTTGTAAGTTTTTGTCTATCTCTCACGGTTTAGCAGTTATGCAAAATTCCGTAAAATTCACTCAGAATAAAGTAGACTTCAGAGGCTATTCCCAGAAAATTCAAGATATATATATTTTATTAGTCAGGTAAATATCTGAAATATACGACATTTTAATCAAAATCGTTATAGCCACTTTTTAGAAAATCAAAATTTTCGAAAAAAGTTCCATGTAAAGGGTAGTTTGAGGTGGGGGGATTTTTCTCAAAATCTTCGTGTCGCATCCCTGGAAGATACTAAACTTAAATACCAAGTTTGGTATTTTACAGACTTTTCGTTGTTGAGTTATCGTGTTCACAGACACACTGACACACGGACGGACATACACACACAGAGACACACACACACACACACACACACATACATACACGGAGCTTTTTCTGAAAATACTTTTTTTGGATACAGGGGACCCTAAAACATATATTTCCGGTGAAATCTCGGTATCGAATTTTTTGGTGGAGTATGATACCTTCTCTATACACTATGTACATAGTACGTGTAGAGAAAGTAAAAATCTGATGTGTTCCATTCACATGACTTTCTCTACCTCTCTGCAACAAATTATTATTGTTAAAAAGTTTATTCTATTTACTTCATCCTAATCGAGAAAAAAATTAGCAGTCTTATTACTTACTTCCTTGTTAGCAGAAGGGAAATAAGGGAGTACTATAGGCTAAACTAATAATCAAAAGCTGGTTGCTATGTGACTGAAGTTTCTTTCTTTGTATGGACAGGAGTTGACAAATTCCTGTATGAGAAAAGTTAGGTTTTTCATAGCTGAAAACAAAACCAAGGAATAGTCAAAAACGATTAACTCCACGAAAAAACGTATATAAGATAAATTGTGCGTTTTAAGGTGCTCTACATTTTTTGAGTTGTCTTTCTCCATCTCTTACGGTTTAGCAGTTATGCAAAAATCCATAAAATTCATCCAGAATAAAGTAGTCTTCAGAGGCTATTCTGAGAAAATTTAAGATATACATTTTATTTGGCGTGTAAATACCTTTAATATATGAAATTTTAATCAAAATTGTTAGAGCCATCTTTGAGAAAATCAAAATTTTCGCAAAAAGTGTGACTTTTCTCAAAAGCTTCGTGTCGCATCCCTGAAAGATACTAAACTTAAATACCAAGTTTGGTATTTTATTGACTTTTCGTTTTTGAGTTATCGTGTTCATGGACACACATACACACGCGCGCGTGCGGACCTTTTTCCGAAAATGCTTTTTTTATATAAAGGGGACCCTAAAACATATATTTCCGGTGAAATCTCGGTATCGAATTTTTGGGTGGAGTGCAATACCTCCTCTGTACACTATTTACATAGTGCGTATAGAGAAAGTAAAAAGTAATTGACAGAAAATGCTGTTAAAGTCAAAAATGTACAAAACAAACCCACATACACATATATGTAACGAACTTGCAAAGAATCCACGAGGTTTGAACACACAAAAGCTAACCTACTTAACGGTATACCAATATGCAGAGCGAGACTTCTCCTAAAAGATGGTTAAAGGTTACCTTTTCGCTCCAAAGTGTGGAGCATTTGAGGCTATTTTTACTTTCTTTACTCGTACTATGTACACAGAGTATAGAGAATGTATTATATTGCATCCGAACATTCGATACCGGCAATACATGTTTTGGATCTCCCTGAATCAAAAAAAAAAAAAAAAAAAAAAAAAAAAAAAAATTGGGTGTGTGCGCGCGCGTCTGTGGACAGCATAGCTGAAAAAGGAAAAGACCGTTAAATACCAAACTCGGGATTTAGGTTTGGTAGCTTACAAGGATGCGACACACTTATTTTGAAGAATATACCCGCATCTCAAACTACCCTTTCCATGGAAAAGATTTCGAAAATTTTGATTTTCTCAAAAATAGCTCTAACGATTTACATTTGCATGCGAAATAAAATGTGTATCTTCAATTTTCTCGGAATAGTCTCTAAAGACCTCTTTATTCTGGATGATTTTTATTACTTTGTCTATACGTACCATGTACATAGTGTATAGGGAAGGTATTGTACTAGACTACCGAGATTTCACCGGAAATATATGTTTTAGGGTCCCCTGTATCAAAAAAAAAAAAAGCATTTTCAGAAAAAGGTCTGTGTGTGTGCCCGTGTGTCTGGGAGCACAATAACTCAAAAACGAAAAGTCGGTAAAATACCAAAGTTGGTATTTAAGTTTAGTATCTTCCAGTGATGTGACACGAAGATTTTGAGAACAATCCCCCACCCCAAACTACCCTTTATATGGAACTTTTCTTCGAAAATTTTGATTTTCCCAAAAATGGCTGTAACGATTTTGATTAATATTTCGTATATTAAAGATATTTACCTCACAAATAAAATGTATATCTTGAATTTTCTGGGAATGGCCTCTGAAGATTACTTTATTCTGGATGAATTTTACGGAATTTTGCATAACTGCTAAACCGTAAGAGATGGACAAAAACTTACAACACAAGAAATGTAGAGCACCTTAAGACACAAAATTTATCCTATATACATTTTTTTCGTGGAGTTGATCGTTTTTGAGATATTCCTTGTTTTTGGTTTCAGTTTTAAAAGTCATACTTTTCTCATACAGGAAAATAACAATTCCTGTCCATACAAACAAAGGAACTTTAGTCACATAGCAACCAACTTTTGACTATCACTTAAACGAATAGTACTCCCTTATTTCGCTTCTACTTACAAGTAAGTAAGTAATAAGACTATATCTGCTTTTTTTCCCCTCCCGTTTAATATGAATTAAATAGAAGCATAAGCTTTTTAACAATAATTTGTTGCAGAGATATAGAGAAAGTCATGTGAATGGAACAGATCAGATTTTTCAATTTGGCATAACTGGTAAACTGTAAGAGATAGACAAAAACTTACTACACAAAAAATGTAGATCACGATAAAACACCCAATTTATGTCATATACCTACATTTTTTCATGAAGTTGATCGTTTTTTAGATATTCCTTGTTATTGGTTTTAGCTTTAAAAACCTAATTTTTCTATACAGGAATTTGTCAACTCCTGTCCATACAAACAAAGGAACTTTACCACATCACAATCAGCTTTCAACTATCACTTTAACCTATGGTATTCCCTTATTTGGCTTCTACTTACAAGGAAGAAAGTAATAAGACTATTTCTGTTAAGTTTTTGTCGATTATCATGAAGTAAATAGAAGCATAAGCTTTTTAACAATAACTTGTTCACAGATGCAGAGAAAATCATCAGATTTTTTTCTGTGAAATGCAGACTGCAGTAAAAAATGGCACATGCATTAGTTTGTTTTTAAAAATATGTTTAAAACATAAATTATTCGTATAGTGTTACAGCATTAAATTAAATAACACCAATTTAAAAGAGTGCCCAAAAGCCTAAAAATATCCCCTTTTGGTAATTTCTATTATTTAATTTTCCCTTGATGCTCTGTATACAAAATATTAGCGGAAAATCCTTTAAAATGGCCTCCAACTACACCTTTTTCAAGATGTGGCATTAGGACTTACAGAACTCAGCACTCATATTCATTTTAATATCCGCAGGATTTGAACTGTACGTTAAGGGCCATTCACATCGACAATCAACCGTAGACGTAACGTAGACACAGAAGCTTGCAGCCAATATATGTATAGGCTCATTCACAATGATTACATTGACATTGAAACCGTAGTACGTTAACATAGAAGCTTGCAAACGTCAAGCTTTTGTGTCAAAGTTAACATGCAACGTAGGAATCAACAATGAGAACACTGCTCGATGTGTTATTAAAATGGCTTCGTTTGATGATTCTCACATTTCTCCTCCGTTAATTCGTCTTTTATTAAGGGGATGAATCCACAACCGTCTACGTCGAGATATCCGTTCTTTAAAACATAAAACACCAAGCAAATTTGTTACTCTAAGTTTGTATGTGCACTCTCGTCTCTGCCAGCCATTTTAGTTTGCTGTACACTCGCAAGGCGCAGTTCACTTGTTTTAATTTCTGATTGATTATTGCCTATGTTTTTCGTTTGTCATTGAGAATGCTCATGGTGCATCTAATTCTCCGTCTACTATATTCTTAGGGACACGTCTATGTTAATTTTAAACGTGAATGACCCTTACCATGTTCCCGAAAGTGGTAAAATCACAGACAGAGAGCCCTTGTTGAGAAACGTGTGATCAGATTCGTGTCTGGCTCGGGTATAATCAGCTTAATGTTTTTTCTTCTCTGCTGTAGATGGTTAAGTTGAGGGTATTGTGGGTAGATCGTAATGCGATTCCGCCTTACCTGGACTCGTTTGCCAGCTCAGCCCCCCGATGAACATCTTCCTGTAACACAAGACAAAAGACCTTGTAAGCTTGGGTTACTCTACTTTCACACAAAGGAAAACCGACACCAGAGCTGCAACTTGCACAGAACTGTTCCACTAATGCTCCCTTCTTTTGTTTCAGTCCTTTGCTAGAATTAAAATCATTACTGTGCGTTATTTGCAGAGAATGGGCAAAAAAGTACAGTCCTGCAACAGTTGCTCTCAGAATTTGATCAGTGGCGTACTCGTTGCTTCTCTCAGCTCTGCTTCTGAATGAATGAATACTTGTGAATGCTGTGAAATTGTTTTGTAAAGAACATATAAATCTAGTGTCTAATTAAAAAAATGGCGTGTTATTTATGGACGCTCTTTAGCTACAATGGTTCTCAGCGTCCCATTCTAAATTGGGTGTGAAAGACCGCTTAATTTTACTCGGAGGACTCTCGATCAGGCCGCAAATCTACGACACGAGACCAACGGCTTTACTTCCCTTCCGAAGGAAGCCATGCTAAGGATTTTTACACCCGAAAAAAATCCATCGTCCTCCGCCGGGTTTGAACCCGCGAACTTGGGCATATGAAGTTAGCATTGTAATTATACCAAGGAGGGCGACATTTAGTGTCTAATTATTTGTTATATTATGTTTGTCCTATTTTTTTTCTTTATTTTTGTTTTTAATTTTTAGGTAATCATAAATGCACTAAATATATTGGTATTTGAACCAAAAAAGCTAGGATTATTCTGATTTGCCTCTGATATTTTAGGTCTATTCCTAATAAATTAGGAGGTGTAATTGCCAAAATATTTATTTAGTATAATAACTAAGAACTTTTGATTTCCAATCAAAAAGTCTATAATATTTACAATAAATAATTCAAAATTTAAGTTATATATCCTTAATCGTATTAATAATATTTATTGACATAGCAGTATCATACATTAGCTTCAATCGCACGTGTCCGCAGACCGCACGTGCTTTTGTAATACACAACATAGTAAGCGATATAAAAAACAAATAAAAAACCAACGACAAAGAAAACAGTAAAGACGAAAATAAAAAGACAAAGATATTCAAATACAGCAATTTATAACACCAATAACAATAACCCTATTATAATACACAAATGCACTTAAGAGAAATATATACACATAATATACACACAATATATAAAACCACAACACAACAATGACTCAAGTATGACAAAGTATATGTATGTGAACATTGTAATCATTTTGTTTAGCTGTTCTTATCCCCCCCCCCTCCTTTTCTATTATCAGCCTTCTCAGATCTCAGCTATCTTGCTTTAAGTATAAATTAACCTAGCCCGTCCACGTCTTCCGTGCCTGCCAGTAGCGTCCAACATGCTTCTAGCTCTACATTCGCGGTGGTAAAGAATCGTGGTAAATATGAAATTACATAAAAGTTAGTGGTGTAAATCAATGCAGTAGCAGAGTTACAAACTATACAATATACCTATGTTTTGAGAGTTTCAGCTTGTATGCGTGTGGGCATGTGTGATGAAGTTTTTTTTTTTTTTTTTTTCTTCATATATTCAGAAATTATTGTGGTATTATATTCAGTAACAGTTCTGACATCAGGTTATTAGAACTTTTTTAGCATTACATAAAATTTAGTAGTGCATACGTCTATAGAATTGTAGCATTGGAATATGTGTGTGTGTGCGTGCAACATTTAGAAACTGAAAAATTTTAGATAGAGGATAATTTAAGTCACCCATTTCCAATCATGCTTCTTTGAATGCGTTATATTTTTGTATATATGATATACGACGCACATAAAGAGAAAGGTTATGATGACTGAATCAGTTGTGAGAAATTTACAAACACGAATAATCCTTCTTCAGAAACAACAATAAAAATTTTTCACTGAACTTATGTTTACATAGAGATCTTCTGGTGCCAAATGTCAAACTACGGAGATATGAAAAGCGTCCGCTTACTCTGAATGTAACCCGAAATAAACAAACAATTTGTATGTCTTAGGTGGTTTCGATTTAAAATAAGAGTGTCTACAGTTTACCTTACACCAGATACTTTTTACTTTCTATAAACTTACTATGTACATAGTGTATAGAGAAGGCCACCCAAAAAAATCGATACCGAGATTTCACTGGAAATACATGTTTTAGATTCCCCTGAATCCAAAAAAAAGCATTTTTGGAAAAAGCCCGTGTGTACCTGTGTGTGTATGTGTGTGTGTGCGCCTGTGTGCAGCATAACTCAAAAACGAAACGACCATTAAAAAACCAAACTTGGTATTTAAGTTTAGTATCTTCCAAGGATGCGACAAGAAGATTTTCAAGAAAATACCCCCCCCACCCCCAACTACTCTTTACATGGAACTTTTTTCGAAAATTTTGATTTTCTGAAAAATGGCTCTAACGATTTTGATTAAAATGTCATATTAAAGACATTTACCAGACAAATAAAATGTACATATATCTTGAATTTTCTGGGAATAGCTTATAAAGACTACTTTATTCTGGATGAATTTTACGGAATTTTGCATAGTTGCTAAACCGTAAGAGTTGAACAAAAACTTACCACACAAAAAATGTAGGGCACGTTAAAACACAGAATTTATGTTATATACATTTTTTTTTTTTCGTGGAGTTGATCGTTTTTTTAGATATTCCTTGTTTTTAGTTTCATCTTTGAAAAACTTTTATTTTTCTCATACAGGAATTTGTTACCCGTCTTCATACAAACAAAGGAACCTCAGTCACATAGGAACCAGCTTTTGACTATCACTTTAACCTATGGTACTCCCTTATTTCGCTTCTACTTACAAGGAAGCAAGTAATAAGACTATTTCTGCTAATTTTTTCTCGATTAACATGAAGTAAATAGAAGCAAAAGCCTTTAATAATATTGTTTGTAGAGATGTAGAGAAAGTCATGTGAATGGAACACATCAGATTTTTTGAACACACTCTGCTGTTTTTGCTATGCAAACACTTTTTGGAACGCTATAGCCAGACTCAAAAATGCGGACGTATTTTGTTTTTGAGCTTCTATTGTATTTTTCTGCTACCTCAATGAGGGATAATTGCTTTGGAGAAACACTATGTAAATGTGAGTGAGTGTGACCTATGGGCTAACATCTTAAAAAGGGAGCATACAATATTGTGCTCCAAGCGCTATGATTGAGGAATGCCGCTTTTGAAATTTAACATCCTGAAAATATCTTGTGCTCTCCTCTTCGCTAATAAATACGAATAAAATTGCTGGCTGTGCATAATAAGTTAATTCATTGGGATACATTTTTTATAAAATTACATAAAATGAAAATAAAGCTTATACTGTCAATTAAACGTTAGCCTTACAAAGGACAAGAGTTGGAACGGTTTAAAGAAAAAAAGCTTATGCGTTACACTCACATGACTTTCTCTAGCTGCTCAACAAACCTTACAAAAGGTTATTCTGCTTTCTACACCGTGCTAATTGAGATAAACAATAGCAGAATATTCCTATTAAGTAGTCGGAAACTAAGAGAATGCACTAGGCTAAAATGATAGTCAAATTTTAAAAAACTATCGTTATGCGATTGTCATTGCAAATCGCTTCTTTTTAAGGTAGTTTAACGCCTTTAACTTGGTTGGTCGTATCGGATGATGAATGACATTGCTGAAATGATGTTCAAATGATTTCGGGGTCTATGGAGCTTAATATTACTCGACAAGTAGAACAAAAGAAAAACAGACGTTTCATGTCTAAGAAAAATAAGTACTTCCCAATTGAAACCAATAAAAAGTAATATCTTGGAAACGGTTATTTCCCATCAAACTCGTCAAGGACATAAATTGTGTGTTTTGATGTCATCTACATGTTTTGTGTAGTAAGCTTTTGTCTACGTCTTACGGTTTTGCAATTAAGAAAAATTCGGCAAAATTCATTCAGAATAAAGACATCTTCAGAGGCTATTCCCAGAAAATTCAAGATATACGTTTTAGTTAGGATGTAAATATCTTTAATATACGGTATTTCAATCAAAATCATTACAGCCATTTTTGAGAAAAGCAAAATGTTTGATATTTTTTCTATGCAAAAGGTAGTTTGTGGTGGCGGGATTTACTTGAAAATCTTCGTGTTGCATCCTTGGAAGATACTAAACCTAAATACCAAATTTGGTATTTAACGGCCTTTTCGTTTTTGAGCTTATGCTGCCCACACACACACACACGATCATTTTTCTAAAAATCTGATGTGTTACACTCACATAACTTTCTCTAGCTGTTCTACAAACCTCCTACAAAAGATTATTCTTCTTTGTACATAATGCTAATCGAGATAAATATTATCAGAATGTTCTTATTACTTAATTCCTTATAAGTAAGAGACAATAAGGGAATGCGCTATGCTAAAGTGACTATCAAATGTTTTAAAAGCTATCGTCATGCGATTGTCATTGCAAATCACTTCTTTGCTTGGCCAGGAGTAGAACAAAAGTAAAACGGACACTTCCTGTCTGAGAAAAGTTTAAGTACTTCACTATTGAAACCAGTAACAAGGAATATCTCGGAAACGGTTACCTCCACAACAAAAACGTAAAGGACATAAATTGAGTGTTTTGACGTGGTGTACATATTTTGTGTAGTGGGTTTTTTTTTTTTTTTCTCTCTCTATCTCTTACGGTTTAGCAGTTGAGCAAAATTCATACAGAATAAAGAGCTCTTCAGAGGCTATTCCCCAAAAATTTGAGATATACATTTTATTTCGGACATAAATAGCTTTAATATACGGGATTTTAATTAAAATCGTTAGATCCATTTTTAAGAAAATCAACATTTTCGAAATTATTTCCATGTAAAGGGTAGTTTGTGGTAAGGGGATTTTTTTTTAAAATCTTCGTGTCGCATCCTTGAAAGATACTAAAACTAAATACCAAGTTTGGTATTTAACGGTCTTTTCATTTTGGGGCTATGCTGTCCACACACACACACACACACACACACACACACACACACACACACACACACACACACACAGTCGCCCTCCGTGGTGTAATGGTTACCATGCTGACTTCATATACCCAAGGTCGAGGGTTCACACCCGGCGGAGGACGATAGATTTTTTTCGGGCGTAAAAATCCTTAGCATGGCTTCCTTCGGAAGGGAAGTAGAGCCGTTGGTCCCGTGTCGTAGATTTACGGCACGTAAAAGAACCTCAATCCTGATAAGAGAGGCCTCTGAGCAAAATTAAGCGATCTTTCACGCCCAATATAGAATGGGACGCTGAGAACCAAAGCAGTTAAAGAGCGTCCATAAATAACAGGCTATTTCCATTACACACACACACACATGGACCTTTTTTTAAAAATGCTTTTTTCGGACTCAGGTGAAATCTTGGTATCGAATTTTTGGGTGCATTACAATACCTTCTCTATCCACTATGTACATTGTACATACGGGGCTAAAGAAAGTAAAAACGCGAGCCGGTTGGGGAATTTAATGCCATGGTAACTCAGTGGTTAGAGCAACTGGAAGGGAATCAGGAGATCAGTGGTTCAAATCCTGTCTGTCGCATTGAATTTTTTATTCTGACCATACCTTTCCAAAGCCTGTAAAACATTTGAAGAAAGGAAAAAACCTAATGTGTTCCATTCACATAGCTTTATCTACATCTCTGCAACAAATTATTTTTAAAAAGCTTATGCTTCTATTTACTTCATGTTATACGAGAAAAAATTAGCCGAAACAGTTTTATTACTTGCCTCCTTGTAGGCAGAAGCAAAATAATGGAGTATCATAGGTTAAAGTGATAGTCAAAAGCTGTAATGTTATGTGACTGAAGTTCCCTTGTTTGTATGGACAGGAGTTGACAAATTCCTGTATGAGAAAAGTGTAAGTTTTTCAAAGCTCAAACTAAAAACAAGGAATATGTCAAAAATTATCAACTCCACGAAAAAATGACCATTACATAAATCGTGTATTTTAACGTTCTCTACATTATTTGTGCGGTAAGTTAATGTCCATCTCTTACGGTTTAGCAGTTATGCAAAATTCCGGAAAATTCATCCAGATTAAAGTAGTCTTCAGAGGCTATTCCCAGAAAATTCAAGATATACATTTTATTTGTCAGGTGAATATTTGTGTATACGTATCAAAATCCTTATAGCCATTTTTGGGAAAATCAAAATTTTCGAAAAAAAGTTCCATGTAAAGGGTAGTTAGGGGTGGAGGGATTTTCTTGAAAATCTTCGTGTCGCAACCTTGGAAGATACCAACAGACCAGTTTTTAACAGACTTGTCGTTTTTGAGGTATGCTGCCCAAAGACATACACACACGGAATGTTTCTAAAAATAATTTATTTGGATTCAGGGGGTCTCAAAACATGTATTTCCAGTGAAATATCGGTATCGAATTTATGGGTGCATTACAATATCTTCTCAATGCACTATGTACATAGTACGTGTAGAGAAAGTAACTAAAAGGCAATGCAATCATGACAGGTATATAAGTTCATATTTAGAATGCTAATAAATCAGCTGCCATTAAAACTTCACATGTAATCGTCATGTCTGCAGGCAAGGAAGAGAAATTGTTAAAATGAAGCTACTGCAGCGCTATTCTAAGAACGACGTGGGTCGACATGATTATGGGCTGAAGGCGAGTACACTCGCTAACAATATTTCACTCTCAATGTCTGACACAAAATCTAACGAACACATGAAATCATCACGCCAAAGTACGTACAAAACGCAATGAAATACACCATCTAGTGTGAGTTAATATGAACAAACAGGTAAATGTAGTTTCATAAGCATTAGCAATTGTTACTCACAGATTCTTCACCGTGTTTTTATAACTTTTGCTGAGGTAGTTAACTATAGATGTTGCTTTCTGCAGGTACAGCAATTTGCTTATGTTTCCCTGTAGTTTAAACGTTTTATATAACAACCATATCAATTTCTCTACACGTACTATGTACACAGTGTATAGAGAAGGTATTGTATTACACCTAAAATTTTGATACCGAGATTTCACCGGAAATATATGTTTTAGGACATCGTCAATAAAAAAAAAAAAAATAGAAAAGTGGGTGTGTGTGTGTGTGTGTGTGTGTCTGTGGGCAGCATAGTTTAAATACCAAACTTGGTATTTAAGTGCAGTATCTTCCAAGTACGCGACACGAAGATTTTCAAGAAAATCCCCCACTCCCCTTCATGGAAAATGTTTCGAAAACTTTTGATTTTATAAAAAATGGTTTTAACGATTTATAAAAAGTTTGTATATTATGTATATCGAATTTTCTGGGAATAGCCTTGAAGGCCACTTTATTCTGGATGAGTTTTACGGAATTTTGCATAATTGCTAAACCGTAAGAGATGGATAAAAACTTACCGAATAAAAATGTTCTGCACGTTAAACACACAATTTATGTTATACACATTTTGGAGTTGATCGTTTTTGAAATATTCCTTATAACTGGTTTCAGCTTCAAAAAACCGAAGTAAGGAGTAGAGCGAACTAAGGGAGTACCATAGGTTAAAGTGATAAGTCAAAAGCTGATTACTATGTCACTGAAGTTCCTTTGTTTGTATAGACAGGAGTTGACAAATTTCCTTGATAAAGCTGAAACCAATATCAAGGAATAGCTCAAAATCGGTCAACCTCATGAAAAAAATGTATATAACATAAATTGTGTGTTTTAACCAGCACTACATTTTTGTGTGGTAAGATTTTGTTTATATCTTACGGTTTACCAGTTATGCAAAATTCCACAGTTTAATCCACATTAAACATGTCTTCAGAGGCTATTCCCCAGAAAATTTAAGATATACATTTTATTTGTCAGGTAAATATCTTTAAATGCTATGTTAATCAAAATCGTTAGAGCCATTTTTGAGAAAATCAAATTATCGAAAAATTTTCCATGTAAAGGGTAGTTGGAGTGGGGGGGATTTCCTTGAAATTCCTCGTAACGTTTCCTTATAGGATGCCGAACTTAAATACCAAGTTGGGTATTTAACGGACTTTTCGTTTTTGAGCTATGCTGTCCACACACCTTTTTCCAAAAATGTTTCTTTTTTGGATGCAGGGGGACCCAAAATATGAATTTCCGGCGAAATCTCGGTATCGAATTTTGGGTGGATTACAATACCTTCTCTATACACTATGTACATAGTACGTGTAGAGAAAGTAAACACTTGGGTATTAGGAGACATTACAAGTGAATAGAAGAGTGGAGAAGGTTCTATTTTCTAATGAAAAGCTATTTAGAAGCGCTGGGCTTGAACGTCTCGCATGTAAGAAGAAAATATCAAACAATGCAAAATTACATCGTTTATCCAATCACCATAATCAGGCATTTTACTAATTATTTGTCTTCAGTACTTCCTTTCTTTTTACGAAAAATTTTATTCATTGGAATAAATTGAAATTTTTAAAAAGGGATTTTTTTTAGTTAGGTAGATTTAAGTAAAAAATCTGAGGTGTTCCATTCACATGACTTTCTCTACATCTCTGCATCAAATTATTGTTAAAAAGCTTATGCTCCTATTTACTTCATGCTAATCGAGAAAAAATTAGCAGAAATAATCTTATTACTTGCTTCCTTATAAGTAGAAGCGAAATAAGGGAGTACTATAGGTTAAAGTGATAGTCAAAAGCTGGTTGCTATGTCACTGAAGCTCACTTTTTTTTTTTTTTTTTTTTTTATTTTTGTATGGACAGGAGTTGACAAACTCCTGTATCAGAAAAGTTAAGTTTTTCAATGCTGAAACCAAAAACAGGAATATCTCAAAAACGATCAACAGCAAATGTATACAACATAGATTGTGTGTTGTAATGTGCTCTACATTTTTTGTGCAGTAAGTTTTTGTACACCTCTTACGGTTAACAGGCAATATTCCGTAAAATTCATCCAGAATAAAGTGATCTTCAGAGGCTATTACCTAAAAATTCAAGATATACATTTTATTTGTCAGGTAACTATATTTAATATGCTATATTTTAATCAAAATCGTTAGAGGCATTTTTGAAAAGCTCAAAATTTTCGAAAAAACTTCCATGCAAAGGGCAGTTTGGAGTAGGGGGATTTTTCTCAAAATATTCGTGTCGCATCCCTGGAAGATACTAAACTTAAATACTAAGTTTGGTATTTTAGCGACTTTTCGTTTTTGAGTTATCCTGTTCACAGGCACACACACACACACGGGCCTTTTTCTGAAAATGGTTTTTTTTGATACAGGGGACCCTAAAGCGTATATTTCCGCTGAAAT
The DNA here is from genome assembly GCA_030762935.1 of Hymenopus coronatus. Classification (NCBI taxonomy): domain Eukaryota; kingdom Metazoa; phylum Arthropoda; class Insecta; order Mantodea; family Hymenopodidae; genus Hymenopus; species Hymenopus coronatus. The sequence goes on along the minus strand of CM060888.1, from coordinate 134,704,626 downwards.
ATCGGTATCGATTTTTTGGATGGAGTGGAATACCTTCTCTATATACTATGTACATAAAACGTGTAGAGAAAGTAATAAAAACGTCAGAGAACAGCAGACCAAGTAGTGACAGAAACCAGCGCATTTGGAATTCAGACGGTCTCAAACAGCGAAGTTAGCTTCGCGTAGAAACAATGGCCTTGTCTTCTGACTGATGACGTCATGCACATTTACTTTGTGCTAGGTGTATTGTCACTAGCCCTTGACAGAGCTCCAGCTAAACGTCATCGGCTTACATCACTCCAAAATTAGCTGTTCGCCAAAGTCACGCAATCCGAGCTGAGCCTCGAGTTTGCGACATACGTACCTGCCTGTATTCGTTCGCCCGGCTACTTTACATGTTAACAAGAGCTACAAGTTTTTTACTTTCTCTATACGTACTATGTACATAGTAAATAGAGAAGGTATTGTAATGCACATAAAATCGATACCGAGATTTCACTGGGTCCCCTGTATCCAAACAAAGTATTTTCACAGAATGGTCCATGTGTCTGTGAACACGATAGCTCAAAAATGAAAAGTCGGTAAAATACCAAACTTAGTATTTCAGTTAAGTATCTTCCAAGGATGCGACACGAAGATTTTGAGAAAATTCTCCCCACCTCAAACTACCCCTTACATGGAACTTTTTAGGAAAATTTTTAATTGTTTTAAAAATGGCTAACGATTTTGATTAAAATATAGTATATTAAAGATATTTACCTGACAAATAAAATATGTATCTTGAATTTTTTGGGAATAGCCTCTGAAGACTACTTTATTCTGAATTAATTTTACGGACTTTTGCATAACTGCTAAACTGTAACAGATGGACAAAAACTTGCCAGACCAAAAAATGTAGAACACGTTAAAACACACAATTTATGTTATACACTTTTTTTTTTTTTTTTTTTTTTTTGAGGAGTTGATCGTTTTTGAGTTATTCCTTGTTTTTGATTTCACCCTTAAAAAACTTATACTTTTCTCATGCAGGAATTTGTCAACTCCTGCCCATACAAACAAAGGAACTTCAGTCACATAGCAACTAGCTTTTGACTATCACTTTAACCTATGGTACTCCCTTATTTCGCTTCTACTTACAAGGAAGCAAGTAATAAGACTATTTCTGCTAATTTTTTCTCGATTAACATGAAGTAAATAGAAGCATAATCTTTTTAACAAATTTTTTGCAGAGATGTAGAGAAACAAGGGAGTACTATAGGTTAAAGTGATAGTCAGCTATTTTTTTTTTCTTTTCCCGAGTAGCATGAAGTAAATAGAAGCATAAGCTTTTTAACAATATTTGCAGAGATGTAGAGAAAGTCATGTGAATGGAACACATCAGATTTTTGTTTTAAATATTTCATTGCGTAGAATTACTTATAGGAGCTGGATTATTAATTAGAAGCATTACATTAGCTCGATAAATGTCTTACTTTATGCAGATGATGTGATTATGCATAACAGAAAACAAAATCTACAAAGAGCTATCTTTAAATTGAATTCAACGAGTAAAGAATATCATTTAAGAATATCTTAAGAGAAAACTAAAATAACGGGAGATATTTTGTTCGTTCAGAAGTATAGAACGATAAAACATTGGAGCACACTGATTTTAACACCTCACGATTGTGTGAAGCATATATATTTCTGATGAGTTTCTCTACCTGTCCCATAAATAAACTTTCCCTACAAGAGATGATTATTTTATTTACGCCGTGCCAATCGAAATAAATGTTAGCAGAGGTCTTATTGCTTGCTTCCTTGTAAGTATAAGTAGAATACAGCCTAAAGCGAAGTCAAATATTTTAAAAGATAATCGCTATGTGAAACAATTGAAATTCTGTTCTCTTTTGCATTCCGGGGGTAAAATAAGAGATAAAAAGAAAGTTGACTTCCCGCCTGAGAAAAAGCGAAGAACCGAAATAAGAGAGTACCATAGGTTAAAGTGATGGTCATAATCTGGTTGCTATGTCACTGAAGTTCCTTTGTTTGTATGGACAGCACTTGACAAATTCCTGTATGAGAAAAGTACAAGCTTTTCAAAGCTGAAATCAAAAACAAGGAATAACTAAAAAACAACCAACGCCACGAAAAAAATGTATATACCATAAATTGTGTGCTCTAACGTGCTCTACATCTTTCGTGTGGTAGGTTTTCCTCCATCTGTTACGGCTTAGCAGTTATTCAAAATTCCGTAAAATTCCACCAGAATAAACTAGTCTTCAGAGGCTATTCTCAGAAAATTCAAGATATACATTTTATTTGTCAGGTAAATATCATTAATATACGATATTTTAATCAAAATCGTTAGAGCCATTTTTAAGAAAATCAAAATTTTCGAAAAAGTTCCATGTAGAGGGTGGTTGGGGGTGGGGATTTTCTTGAAAATCTTCGTGTCGCATGCTTGAACCAAACTTAAATACGAAGTTTGGTATTCAACGGTATTTTCGTTTTAGAGCTATGCTATCCACAGACACACACACGGACCTTTTTCTGAAAATACTCTTTTTGGATTCAGTGGGACCCAAAACATGTATTTCCGGTGAAATCTCGGTATCGAATTTTTGGGTGCAATAGAATACCTTCTCTATAGGACATTTTGCATAACTACTAAACCATAAGAGATGCACAAAAACTGACCACACAGGAAATGTAGAGCACATTAAAACACACAATTTATGTTATACGAATTTTTTTTCGCGCAGTTCATAGTCTTTGAGATATTCCTTGTTGTTGGTTTCAGCTTTAAAAAATTTACACTTTTCACATATAGGAAGGAATCTGTCAACTCCTGTGTATACAAACAAAGGAACTTCAGTCACATAGCAACCAGCTTTTGACTATCACTTTAACCTATGGTATTCCCTTATTTCGCTTCTACTTACAAGAAAGCAAGTAATAAAACTATTTCTGCTAATGTTTTTTCGATTTGTATGAAGTAAATGGAAGCATTAGCTTTTTAATTAACTTGTTGCAGAGAAGTAGAGAAAGTCATGTGAATGGAATACCTCAGATTTTTCCCCCCAGAGAATCATTTAAATTAACATAAACAAAACGTTTGTTAATGAATGTCTAATAGATTAAAATATACTTAATGTATAAAAGAGCTTTAACCATTTGGCTGAACACTCTCTGTAAACAAAATAATGCCTGGTTATATGATTCTAATAACTTCAATCAGTTAAACAAAATTTCAAATTATCATTTCTGCAGTGAAATTAATTCCCGGTCTTGCATTATCTATTTATGACTGGAAACCATGTGTTAAGAGTTTCACCGTTATATCTTCATAACTAATATTTTTCTCAATGCTTATCTATAGTATTTTCGCGACTGAAATTGCCCAGAAATACACGATTTGAGACTTCCTGAACTAAACACATTGTATGTGGGAATTGATTGTTTGTTACACGCCAGTCGTCTGTAGGACAGAAGTTGGAGACGTAGAGTCAAACTGAATAGTTCAAAATGTTACCATAGTAGCGCAGTGGTTTATCAACTGGATGGCAACCAGGGGATCCGAAGTTCAAATCCCGGCTATGGCATTGACTTTTTCAGTCTGCTTCTACCTCATCGCAAAACTGGTGTGGAAGAAACAATTATCTCACATTAGTTGGTCAACTATAAAGTCCACGACTTGGGTACCTTAAACCATTGAGGTGTGACATCTCAAAATAAATTTTAGATCTCCTGAGGTTTATCGGGAAAACCTGAATCAGTTGGTGAATTTGGTGCCATGTGTATGTTGTCGAGGCTTAGAGCTACTCGACGGAAACTAGGAGATACGTGGTTCAAATCTCGGCTATAGCATTGGTTTTTTACTTTCTTTACATTCCACCCAAAAATTCGATAACGAGATTTCACCGGAAATATATATTTTAGGGCCCCCTGTTCCAAAAAAAGTATTTTCAGAAAAAGGTCCGCGCGTATGTGTGTGTCCGTGACACGATAACTCAAAAACGAAGAGTCGGTAAAATACCAAACTTGATATTTAAGTTTGGTATGCTCCAGGGATGCGCCACAAAGATTGCCCCCATACCAACTACCCTTTACATGGAACTTTTTTCGACAATTTTTATCTTCTAAAAAATGGCTCTTCACGATTTTTATTAAAATTTCATATATTAAAGATATTTACCCGACAAATAAAATGTTTAGTTTGAATTTTCTGGGAATAGCCTCTGAAGACTAATTTATTCTGGATGAATTTTACGGAATTTTGCATAACTGCTAAACCGTAAGAGATGGACAAAAACTTACCGCATAGCAAATGCAGATCAGCATAAAACACACAGTTTATGTTAGATACATTTTTTTCGTGGAGTTGATGGTTTTTGATATATTCCTTGTTTTTGGTTTCAGCTTTGAAAAACATACTTTTCTCATACAGGAATTTGTCAACTCCTGTCCATACAAAAGGAACTTCAGGAGCATAGCAACTAGCTTTTGACTATCACTTTAACCTACGGTATTCGCTTATTCGCTTCTACTTACAAGAAAGCAAGTAATAAGACTATTTCTGCTATTTTTTTCTCGCTTAGCATGAAGTAAATAGAAGCATAAGCTTTTTATCAATAATTTGTTGTAGAGAAAGTCATGTGAATGGAGCACATACGATTTTTTAATTTTGATTATATATCTCCAAATAGAAGTGTTCCATTCAAAAGACTGTCTCTAACTATTCTGAACAAATGTTTATTTTTTTTCTACTTCATGCTAATGAGATAATTGTTTTATTACTTAGTTCCTTCTAGGTGAAAGGAAAATAAAGAATATCCTGGGAAACGATACTTAAATCATTTGAAAAAGTTATCCCTAAGCGACTGACTTTAAAATTCGGCACTCTTTACATGGCCAGGAGTAAAATATGTGAAAAATGGATGACATCTTCCTTTTCAAGCAGATTTTTGTCTCTCTCTTACGGTTTACTAGTTACCCTGCAGAAGTCATTCAGAATTTCAGCGGCTATTCCCAGAGAATTCAAGATATTTGTCATTTAAGTATCTTTAGTATGCGGTATTTTAATCAAAAATTTTATAACCTTAGAATTGTCTAAAATGTTCCATATCTTCGTGTCACATACCTGAAAATGTTGAATTTAAATATCCAGTTTATTGTTTAACATATCTTTTGTTTCCTGGTTATCATGTTCACGGACAAACACGGTCGCTCTTCTAAAACGTGTATTTCTAGTTAAATCTCGGTATCCAATTTTTGGGTTAGAAGAGAACGTAATTCTCTACCTATGTGTAGAGAACAAAACAGTATTAGAATAAGGTCATTGTATAAGTGAGTGTGTGTGTGTGAACAGCATACTAAAACTTTCACATGACTTTCTCTGGTTATTCTGGAACAAACTAGTACTTTGTACTAGTCAACATAAGTATTAGCAAAAATGTTTTTATTTCATATTTTCTCGTAAGTTGAAGGAGGATTAGGAAATATACGAGAGTCTTTTAAGAGAGGATCAATGTGATAACTTTAAAATTCCGTTCTTCTTCCATGTACAGGATTGCGAAAAATGAAAAAGGATTTCCCATTTGATAAAAGTATAATTATTGGAAGATGTAAACCAATTACAAGAAATATCCCGGAGATGATTAAATCCACAATCAAATGTGTCTGGCATAAACGGCTTCTTTAACTAGATCTACAATTTTTAAAGTAAGAATTTGTTTATCTGTTACTGTTTACCAGTTATGTAAAAGACATCCACAGTAAAAAGGATTTGGAGGCTAGAATTTGATTCATATGTTTTTCATACAGTGAAGTTGGTTTCATTTTACTTCGCTAAATTATGATAGAGAATTGTAACAAAATGTGTTTTAAGCTTTAGTTAGAACGCTTAATAGTTTTAACACAAGCCATCCTCTAGTAGTATTATTAGAATAAATAGGAAAATATCAGGAGTCACGGCCGCCAATCGATGCAAGGATCTTTGACCCCGTGTCAACACGCTAAGCTTGGCAAAACCTAGCTCATTTCTACCAATCGCGTTCCTCACAAATCCTATTTGGTAAGTCTTCATATTTAGAAAACTTTTACACGTATTTATCGCAAAGTGTTGTAAGATAAAACCTGTTCCACAGTACAAAAAACTATACAGGTTATGTTACACGTGAAATGAGCTCCGTTTGCATACATACAATTACATAATCATAAGTTGCAGAGAAAAACTATAGTGATATTAACTTTAAGTCTACACATATCACAACATATTATTTCCAATATTAATATTTTTACTTTCTCTACACCTACTGCGTACATAGTATATAGAGAAGGTACTATATTACACAAAAAAAAACATTTTTAGAAAACTGCCCGTGTATGTGCACGCGTGCGTCTGTGTGTGTGTGTGTGTGTGTGTGTGTGCGCGCGCGCGTGTGTGGACAGCATAGCTCAAAAACGGAAAGACCGTTACCAAAGACCGTTGGTATTTAAGACCGTTGGTATCTTCCAAAGATGCGACACGAAGGTTTTCAAGAAAATTCCCTCACCACCAAATATCCCTATATTAAAGATATTTACATCCCAAATAAAATGTATATATATGATGACCTCTTTATTCTGGATGAAATTTGCCGAATTTTGCTTAACTGCTAAACTGTAAGAGATAGACAACTTACCACACAAAAAATGTAGAGCTCGTCAAAACACACAGTTTATGTCCTTGTTATTTTTGTTGTGGAGGTAACCGTTTCTGAGATATTCCTTGTTGGTTTCAATTGTAAGGTACTTATTCTTTTTTCAGACAGTAAGTGTCCGTAGTTCTATTCCTGGCCAAGCAAAGAAGCGTTTTTCAGCGAGCTGACTTCTCACCCGGAGGTCCGGGGTTCGATTCCCGGCTGGGGCAGGGAATTTTTTTTTAACCAGAATTATTCCCTATCCCTCACAGAGTCTGGAAGTAAGTATGTGAGAGTGAATGTGCGTGTGCTTAGTAATATAAAGTGTATTAACTTAATGTTCTGAACCTACAGTTTCACAAGTCAAAGCCCCCGATATGACCATTGAAGTTAAAGGGGAAAAAATGAGATGGCGTTTTATTTATAGACGCTTTTTAACTGCTGTGGTTCTCAACGTTCCCGTTCTAAACTGGGCGTGGAAGACCGCTAAATTTTGCTCAGAGGCCTCTCTATCAGGCTTAAGGTTCTTTTACGTGCCGTAAATGTACGACACGGGACCAACGGCTTTACTTCCCTACCGAAGGAAGCCATGCTAAGTATTTTTACATCCGAAAAAATCCGTCGTCCTCCGCCAGGTTTGAACCCGCGACCTTGGGTATATGAAGTTAGCAACAACAATTTGCAATGACAATCGCATAACGTTAGCTTTTAAAACATTTGACTATCACTTTGCCTAGTATATTCCCTTAGTTCCCTTCTACTTATAAGGAACCAAGTAATAAGAACATTCTGCTAATGTTTATCTCAATTAGCATGGTGTAGAAAGAAGAATAATCTTTTGTAAAAGTTTATTTGTAGAGCAACTAGAGAGTTGTTTGAGTGTAACACATCAGATTTTTTTTAGTTATGTTACCACACACATAGTTTCTCAAAACACGTACATCCGGAAAAATATCAGTATCAAATTCTTTTTGGGTGGAATGTATATTCTATAAACGTGCTAAAGAACGTAAAAAAATGATTTTACATCGGTATAATACAACATATAAACTAGAATATCATGAAACTTTAATTATATACAGGGCGAATAATCTGAGTATTATGGTTTAACTTTTCTGCGTATTCCACAAGACTTCTTTCCTTTGTTCACCATGTAAGATGATAAACATTATGTTAATCCTTTTCCAATGGAGACATTCACTCAGACTTTGAATGCTGACGTCGCAAAACACAATCAGGAGATGTTAGTGACCTTTGAAACCCAGCGTAGCAAGCTGCAACCCTGACCTCAGATCTGTAACAATGAATCTATCAAGCTTCACATTTCTCAGACTTCTATCACACGCGCTGTGCCAACTGTTTTTCAATCTTAAGCAGAAGAATGTTGTTAGTGCGGTCTAGCTTACGTGCCAAATTATGTTGGAGTATAAACAGATAAAATTACTAGAACTGCATGAAGAAAATATAATTATTTTGGAAATGACATTTAATCTACAAATAGTACCTTAAGTCATTAACACTATTAAAATTATAAATACAAAAATCTTATGTGTTCCATTCACATGACTTTCTCTACATCTCTGCTACAAATTATTACAAAGCTTATGCTTCATCCTATTGAGAAAAAAAAAAATAGCAGAAATAGTTTTATTGCTTGCTTCCTTGTAAGTAGAAACGAAATAAGGGGGTACTATAGGTTAAAGTGATAGTCAAAAGCTGGTTGCTATGTGACTGAAGTTCCTTTGTTTGTATGTATGGACAGGAGTTGACAAATTCCTGTATGAGAAAAGTATAGGTTTTTAAAGCTGAAACCAAGCTATTTAAAGCTGAATATCTCAATAACGATCAACTCAAGGGAAAAAATATAAATGACATAAATTGTGTGATCTACATTTTTGTTAAGTAAGGTTTTGTTTATCTCACGGTTTACCAGTTAGGCAAAATTCAATCAAAATCATCCAGAATAAAGAGGTCTTTAGAGGCTATTCCCAGAAAAATCAAGATATGCATCTTATTTGGCATGTAAATAGCTCAAATAACAGAGATTTTAATCAAAATCGTTAGACCCATTTTTGAGAAAATCAAAATGTTCTAAATGTTTTCCATATAAAGGGCAGTTTGGAGTGGTTGGATTTTCTTTAAAATCTTCGTGTCGCGTCCTTGGAAGATACCAAACTTAAATACCAAGTTTGGTATTTAACGGTCTTTTCGTTTTTGAGCTAAGCTGTACACATACACAGACACACGGACCTTTTTCCAAAAATGCTCTTTTTGTATTCAGGGGGACCCATCATGTATTTCCGGTGAAATCTCGGTTTCGAATTTTTGGGTGGAATACAACAGGTACTTCTTATACACTATGTACATAGTACGTGTAGAGAAAGTAAAAATAAGAATAACATCAATAGTTAATTAGTTAAAATGACACAAATCTCATGGATTACGGTATTATCCAATTAACCAATTTATAAGTTATTTATATAACTTTGGTTTTAATAATTGAACGGAGTTGAAAATGCTATAGCTTGAATTAGAAAATATAATGAAGGGGGAGGAATCTAACTATTACAAAGTAGGCACAATCATCCAGAAAATTCCTAGACTCCTCTATTCCTAACTCTGTCTCTGAATATATTAACTTAATATCGTCTTTCATCTTATGTTTCAAGTCGTTCACTAAACCCGCGAGTTTTTTTCTTCTGGTCCAATGCCACAGCCATTTTGTGATCTCTTCTTGGTAAATCTGTGCATCATTTCATTCACTCCACTAATCTTCAAATCAACGTTTCAATGCTTCATCACGTCGTAATATCAGGTTTCCGCTCTATACTTTGCATGAGCAAATAAAAAATATAATTCTGGTTGAATATGAACTGGGTTACAAGAGGGTCAGAAGGAGTGAAATTATCTCCATCTCATAAAATATAAGATTTCTTTACAATGAGAAGGTTTAATGACTGATTAAAGACGAACAGCAAGAATTGCTCATGCAGGACATGTAGTCGATTTCTATGGCCACGTTCTACCCAAAGCAATGCTTAACCTCTTCCCCAGTTCCTTCTTTAAGTTTAAAGAAAATGCTCCTTTTTCTACTAGTTTCTATTTCATGACAACAGTTCTACTACTTCATTCCGAATTCTCAAGTACATCTTCTTTACTTTTCTTGCAATAAATACCGTTAATTCTTGCCACTACAATGTAATTTATCTCCAAGAGCAATTTGTCAATTCCTCCTCTATTAATCGGCTCAAATTAGAGCATTTTAATTCTCTTACTCACCATTCCTCTTCCAATTGTTCTGGAAACAATTCTAAGCAGACGTTGATCAAAATAGGTGATAAGATGATGTTACTTTTCTTCATGTATTGTTTGTGGCTTCTATCTTTAGATTCCACGTCAATTTATTGCAGATCCAGCGCCACATTAACTACTTTAGCTTTCCCTAACAAATTAAGATTCACATCGTAGTAATTCCAATTGCGTCTTCTTTGATCATTTTCCTCCCTGAAGCCGAAGTTCAACATTAATCACATGACTCTAAAAACGCTTACTATGGTGGCCCTAGTGCCCTGAGCTCTAGAAACTCGGCGTTACTCCTAAATTTAGCTTTATGTGTACCAAATAGCTTCGAAAAGATTATAACAGTTGTTGTTAGTAAGTAACGTCCAAATCTTAGATTTCATAATTTTGTGAATATACCGCTCATAGAGAATTTCAATTACGTTAGAAGATGTAATTCATTCATGAACAGTTCCTAGGTTGGAATAAAAGTTGCTGCTACTCCGGGCAACTTTTTGATTTTAATCGACCTGAAGTATTTTATGGACAATGTTCAGAAATGTGTGGTGACAATAATTGATTGAAAACAGCAATTTTCTCAGGCTTATAGATGGGCTTAGTAAACTGTTATTGATTTATATACTCTTAGCGCAAACTAGTTTCGCTCTAAACTCACTTTCAGTTTGTTTTCCCTAATTGGTTATTTCTCTAATGAGTCTCGGAAGAAACATGCGCTAGACGAAGCGTTGCACTTGTTCGGTCTGCGCTTTATGCATTTGCTATTTATTAAACAATGAACAACTGAATGTAGTGGTCATAAGCAGGTTTGAATCCCTTCTAGGTTATGGGAGCTTTTGATAGATGTAGTCTTCAAGAAACTCGGCTGTCAATCGTTTGGGTAGCAGTAGCTCATGAAATTGTTGCTATTTTGTAATGTGAGCACAACAGGCGGTGGACACTAACCGTACATGAAATTAAATGTAATGTTTATGGGAAAGGAAACATTTTCCAAGCACAAATTTAAGGTAGCTAGTTATGGGAACTGAAGAAGATCTGGACGAAACCTTAGAGGGAACATTCGTTGTCCTCCCCCTTATATATATATATCTATTTTTTTTTTTTTTTTTTTTTTTTGCTAATTTGGGCCGAGGTATTAACTTCTTACTCAAAAAAAAAAAAAAAAAAAAAAAAAAAAAAAAAAAAACCCTTGCATTTCAATGTATAAAATCGATCGCATAACATTTTAAAATATCTGCGGCACCGTGGCTGAGTGGTTAGACCGCTCGCCTCTCATCTAGGCGGTTCGATCCCAAGCGCCGGTATATGGGACATGTGGCGGACAAAAAAGGCGTCAGGGCCGGTTTTCTACGGGTATCCCGGTTTCACTCGTCACTCATTCCACCAATTTCTCCATCATCATCTTTCCTATCATCCATTTCACATTTATTTCATATCGTCTATTTCCTCACGCTCATCCCTGGCTGTGGACCAGCCACTCGTGCCAGGTTCTTCATTCTGTGGTTCATGCCGTTGGCTACCCGACAAGCTTCTGACCTCTAGGCACCCTTGTAAGTCCTAGAGGACTACAACAAAATTCCAGAGGTAGAGCTTAGATGGTTATAGTTTCAAAATTACAGCTTAAACATATTCCTCGATTTTACCCTTTTGTAAGCTTTAAAATGAGATACTGTTATGCGACGTTGTTTTATAGTTATCTCAACAACCGTTTGACAAATAAATTCCCCATTTTAAAAACCTGCTTCTTTTCGGTACTTAAATCTTCAGAATTCACACACTGCGGAGTTGGTGCATGCTAAAGATGGCTGAAGTACTGTTAAGGCTTTTGTGAGGTTGTTCTTAAAGAGTACGCTAAACCGCATTCAAACCTTTGGAAAACCGCGGATAAATGGCACTCAAATGTGTTATCCAAAAGGCACGAGAAAAGACCAAAGCAGGCACCAACAGATATTTGAAGTCGGGTCCTTCGGATCATGGAGTAGCCACGTTATAGCAACACTATGAATTGGTTTTTTTCTTGCTGTCATCGAAATAAATATGCAAAGGAGTTCATAAACTTAACTGAATATATTCCAAGATTTTCGCATTATTGTTATATTTTTATTTAACCTGGAGTAGTATTCCAAACAAATAAATGGGATTATGCACGATCCCTGGTGACAAAACGGCTTGAGGGATTTAACTTCATTTTATTGGGTTTTGAATTTTACTGTTGACAACAAAAATTTTGTTAACCTTATTACAGAATAATCCGTCCCTGTGTCAGGGCAAAATCAGTCACGTTTTATTACCGGGAGCGTGGATTTTTCAGTCGCGATAAAAGGTCCATGTTTATTTCAAGAATACACGTTTCATTCTCATACTGTAGAGAGTGCAAAAGGTAAATGCAGAGCAATCCTCAGAGGTATCTCCGGTCCTGCACACACTCTTGGGAATCCTTGCTTAGGACATGTCCATGACATAAAACATTATTAACAATTACAGCAACAAATTATTCTATTTACTTCATCTAAGCGAGAAAAATATTACCAGAAATAGTCTTATTACTTGCTTCCTTGTAAGTAGAAGCGAAATAAGGAAGTATCATAGGTTAAAGTGACAGTCGAAAGCTGGTTGCTATGTCACTGAAGTACCTTTGTTTGTATGGACAGGAGAGACAAATTCCTGTATGAGAAAAGTATGTTTTTCAAAGCTAAAAACAAAAACAAAGAATATCTAAAACGATCAACTCCAAGAAAAAACATTATATAACATAAATTGTGTGTTTTAACGTGCTCAACATATTTTGTATTTTAAATGTTCGTCCATCCATCTTCAGAGGCTATTACCAGAAAATTCAAGATATACATTATATTTGTCAGGTAAATATAATTAATATACCATATTTTAATCAAAATTTTTACAGCCATTTTTAAGAAAATCAAAATTTTCTAATTTTTTAAGATGTAAAGGGTAGTTTGGGGTGGGGGATTTTTTTGAAAATCTTCGTGTCGCATCCTTGGAAGATACTGAACTTGAATACCAAGTTTGGTATTTAATGTTTTTTTCGTTTTTTAGATATGCTGCTCACAGACACACACACGGACATTTTTCTAAAAGTGCCTTTTTTTTGGATTCAGGGGGTCTCAAAACATATATGTCTAGTGAAATCTCGGTATCGAATTTTTGGGTATAATACAATACCATCTCTATACACTGTGTACATAGTACGTGTAGAGAAAGTAAAAATAATGGAAGCCGAATAAAATTATATTTTACAATTGTGACTTTCGTTACTATAATCGGAGAGGAAGTTACAGTGCTGCCTACTCCTTTCTTCTATTTGTTCTTATCCTCCATAGTTTATTACTTTCTCTACACGTACGTACTATGTAAATAGTCTATAGAGAAGATATTGCACTCCACAAAAAAATATATTTTAGGGTCCCCTTTATCCAAAAAAAGCAATTTCAGAAAAAGGTCCGTGTGTCTGTGAACACAATAACTCAAAAATGAAAAGTTGGTAAAATACCAAACTTGGTATTGAAGTTAAGTATATTCCAAGGATGCGACACGAAGATTTTCAAGAAAATCCCCCCACCCTAAGTATCCTTTACATGGAACTTTTTTCGAAAATTTTGATTTTCTCAAAATTAATTACGATTTTGATTAAAATATCATATAGTAAAGATGTTTACCTGACAAATAAAATGTGTATCTTGAAATTTCTGGGAAGAGCCTCTAAGACTACTTTATTCTGGATGCATTTTCCGGAAATTTGCTTAACTGCTTAACCGTAAGAGATGGAGGAAAACTTATCTCACAAAGGATATAGAGCACATTAAAACACACAATTTATGTAAAATACATTTTTTTCGTGGAACTGATTGTTTTTGAGATATTCGGTGTTTTTGGTTTCTGATTTAAGAAATATACTTTTCTCATAATCTGTCAACTTCTGTCCATATAAAGGAACTTCAGTGACAGCAACCTGCTTTTGACTATCACTTTAACCTATGGTACTCCCTTATTTCGCTTCTACTTACAAGGAAGCAAGTAATAAAACTATTTCTGCTAATTTTTTCTTGAGTATCATGAAGTAACTAGAAGCATAATTATTTTAAGAGTAATTTGTTGCAGAGATGTAGAGAAAGTCATGTGAATGGAACACATCAGATTCGTATTCAATGCGTATCATTCAACATACCATTTTGTATTTTCAGATTCTCACCATGCTTTTAAGACTATTTGTACTCGAACGAAATAGCTACTTTTGCAATGCGTATCTTTGACGCAGCTAGATTTCTAGGTATTGTATGGTTTCGTAGCCTCTTGCGTTTCCTTCCAGACTTATTGCGTTCTTGAGCATCTCATTGTGCAAGTCAGAAGTCCAATTTTGGCGCGATAGCAGAAGACAAACAGAAAGATTCTCCGGCAATGCACTTATAACCTTCCACATGATAACAGCTCTAGAATGGTGAAACTGTTTTGTTGATCTTTCGCCTGAAGAGTTTCAAGAATTTTTCTGCACAAGTCTGCCCTCCATTTGAAAACTAACACTAGTTTCAAAAAGCACTTTCCTCCTCTTGTCTCACGAATTATATAAGGAATAATATTTGTAGCAGCTATTTGTATAAAATCGACTGTTATGGTCACCGTAGTGTTTAAAACATTGATCATATTTGTTTTATGTAGAATGCTAATATTTCATTTTGAGAGGATGTATTCGATAATTTGTCAAAATAGGGATCGAAAATATATCAGATATTCAACGAATATTGAGCAAAGTCAAAATAAGAAGGGAATTTGATTTTGTTTCTGTCTACAGCAATACTAGCCTTGAAATGCTATTAAAGTGAAAGCACTGTTGTTTATAAATTATTTAAACATTGAAAGTTAAACAAAAATGTATGTGGACGGCCTCCGTGGTCGAGGTCTGCGAGCTGACTTCTCACCCAAGGGTCCCGGGTTCGATTCCCGGCTGGGGCGGGGAATTTTCTGTAGCCAGAAGTATTCCCTATCCTCCACAGAGTCTGGAAGTATGTATGTGAGAGTGAATGTGTGTGTTTGAGGAAAATAAAATGATTTAAACCAAAGACAAGTTGTTTCAAGTGCAAAGTCCCCGATATGACCTTAGATGCTAAAGGGGGGGGGGGCAATATAAATGAAACAATAAAAAAAAAAAAAATGTACTGAACTCAGTAGATACTTATGATAAATTTATTGACGCATGTGATTTCTAGATTCGACAAATACAAAATGTAAATGTAGTGTTATTTATGAACGCTCTCTAACTACAATGGTTCTCAGCATCCCATTCTAAATTGGGCGTGAAAGACCGCTTAATTTTGATCAGAGGCCTCTCTGTCAGGCTTGAGGTTCTTTTACGTGCGTAAATTTACGACACGGGACCAACGGCTTTACTTCACTTCCGAAGGAAGCCATGCTAAGGATTTTTACGCCCGAAAAAATCCTTCGTCCTCCGCCGGGTTTGAACCCGCAAACTTAGGTATACGAAGTTAGCATAGTAACCATTACACCACGGAGGGCGACTAGATTGGACAAAAGTGAAACGTGTACAATAAATAAAAATGTTTTATTCTTCAACTAAAATGTATTTTAGTAAAATAGCCTTGTGTTTCTGTAATGACAGTCACTTATTTTACTGAGGTTTCTTTATTTGGATGCTTCCTTTCAATAATCAGAGCGTTTGTTTTTTACTGGCTCTGATTCAATACAGTAAGTGGGCGAATATTGTATTCCACCCCAAAATTCGATACCAGATTTACAGGAAATATACGTTTTGACAATCCCTGAATCAAAAGAAATATTTTTAGAAAAAGGTCGTATGTATGTCTGTATTCATTTGTCAGTGAGTTATGAGACAGTGGAATGTCCAAAGGTAGAAAACAGGTTGCACCGGCCCTGTCCGTTTCATGCGGCGGCACTTAGCTATAGACGCATGTGCAGCCAAATGACCCTGTCTCAAAAGATTGATCAAAGTTTTCGTGCGTGAACAGTAAAACTCAAAAACGAGCTAAATCAACCTCGGTATTTATGTTCACTACCTTATAAGGATGGCACACGAAGATTTTCGAGATAATTTTCCCTCCCAAGCTACACTTTACATGGAAGATTTTTAGCAATTTATTTTCTGAAAAATGACTCATGCATTTTATTAAAAAAATGAGATATTATATTACAAATTAAATCTATATGAAAAAATGATATATTGTATAGTTTCTGGAAATAGCCTAAGAAATCCTGGAAATCCTCTTCATTCGGAAGAAATTGTGTATAATTTTGTGTAACTGAAAATGCTAAGCGATAGACGAAAGCGCACAACAAAAACAAAAACAAAGAAAAAACTATGGCATCAACTATTTCCGAGATATCCGTTATTTATGTTTCGAATTGTTAAATACTTATCTTTAAATTCCTTTCGATACTTAAAAGTTTATCGCGATTGTATGAACAGTATTGAGTGTACAGGTGCTCAGTTCTTAAGATTTGACAATTGCTTTTCTCTTTCTATGTCTAAAGAAAAGTTTACTGTAGCTATTTCTGCAAAGCTCAATTAAACTGAAGTAAACGAAAAAAAAAAAATCTGATGTGATCTGACTTTCTCTACATCTCTGCAACAAATTATTATTAAAAAGCTTATACTTCTATTTACTTCATGCTAGTCGAGAAAAAATTAGGAAAAATAGTCGTATTACTTGCTTTCTTGTAAGTAGAAGCGAAATAAGGGAGTACCATAAGTTAAAGTGATAGTCAAAAGCTGGCTGCTATGTGACTTCCTTTGTTTGTATGGACAGGAGTTGACAAAATCCTGTATGAGAAAAATATAATTTTTTAAAGCTAAACCAAAAAAACAAGGAATATCTCAAAAACGAGTAACTCCACGAAATAAAATGTATATAATATAAATTGTGTGTTTTAAAGTGCTCTACATTTCTTGTGTGGCAAGTTATTGTCCATGCCTTACGGTTTAGTAGTTATGCAAAATTCCTTAAAATTCATCCATAATAAAGTAGTCTATAGGCTATTCCCAGAAAATTCAATATACACATTTTATTTGTCAGATAAGTATCTTTAAATACGACATTTTAACCAAAATTGTTAAGAGCCATTTTTGAGAAAATGACAATTTTTTAAAAAAGTTCCATGTAAAGCTTTGTTAGGCGGGGGGAGAGGATTTTCTTGAAAATCTTCGTGTAGCATCATTAGAATATACTGAACTTAAATACGAAGTTTTTTTACCTATGCTGTTCACAGATCACAGTCACAAACACACACGGATCTTTTTCTAAAAATGTTTCTTTTTTTTTATTCAGGGGGACCGAAAACATATATTTCCGGTGAAATCTCGGTATCGAATTTTGGGTGGAACGCACAACCTTCTCTATACACTATGTACATAGTACGTGTAGAGAAAGTAAAAAATCTATCTATTGTATTTTCTTCCGCATTTGACTCACATCGAAGACTTCAAGCGAGGCACTCTTATTCGATGTCCCTATACCTTTTCTCTTTTTAAAATGTAAACATTTTGAAAATTAATTGGTTTTGAAACATTTACAAGCTTCACAATATAAACATCGTAAATTAAAGTACTGCTTTAAGTTTACGATGTGTTAATTTCGCGAGGCAAATAATGCGGAGTTTTGATACAAGCTATTATTCATACTTTGGGAAAGTCTTTTCATATCCAATCCACAATGGACGTGGTTTTCCAAATATATTTGAATTTTGTAATTGCTGTCTAATTACTACACTAATATCTTTGAGGACATACAAACCTACGCCATTCTGAAATTTAGAATTATATTTTCTTCCTTTATTAACGAACTTTCGAAAATAATTGAAAAAGTTAAGGCATTAAGTATGCGTTAGGGACATTTATTCACAAAATATTTGAGTAACGCAACGACATTTTGTTAATCTATAATTTATCTTGTGCACTTTTTACTTTCTCTACACTTACTATGAACATAGTGTATAGAGACGGTATTGTAATGCACCCAAAAATTCGATACCAAGATCTCACGGGAAATGTTTTGAGGCCCCTGAATACAAAATAGAATTTTTAGAAAAATGTCCGTGTGGTGTATGTGTGTGTGAGTGTGTGTATGTGTAATTGGAGTAGCATAGCTCAAAAACGAAAAGTCCCTTAAAAACCAAACTTGGTATTTAGATTCGGTATCTTCCAAGGATGCGAAACGAAGATTTTCAAGAAAATCCTCCCCACACACAATTACCCTTTACATGGAACTTTTTTCGAAATTTTTGATTTTCTCAAAAATGGCTCTAACGATTTTAATTAAAATATCGTACATTAAAGATATTTACCTGACAAATAAAATGTATATTTTGAATTTTCTGGGAATAGCCTCAGAAGACTACTTTATTCTGAATGAATTTTATGGAAGTTTGCGTAACTGCTAAACCATTAGAGATGGACAAAATCTTACCACACAAAGAAAAAAAAAATGTAAAGCACATTAAAACACACAATTTATATAATATACATTTTTTTCTTGGGGTTGATCGTTTTTTAAAGATATTCCTTATTTTTGGTTACAGCTTTGAAAAACTTATACTTTTCTCATACAGGAATTTGTCAACTCCTGTCCATACAAACAAAGTCACTTAGCAATCAGCTTTTGACTATCACTTTAACCTATGGTACTCCCTTATTTCACTTCTTCTTACAAGGAAGCAAGTAATAAGACTATTTCTGCTAATTTTTTTACGATTAGCATTAAGTAAGTAGAAGCATAAGTTTTTTAATAATATTTTTTGCATTTATGTTGAGAAAGTCATATGAATTAAACACATCAGATATGTATATGGCTGGAATGTGATATTCGTTCATTTCTGTTATCACTACTTCCAAATGCTCTCGATTTAACTATATACAGAATGTATATGATAAATTTTAAATATTAAGATTTGAAATAATTTCTGTTCCGTATTGGAGTTCGTTTTAGTTGATTAAGAATTGTGTTTAAAAAAAAGAGTAAAACTATACATATGTGAAATATATATTTCGCTACAAATTATTGTTAAAAATTTTATGCTTCTATTTACTTCATGCTAATCGAGTAAAAAATTAGCAGAAATAGTCTTATTACTTGCTTCCTTGTAGGTAGAAGCGAAATAAAGCAGTACCATAGGTTAAAGTGATAGTGAAAAGCTGGTTGCTATGTGACTGAAGTTCCTTTGTTTGTATGGACAAGAGTTGACAAATTCCTGTATGAGAAAAGTATTAAAACAAGGAATATCTTAAAAATGATCAACTCCACGAAAAAAATATATATAACATAAACTGTGTGTTTTAATGAGCGCTACATTTTCTGCGTGTTAAGTTTTTGTCCATCTCTTACGATTTAGCAGTTTTGCAAAATTCCGTAAAATTCATCCAGAATAAAGTAGTCTTCAGAGGCTATTCCCAGAAAATTCAAGACATTCATTTTATTTGGCAAGTAAATATTTTAAACATACGATATTTTAATCAAAATCGTTAGAGCCATTTTTAAGAAAGTAAAAATTTTCAAAATGTTTTCCATGTAAAGGATAGTTTGGGGTGGAGGGATTTTCTTGAAAATCTTCGTGTCGCATCCTTGGAAGATACTAAACTTATATACCAAGTTAGGTTTTTAACGGTCTTTTCATTTTTGAGCTATGCTGCCCAGAGACACACACACACACATGCACATTTTTCTAAATATGCTTTTTTTATTCAGGGGTTCTCAAAACATATTTCCGTGAAATCTTGGTATCGATATTTTGGGTGCAACACAATACCTTCTCTATACACTATGTACATAGTACGTATAGAGAAAGTAAAAATCTGATGTGTTATACTCACGTGACTTTCTCTAGCTACTCTACAAACAATCTTAAAAGATTATTCTTCTTCCAACACCATGCTAATCGAGATAAACATTAGCAGAATTTTATTACTTAGTTCCTTATAAGTAGAATGGAACTAAGGGAATGCACTAGGCTAAAGTGATAGTCAAATGTTTTAAAAGCTGTCTAGATGCGATTGTCATTGCAAATCGCTTCTTTGCTTGACCAGGGTAGAACAAAAGAAACACACACACACACACTTCCGTCTGAGAAAAGTAGAAGTACCTCACAATTGAAACTAATAATAAGGAATACCTCGAAAACGGTAAGCTCCACGAAAAAATGTATATGACATAACTTGTGTATTTTAACAATATCCACATTGTTTGTTTAGTAAGTTTTTGTCTATCTCTTACGGTTTACTAGTTATGCCAAATTAAGCAAAATTCATTCAGAATAAACAAGTCTTTAGAAGCTATTCCCAGAAAATGCAATATATACATTTTATTTGTAACAGAAATGGCTTTAGTTTGTGGTATTTTAATCAAAATCGTTAGAGCCATTTTTAAGAAAAACAAGTTAGGGTTGGGAGGATTTTCTTGAAAATCTTCGTGTCGCATCCTTGGAAGACACCAAACTTAAATTCCAAGTTTGGTACTTTACCGCCTTTTCGTTTTTGGATATGCTGTCCACACACACACACAGACAGACAGACAGACAGACACACACACACGGACCTGATTCTAATTTTTTTTTTTTATTCAGGGGGGTCCTAAAACATGTATTTCCAGTGAAATCTCGTCATCGAATTTTTAGGTGGAATACAATACTTCTCTATTCCTATGTACATTGAACATACGGGGCTAGAGAAAGTAAAACTGTATATGACATAAATTGTGTATCTTAACGAGATCTATATTTTTTGTGTTGTAAGTTTTTGTCTATCTTTTACGGTTTACTAGTTATGCAAAATTCATTCAGAATTAACTGGTCTTCAGAAGCTATTCCCCAAAAATTCAAGATATACGTTTTATTTGTGAAGGAAATAGCTTGAGTATGTGGTATTTTAATCAAAATCGTTAGAGCCATTTTTAAGAAAAACAAAATTATCGAAACATTTTCTATATAAAGGGTAGTTAGGGGTGGGGGATTTTCTTGAAAATGTTTGTATGGCATCCCTTGAAAGACAACAAACCTAAATACCAAGTTTGGTATTTAACCGTCTTTTCGTTTTTGAGCTATGCTGTCCACAGACACACACAGAGACAGACACAGGCACACGGACCTTTGTCTGAAAATGCTTTTTTTGGATTCAGGGAATCCTAAAACATGTATTTCCGCTGAAATCTTGGCATCGAATTTTTGGGGGCAATACAATACCTTCTCTATCCACTATGCACATTGTACATACGGGGCTAGAGCAAGTAAAAATAGCGTTTTTTGTTTTTATTCTCTCCCTCTCTCTCTCTCTCTCTCTCTCTCTCTCTCTCTCTCTCTCTAAAAGGGATTGAATGGGAGCGTTTGGTTGTTTTAAAATATCAATAGCATGGAAATTTATAATTTTTTTTTTTTTTTTTTACACCAGCACCTCATTACATATAAAATTAAAGGACATTAAAAAAAGCTTTATAATTTACAATTATATATCTATGACGAAGGATTGCTGATTTATAACATTCTCATAGGTAACAGTCATCATTTTCAAAATTATATGAAGAAACTATTAACATTTTTAACAATTGAAACTAGGAAAATAACAAAAAGTAAGTAAACTTGAACCAAAGTTCACTCAACTGACTAAACTGGGTCGGATGTAAACCTATTTGGTAAACTTTTAGGCCATCCGAATGATAGAATGACTAGACAGTACACAAACACAGAAATGTACACCACCAAACATCCTATCCCATAGCGGGATTCGAACCCGCAACCCTTTCGCGATAAAAAACCTGAACGCCAACCGCGCCAACGACTTGTATCGACTTGGAATCTGAGATTGACAAATAAATACTCTTCATAATTTGAATATCAAATTTAAAATGTTGAGAGGCTATTTTAACTGAAATTTTAAATCGATTCCATCCACATTTTAAATGAGTCAATTTTTTACTTTCTCTACACGTACTATGTACATAGTGAATAGAGAAGGCATTGTAATGCACCCAAAAATTCCATACCGAGATTTCACCTGAAATACATATTTTGAGACCCCCAAATCCAAAAATAGCATTTTTAGAAATATGTCCGTGTGTGCGTGGACTGCATAGCTCAAAAACGAAAAGACGGTTAAATACCAAACTTATATTTAAATTTGGTATCTTCCAAGGATAGGACACGAAGATTTTCAAGAAAATCCGCCCCCACCCCTAACTACCCTTTACATGGAAAATTTTTCGAAAACTTTGTTTTTCTTAAAAATGGCTCTAACGATTTTAATTTTAATTAAAATCTCTTACATTTAAGAGATTTTAATGTCAAATAAAATCTATATCATCAATTTTCTGGGAATAGCCTCTAAAGAGATGTTTATTCTGGATGAATTTTGCGGAATTTTGCATAACTCATAAACCGTAAGAAATAGGCAAAAACATACTTAAAAAGTGTATATGTCGTTAAAACACACAATTTATGTTATATACATTTTTTTCGTGGAGTTCACTGTTTTTTAGATATTCCATATTGTTAGTTTCTGCTTTAACTTTTTTCACACAAGAATTTGTCAACTCCTGCCCATACAAACAATATTACTTCAGTCACATAGCAACAAGTTTTTAAAACATTTGACTATCGATTTAGCCTATGGTACTCCTTTATTTCACTTTTTTTTACAAGGAAACAAATAATAACACCCTTTCTGCTAATTTGTTTCTCGATTAGTATTAAGGAAATAGAAGAATAAGCTTTTTAACAACAATTTATTGTACAGATGCAGAGAAAGTCATGTGAATGGAACACATCAGATGTTTTTTCTTGTTCTTTTTTTCAGAGCTCCAATATGTATTAAGTTTCAATTGTGAAAGTGCTGCAGTTTGTCAATTGTTTTACGGGCACAGAAGGACGAATCAACATACTAACGAAGGCACCCAAAAGAGCTTAAGGTAAAAACAAATTTACACTTTAATGTAAATTATTTTTCTTTCGTGTAATTTACAACAGCTTTGCTATTTTTAATCACCAACATATTCTCTGTTTCTATTGAACCCCATATGGTCACATGGACTGCTTTGATCTTCGAAATATTGGTTTTGTGACGCAATGTTATTGTTATCATGTTGTTGACTATGTTCAATGATCAATCTATGCCTGCTTGGGTTATATACGTTTAATTTCACTGATCTGATTTCGTCGGAGATTAAACAGTCTCCTTATTCCAAAACCAACATAAAATCAGAGTAAAAGGCTATTTCTCAAAGCACTGTAATTCCACTTATAAGTAGGAAATATTCCCCGAAACATTAGTAGCGAATGCCCTATCCACACGTCTCATAACTTTATGTTTAAAAGAATAGTAACGCATGCACGTATTCGATAGTTTCGATTTTGGCTGATAGGCTCAAAGGCCGGTCCTCATGGCCACGCTCGCTAAAACGTCTCGCTTTGGTGCTTCGTGGGCAGGGGATCGTGGGTTCGAGTCCCGCCTTGGGCATGGATGTTATATGTTTGTGCAATGTGTTTGCAAAAGAATCAGTAAAACCTACGGGGGGGGTGGAAATGTAAATAGGGATACAGTACCGGAGTCCTGATCAGACTCCGTTACTGTTTAAAAAAAAAAAGTTTAATACTGCATTACGTTTTCAATGTCAACATATTGACTGCTGAACAGCTCCCAAAACCCTTTTACTTTATTTATTTATTTTTTGTTTCCAATTTTAAGACAACACCGATGGGAATTTCAAATGTTTTACAGTTCTTAAATGAATCACTTTGTAATATTTCTCACATAGATGTGTTTTGAAATTGATAATTGTAATAACTTATTAAATTGTTCTACATGTTTCAACTTAAAAAAAAAACACGAAAACTTTTCCTAATTCACATTCCCAGAAATAAATAACTGAAAACTATAATTGTTTTTGTGATTGTGGTCAACAGTAATAAAAAAATGTAATTTTCCAAACTACGAAATAACAGAGGCAAAAGAAATAAAATTACACCATAGAAACATCATTAAAAAATAAATAATAAACGCTAAGAAAACTCAAAGATGCAAAATAATTTTAAAATTATGTAGAAACACATACATTAGTCGGGACACATTTAAAGATCATAAATAATGTAAACAAATGAGAGATTTTGAAGTGAAAGGACAACATTCACTTTAATCTTACAAAACAATAAGCAAACAAAATAGTCTTAAAACTTTTTGAAAACACGGGCATACCATTTAAAGATTTCAAATAATATAAACAAATATAATGAGATTTTGAAGTCTAGGGTCAAAATTCATGTTCAATTAACTAAGAAACCTGGCGTTTTATTATTTTTCGCTACCTTTCACGGGAGGGTTCTGTTTGCTGTTGGAATTCTATTTACGGTACACCTGCCACATGAGGTGTTGGTGTTACTTGGGGTTGGAACCTGCACCCTCCATAAAAACCAAACATCAACAACAAAATCCTGCCAAAAGACCTTGGTACCACTAACATCCGCTTTGCGGATTGTGTAACACCTTCATCGACGCAGTTTATGATTGTTGACCTTTTGTTTACGCAATTACTGTCTCTCTCTCTCCCCCCCACCCCACATTCTGTTACAGTTAAAAGCTGTCTACTGATAATTTTTATGGGAGTGAATTAAAACTGATAAAATGGAAATACTTCGTATTCGTCGAAATAAATGTGATTCAAATGAATAAAACACTGCTTGCTTGATTATGTTATTTCCTGTTGCAGTGACAGGTGAAGGTGCAAGTAACTTGGGTCACACACTGGAGAGCCATCAAACAACAAAGGGCGCCCATAAAACTGCTGACGACGGTGGGCAAGCAGGTTGGCCTCCACTGGCCTTGGACCTGCTTCCAAGCCGGCCGGCCGGCAAACACATTTAACACTTAGCACCAAACACAAACACCTCATTCCTCACAAACATCATCCTCTGATACATTTACATTTATAATCACTACTTTTCACAAAGTTGGCTGTAAAGGCGCAAAATATGAACAGAAAAGAAAACATTTAAACACATATATGCATTTTACACTTTCGTGCTTCAACGAAAATACACAGAAATACACACACGATATATATTTTTTCTTATCTTTAAAACATCTCCAAACACAACACAGAAAAAGAACGAATAAAAAAAATGAAAGACAAAATTAAAGGAAGCAGCAGAAACACAGTGTGCATAACGTACCCTGGATCGTTGGGCACTTCAGCCGGCGACCCTCCAGCCACACTCTCCTGAGCTTGAGACTCCATTATGAACTGTATTTTGATCGTTTTTAACCTCAAAACTACGACTAAAAACTAAAGGAGAATAGAAGAACCGGGATAGGAAAAAAGCGGCTCCCCTGTTAACTATCGCACTCTCCGACACACTACCAACACGACACTGAAGGCTGACGGTCCGAGCCGGTGTTCCGGTTAGCGGAGAAGAGGCGGGACCTGCTGCGCGCGCATTCCCCTTGATGGATGACCAAAACATACGCTGTGATTGGGTGCAATCCGTGCACCTTTCGTTGCGGCGGTGACGTAACTATCGTATACTCTGCCCATGCGCCACAGCGCAATGCAAATCATATCAAGGATAAAAAATTAAGTACAATCATTGAAAAATTATAAAACACATTACTGCTTAATATTCTTGAAAATAAAAAAGTTATGCAACTCCGAAGTGCATTAGTATAGAACTATAAGTAAGAGTGTTTTAAATACTGTATTTGGAACAGGAAAAACCTTGCAATACGACAAATAATAAGTGAATGTGTTCTCTTGTATCTGCATATCAAATCAGCTGAGTTTTGTGTGACAATTGCGATGCTGCAGTTAGTTCCACGGCAGATGTATTTACAGAGGGCAATAGCTGTCGTGACCGCTTCTATCACATGATTTGTTGTAGTACACAAATGCCCCAAAGAAAGCAGCACGTACAGCGTTCCTAGCGCTTCCTGTTAACGTAAAGCAAAACCTTAAGTAACTCCACTGAGCTAACGAGATCGGTGGATATAGCCTCGGTACAGGCCTCCAGCCCTCGAATTCCCTTGCACTAAAATCCAAGAATTCAGTCAATTAAACAGTTCCACACGTTTGCAAAAGCAAATGGAATACGGCAAAATTACAATACCCACTTTCATAATGGGAGTTGCATTTTTTGGAAACAAGAAACAAGAATCAGATGTGTTCCATTCACATGACTTTCTCAATATCTCTGTAACAAATTATTATTAAAAAGCGTATGCTTCTATTTACTTCTGACTAATCGAGAAAAAATAGCAGAAATAGTCTTATTACGTTCTTCCTTGTAAGTAGAAGTGAAATAAGAGAATACCATAGGTTAAAGTGGCAGTCAAAAGCTGGTTGCTATGTTACTGAAGTTCCTTTGTTTGTATGGATAGGAGTAGAAAAATTCCTGTATGAGAAGAACGTAACTTTTTTAAAGCTGAAACCAATAACAAGGAATATCTCAAAAATTATCACTCCACGAAAAAAATGTATATGTGTGTTTTATCGTCATCTATCTTTTTTATTTACGAAGTTTTTGCCTATCTCTTACGGTTTACCAGTTATACAAAACTAAATAAAAATCATCCAGAATAAAGAGGCCTTTAGAGGCTATTACCAGAAAATTCAAGATATACATTTTATTTGGGATGGAAATAGCTTTAATATGTGATATTTTAATAAAAATCGTTAGAGCCTTTTTAAGGAAAACAAAATTTTCCATATACAGGGTAGTTAGGGATGGGGGGATTTTCTTGAAAATCCTGTAGCATTCTTAGAAGATAACAAACTTAAATCCAAGTTTATTTAACCGTCTTTTCGTTTTTGAACTATGCAGTCCACAGACACACACGGACCTTTTTTTTTTTTTTTTTTTCTGGAAATGCTTTTTTTGGAATTAGGGGATCCTAAAACATGTATTTCCGGTGAAATCTCGGTAACGAATTTTTTGGTGGAATACAATACTTCCTCTATACACTATGTAACATAAACGTGTAGAGAAAGTAAGAATCATTAGCTTCGTACAACCTTTATGAATACCAATGAAATAAATTCAGTTTTTGGTAATCAATAAATTAGGCAACGCTTCTGTAGTATACATGATGTCACCAGGAAAACTATCGTACAAATTACTTTCTTCACCATTTTCATATGCATTTTAAACATAAATAGGAACTACCCAAGCTTCATTTCTTTTTACTCTCTCTAGCCCCGTATGTACAATGTACATGTTGTATTCCACCCAAAATATCGATGTCGAGATTTCACCTGAAATACAAGTTTTAGGACCCCTTGAATCCAAAAAAAAAGTGTGTTTGTGTGTGTCCGTGTGTCTTTGAACACAACTCAAAAACGAAAAGTCGGTACTTACGGTAGTTAAGTTTAGTATATTCCAGGGATGCGACACGATTTGAGAAAAATCCCCCCTCAGCAAACTACCCTTCACAGAACTTTTTTCAAAAATTTTGATTTTCTCAAAAATGCCTCTAAAGATTTTCATCAAAATATATATTAAAGATATTTACCTGACAAATAAAATGTATATCTTGAATTTTCTGTAAATAGCCTATGAAGACTACTTTATTCTGGACGAATTTTACGGAATTTTGCATAACTGCTAAACCGTAAGAGTTGGAAAAAACTTACCACACAAAAAATGTAGAGCACTTTAAAACACACAATTTATGTTATGTACATTTTATTCGTGAAGTTGATCGTTTTTTAGATATCCCTTGTTTTTGGTTTCAGCTTTAAAAACTTATACTTTTCGCACACGGGACTTTATCAACTCCTATCGAGACAAACAAAGGAACTTCAATCACATAACAACCAGCTTTTGACTATCACTTATATTTCTGCTAGTAAATAGAAGCATAAGCTTTTTAACAATAATTTGTTGCAGAGATGTAGATAAAGTCATGTGAATGGAATACATCGGATTTTTACCTTTGAAGTTTAGCTACATACTTGATTTGTTATGGGTCTGCGAAAGCTTAACACATGTCTGAGACATTCAGATATTCCTTTGGGAGGATAACGTATATGTGCGGTTTGCGCTGCAACCCCGTAGTTTCTGTTCAGTTACTTAGTTGGATAATATTATTATTAGTATTACAACACTTGATAATACTACCATTTTATATCTTATTTCTAATGAACTTTTATTACAGCATTTAAACTGCCGTTAAATCTAACTGGGTATTATTTCTTCACTTTTACGCACTGTAACATCCTATTGCAAGCTTTTAAGACTTTCTCAAATCTATTTTTGGTCTTTAAGATTTAGCAAAACACAGGGTTTGTATTGAAATATACGACAAGCACTTAGTTTGCTTCTGTTTCGTACAACAATTTCCATTGTTTCACTAGCTGTCGGACAGGAAGCATTAAAATTTTTCATTTCATTTATAGTTGGCGTTCATATAGCAAAATTCAGAACTACCAATTTTGAACACTAATTATCACTAGCCATTAAAAAATTGAGAACTCGAGCGAAGCGCTGTGTTAAGTGTAGGTTAGTGTGTTTGTGTGTGTGTGTGTGTGTGTGTGTGTGTGTGTGTGTGTATGTGTAAATTAACTTATTTTTCTATACTTTTGGATGAATAAGTTTCACTAAAACATACGAGCGAAGCAAGGTCTTCGTTAGTGTGCGGTTCAATAAACTGATTCTCATTTGTTTAATTTTTAATAATTTTTATTGGTTTCTTTACCGGTGACTTTTTCTACGCTGACAGCATCTACATTTCATTGTTTCTGGTCCGGAAACAGCAGCTTCCCTCCTAGCAACCGCTGTTATAATTTCTTCCGTCATACAAATTTTCGTACTCTTTGCTATTTAAACTCCTGTTTTTTCGCTTATCTCCTCTGTTTTTATGAGAAACTAAGGGCCTGTACTACGACCATCAGCTAAAAGCAATTTTTACGTTTGCAAAAGCTATCAACGTGAGAAATGCATAGTACGAGTCCGTATGTTCACAATCTGGGAGAGTGTCTTCTCGATTAGCTAATCGAAAGAGCGAGCAGACCACAACGGGTAATCTGGTACATAGAGACCAAACAACAAAGATCTATACATAATCGATCTATAGATTTGACAGATACTATTTTGGTCCAAATGTATTTCTACTTTCTCTGCACGTACTATACAAATAGTGTATTTAGTCGCCCTTCATGGTGTAATGGTTACCATGCTAACTTCATATACCCAAGATCGCGGGTTCAAACCCGGCAGAGGACGATGCATTTTATCGGGTGTAAAAATCCTTAGCATAGCTTCCTTCAGAAGGGAAGTAAAGCCGTTGGTCCCGTGTCGTAGATTTATGGCACGTAAAAGAACTTCAAGCTTGCTAGAGAGGCCTCTGAGAAAAATTAAGCGATCTTTCACGCCCAATTTAGAATGGGACGCTGAGAACCACAGCAGTTAAATAACACGCCATTTACATTTCCATAGTGTATAGAGAAATTATTGCATTCCACCCAAAAATTCGATACCGAGATTTCACTGGATATACACGTTTACGGGTCCCCTTTATCCAAAAATTTTTTTTGGAAAAAGGTCTGTGTATGTCCGTGTGTCTGTGAATACGATAACTCAAAAACGAAAAGTCGGTAAAATACCAAACTTGGTATTTAAGTTTAGTATTCTCCAGAGATGCGACACAAATGTTTTGAGAAAAATCCTCCCACCCCAAACTATCCTTTACATGGAAAAAATTTCGAAAATGGCTATAACGATTTTGATTAAAATACCGTATATTAAATATATTTATATGCCAAATAAAATGTATATCTTGAATTTTCTGGGAATAGTCTGTAATGACCTCTTTATTCTGAATGACTTTTACCGAAATTTGCGTAACTGCTAAACCGTAAGAGATAGACAGAAACGTACTATACAAAAATGTAGATCACGTTAAAACACACAATTTATGTCATAAACGGTTTTTTTCGTGGATTTTTTTTTTTTTTTTTTTTTTTTTTTTTTTTTTTTTTTTTAACCATTTCTGAGATATTCCTTGTTATTTGTTTCAGATTTAAAATACTTAAAACTTTTCTCACACGAAGAGTTGTAACCACTTGACCCTGCATGGAAACGCATTTCAACCCCGTGGCAACCAGCTTTTAAAAGATTTGACTATAGTTTTAGCCTGGTGTATTCCCTTATTTTCCTTCCACTTACAAGGAAGCAAGTAATTAAGACAATTTCTGCTAATGTTTATCTCGATTATAATAGATAGAAGAACATGCTTTTAAACAATAATTTTTTACAGCGACATAGAGAAAGTCCTGTGAATGGAACACATCAGATTTTTACTTTCGCTATACGTACTATATACATAGTGTATAGAGATTCGATTCCGAGATTTCACCGGAAATAAATGTTTTAGGGTCCCCTGTATCCAAAAAAAGCATTTTCAGAAAAAGGTACGTATGTGTGTCCGTGTGTCTGTTAACACGATAACTCAAAAACGAAAAGTCAATAAAATACAAAACTTGGTATTTAAGTTTAGTACCTTCCAAAGATGCGACACGAAGATTTTGAGAAAAATCCCCCCAACCCAAACTACCTACCCTTTACGTGGAACTTTTTTCGAAAATTTTGATTTTTTTAAAAATGGCTCTAACCATTTCTATTAAAATTTCGTATATTAAAGATATTTACCTGACAAAATGCATATCTTGAACTTTCTGGGAATAGCCTCTGAAGACTTCTTTATTCTGGACGAATTTTACGGAATTTGGCATAAGTGCTAAGCGTAAGAGATGGACAAAAACTTACCACACCAAAAATGCAGAGCACGTTAAATCACACAATTTATGTTATATACATTTCTCTCGTGGAGTTGATCGTTCTTTGTTTTTGATTTTACCTTTAAAAACTTTTACTTTTCTCATACAGGAATTGGTCAACTCCTGTCCATACAAACAAAGGGACTTCAGTCACATAGCAATCAGCTTTTGACTATCACTTTAACCTATGGCACTCCCTTATTTCATTTCTACTTACAAGGAAGCAAGTTATAAGACTATTTCTGCTAATATTTTCTTGATTATCATGAAATAAATAGAAGCATCAGCTTTTTAATATTTTGTTGCAGAGATGTAGAGAAAGTCATGTGAATGGAACACATCAGATTTTTGAGCTGTACCTAAACCTACTGCTCTGCATCTGCTAGCTCCATTCGTATTTGTAGTTGCCATAAGAAACTAATTGAAGTTTGCAACCGCATATTATTTGCAATTGACAGGAAGTGAGAAGTGCATAATAATTCATAATATGTTAATTATACCTAATAAATATACGTGTGCGTCTGTAACTTAAACACAAAGCTAAAATTACTTTTATTTGATTTGTTTATACCTCAGTTTATGGTGTCATGGCGTTTAAAGTGAGTCTTTGGCAGATTTAATAATTAAAAACAAATAGCCCCATTGTTCAACAAAACAGTAGGTATGAATAGAAAATCCAAGCAACTTGTATAATTTCCAGCAATGTGTGTTGTAGGTAAAGTGAGGTTAAACATGCTAAACTTTCGCGCCACTTAAGTGTTAGAGAGTTTCTATAAACCGTTTTATAGCTTAAGCGAAGCATAAGTTGATATAAAGAACTTATATAAACAGTTAAACGGCTGTTACAAAATGATATAGGAATAAATATCAGGTTTCCTCAAGTAGAGGTTAGAAATTTTCATAAATTCTAAGTTTTTTTGCGCTAAAGTTGTTATATAGCTTGTGCAAGTTGTTTTATAGCTAAAGTGAAGTTATAAGCATATAATGAATTAAAATTTAAATAAACAGCTATTACAAATATCAGTTTTAAGCTGTTTCTAGCTAAACTGAAGTTAATATACTTTGTATGAAACTTCGGTAAACAGCTGTGGCAAGGTTATGTTAATATCAAGTTTCTTTCCAAAATTTTCTGCAGTGGAACTGAGATTAGGCCTTTTAAATATGAGGTAGCTGTTTTTCACCAGTTTAAATCCTCTACCAAAATTCTAATAATCTGCATTTATATTAAAGTTTCAATAAAATATTCTGCAGTTCAGGTGAGGTTATACCTAAAGTAATAATAACAATAACAATTATAAATACAATAACAAAAATAATCATAATAATAATTATGATGATAATAATAACAATAATAACAAAAATACTAAATACAATAATAATCATAATAGTAATGATGATGATAATAATAATATTAATAATAACATTTAAGTGTTTATGTGAAGATTTGAACTAACTGTTCTGCAACAGAAGTTTGATTCTAGTTTGCTTTTAGTAAACCGTAACAGTGGTAGTTAATATTACATTGCATAACACAAATGCAGCTCTATTCCTCATTGTTACAATTTACCATTGTTGTTACTTTCTGTAGCACGCATGTGCATACAATAATCATAGTAGCTAGAGAAGGTATTGTATTCCACCCAAATTTTTGTGCCCAGATTTCACCAGAAATATGTTTTGAGATCCACCGAGTCCGTAAAAAGAGTTAGAAAAGAGTGTGTGGTCTGTAGGCAGCATAGCTCAAAAACGAAAAAATCTGATGCATTCCATTCACATGAGTTTCTCTACATCTCTGCAAACAAATTATTGTTAAAAAAGCTAATGTTTTTATTTACTTTGTTCTAATAAAAAAAAATTAGTAGAAATAGTCTTATTACTTGCTTCCTTGTAAATAGGAGCGAAATAAGGGATTAGCGAAATAAGTTAAGGTGTAAGTCAAAAGCTGTTTGCTATGTGACTGAAGTTCTTTTGTTTGTATGGACAGGAGTTGACAAATTCCTTTATGAGAAAAGAATAAAATTTTCAGGGCTGAAACCAAAAAACAAGGAAAATCTCAAAAACGATCAGTTCAACGAAAAAAATATATGTAACATAACTTGTGTCTTTTAACGTGTTCTACTTTTTGTATGGTAAGTTTTTTTCCATCTCTTACCGGTTAGCAGTTATGCAAAAATTCCATAAAATTCACGCAGAATAAAATAGTCTTCAGAGGCTATTCCCAGAAAATTCAAGATATACATTTTATTTCTTAGGTAAATATCTTTAATGTGCGATGTTTTAATCATTTTTGGGAAATTCAAAATTGTCGTATAAAGTTCCATGTAAAGGGCAGTGGGGTGGGGGAGTTGAAAATCTTCGTGTCGCATCCTTTGGAGATACCAAACTTAAAACTTTTCGTTTTGAGCTATGCTGTCCACAGACACACAGACACCCACACGCACGCACACGCACACATACGGGCCTTTCTCCAAAAATGCTTTTTTGGATTCAGGGGGACCCAAAAAATGTATTTCCGGTGAAATCTCGGTATCAAATTTTAGGGTGCATTACAATGCCTTCTCTATACATTAGATATGTACATAGTACGCTTAGAGAAAGTAAAAATCGTTAAATACAAACTTGGTATCTAAGTGTAGTTTGATTTTAATGAATGAATGAATAAGTGTATTTATTAACATAGCAATATCATACATAGAATTTCAACAGTCGCACGGGTCCACAGACCGTACGTGCTTTTGTAATACACATTACAAGCAATATTAAAACAACAACTACAACAAAGAATTAAAAGAGTAAACACGAAAATAAAAGAACAAAGGAAATACACAGTCAAAAGCAATATTAAATAACAATAAAATTAAGAGTGAATCCGAAAATAAAGATACAAAGATATTCAAATATAGCAATTTAAATTTACAGCACAGAGTACACCTTCATAAATGCACCCTCTTATAATAGATAATTACACTTAAAAGACATATATGCACATATAATATACAACCCTAGCACAACAGTGACCTAAGTATGACATAATATATATGTATGTAGAACATTGTAGTCACTTTTGTTTAGTTGATCTTATCCCCCCCCCTTCTCTATTGGCAGCCTCCTCAGATCTCAGCTGTCTTGCCTTAAGTATAAATTTACCTAACCCGTCCATGTTTTCCGTGCCTGCCAGTAGCGTCCAACATGCTTCTATCCCTACATTCGCAGTGGTAAAATATCGCTGCAAATATTTTTCCCGCCATTCCTCCGTACCCCTACATCTTGCCAAGATGTGAGTCCACGACTCTTCCTCCTCGCAAATGGGACAGATTCTCGTACCATTCTCGTCAGAAATTTTCGTGCTCCTCCATGCTCCTAGTCTAATCCACGCGAGCCCCTCTCTAATGAGTTTGGTACCTGTTTTGATGTATTGCTCCATACCCCACTCCGATTTCAGCCCAGACTGTACTTCTAATGACACCTTCTCTGTGCATTGCGCAATTATTTGCTGTATGTCAATATCACAGAGACGTTTCTTAATTTTTCTCCAAATACTTCGCCTGTTTTCCTGCCCCGCCATCCAAATGTCTCCCATCCCAATGCTTTCCAACCCTTTCTTTAATTTTGATGCCCACGTCAAATTACCTTCCATTCGCAACTGCTCACGGTAGCAGACTGCCCTAATTAGAGATTGGTTTCCGTGAACGATTCTCATCCAATATTTAACTGCTCTGATTTTGCACTCTGTCGTTTCACTATGTGCCCCGAATTCCCTCATTATTCCGCAGTTTGCCGTACCCCTCCCTACACCCAGAATTCCTTTCAAAAATTGGGTCCTCACTTGATCCAGATTCCCTGTTTGTTCCCACCCCCATATTTCTCCTCCGTATGTCATCGTGGATCTAATGTCGCTCCGTATACAGTTTCCATTAAGGTTATGGAGATATTCGGAATTCTGCAGCGTATCCGGAGAGCTTCCGCCGCTTTCACCCTTGCCTTGTGTTTTGTAATGTCAATGTGTTTTGTCCATTTTCCGTTCATTGTAAATGTGAGTCCTAAGTACACAAAAGATTTAACACTTTCCAGTATCTGTCCTGCATATGTCCAAGTCTCCTCCCTGCTATAAACACAACCCTTTTTGAAAGTCATTGCCTTAGTCTTATTCACATTAACTGTAAGTAGCCATTCATCGCAATAATTCTTAAGTTTGTCCAGTCCTCGTTGCAATCCGTTTACTGTCGTAGAGCACAATACTAAATCGTCTGCGTATAAAAGTATTGGGATCTGCAAATCCGCTACTACTGGCGCTTGAATATTCTCTGCTATCATTGTATCAGTCATATCATCCACAAAGAGATTAAATAGCAAGGGAGATAAAATACAACCCTGCCTCACTCCCCTATAGCTTCGGCAGCTCTCGGACACTCTGTTTCTGTCGTACTTCACACAGAATTCGACATTTTGATACATTGCCTGCAATGCTCTAACCATTTTACTTGATAACCCCTTTCTGCCTAGTTTGTACCATAATGCATTTCGATTGATAGAGTCAAATGCCTTCTTAAAGTCCACAAAAGCACAATGAAGCTTTCCCCGCTTAACTAACAGTTGCTTCGTCCTTAAAGTGTCTAATATAAAAGCGGCATCTATGGTACTGTGTCATTCTCTGAAACCCATTTGAAATTTTGAAAGTTTGCCAAATTTAGATTCCCAGTCCTTTATTCGGTTATATAACACTCTACAATACATTTTTTCCATAATTGGCAAAAGAGTAACCCCCCTATAGTTATCCGGATTTCCAATAGTTCCCTTCCCTTTATAAATGGGATGAATAATGCCCTTTCCCCAACAGGTAGGTTAATTCCCCTCAATAAACAATCTGTTACATATCTGGAGCATACTCCTACCAAACTCATTAACATTGGCTGCGGCTTTAAAAACTTCCGGGGGCAGCCCATCCAACCCTGGAGCTTTGCCTTCCTTCAGACTCCTCAGCGCCTGTGCTATTTCTCGTGCTGATATTTCTTCGTCCAGTATTGGGATCTCAAGATTTCCCAAAATTTGCACTTCCTTTATAAAAATTCCTTCCCTTTCACCTTTCCCGAATATTCCCATAAAATGCATTGCCCATTTTCTGGGAGAAATTTCGTTGGGCGCCTGACGGTTGCCTCTTAAATGTTTTACTACTTGCCACATCTCAGCGTTATCCCCCCGTGTTAACATATTACTAATTTTCTGAGTAATTTTGTCTTGCCACGTAGTTCTCTTTTCCCGTAAGAGCTGTTTATACTCCCTTCGCTTTTTTGTAAACATTTTCCTAATGTCATCTCCTTCTGAATTTTGACAGAGCCTCCTCTGCTTGTTTCTTTACAGCTCTGCATTGCTGGTCATACCAACCATTGGATCGTTTTACCTTACCATGCATTTGGACTTTCATTGTCCCCGCAGCCGTTGCTATTATATGCGTTAGTTCCTCCGCTATGCCTGCGTTCCTTTCCCCTAATCCTCTTTCTAATTTATCAACAAATACTTCTTTTTCTATCAGTTTCCATATAAATTTACTAATGAATCTCCCTTCGTCCCCCTGCCCCTCTTCAGGTGCATGCGCCACCATGGCCGTCTCTATATTCAGTTCCAGGACAACCGGACAGTGATGTGACTCGATACGATCCCCCACCCAAAAATTTCTAATTCTGCCAATTAAACCCTGACTTATTAAAATAAAATCTATTACACTACCCCCATTTTCATTTATGAAAGTGAGTTCTCCCTCTCGATCCTCACCGTACTTGCCATTCATTATTTCTAAAGAGAAGGCATGCAGAAAGCAAGTAATTGTCTGCCCTCCCCATTAATAAAACTATCCTTGCTCTTTCGTTGACCTTCGCGGAATTCCTCCCCACATTAGAGAAATATTCTCCCCTCCTAACCTCGCATTAAAATCTCCTAAGAGAATTACTTCAGTTCCTGGAAACTTTTCCTGTAACTGCACTAACGTTTTGGTTAAGTCACTGAAGAAATTCCTGTTCGCATACTTGGACGTTGCTGGCTGGTTGTTGATTTTAAAGAAAATAGATGAAAAACTCTTTGTAAAATATTTTTTTCTGAAAATCGCTCTTAACGATTTTGATTATAATGCCGTATATTAAAGATATTTAGATCAAAATTAAAATGTATATTTTGGGAATAGCCTCTGAAGACCTCGTTATTCTGCATGAGTTTTACAGAAATTGCGCAAGTGTTAAACCGTAGGAGTTGAAACATATGCTTTGTCATACACGTCTTTCTTGTGACCATTTTCGAATATTGCTTGTTGTTTGTTTCAGTTTCAAACTACTTAATTTTTTCAAACGGGACCATATAAAGCGAACTGAACCTCAAATATTTCATATAGCAAACAGCCTTTAAAATATTTAATTATCGCTCTAGCCTAGTGTATTCCCTTATTTCCCTTCTACTTACAAGGAAGCAGGTAATAAGGTCCTTTCTGCTAATGTTTATCTCGATTAGCATGATGTAGATAAAAGAATAGTCTTTTATAAGAATAGAGTGTTTTAGGACCCCTGAAAAAAAATTTCTATGGGCAGCATAGCTCAAAAACGAAAAGACCATTGGTATCTTCCAAGGATACGACACGAAGATTTTCAAGAAAATCCCATCACCCCCAACTACCCTTTACATGGAACTTTTTTCGAAAAATTTGATATTCTCAAAAATGCGAATTTGATTAAAATATCGTGTATAAAGATATTTATCTGACAATTAAAATGTATATCTTGAATTTTTGGGGAATAGCCCATGAAGACTACTTTATTCTGGATGAATTTTACGGAATTTTGCATAACTGCTAAACCGTAAAAGATGAAAAAAAAAAATAAATGGGTGTTATTTATGGAGCTCTTTAACTACTGTGGTTCTCAGCATCCCATTCTAAATTGGGTGTGAAAGACCGCTTAATTTTGCTCAGAGGCCTTTCTATCAGGCTTGAGGTTCTTTTACGTGCCGTAAATCTACGACCCGGGACCAACGGCTTTACTTCCCTTCCGAAGGAAGCCATGCTAAGGATTTTTACAGCCGAAAAAATCAATCGTCCACCGCCGGGTTTGAACCCGCGAACTTGGGTATATGAAGTTAGCATGGTAACCACTACACTCAGCTTTGAAAAACTTATACTTTTCCCATACAGGAATTTGCCAACTCCTGTCCATCAAACAAAAGAGTTTCAGTCACATAGCAACCAGCTTTGGACTTCCACTTTAACCTATGGTGCTCCCTTATTTCGCTCCTACTTACAAGGAAGCAAGTAATAAGAGTATTCCTGCTAATTTTTTCTCGATTAGCATGAAGTAAATAGAAGCATAAGCTTTTTAACAACAATCTCTAACAGAGACGTAGAGAAAGTCATGTGAATGGAACACATTAGATTTTTATCTATGGTATGAATACAGACCAAGAATATGTCTGCACAAATGCAGAAGGTACACTGGTTTCATTTTGAACATATTGTTTCTTTCACTAACTCATAACTGAGCTGGATGAGCTGAAGCTCAAATAACCCCAGGGTGCAAGTGAGCAAGTAGTTTACTTAAATCGATGTTGAACTCAGCACAAAATTATCAACAATCTAATGGAACTAATAACCTTATCTACTCTTTCTCTATGATTTTTCTGGAATATTAATACGAATAATATTGAATTTAACAACTGAATAAGTACATTAGGCCTTCCATAAAGCATAAGTATGTATGAAAATTGGTGCGGACCCTTTTGTTTCTGCCGGTTACCTCACCTTCGTTGTCGGTGTAGCTTGTGGTCTCGGAGTTGACTGGGCTGCTGTACGTCTCTGCAACTCTCGTCCTGGACCCTCGGTGTAGTAATTATGCTGAGACGTGTTTTATAAGTTTGATCTGTAACGTTGGTCACGCTTACAGTTGGCGGAACTGGAATTTCTGTTTAGCGCCGAACCAATTGTGGAGACAGCTTTAAGCTTCTTCTCTGCCGTGAAGTCGTTTGTTTCTTTTTTATAACCCGGGTTCACATCAAGTAATTGCTAGCTGTATTGTCGGTGAGCATAAGAATCTCAATCCCCTTGCTTGGTTTGTAGGATCTTTTAGGAGAGAATGAATTTAAAAGTAATTTGGTATTTAAAACCTTTATTCGTGGAAATTGTTGTAACAATGCGGTGTACCGAGGCACGCGGCTTGACCTGATTTCTTTTACAGAAAGCTGTACCCAATATCTGTACTTACATAATTTATTGATAAGAATTAATATAATATATGATTTTATATACAATTACTATAGTATTAATCTCGATTTCTGAGATGAACTTTCAGAGACTG
The DNA here is from genome assembly GCA_030762935.1 of Hymenopus coronatus. Classification (NCBI taxonomy): domain Eukaryota; kingdom Metazoa; phylum Arthropoda; class Insecta; order Mantodea; family Hymenopodidae; genus Hymenopus; species Hymenopus coronatus. The sequence continues at coordinate 134,665,569 of CM060888.1, read as the reverse complement.
TGTACCGGAACTTTATAAAATGTTTACTTCTATCATTGAATAATTTACATAATGATGTTCGTATTATTATGAACTTAGTTATTTATTGAGTTTTGTTCCTCTCCTTTGTTACATTCAATTACAAATTAAGCACCCGGTATATCGTGATCTCTATTGTTCTCCTTCTTATCCTCCCATATTATATGTTTATTTAAGTTTTATATGCTTTATATACTTTCATAAATACCAATTCTTAGCTATTTTATACATAATAATCACGAGTTATATTTATTCCATAACCTTGGCTGTCACTTTCACGCCATTTTAATAAGTTTTCGTGCGTATCGTGAAGCGATGACGTCACGTTTCAATTTCTTCACATACATATCTTTGGCTTTTACGTGCCAAACAATATTACTTTAAGATGTTTAAAACTGTTTTAGTGCAGTATAGTTTTATTTTTAGTTGCCTAGATTGCTTCAAGGTTAAATTCTGCGTCAAAATGAATATTCACTTTCATAAACAATAACTTGAATGATGCATGGCGTCATTCTTTGCAGTCATAATCTATTATAAATACTACAAGGTTCTCAGAAATATTTATGTTCATTATACAGAGGATATAATAAATAATTGTATATCCAATTGCTACCTATGAAATAATCAAAATCATAAATTTCCATTATTGATATGGTATTTCTGGTTTATATGAGTATAGCTTCTACCACTAAGTTTCATGTATAATGGGCACCTCTGCAAATATTCATTTTATCAGATAATTATGGTAATACACTTCGTTAAAATTTGAAACCTGTTTATGACAATACATACTTTTAGCATTAGCTAGCATGCAAATACAGTTTCCATACTAATTTTAAAAAGCAAAACCACTCTGTCCAATATAATACTTTCTTTATAAAACAGTAATTCCTTGTCACTGTTAGCATATAGCTTTTGACAGTCTCATTACAAAAAGTTTTAAGAACCCATTTGTTCCGACCGCACTCGGACTAGCTCCTCGGAACGCACGAGGTCAGAAGCCACATGCCTGTTCTTATTATAAACTAATCGTGACAAATAAACATTAGATGAGTTACTGCACTTATTTATTGATTATTAATACATGTTAGTCTTCTATCTAGGTAACAAATGTGGATTGCGGCGGATTGATTACACACACAATCGCAAACTCGCGTGGTTACGCCATGTGCTTGACTGAAGCTCGCCGAATGTCGCGAGACGTTCATGCGCGAGAGCGAGACCATCTGCATCCGCCGGCAAGAGTCAGAGGTCACCTGGTAGCCAACCTACGAAACCGCTCCAAAGGGAATGAACCCTGGCGGTACTCGGAGTTACTACAATAACTATGTGCGGTTGAATACAAATGTAGTCATTGACAAACATCCCGCCCCGCCTAAATGTATCACATTTAAAATATAATGAAATTGACAAGCATGGTGGCGAACATGAGCACACCTTTTAAGCGTGCTTGGAGTTCAAAACTTCTCAGATAACCCACTGTTGGTATTCACCAAGAATGGTTGCCAGTTTGACACTGATATAAAAAAAGAAAGAAAAAGGAAAACATTTAGTTGCACTAATGATTAATCATAAGGGAAAATACTCTGACACAAAAATGGAACTGCAATATGGAGCACTACCCTTGATACGGCAAGGGACACGGTTTGTGAATGGGACGTTTGAAAGTTCCATTACTGGTGCGGATGATCACTGTCCGCAATCGTCCATCCCGTCCAGGAATAGCTTCTTGGATCACGACCAACCGCCATGAAAGGGGAGGGAGGTTGTCATCCTTCAGGAGCACAATCGTTCCAGGGCCCAGTTTCGGATGACTGGACTGCCACTTATGTCGCTGCTGCAGACTGTTCAAATAATCGCCGGACCACTGCTTCCAAAAGTTTTGCTGCAACGATTGGATGAATCGCCATCTAGAGATGTGACTGTGCCGATCTCTGGTCGAGTCAGGTTCAGGGAAGGACATTAAGGGATCTCCTATCAGGAAGTGGCCAGGACTGAGGTATGAAAGGTATTAGGGTCCTCTGAAAGTCTAGTGAGCGGTCGCGAGTTTAGGCATGCTTCTATTTGACATAGCAAAGTGTGCATCTCACCATATGTTAGACACACATTTCCAGCAGTTCTTTTTAGGTGGTGCTTCAATGGATTTTACACCGGCCTCCCAGAGACCACCGAAGTGAGGTGATCCGGGAGGGATAAAATGCCATGTAAAACCTTCCTGTGTAGCGAATTCATTGATTTCCTCCTTGGTCCTTTCCGACTTGAACATCTGGTTAGGTCTTCGAGCCCATTCTTCGCACCTACGAAATTGGTGGCATTGTCGCTATAAATGTTGCAACATTTTCCTCTTCTCGCTGTGAAGCCTCGCAATGCTACAATGAAGGCTTGTGAGGTCAGGTCGCGCACCAGTTCAAGATGCACGGCTTTAGTGGAGAAGCAAACAAATATTGCCACGTAACACTTCAACTTGATCTTACTCCGTGTACTACCCTGCTTGATATGAAGAGGCCCCGCGTAGTCCACTCCTGTATTTGTGAATGCCCGGGATGGAGCCACTCTCCCAGCCGGCAACTGGCCCATCAGCTGCTTAGCTGCGGAGGCCTTCAGTCTGAAACACCCCATGCACTGATGTATGACTCGACGAAGTAAATGTCTTGAGTTTACTATCCAGTGTTTACATCTGAGCGAAGCCGCCAAGTGTTGAGATCCTCCGTGTAGCTGACGTACGTGTTCAGCCGCCACTATCAGTTCAGTAAGGCTGTGTTTAGGAGGCAATATAATCTGATGTTTTTCCGCAAATGGTTTTAATAAGTTCTGAAGCCTCCCGCCTACTCTAAGAGTTCCGTTACCATCAAGAAAAGGGTTGAGGTTTCTTATTGCGCTCTTAGTGGAGATCGCAGAGTTCGCTTTTAATGCCTCAATTTCTGCCGCGTATACAGTTTGCTGAGCCATCCTCATGCACTTCTCTAGAGCCAGGGGTCTCTTCTTCCTTAGAGATACATCATGTTCATTTCCGATTGCCTATCCCCATGTTGAATATGAACCTGAGGCAATATGCCATTACTCTCGTTAGGCGCCGCAGAGACGAAAATTGTTTGTTATATCCCAAGAGGTAGTGCTTGACAAGCATTGAGTTGCGTTTCTTCTTCATTCGAGCTGAAATCAGATCTTAAGTCAGGCCAACATGACTCGTCCTGTCTCAACCAGGATGGCCCATGCCACCATTGTGCGCTGTCTTTTAGGATACGCGCAGATTCTCCCCGGGATAGTGCGTCGGCCGGGTTGTCCTCAGATGAAACATGACCCCATGTTGCATTCGCAGTTGAGCCTTGTATCTCGGAGACCCGATTTGAGACGAACGTCTTCCATTTTGTCGGTTCCGCTGCTAACCAAGCAATGACGATAGTAGAGTCAGTCCGCAGAAACATTCTATCAATGACTAAGTTTAGACTCTGGGACGTCTTCGCAGCGAGGCGAGACAAGAGCAACGCCCACACAATTCCAACTGAGGAATCGATTGCTGCTTTAATGGGGCAACTCTGGACTTTGAGCATACCAGGTGTACAGAACATTCGTTGCTGTCCGTGATGCTGCGTATATAAATGCAGGCCGCATATGCCCTTTCTGAGGTATCAGAGAACCCATGCATTTCAAGATGCCTGATTTTTCCTCGGCCGACAATCATTCTTCCAACGCGCATCTCGTTGAGTAGCGGAAGATCCTGGTAGATCCTTCTCCAGGGCTCCAGGAGTGTAGGCACTAATGGATCATCCCACCCAAGCTTTGCCTTCCACAGTTCCTGCATCAGTATCTTGGCGGACATGATAACAGGCCCTAGCAAGCCGAGAGGATCAAAAATGGAGGAGATGATAGAGAGAACGTTCCGTTTCGTGAAGTATGTTGGGCAGTCCTTGATGTTTACTTCAAAGTGAAATTCGTTGACAACTGGATGCCACGACAATCCGAGAGTTTTGATGCCTTCCTTATCATCAAACCGTAGGGGAACGGTAGACTCTTGAAGGTCCGGAGCTATTGATTCCATTACCTCTTGACGATTGGAGCACAATTTTCGAAGGGTGAATCCACCACGTTGTAACAGCTGCTGCAGCTCTTAGCTAAGCTGTATTGCCTCTTCCACGGTATCACATTCGCACATAGATCATCCACGTAAAAGTCACCCTTCAACACTTGTGACGCACGAGGAAATTGAAGTTCTTCGTCTTCGGCTAGTTGGAGCAGACATCTGGTGGCCAAGAAGGATGCTGATCAGATACCGTAGGTTATAGTCCTTAATTGGCAGATGCGTATAGGTCCTGATGGATCCTTCCGCCAGAACATGCGTTGGCGGTTGATGTCTTCATCATGCACTCCAATCTGCCGGTACATTTTTGTAATGTATGTAGTCAACGCTGTCTGGTGAGTTCGGAACCTCATTACCAAAGACAGTAGATCCTGCTGCACCGTTGGCCCTACAGCAAGGATGCAGTTCAAGGACACGCCGTTGTTTATCTTGCAGGACGCGTCAAAAACAACCCGAGCCCTTGTAGTTGTACTTTGATTCTTGACGACAGCGTGATGCGGCATATAGTAGAAGCCGTCTTCGTCCTTCGGATGAGTGGGGGCAAGCTGCATGTGACCCAATGCATAATATTCCTCCATGAATTCGGTATAGTCTGCCCTCAATTCCGGACGAGAGCAGAGTTTCTGTTCTAGCTGCTTGAAACGCTTTATGGCGATGTTGTATGAACTTCCAAGATGAGTACTGTATTCCTTTACTGGAAGCTTGACGACAAATCTTCCATTACCTTCCCGCTTGGTGTGAGTCACAAAGTGGTCTTCGCAATATTGCTCTTCCTTAGTCATCACTGGTTTCAAGGCGGCCACTTCTTCAATGGTCCAAAACCTTTCTATCTTACTTCCTAGATCGCCATCTTCCCTAGCGAAGAGTGCTGACTGGGCCTCCAACTTGCCACTAATCTGACTAGGATTTCGTACGGGACCTGATACTATCCACCCAAGAACAGAGTTTTTCAATATTGGAAGATCACTGCCATTCGTCCTACATCCATCAACTAACAAAAAACATGTATAATTCTGCCCCAATTAGAACATCTATAGCACCAGGTTTGTTAAAGCTGGGATCAGCGAGTTGGATGTCAGTTGGTAAATTTCATGACCTACAGTCGACGGGGGCTGCCGGAATATTCCCAGTTATTTGCGGAAGTATCGAGCATGTGATAGTCGCCTCGAAGTTTGAGACCGTTGAACGAATTACTACATCGACGCTCTGTGATGCGGCTATTGATGTGTTATTTATACCGCTGATGGGGATGCAACTCCTGTGTCGTTTCAACCTTAATTCTTTAGCAAGTGACTCTGTAATGAAGTTCGATTGCGATCCACAATCCAGCAACGCACAACACTGATGACTTCGACCATTGCTATCAAGAACGCGAAGAATTGCTGTCGATAACATTACTTGGGATCTAGGCTTGAACTTCATAGCGCAGTAACTAGCATTTCCTTCATTAGTCTGAACAGCACCCTCCAATCCCATTCGTGTTCCATTGTCGAAATGAAGTAACGTATGATGTTTATTTTGACATACCTAGCAGTTACCAGATTTGCAGGACGGTACCCCGTGATGCCGAAAACAATTGAAACACAATCCCTTTTTCCATACAAATTCATAACGTTGTCTAACAGGAGATCTAATGAAGTCCTCACATTTGTGCAGTAAATGACTTCCATCACAATATTCACATTTCCAATTAGTTGCCACGTACGAGTTGCTTCTGGATGCTTTGAGGTCGCTCCTTTGCTGACCGCCCTTTGTGGCATGCGAAGTTCCTTTAGGCTCTTTGGTTGCAGCCATGAGCTCTAGTACCTGTGCTCTGTCTTCTAAGAATTTTGACACATCCTTCAGCTCAGAAAACTTATCATTAGGGGCTTGCATTTCAAACTCTTTGCGTGTGGCGTTGTCTAGTTTGTCCAGTATGAGCTGTTGGAGCAAGATTTCATGCAGTGGTGTTTCTAATTGTAGTTCCTCCAGTGCGTTTAAATTACTAGCAATGTGATTGCTTAATTGTCGAAGGTCTGCGGCAGTAGCTTTCTGGCAACTTGGTAACGACAGAAGGGCATTCACATGTTGTGTCACTATCAATTTCTTATTAGTGTACCTCTTGCAGACCGTGTCCCAAGCAATTGGAAAATTCGCGTTAGAGATTGGAAGATTTTGAATTAGTTGGTGAGGTTCTCCTTTGAGGGACGAAAGTAGATAATGGAAACGTTGAATATTTGACAGTCTTTCATTGTTCACCATCAACTCTTGAAACATGTCATGGAAGTGAATCCACGCCTCGTACTGACCATGGAAGCTGGGAAGATTTGACTGGATGTCGTAATTCAGCAGATGCACGTGCTTCAGTGGAAGAAGAATTGGATGTATTGTCATTGTAATTAGAGTTAAGAGTGTTAATTTTTGCCTCCAAATCATAGTATTTGGTTTCAAATAACTCTCTTTCGTTGGCATGGGTATCGTAATTTTTGTCGCCATCGTCTAACTCAAGCTTGACTTGAACAACTGTGAATTCTTCCCAAAGCGTTGACATTCCTATTTTACTTTCTTTATACGCACCATGTACACACTGAATATAGACGGTATTGCATTTCACCCAAAAAATTAGATTCCGAGATTTCACTAGAAATTCACGTTTTAAGGTCCCATGTAACCAAAAAACATTTTTAGAAAATGGTCCGTGTGTCTGTGAACACAATAACTCAAAAACGAAATGTCAAAGATACAAAACTTGGTATTTGAGTTTAGTACCTTCCAAAGAAGCGACACAAAGATTTTGAGGAAAAATCTCCCCACCCTAAACTACCCTTTACAAGGAAACAAATTTAAAAATGTCGATTTTCTCAACGATTTTTATTAAATTACCGTATATTCAAGTTATTTACATGGAAAATAAAATATATAACTACCTTGAATTTTCTGGAAATAGCCTCTGAAAACCGCTTTGTTCTGGATGAATTTTGCAAAATTTTGCATAACTGGTAAACTGATAGACAAAAATTAATTACACAAAAAATGTAAATCTCGTTAAAACACAATTTATGTCATATACATTTTTTTTCTTGGAGTTGGCTATTTGTCAGATAAACCGTGTTATTGGTTTCAGTTTCAAAATACATTTGTCAGACGGGAATTTGTTAAGTCCTGGCCATGCAAACATTTCAATCACATACAATCAGTGTTTAAAGGATTTGACTATCGCTTTAGACTAATGCACTCCGTTATTTCTCTTCTACTTACAAGGAAAAAGTATTAACACTATTTCTGCAATCTTTATCTCAATGAGCATGAAGTAGATAAAACAATAAGCTTTTCAACAATAATGTTTACTTTCTCTACACATACTATGTACATAGTGTATAGAGAAGGTATTGCATTCCACCCAAAAATCGGATACCGAGATTTCACTGGAAATATACCTTTTGGATCCCCCTGAACCCAAAAAAAGCATTTTTGGAAAAAGGTCTGTGTGTGCGTGTCTATGTGTGGTGTATTAGCCTGTGCATAGCTCAAAAACGAAGAGAACGATGAAAACCAAACTTGGTATTTAAGTTTGGTATCTTCCAAGGATGCAACACGAAGATTTTCAAGAAAATCCCCCACCCACAACAACCTTTACATGGAACTTTTTTCGAAAATTCTGATTTTCTCAAAAATGGCTCTAACGATTTTGATTAAAATCGCTTATATTTAAGAGATTTATGTACATGCCAAATAAAATGTATTTCTTGAATTTTTTGGGAATAGCCTCTAAAGACCTCTTTTTTCTGGATGATTTTTATTGAATTTTCATAATTGGTAAACCGTAAGAGATAGACAAAAACTTACTACACAAAAAATGTAGATCACGTTAAAACGCACAATATTTTTTCGTGGAGTTGATCGTTTTAGAAATATTTCTTGCTGTTGGTTTCAGCTTTAAAAACTTATACTTTTCTCATACTTGAATTTGTCAACTCCTGTCCATAGAAACAAAGGAACTTCAGTCACATAGCAACCAGCTTTTGAGTCACTTTAACCTATGGTACTACCTTATTTCGCTTCTACTTACAAGGAAGCAAGTAGTAAGACTATTTCTACTAATTTTTTTCTAGATTAGCATGAGGTAAAAGGAAGCATAAACTTTTTAACAATAATTTGTTGCAGAGATGTAGAGAAAGTAATGTGAATGGAACACATCAGATTTTTTTATTCCATGCGTGTAGGCATCAGGATAATCTGAATATCGTCGAGGTATTCCTGCTAAGCCTAAAAAGTGTTGAGAGAAAAATGTTAAATTAACTCCTATGAATATTGTTAAAAATTGAGCTTTTAATCAGTTAGGATTAACAGAGAATTCTGTGATATCAGTGTACGGCTATAATGACATATACGGCTCCCATGGAAAGTACGTAGCACCTTTAACATCTAAGGTACCATCATCCATTTTGAGTTTTCTGTGATGTAATCGTTTCCATTTATAATATTTATTTTATAAAATCTTTTTAAACTCCTTCAAGCAGATTTCGAGAATCAAAATACATACAATGACTCCGTGGCACAGCTCACTGAGAGCCTTGGCCTACCGCCCGGCCGCAGCGTCCATTACAGACGTTACGGATGGGATGCAGTATTGGGGGGTGAGACGTGGTCAGCACTTCGATCCTCCCTCCCGGTCAGTTAATGCGGTCTTCAACACCTGGAGCCGCTACTTCTCCATCAAGTAGCTCCTCAATTGGGACCTCACGAGGCTGAGTGCACCCCGGTCCAGGTCTCCCAGTGGGGGAATAATCCCCACGCCAGTACTGGGAATCAAACCCATGTTTCCCGCTTGGCAAGCAGCACCCTTACCACCACGCTAAGGGAACGTCCTAAAATACATACAGTGACATATATATACAGGGTGTTAACGAACTACAGGAAATAATTTGCGAGATTGTGCACGTGACTGATATAAATAATTCGAGATCGGCGATGCACGGACCCCGGATAAATATAACACAACTATGTGTGGGTATCAGGTCGGTGTTAAAGCAAAGCAGGTTGTGAAAATGGCTTAGAATGTCTTTAAAACTGCTGCCCGAGTATAGAAATATCAACTCGTTACTAGCGTTCTCAAGATTTAATGTCGCAAAAATCTGTAAAATCTCGAACTAATCACTTGACAATGAGCATTCATTAGCTAAGTTCTTGAGTACTCTGAAAGCGATTTAATAATTGCTCTGCTGGGTGAATGCGTAATGCGGGAAGCTGCTTTCTCAAAGGTCATGAGTTCGAGTCCTGTCATAGAGTAAATACTTTTATTATTATTTTTATCATTCCAGACGAAGTGCCGCGATACGTGAACGAGACCCGAACTATCTTTCACTTGAAAGCCAGTATCATAACCACTACGCTAGAGAGATACGCTGTAATATGTACCTTCGTTTTTCATGTTGCTCTCGAATGGTTGATAAATTAGCAAGTGGCGTACTGGCACTTCAGAAACTTATAGCTGTTACTTCAAAATTTCAATAAACAGGCCATAAGTCTCGTATCTCAAATTACTAATTTAAGTAATCTACATATTCTGTGAATATATTTCGTATAGTTCATTAACATTCTGCATGTATACACACACATATGCATATTCATACATACCTACATGCATATATTACCTACGTAGTATGTACCTGCATATAACAGGTAATTTGAATTGGGAGAACTGTATCTATATCTGCATCTGGAGTACTTAAACGGTATCTTACTCGTGTCTTTTTTTTTTTTTTTTGTAGTGTTTAACGCCCGCTTTAACTACTTATGGCACCGCAGGCGGCTTCTCGTGTCTTATGTTTTGTTTTCCCCACATAATATGATCTTTCATTTGTGCTACTTTCCGTATCTCTCTCTCTCCCTCTCTCTCTCTCTCTCTCTCTCTCTCTCACACACACACATAAACACACAACTTTTTCGAACTGTTTCTTTTCTATTCAGGAGACCTCAAAAATGTATTTCTGGTGAAATATGCTGTCAAAGTTTTGGGTGTAATACACTACCTATTATCGCTAGATGACTGAGAAAGTAACCGTAAAACTACTCTTTCAATTAATGCAGTCCGATCTTTGTGGAAAATAGGAGAGAGACAAAGACGAGAGTAGCGACACAAAGTCACTATTTAATGAAATACCTCTTTTAACGTCATATACATTATTTTGACCACTTTCTTCCTCTACCCATTTCAAATTCCGTATCTCTAAAATATTTTAGTGTTAATTTAAAAACAATTTTGTACGCATTTTACTAATAATGAATTAAAGTATTTCCCTCTGAATTATTAATGAGGTGACGCACTGTGAAATTTGGAAAATCCACAGTATTTAAACTATCTCTTTGAAGTTTATAGCACGTATTATACAAATAATAACAAAAGTAAGAAAATGTTAATATTCTTCTCTTCTGGCTCTACAGCCCTTGGTGAGCTTTGGCCTCCTGCACAATCCTCCTCCACATATCTCTATCTTCTGCTTTACTTTTCCACCCTCTGATTCCAATTTTTCTTAGGTCTTCCATCACATCATCTAACCATCTTGTTTTTGGTCTTCCTTTTTTTCTTCTAGCGTACAGTCTTCCTTTCAATATTCTTTTTGGCATTCTATCTTCTGTCATTCTCTCTATGTGTCCTAGCCATCTTATTCTTTGTGCCTTTATAAATTTCACAATATTTTGCTGCTTAATTAGTTCTTCTATCTCATAATTATATCTTATTCTCCATTGGTCTTTATCCTTTACAGGTCCAAAGATTCGTCTAAGTATTTTCCGTTCAAATCTTCGTAGTATTTCTTCATCTACATTGTTTAGGGTCCAGGTTTCTGCAGAATACGTTACTATTGGTCTTATTAGTGTTTTATAGATATTGTATTTTGTCCCTGTACTAATAAGCCTATTTTTTAATAGATTTAAATTTGCATAATAGGCTGCATTTCCACCTTGAATTCTTTCTTTTATGCACTCGTTTAAATTGTTATCATTATTTACAAGCGCTCCTAAATATCTAAATTTGGATACCCCTTCAAATGTTTTGTCTCCAACTACTAGATTTTCAATTATTCTTTTGCTTTTGTCTGCTGTCATTTTCAGGTATTTAGTTTTTTTTTTCATTTACTTCTAATCCTATTTTTTTTGACCTTCTTTCTAATTCTTCATAAACTTCAACTAACATTTTCCTATCTCTTGCCACAATCAATATGTCATCTGCATATGCACATATCTGACTAGACTTAAAAAATATTGTTCCTTTAGTATTTATTTTTTCTACTGCTCTGTGCAGGGCTAGGTTGAATAGAGTCGTCGATAGTCCATCACCTTGTCTTACTCCTGTGTTATAATCAAAATCCGGACTTAATTTATTCATTACTTTCACTTTGGCTTTTGTATTTTCCATTGTCATTTTTATTAGTCTTATTATTTTCGGTTGCACTTTAAAACATTGTAAGGTGTTATAGAGAACTTCTCTGTCAATTGAGTCAAATGCAAACTTAAAGTCAATAAACAGAAAGCATAAATCTATGCCATGCTCATAGAATTTTTCCATTATTTGTCGTATTACAAATATCTGGTCTATCGTACTCTTGTCACTTCTAAATCCACATTGATACTCGCCTAATACATTTTCCGCATATTTTTTCACTCTATTATTTAAAATACTTGAAAATATTTTATATGCTACATTGAGCAATGTAATTCCCCTATAATTATGGCATTGATATTTATTACCCTTTTTATATATTGGGCATATTATGCCTGTCTTCCAGCTTTCAGGCATCTGTTCCTTCCTCCATATTTCTAATATTAACTTATGTATTGCTTTCATAATTTCATTCCCACCATATTTAATTAGCTCAGCGATTATGTCATCTTCTCCTGGTGCTTTATTATTCTTTAGGCTCTGTATTGCTATTTTAACATCCCAAATATCCGGTTCTTCTTCTTCTTCTTCTTCTTCTTCTTCCATTTTTTGTTCATTTCCATTTTCATTCTCTCCTTGTTCCTGATTATTTATTGATTGTCGTTTATTTAACAATTCCTTGTAGTACTCAGCCCATCTTTCCAGTATATCTTTATCTTCTCCAAGAACATTACCTTCCTTGCTTAGACATTCTTTCATTTTATTCTGTTTCCCTTGTTTCATTTGCTTTAATGCCATATAGAATTTCTTTATCTCACTCTGTTGAATCAGCGTTTCTATTTCTTGGGTTTGCATTTTCCAATATTCTCTTTTCTTTTTCTTACATATGTTATTAGCGTCTCTTCTTCTTTGACGGTATTCTTCATAGTTATTTCTAGTTTCTTTCTGGAGCATTTTTTTCCTAGCCATGTTCTTTTTTTCTATAGCTTGCTCACACTCTTTATCATACCATTCTATGTTTCTTTCCATTTTCTTTTCACCTATACTTATTTTTGCTACCTCTTTTACTGTCTCCTTTATTACCTCCCATTGTTCTTCTACACCTTCTTCTGTTCCTTTTTCATTTAATTTGCTGCTCATTAACTTTTGATATTTCTTTTTTTCTTCTTTATCTTTTATTTTTTCTCTATCCCATCGTATATGTTTGTTCTCTTGAACCCTCTCCATCTTCTTTATTTTTATTCTCATTCTCACTTTAACCAAAAAGTGATCTGAATCACAATTTGGGCCTCTACAACTTCTTACATCTATAATTGATGATGTGTGTCTTGCTTTAATTAGCACGTGATCAATTTGATTTACTATATCTGAGCCTGGCATTTTCCACGTTCCTTTATGTATTTCTTTGTGAGGGAAGCAGGTACTTTTAATAATCATATTATTTCTAACTGCGAATTGTCCAAGTAGATTACCATTTTCATTACTTATTTGATGTAGTGAATGTTTCCCTGCCACTCCATTTAAATAGTCTTCTTTCCCCACTTGGGCATTAAAATCTCCTAGTATCACCAATGTATCATAAGTTCCTACTGAATTACATGTATTTTCTAAGCTTTCGTAAAACTCTTCCTTGTTTATCTCATCTTTCTCTTCTGTAGGTGCATATATAGATAATATAGTTATATTTCTGAATTTACCTTTAAGGCGTATTTTACAGATTCGTTCACTAATTGATTTAAATTCTATTAGGCTCTTTTTGATTTCCTTTGAGATAATAAATCCTGTACCATTAAGTCCAGCTTTTTTAGGTCCACTATATAATACCGTGTATTCTTTCTTATCTATTCTACCTTCCCCTGCCCATCTTATTTCTTGGAGCGCTACCACATCTAATTTATATTTTAATACTTCATTTGCTATTTCTTTCATTTTCCCAGGTTTCAGCATTGTCCTTACGTTCCAGGTCGCCAACATTAAATCATTCCGAGGCTTTTTTGCAGGTTTCGTAACAATAGCTTTTTTACAAGATTAGGTTGTTAACCTAATGCTTAACCCCCAACCTGGAGGACCAGGCTTCCTTATTTATGTCCCCAGGAAGCAGGGTGGTCCGGTTATACCCCCGAACACTGGGTAGCTCAGGCACCTCGGGGGCGCTACTCCCCGTACTCACCAAGGTGAGCCCCTGAGGGGAAAATGTTAATATACATGTTTATTTAAATATATTTTTATTGTTTAAATTCATTCTTCTATTAAAAATGACCCTCGTGATGCATTTTTATAACATTCCCATAAAAAATGTAACTTTTAAAGTAAAGGAGTTTACAAACAGTTCCAACATTTCTGATAATAATAATAATAATAATAATAATAATAATAATAATAATAATAGCAACAACACTTACAAACACTAAACACAGCATTCGCGAAAGTAAACAAAATATTAAATGAAACTTTTCACTATTTTATGTTACCTTTTATATATAGTATTAAGATTATTTATATACTGTTAAATTATCTAAAAGTTAAATTGATACTACTATAATTATAAATTCTTAACTTGTTAGAATAAATTTACTATAACTACTTTAGTAAACTAGTTATACTAAATCAAATATCTACCTTTAAACTTTCAAACCTTATTATAAGTTCCTAAGTATCTAATTGTTAGTAATGCTTATGTTCCAGGTGGATTTTTTTCACTTAAAATTTAGGAAATGTCGTGAAATGAAAATTTCCTATCAACACAAGGTGGTCTGATCGGATAACTTTGTAAATGATAAGTCCCTTGGTTAGTTGTCTCATCCACAAAACTCCATCTTCTCCCTTCATCCCTGAAACACCATCTTCCCACTTCATCCCTGAAATATCATCTTCCCACTTAATCCACGAAACCCCATTTCTTACTTCATCCCTGACTCGCCGTCTTCTCCCTTCATCCCTGGCTCGCCATCTTCTTACTTCATCCCTGACCCGCCGTCTTCTCCCTTCATCCCTAAATCGCCATCTTCTGCCTTCATGCCCAACCCAGCGTCTTCTTACTTCGTCCCTGAAACTCTATCTTCTGACATCCATCTTCCAGTACCCTTGTTCTTCTTCTTCTTCACTTCGCATGTAAGTATAAGTGTTAGTTGAATCATCTCTTTACTTATAACATAGTAAATGTAGCCTCCAGCTAATAGCTCCCTCTCTTCCCCTGCTTGTTCTGTGCATTTTATGCATTCAAATAAAACATGTTCAGGACTGTCCTGCGTTTTACATAAATAACATGTGTCATTTGTTGTTTTCCGTATTTTCACCAGTATGTCTTATATGGCCCGTGTCCTGTTAGAAAATGTAGCATACCCTTTGTTGGTTTTATGAGTTTCAACCTTAATCTTTCCTAGATTTTATTAAAATTTGCATAAGTGCGTCTTCTCTGCTTAACATCGTTCCATTCCTGTTGCTAACGTTTTAACGTGTTACAGTCATTTCCTATAATGTCTCTGTTTTAGCTATGTCGGTGCTCCCCTCGATTGGCCAAATACCCAGTGCTACTAATAAAGCCATGTTGTATCATAATAATATTTTCCGTTGCGACCTTCTTAACAATCTTTTAATCTTGTCAATCAGCCTGTACTTGCTCCGTAAGTAGTTATTGAGGTAAATGTACATTGTTATAGTGTCAAAGGGAACTTTAAAGTTAGATTGTATAATTCTGGCTAATTTGAACAACACTTTTACGGATTTGATTCTCACGAATTTAGAGCCCAGTTGGAAGCAAGGATGGACGGCAGGACTCGCCGGAACTGCCGGCAGCTGTTACAGGGGGCTTTGGCCCCGTCTCGCCTAGCAGGGCAGAACCTTCTCCGCTCCCGACCGCACTGCCCTGCACCCCTGCTGCCGTACCGGAACCCATCCGGGAACTGGCCCTCCAGCACCACCACCTTCCGCCGAGCCTGCTGCTCCACTGGAGCCGGGCTCATCAGCCGTAGCCACTCTTGGATGGTCTCCACTCTGTGCTCATCTATGGTGTCCTCAGGGACCTTCCGACGCGTTTCGTGTTGGACCCACACGCCGGATGGGCTCTCTCTCATCTCTGAGAACCACACACATCATAACCTGCTAATCCGCTTCACGTGGGATTCGCATCGGATGCTGAAGCCGTCTCGGCATCGCCGCTACGCCTACGGGTATTCACCGCAGCCTCCAGATGTCGTTACTGCGGGCAAACTCACTTATAACAATTTGATGCCAGCATGGCCTACACCTCCGACGCCGCTTGTACGCCATCTGTTCCGGAAACTCGCACTTTACATTGCTTCGTGCACCCCCGGAGTAGGCAACTGGTACAACCGAATCACCGCAGAAAACACATTAACCACCAACATCCATAGCCACACCACCGGGTGTAATGGTTACCATACTAGCTTCAAATATCCAAGATCGCGGATTCAAACCCGGTGGAGGACGATGGATTTTTTCGGGCATAAAAATCTTTACCATGGCTTCCTTCGGAAGGGAACTAAAGCCGTTAGTCCCATGTCATAGATTTACGTAACGTAAAAGAACCGCAAGCCTGATAGAGAGGCATATGAGCAAAATTAAGCGGTCTTTTACGTCTAAGTATAGAATGGACACTGAGAACCACAGCAGTTAAAGAGCGTCCATAAATAACACGCCATTTCCAGGTTCCACACCACAGGCTCAGCAAACCCTTTCCTGAAGGACACCGTCACCAGCATCCACACCGCCATAACCGCCATAACCGCCAGCCAGGCGGCATCACAGGACCTTGGCCTTTGCCTCGAAGAGCTTCGGAGGGAGACCAACGAACGACACCCGGCACTGCAGGTCATGCTTCAGGACACTAAAGCGGCAGGACACGATGGCGAGGTTCTCGCGTCCGTCCAGCGCAAGCTGGTTCGCACCGAGAATCGCCTCGCAGATCCGTCACAGCGCAGATCGACACTCGCGGCCGGGGTTCCTCTAGAAACTGGAACATCACAGAACCTTCACACGTCATCTCCAAGAACTGTAGGAAGGGTACGCTCACATCACACATGACAGCTCCAACACCAACAACTAGAGGCAACCGGAAACAAATAACAGGCAAGTCTCACCACAAAATTCCATCTACCTCACCTAAATTCCTTCTAAGCATCTTCACCTTCACTTCGCAAGGCTGGGCTTCGGTCAAGCCGGTCTACTCTACCCCCGCCGCTGAATCCTTGCACTTGACAGTTAGGAGCTAAGAGAAAACAGATGAAAAGCTTTACCCGTTTGATTTTCTGAACCAATCACAAAGAAGCATTCCAGTCGATCGATTAGACAACGGAAACGCATCGAGATGCCGCACCGTTGCAATCTCTGGCTATTTCCAACCACGTGCTCATTTTGAGAAATCCTAACACGTGCGTTGAACTGTTCTGTACAAGATACGTTTTATTCGTTGTTATTTATATTTGTTGATAGTATTTTGGTGTTTGTTTGTACGTGCGGGAACATAACAAGACTTTTACAATTATAGAGGTGGATCGACTTTTGCGGGAAGGTGTGGCGAGAGTGGACGCGGCTTCATGAAAGAAGAAAGTGAATCATGTTCACAAAATAATACGAAAAGCACAGTAATTAGACGGAATCATCAGTGAATGTGAACCACTAATGATATGTCTCGGTGACGACGAGATGTTGATGATGACAATGACGATGATCCTTTCCAGAATGATGACGACGGAGACTTGGATGGAATTGAGCCATTAAAATTCTAAACTGGTGAAAATCATTTTGTTATACCTTTCTCTCATTGTAACAAGCTATATTGTCGTAAATACGTAATGTATGCTACATACGTCATAGTATCACTGTTATTTTTAATTAA
Source organism: Hymenopus coronatus (assembly GCA_030762935.1). Taxonomy (NCBI): domain Eukaryota; kingdom Metazoa; phylum Arthropoda; class Insecta; order Mantodea; family Hymenopodidae; genus Hymenopus; species Hymenopus coronatus. The sequence continues at coordinate 134,648,256 of CM060888.1, read as the reverse complement.
CATCAATAATAACGAATTAGTTTTATTATTCATCGGCATTCATTTACTATGTTCACTTTTATATTCGTCGTTACACACGGTTGAGACATTTGTAATCAGCTGTTGTTGTTTACTAGTTATTCTGGCAACACCGCAAAGGCAGCATAGCCAACCTTACGCGAAACCACCCAAACTGTCAAGTGCAAGGATTCAGCGGCGGGGTTATAGCAATACCTGTTACCCACTGGTGGCCGCACAGCGGACCAGTTTACCCTCCGGGGGTGCAACTTGCTGTACCGCAGCATTCTTCACTACTCACTACCGGTGGAGGGGTTTTATAGTCCCTGCTGAGAGGCCCCAGGGTTTGTCCTTATGGTGGATTTTCCCACCTCCACTCCAAAAAAAAAAAAAAAAAAAGGCTTCACGCTCCCCCCAAATGTCATGTTAACCAATCAGATGCTAGCTTCACTTGTAGAGACTATAAATACGCGAATTCAGACTTTAGTTATCAGTTTACCCTGAAGAGAAGATGAGTACATCTTCGAAACGTTTGAGTCAATCTTCTACTTATCTGGCTAAAAGCCCGAGGACAGAGTTAATTCGTCGTCAGGAAATCTTCAGTTCTGACTGTAAATAACAAGGATTGGGATTTATCAAGTTTTGTATTTTCGAGCTATGCTTTATCACAGACTCAAACATACCATTTAATGTTTTCTAAAAATGATTTTCTTTGGATGCAGGACGTGTCAAAGAGTGTATTTTCAGTTCCATTTCGATGTCAACATTTTGGGTGAAAATTAAAATGTAACCTCTGCAATATATGCTACACTAAGTATCTGATAGAGTAAAAAGAGTAGCAATTTATATTTGAGAGAAGTGTAAGTAATTAGATAATAAGTCAAAAGTCAAAATAACATCAAACAATATCTCGGAATGGTTAACACCACAAAAATGTAATTTGCCATAGCTTTTGACAAATAATTTGACTAAGTTTATTTTGACGTAATTAATGAGTTATATTTTTATGTAGTAAGATTTTTTTTTCCATATCTCTTACAGATTTACTAACCATACAAAGTTCAACTTCACAAACTAATAAATAATAACTCCATGGCACGACAGCTCACAAGGAACCTTGGCCTACCACCCGATCGCTGCGTCTCCCATCTCGGTCCATGACACAGGTCATGGATGGGGTGCAATATTGGAGGGTGAGACGTGGTCAGTGCCACTATTCCTCCCGGCCGGTTAAAGCGGTCTTCTCGACTTGGAGCCGCTACTTCTCCATCAAGTAGCCAGGGACCTCACGAGGCTGAGTGCACCCCGTACCAGGTCTCCCAGCAGGGCAAAAATCCCACGCCGGTACCGTGAATGGAACCCAGGTCTGCCGCTTGGCAAGCAGCTGCGCTACCACTTTACAAACTACTTCCAGAAAATTCAATTGTTCATGAAAATAGCTAATCGAATGACATTTTAATCAGATAGATAGAGACATTTTTGACAAAATAAAAAATAATGAACAAGTTCCAGAGTAAGAGATATTTTTGAGGGTGGGGCACTTTTTTAAAAATCGTCATCTCTCTTGTCCTTGAAAGGTTCTGAACTTAAAAAACACCAAGTTTGTTTTTGAATTTGCTGTTCACAAACAAGTACACAGATACATATACACCTAAAAATCTCAAGTGTTACAATCAATAAAATTCTCTGCCTATGTTGTAACAATCTCGTCTGTAATATTATTTCCTTTACAGAATCAAGATAAATCAGGCAGAAATGGTTTTATTACATGTTTCCTTGTACAAGGGAAACATAGGAATAAAATAAGCTAAAGCAATTGCCAAGTCTTTTTACCTCTGTAGTGTCGGGGTCACACTCAAAAGGCCCTGAGTTCCAAACTTGTTTGGGATGAGTTACCAGGATAATTTTTTTGTCGGGGTTTTCCTTATCCTGAGAACACGAATGTGGAGTAACCTTAACTCATTGTACTGCTGGCTCATTTCAATATCATTTCATCGATTTCAATAATCGTCCGATATGACCTACTCGGATACATAAAAAATCGGTAAAGAACCCGAGGCTCTGAGTTTTGCAATTCCGTTCTCTTTACTTGACCAGGATGAAAATAATCTGGTGTGTTCCATTCACATGACTTTGCCTACATCTCTGCAACAAATTATTGTTAAAAAGCTTATTCTTCTCTTTACTTCATGCTAATCGAGAAAAAAATAAGCAGAAATAGTCTTATTACTTGCTTCCTTGTAAGTAGAAGCGAAATAAGGGAGTACCATAAGTTAAAGTGATAGTCAAAACCTGGCTGCTATGTGACTGAAGTTCCTTTGTTTGTATGGACAAGAATTGACAAGTCCCTGTATGAGAAAAGTGTAAGTTTTTCAAAGCTAAAACCAAAAAAATAAAGAATATCTAAAAAAAAAAAAAAAAAAAAAAAAAAAAAAGATCAAATCTACGAAAAAAAAGGTATATAACATAAATGTGTGTTTTAACGTGCTCTACATGTTTTGTATGGCAAGTTTTCGTCCATCTCTTACGGTTTAGCAGTTATGAAAAATTCCGTAAAATTCATCCAGAATAAAGTAGTCTTCAGAGGCCATTCCCAGAGTTTTTTAAGATACGCAGTTTATGTGTCAGGTAAATATCTTTAATATACGATATTGTAATCAAAATCGTGAGAGCCATTTTGGAGAAAATCAAAGTTTTCGAAAAAAGTTCCTTGTAAAAGGTAGTTGGGGAGGGGGGATTTTCTTGAAAATCTTCGTGACGCATTCTTGGAACGTACCAAACTTAAATACCAAGTTTGGTATTTAACGGTCTTTTCGTTTTTGAGCTACTGTCCACAGACGCACACACACGGACCTTTTTCCAAAAATGCTTTTTTTGCATTCCGGGGGATCCAAAACATGTATTCCGGTGAAATCTCGGTATCGAATTTTTGGGTGGAATGCAATATATTCTCTATACGTGTAGAGAAAGTAAAGAATGTGAATATCGACTTACCATTTGAGAAAAGTATTGGTAAATTTAAGCCAAATTCAAGGAGTATCAGGATGATGATTGGCACCACAACAAACTTTATTGGACTTAAATTGAGGGTTTGACAAGATCTATATTACTTTCCGTACTTCGCACATTGTACATAAGTAGAAAAGGTATTGCCTTCCACCGAAAAATTAAATAGTGAGGTTTCAATAGAAATACGCATTTTAGGGTCAACTAAATCGAAACATTTCTCTACTTTATATAGTACATAGATGAGAAGCTATTGCATTACACCTAAAAATTCGATACCAAAGTGTACGGAAATACCCGTTTTAGTGCTCCTTGAAAACAAAAATGCAGTTTTAGAAAAGAATACTTTGAGCACATATGTGTGTGTTTCCGTGTCGTGTGTCTCTCCTAAACGAAACTCCGTAAAATACAAAACTTTATATTTAAGTTTAGCAACTCCCAATGATGTGACATAAAGATTTTCCAGAAAATTCCACAACCCCAAAATACCGTTTACATGGAAATATTACCGAAAATGTTGATTTTTCTCAAACATGGCTCTAACGATTTGATTCATTCACCGTATATTAAATATATTTACATGACAAATTATATATCATAAATTTTCTTGGAATAGCCTCTGGAGACCTCTTCGGTCTGGATGACTTTTGTATAGCTCTGAACTGTAAGAGATGGACGAAAGTTTACTAAAACAATGAAATCTGTCAAAAATCACACAATTTATATCACATAATACTTCTTTTTTACTTTCTCTAGCTCCATATATAAAATTTACATAAGGATAGAGAAAGTATTGTAATGCACCCAGAAATTCGATGTCGAGATTTCACGGTAATATATGTTTTGGGATCCCCTGAGTTCGAAAAAAGATTTTTTTAGAAAAAGGCCCGCGCGCGCGCGTGTGTGTATTTAATAGCATAGTCCCAAAATGAAGAGACCGTTAAATACCAAACTTGGTATTTAGGTTTAGTATCTTCCAAGGATATCTGAATGTGTGTCTATGGGCAGCTTAGCTAAAAAAAAAAAAACACTCCATTAGATATAAAATTTGCTATTTAAGTTCAGTATCTTCCAAAAACCTATGGGATTTTTACCAGAATAAAAACGAGAGAGAGTATTTTATAAGTATTTATTGACTAGAACGTTTACACGTCACACTGTTACATTTCACTATCTTTTTGTTTCTCTCTTTCAGCAAGTTCGCCGTGTTGCCCCTAGAGGGCACCACGGGGACTAACTTCAATATCAACCCATAGGTGGCGCAGGTTGGCCCTTCACATCCTTCCCCCCCTGGTGTATCTCCTACGGAATGATCAATTACGTGGGACGGGCGATTCGGATTCCATTCGGCTGTTCTAATCCTTCCATCACGTCCGTAGTGATATTCTTCAACCAAGGCTCGCCACACATGTCGCGGGCATACTTCTTCCTGAAGCATTTAGGGGAATCCTTAGGAGGACTCGTACTTCGTGGTAACTGCGAAGTTGTAGTAAATACTTTCTTTTCCAACGTCGGATGAAGTCTTCTGCGGTTTTTTATCTGTCTGAATAAAGTTGTCAAGCTCATTTCCGTAATAGGCTCGGGTCCACACGGTGTAGTCGTTAAGAAAATGGGACGGTGATAGGCCTCGGCGCTGTCTCCGTCATGTGTTATCGTCCGTGAGTTAAGGGCGGCTTCGGTGTTTATGAGCACCGTATTTAATTCTTCCTCGTCGACCTTCCTCAAGCAGCACTTGCTGGAGCCAATCATTCTTTCCCACATTTTCTCCACCAAGCCGCCCGTTAGGCAATAAACTTTCAAGTAATGCCATGACCGGCGAATGAGGCCAGCAGTAAGCACCTTCCATATACATGTTAGTTCACAGTTCGCTGCGTGAAAGGACTGGGCATTATCTGAGTAGATGGTGAGTGGCAACCCACGATGTTCGGCAAATCTCTGAAGTGTCATTAAGAACTTGTCCGACATCAAGTGAAGAGCCCGGGTCGTCGAGCACGTGAAGAGAGTAATGTAGGACTTCTGCAAGTTGCTCCCCACCCTCACGTACAAAGTTACGGCGAAGGGTTTAGAAGACGTAGCTTTATCATGTGGTAGCGGCGCCTCCAACTCCTGTGCGCAGGCATTTGTAGCAGTTTTGCACGGAAGGCAAGTGTGCAGCACCTTCTTAATGGATTGGAGTGCACGAAGATTCCAAAAGTCCATTCGGAGCTCACAGACTATAACACGTACTCCTAAGTGATACTGAATATACTGTCTGATATATCAGCAGTTTTGTGAAGTGGTGAGACCCATCAAGGATCACTGGATGTCGTTGCTCTCTGGATACGTCAGCGAACTGCAAGCGACCGCCTAAGCGCAACAATCCGTTTTGTAAAAATCTGATGTGATCCATTCACAAGACTTTCTCTACATCTCTGTAACAAATTATTGTTAAAGAGCGTATGCTTATATTTACTTCATGCTAATCGAGAAAAAAAATTAGCAGATATAGTCTTATTACTTGCTTCCTTGTGAGTGGAAGCAAAATAAGGGAGCACCATAGGTTAAAGTGACAGTCAAAAGCTGTTTGCTATGTGACTGGAGTTTCTTTGTATGGACAGGAGTTCCACAAATTCCTGTATGAGAAAAGAAGGTTTTTCAAAGCTAAAACCAAAAACAAGGAATATCTCAAAAACGACCAACTCTATGAAAAAAAATGTATGTAACATTAATTGTGTATTTTAACGTCCTCTACATTTTTTGTGGGGTAAGTTTTTGTCCATCTCTTACGGTTTAGCAGTTATACAAAATTCCGTAAAATTCATCCGAATAAAGTAGTCTTCAGAGGCTATTTTCAGAAAATACGATATATACAATTTATTTGTCAGGTAAATATCTTTAATATACGATATTTTAATCAAAATCGTTAGAGTCATTTTTGAGAAAATCAAAATGTTCGATAAAGTTCCATGTAAAGGGTAGTTGGAGGTGTGGGATTTTCTTGAAAATCTTCGTGTCGCATCCTTGGAAGATACCAAATTTAAATACCAAGTATCCAACGGTCTTTTGAGTTATGCTGTCCACAGACAGACATACTGACAAATACACACATACGCACGGACCTTTTTCCAAAAGCGCGTTTTTGGATTCAGGGGGACCCAAAACATGTATTTCTGGTGAAATCATGGTATCGAATTTTTGGGTGCATTACAATACCTTCTGTATACACTATGTGCATAGTATGTGTAGAGAAAGTAAAAAGGGGTTGAATCGCGCAGTTAGATGCCGCTGGAATCAGTGTTCTTTTGCAAAGCTGTCCTCGCGAGAGGGAAGCCTTCCTGCTGTATAGTTCGAACCCAGTACAGACTCACCATAGCTTCTGTCTGCATTTCTAAGGTTCCTTGCAAAACGTAAAATCCACGCTTTAGTGCGCAGAAGCCGCAAGTAGGAGTTGAATCGTGAGGCATCTGTCAAAGGTGCTAATCTATCAACAACAAAAACCTGTCGTGAAGCCTTTCGCTTCTCTGGTAGTGAAATAACCGTAGCCTTGCCTCCGCCGGCCAGTGGTCCAAAGTATGGGAAAGCCAAGGAGGTCCCTGCCACCACGACGCAAGCGAATGTATTTGGTCTCCGTGAAGTCCCCTGGTTAGAAAGTCTGCAAGATACTCCTCTCCGGGACAATATCGCCACTGGGCAGGTTTGTATGTGTAAAAATTTGTCAACCTATTGCACACGTTGCCCTATTGTAATATCTTAGTACTCAACAGTGGAACAGTACGATTCAATGCAATGTTTTAGGTACTCATCTGCTCGTTTCGTAGTCTCATCAAATCGCAGTTCAGAAGTGAAGCTTTCCCTGGCGCGGCGTGATATTGCCTTCTGGTTCAAACACTTCCGGGTTTCGGCACCATTTTGTGGGATTTTACCAGAATAAGAACGAGAGAGTGTATTTTATGTCACACTGTTACATTTCACTATATTATTGTGTCTGTCCCTCCAAGTCCACCGTCTCGCACCAGAGGGCACCCACCACGTGAAGGCTGCCTTTTCTGGTACTCCACAGACGCAACATCAAGGTTTCCAAGAACCCCCCCCCACTACCGTTTACATGGAATATTTTGATGTTCTCAAAATGATTCATATCGACTTTTATTAAAATAACATACATATGTTTGAGATATTTTCATGACATACCAAATGCATATCTTGAATTTTCTGGGAATAGCCTCTGAAGACCTCTTCATTCTGGATGACTTCTGATAAACCATTAAGAGATAGACAAAAACTTACTACACAAAAACATAGAACTCTTTAAAACACATAATTTTTGTCATATACATGTTCTTAGGGTTAATTGTTTCCAAGATATTCCCTGTTATTGGCTCCAATATTGAAGTACTTAAACTTTTCTCAAACGGGGTGTCATTTTTCGTTTCATACCTCTTTTGGTTTACTCCTAACCACGCAGAAAGTTTCGCTTAGCAATAGCATTCATGTATTTCTCTTTGCTTACAAAGAAGCAAGTAATAAGACAATTTGTGCAAATGTTTATCTCGATGCAGATAAGTTAATAAGATTAGTATGTTTGCAGAACAGGTAGAGATAGTCATGTGAATGGAGCACAGACTATTTTTTGTAGAGCTAACAATTTCAGAGATATTCCCTCTTATTGGTTCCAATTTCAACATAGGGTAATGATGCACAACCGGGTAGATGGTTTTTTTTAAACAGGAAAGTTCTACCACTTCTTGACTGAACTGCATTCTCATATCGACAGCAGTCAGAAGCAGGAGTTCGAAGAATATAGTCGCAGTATTGTGTCTGTAATCTTTATGATTAGAAATTTCCGCGCTTTGAAGTAATTTAACTGAAATTTGAAGTCGGAGTTTAAGAGGTAAGTATCTACAGCAACATATTTTACTTTTACTACATTAAATTGCAAAGATTTAAGTATTGCTTTCAATGTGGTTACAATTCGGGAAGCAAGTCGTTATTGTGATATGCCTTAAGAAGAACAAAATGGCGTGAGGGGGCAGAAGCGGGGGACATAACCGGGTCCCACCAATCCTGTTTCCTAACAAGTTCAGTGATGTTGACTTAATGCCAGCTGAAACCACAGGACAACACACTCCTCATCCATCAGCATCAACATCTGAGGGGCCAATACATTTTATACTACATACCCAGCCTTGTGAGTCAGTCTCTCTTCTTCCCTCCAAAATTGCAGAGAAAATGGCAATATCGGCTGAACCACAAACATTTGCAATTTCACCAAAATATGTGTTGCCAGTTCCCTGTGCTAAAAGACTTCCCTCATTGTCAGGAAGACGCCGCGGGAAAACAGCTGCCCTTACAGAGTCACCACATAAGGTTGAGCTTCAAAAAAGGCAAATACTCAACCTAAGTCACCAGCAATTTGCAGAAAGTAGCTTCAGTCTAAATTTGGTGAAGCAACAAGAGCAAAGAAAGCCAAATATAGCGAAGAAAATTCTAGCGATAGCCAGTGCTCTTATTGCAAGTGAGCCAAAGGAAATGACGACTGGATTCAGTGTGTGAAGTGCAACAGATGGGTCCATGAACTTTGCACAGGTTGACCCCAAAAGGCATTGAAATATTTTGAATATAATGACTGTCAAGCACAGAAAAACTGTAGTACCCGGTTGTGCCCCATCGTTTTAACGGTTTTGCCCCTAGGGTATTTTGCAAACAAAAACTTTTTAATTTATATTACATATGTGATAAAAGATGGCAACAAAGCACATGTTTTAAAATGTTCACAATTCATGATACAATAATTTACAATAAAGTGCATTTCTTAAAACATTATATGTTATGATCAACTATAATTTATTGTTAGATACCCGATCCTGTCCCCCTTCCCCTACTTAAACTTTTCTCAAGTGTGAAGTACTCATCCGATTCATATCTCTTTTGTTTTACTGTTTGCCATGGAATCGCATAGCGACAGCTTTTAAAAGATTTTACTATCGCTTTAGCCCAGCGTGCTCCATTCCCTTCTACTTAAAGGACCTAAGAATTAAAATGGTAATGTCTCTGGTAATGTTTGCCTTGATCAGCATTTTGTAGGTAAAAGAATAATAACCTTTTGTAAGAATAGTTTGTTTCCAGATAGAGCAAGGCATGTGAATGGAACACATTTGATTTTTGTGGAGTTAACTAATTCCTTGTCAAGTTTTAAAATTCTTACACTTTTCTCAAACGGGAATTAGTCATTTGTTACTTTCTCTAGCCCCTTATGTACAATGTACATAGCGATAGAGAAGGTATTGTAATGCACCCAAAAATTCCATATCGAGATTTCACCGGAAATACATGTTTTGGGGTCCCCTGTCTGAAAAAAAAACATTATTAAAAAATCTGATGTGTAGCATTCACATGAATTTCTCTATATCCCTGCAACAAATTATTCTTAAAAAAGCTTATACTTCTATTTACTTTATGCTAATCAGAAAAAAAATTAGCAGAAATAGTCTTATTACTTGCTTCCTTGTAAATAGAAGCGAAATAAGGGACTACCTAGGTTAAAATGATAGTCAAAAGCTGGTTTCTATGTCAATGAAGTTCCTTTGTTTATATGGATAGGAGTTGACAAGTTCCTGTATGAGAAAATATACGTTTTTCATAACAGAAACCAAAAATAAGGAATGTCACAAAAACGACGAACTCCAAGAAAAAAATGTATATAACACAAATTGAGTGTTTCATGTGATCTGCATTTTTGTGTAGTAAGTTTTTGTCCATCTCTTACGGTTTAGCAGTTATTCAAAATTCAGTTAAATTCATCCAGAATAAACTACTCTTCAGAGGCTATTCCCAGAAAATTCAAGATATACATTTTATTTGTCAGGTAAATATCTTTAATATACGACATTTTAATCAAAATCGTTAGAGCCATTTTTGAGAAAATCAAAATTTTCGAAAAAAGCTCCATGTAAAGGGTAGTTGGGCGTGGGGGGATTTTTCTCAAAATCTTCGTGTCGCATCCCTGGAAAATACTAAACTTAAAAACCAAGTTTGGTAGTTTACCGACTTTTCGTTTTTGAGTTATCGTGTTCACAGACATACGGACACACTGACACATGGACACACGGACACACACACACACATACGCACACACACACGGACCTTTTTGTGAAAATACTTTTTTTGGATATGGGGGACCCTAAAACATATATTTCCGGTGAAATCTCGGTATCGAATTTTTGGGTGGAGTGCGATACCTTCTCTACACACTATGTACATAGTGCATATAAAGTAAAAATCTGATGTGTACCATTCACATGACTTTC